>CM071681.1:35956891-37156891 GCA_036553675.1 Solanum okadae
TTTTATCAAAAACTTTTGATTATATAAATCATCCTGAAATTTTAACACGTATTTAACGATGGTTAACATTTCATGAGCCACCGTATCATATTTCTTCTGGGCCTCGCTCCATTTCCCAGAATGAAATCTGATCAAATATTCATTTTTGTCGTTGGGCCTAATTTGGTTTTGATATCCCACCATAACCAATATTAGACGCATCTGTCTCAATAATGTTTTGCCAAGTAGGGTTAGCAAGAGTTAAGCATGGTAAAGATTGAACACGAAGTTTAATATCCTTTACCAAAGTGGTATGACTATCAGTCCAAGGTGATTTATGATCCTTTTTCAGCCTATCGTATAAAGGGGCCAAATCACGAGATAATTTTTTTTATAAAAAGGGGATATGTAATTTAAACTCCCTAAAATCCTTTGCAATTGAGTCCTATCAGTGATAACATCAGGAATTTTGATGCAAAGTCAATTGATCTATGAATCGGGATAACTTTTCCTTGACAAATATGATGTCCTAGAAATAGAACATCAGTTTGGAACAAACTCATTTTTTATTTAGAAATGACCAAACCATTTTGTATAACAATTTTCTTAAAGATATCAAGATGCTTAATATGCATTTCAAATGTTTTTGAGAATACTAAAATATCATCAATATAAACAATGATGAAATTCATATATGGATTGAAAATATCGTTCATGATTTTCTGAAATTCAGATGGAGCATTTTCAAGTCGAATGGCATAACATTCCATTCATATTGTCCAAATGGGACATTAAAAGCTGTTCTATAAGCATGCTCTTTAAATATTTGGATCTGCCAATATCCTAATTTTGAATCAAATTTTGAAAATATATTGCCATCATATAATCTAGACAATAAATATCTTCTGTTGGGAATATGATACCTAATCCATTTTAAATATTTATTTAAAGGTTTATAATTGATAACAAATCTAGGGATGCCACGTTCCCTTTCGGCAACATTATTAACATAAAATGCAGTACAAAACCAAGGTGACTTTAAAGGTTTTATCAAACCATTTTGCAACAAATTATCAATTTCTTTTTTGCAAAATTCTATCAATTCGGTGTTCATTTGACAAGGACGGGACTTCGGAGGAATATCATTCTCATAAAAATCATCTTCATAAGGAAGAGTAACAATATGCGTTTTTCGAATTCAAAAAGCACTAGGATAATCGGCACAAATATCAACTGTAATTTGTTCAGAAATTAATTTCATTTTTTCCTGTAATTTGGTGGATTTCAAAGTTTCAAATATATTTATGCTAAACAATTCTAGTTGCAAATAGTCAACATGCTTTTGTTTCATATTAATCAAAACATTAATATCACGAGAAATAGGGTCAGTGATAAAAGTATAACTAATATCTCTGTCTTCATACGTAGCAGTAAAACCTTTAGCATTTATGCTAGTAAAAGGATAAATAACATTTATAAATGGGGTTCCAAGTATAATTGGAGGGTATAACTGATTTTTAACCAAGAAAAAGAAATGCGGAATACAAACTTTATATTGGCAAATGTGAGTATTAGGTAATTTATACTTTATATCTAAAGCATGTCCAGAGGAATAGTTAACCATATGAGTTGTTTTTTCAAAATATTTAATAGGTACAAGACCTTCTTGAATACAACTAACATCAGCTCCACTATCATTCATAGCAATATCAGTTATTGAAAAACTATTATCAATCAATATGGTGCATTTTAATATACCATTTCTGAGCAGTAACAATTTGCATCATTCCTAAAAACATACCTTGTCTAGGATCAAGATTTAAAGGTTTTGCAAGAGTATTTTCTTCAACAATGTTTTTACCTTTGTTATTAACATTTTCTATCTGAGTAAGTTTATGATCACAAATCATTTGATTTTGTTTAAGAGATTTAATCTCATTTTTCAAATTTTCAATATCATTTTGCAAATCATCAAACGAAGAATCTCTCGTAGGAGTAGTTTGTTTATTAAGTCTGTTATTAATTTCAGACAATGAATAAGGTGTAGCATATTCAAATTCAATTTTTTTTTGTTTTTCAGAATCTTTTGAAGAACTTGAACTAGCATTATTATTTGCAGCCAAATGAATAATTTTTTTCGAAGATCATTATCAGTGCCTCCTTTAAAAGTTCTATCACATTATCAGAAGTAATGGTATTTAAATTTAAATCTTGAATTGAGATTGAAATTTATAAAATTCATCATTTTCACAAGAACAAATTTCACCATGACAGGAATTGCAAACATTCATTTTATCATGCTGATTACCATTATAATATCAAGAAAATCAACTTCTTCTTCAGAACCTGAATCAGAATCATAATCACCAAGAACTAGAAGTGTGTAAGAAACTATAGACCTTATCATGAACTTCTTCATCAAGTTCTAGGGATTTCAATTTTTCAAGCTTACAATTCGATGATATATGATCGAAATTTCCACATCGATAGCACTTGATTTTAGCGAGATCTCACTTGGACCTACTCTTGGTAAATCTATTAGACTTACGAAAGGATTTTCTAGCATCACGTTCTTCCTTAGATCTATATCTAGACCTCATTTTTTTATGAGTTTTATCAGGATTGGAGCCTCTAGAATCTCTATGTTTCTTCTTTTTGCTATTAGCAGAAGTATCAGGTAAACTGAACTGGGAAGAAAAGTCTCCTAGCTGGGATCTTTCTTTAAGCTTATCCATCTTAAGCTGTCTAGATAACTTCAATTCATTGTACAAATTTATTCCTTCTTGAGTCCAAACTCCTATCAGCTTACCGTAAGTATAATCCTTATAAGGAATTTCACCATGACCAGTCCTCAGAGCTTTTCTAACTCTTTCGGCAAACAAAGGGGGAAGGCCATTTATAAACTTAGCTTTCCAATGCTTATTACTATTTTCGGGTAATTCCATCGCCCTATTCATATAAGTATCTTTATACCATCTAAATTCTCCTAAGTTTCTACATCGTAGACCGATTTAACAGGGTACGAACTGTCTCATACTGATTGGTAAATCTACTATTAAAATGTTCTAAAATGGTTAAGACTAAAGTATAAACAACATCTTCTCTATTTTTCACTAGAGCCATGCCCAAGTTATCAACACCTTCGTTATCAACAATAACATTTATCACCGTTGCTTTTTTCTCAATATTCATATAATTATCCCACCAACCTCTGAGTTGGCCAGTAAAACCTGCAATAATCATTTTGTAAATATTTCTATCTGTATGTTTAACACTTTTATAGATAGTTGCATACATAAGCATTCTATGAATAAGAATTGTTAATTGTGTATTAGTCAAACCATCAAGATTCCATTCATAAATTTCAAACCCACTATAAGAGGTATTAGTTTGATTCCTGTCTCGTTCCTCTATTAACACATCTTGAGGAGTTGGTCTGGAATAATAATAGGTATGCATGCTAGGTTTATAGGCATACTAAGTATTACTGTTCTTTTTGGGATAACCATGAAGTTTATTAACTTCTAAGGAAACATGATTTTTAGAATCAAAAGTTTTTTCCATGTCATCTGCAAAATTGTTTGACAAATCAACAGGCTTTGCACCAAATTCAGACAATTTTTTATCAAGAAGTTCTTTTCAATCATAAATCGATTTAAATTTAAAATACTGAAACTCTGGGGGCCTTTGTACATGAGTAGCAACAATCTGAGCTTCCGCATTACTTTTAGAAGTAGAAGTCGTATCAAAAGTTTTTATCTCATTTTTTATTTGAATTATCAAAGCAGTTAATTCATCTAAATTTTAATCGAGAGAACTAATAGGTTCACCCAAAACTTTAACATAAAGTCCCAAATAATTATTTTGATAAATTAAATTATTTATTTCATTAATGCTGACTGCTGCAACATCTTCTTCAACAAATTTTTGAAAGGCAGTAAAGGTGACACCTCTATTATTTGGTAAAATAAAAGATGACTAAGGATGATAAACAACCTTAATAATATTACCAGATCCATCTTTCTAAGATCGCTCAAGAACGTTGGTGAATAAAGGTAAATAAGTTGTTATAAACCAAGGGACAAAATACATAATTTGATTCTGTAGAGCACAAGTTTCATAAAACTCTTGAGAAATATTATTCAAATCATTAGCACTATAAGTGTCAAAAAAACATGTTTTAAACTAGTTCCATTTATCACCCAAAAATTCATTCTGAATGTACTTTCTTGCCAATGAACCTGGACTAAAATCTATTTGGTGTACATTCATCATTAAGTTTTATTGGGATCAAAATCCATTTCGGATACATAAGGAATATCCTTATCAGAAATATCAGAAGAATTATCATTAGTTTGGACAACATTCGTTCGAGGATCAATTTTTATTTTATTGACAAGTCTATTACTTTGACCCGCAAATATAATAGAAGGTCAATGTAAAGAAGCAGCACGATTACGAGCCGGACCATACACAAGTTCAATAGGGGAAATATGATGAATAGCAGACAATATTTTATCAGAAAATGAATGTCTACTATAAGGAATATCATTAAACTGCATGCAAATCCTACCATAAGGATTTTGTGTAATATGAGAATACTCAAAATTAGTTACAACATTTGTAATTTGACCAGGGGATATAACAGAATCTAATGTCCAAGTACTTGGAAAATTAATTTCTTCCCATTTAATAGGTCTTCTAGTAGTGACCTTAGATTTAACAAAATAAGTTTCAACTAAAATAGTCTGATCAAATGTATCATATAACTTACATCTCAGGTTTAACGTCGATAGCAATTTATAATAAATTCTATAAGATAAAAAAATTAATTCAGATCCAGGTGCATAATTATAACCATGTGTTTTAAAATTTAAAGTTAAAGCATCAAGAATATTAGCATCAGTTAAAGATAATTGCAAATTAGGCTGAGTATTAAAATATACAGGGCCTATGCCACAGTGGAGTCAATCGAACCCATCAAAGATTGTCTAAAATTTAAATTTCTAGCATCATGAAGAGCAGGTAAAAATGTCTCAGGTAACTCTTTAAGAATTAAAGGTTTAAAAGCAATTTGAACCATGCCAACATGCAAGAAATTATATTGTTTTTTATATAACTCAATATCTCATTTATTTAATAAACGAATAGTCTGTTCAGACGAATTTAACGCCAAAGTATGCTCAGTTGTTTTTATTTACTGTTTATGAGATATTTTATCAAACCAACCATAATCATAAATGGTTTTAATATCAATTTTTAGAATAGTCTATTTGTTTAACAAATAAAGGTTCTAAGGTATATCTACCTCTTCCAATCTTGTACTTTTAGTACTCACTTCTCCTAGATCCATGTTCAAAAGAACATATCTATGTCGCATACTTCACATCAATCTCATATTTACCATGAAATTTCTGTCACGCCCCAAACTCGAGGGGCAAAACTGGCTCCTAATGCCAAAACTCAAGCCCGAGCTGACCCTGCTGAACCATTTGCTACTAGCGTATGGCAGCCACACGCAATCAAGAAAACAAACAAGTATATCTCGGCTTAAAACTAAGCCCTCAACCGGCAAGCCCCCTGTCAACTGATCTATAAAAGAAACAGCTACTCCCAGGTGATCATATAAATAAATAGCCAACTAGCACAGAAGTCCTGATTGGGCTGTCGAGGCCACCATGATATCTACACCAAAACAAAAAGTAGATATATCTCAATACAATACATCAAACAGCTCACAAGCTTCAGCAAACCAACAACATAGGCCAGCATGGCCATAACGTAACTATACACCCCACACACTAGTCTGCAGGCCTCAAAGAGTAGTAAAGATTGGCGGGACAAGGCCCCAGCCTACCCATAAAAATATGCACAACAAAAGCTAACAAACCTCCAAACTCTGGCAGCTCCGGAGGAAAGGGGCTAGCCAACAAGATAGAAGTCAATCCTGCTATTGAGGAAGTCTACTCGGTCGTCTATCAGGACCTGCATGCATGAATGTAGCGCCCCCAGGCAATGGGGTGTCAGTATAAAATAATGTACAGAGTATGAAAGGTTGTAGACTAAATGAGCAAGTATCATAATATACCAAAAACAATCAGGTAAGGAAATCAAATTTAGATAAACATGCCAACCCACTACTGAATCTAATAAAATACAATAATGATCAAACATCAACCTAACCAAGCCCTCATGAGCCCGGTAGGTACAAATAATATTCCACCTACTTAGGCCCACATAAGCCCAGAAGGTGCCAAATCAATCTACATAACCTTATAGGTATTCTTTGTAAGAAGACACACAGCCCTTTTTGGCAACGATATAGCCCCGTAGGCAGTGCATAGCACTCTTAGGCAACATCATAGTTCTGTGAGCTGCACGAAGCCCTCTTTTGCATCACATAGCCCTGTAGGCAATACATGGCTTTCCTTGGCGTCAAAATAGCCTAGTAGGCAACACATAACACTCTATGGCATCAATATAGACCCATGGGCAACATATAGCCCTCTTTGGCAATATCATAGTCCTATTAGACAACATTATAGCCCCCCATAGGCAGTTCATAGCTCAACAGCTAACCACAATAGCCCCAAGGGCGACAACAAACAATTAAATAGGCTGAAGGCGAGAAATTTAGCTATAAACAATATATATGAGTAATGTCCAAGTCATTCCTAACTTAGGGTTGCTCTGAACAAATTATGAGTCCCTAAAATAAGGGTTTATAACCACTCAATCAGCCGACCACTCATAATTACATCTACAACATAACTAACATTAACTACTCTATTATATCACTCCCAAGCTCTAAGGAAACATGCCTAACAAAGGGAGTAGCCTTAACATACATTTTCCTTTATAATTTATGTTGAAAACACCTCTGTCCACACCACTACAACACTAAAGAAAAAGATAAAATCAATCAGTAATTAAGGATAAAAATTACTACGACAATTCGACAATCGATACGGATTCCTATCGTAAACTACAATCCAAGAACTAAGGTATCCGTAAACTGATAAGAGGTGATTCCTACCTTTCTTTAAATGACCAAAACACTTGAATACAATCACTCCACTGAAAATACCCTACTGCCATAACCTTCATGGTACTACACCGCTCAATTCACCGTGAAAATTATACCAAAACGATGAGCTCGCGACGTACGACAATTTTTTATAAAAGGCCAAGAAGAGATCATGAACACACAATGATGATTTGAGGAGTATTTCTCTGATTTTCTTGGGTTTCTCATGATTTGGAATGAAGAAAAATGAATAAGATGCTATCTTATAAGCTTCCACCGATTTAGGGGACCCACCTCACGTGCCTGCTTGCACAGTCTTGCAAAAACGCAAATATCTCTCTATTCTGAAGTCGTATGAACAAACCGTTTTATGCGTTGGAAACTAGACTCGTAGACCTTCGATTTAATGGGTTGTGGGACTCATAAATCATTATAGATTGGGAGAAAACTTCCGAAACATTTGACCCAAATTTCAGAGAAATCTTTAAAAAGGAACTTACAATAACTTTCGCCCACTTTTATTTTGCGACTTACCTTACTTCAAAACTTGAGATACAACCCTTGAACACTTAAAATATGACATACCACATCATTTTTAGTTTATTACTTACCCTCTTTGTCTTTTCACGAATGTACGAATTAACTTCCCCCCTTAGAAACATTCGTTCTCGAATGAAAAATCTGAGTCACACGGTTATGTCCTTAGGAGTTGCCAAATTTTAGACAAAGTATCCTTTGTGAATGTGACTATCCAGAACCTGAAACGCATAAATATTTAACCTAGGCATTTTACAGGATGACATAAATAGCTAAGCAATACAGCTCTGCAATAACAGTGTGAGCAAAAATACAATGACGACAACCATAATAAGAAGCAATAATATAATTTTTTTTATAGGTATCTTACTCCACTGCACCAATATAAACTATTATGCCATCACCCTGGAGTATGAAACAAGTGAGGATATTTGGACCTCATGTCATCCTCAGCTTCCCAGGTCACCTCTTCTCTATTCTTATTTCTCCACAATACTTTAACCGAAGCCACCTCTTTGGTCCTCAATTTACGGACCTGTCGATCTAATATGGCAACTGGAGTTTCCTCGTAGGACAAATCCTCTGTGATCTGAACATCCTCAACTGGGACAACCCGATAAGGGTCTCCTATGCACTTCCGTAACATCGATACATGGAAAACTGGATGAACAGATTTTACCCCCAAGGCAATTCTAACTCATAAGCCACTCGTCCTACCCTTCGAAGGATTCGATATGGCCCAATGAATCTTGGACTAAGCTTTCCCTTTTTTCCAAATCGCATAACACCCTTCATAGGCGAGACTTTTAAGAATACCCAGTCATCGACACAAAACTCTAAGTCCCTTCGTCACACATCTGAGTATTACTTCTGTCGGCTTTGAGTTGTTAGCAACCTCTCCCGAATGAGCTTAACCTGCTCCACTGTCTGCTGTACTAAGTCGGGTCCAATCAACCCTGACTCACCTACCTCGAACATCCAATGGGGGACCTACATTTTCTCCCATACAAAGCCTCATAAGGTGCCATCCCGATGCTGGAATGATAACTATTATTGTATGCGAACTCAATAAGAGGCAAGTGGTCATCCCAACTTCCCTTGAAGTCTAGCGCGCACGCCCGTAACATATCCTCGAGTGTCAAAATTGTACGCTCAGCCTGGCCACCTGTCTGTGGGTGAAAGGCTGTACTAAGATTAACCTGTGTCCCCAGTCCTTTCTAGAAGGACTTCCATAAGTTGGCGGTAAATTGTGCTCCTCTATCAGAGATAATAGATAGTGGACACTATGTAGCCTAACAATCTCTCGAATATAGAGCCCTGCATAGTCTTCGGCCGTAAAAGTAGCCCTGATTGGTAAGAAGTGGGCTGATTTTGTTAGTCTATCAACAATTACCCAAATTGTGTCAAACTTGCTACGCGATCGAGGTAATCCTGTAATAAAATCCATATTAATTGTTTCCCACTTCCACAAAGTAATGGCTATCTCCTGAACTAGCCCAGTGGGCTTTTGGTGCTCAACATTCACCTGTTGGCAATTAGGACACTGTGCAACAAACTCAGCAACGTCCTTCTTCATCCTGTGCCACCAATATATCTCATTAACATCACGGTACATCGTGGTTGAACCAGGGTGAATAGAATAACGGGAATGATGTGCCTCTTCCATAATCCGATGTCGAAGCCCTGTAACATTTGGAACACACAATAGACCGTTACTTCTAAGGACTCCATATCCTACTATATCAAATGCTAAAGTCTGTTGATTCTGAGCCTTGGCTCTAAGTTGCTCTATGCTAGGATCCTCTTATTGCCGTGATTTCACTTCTACAACTTGAGATGATACGGCTGTGTCCTGAATGTTACCCCACTATCTTCTGCCTCTAACAATATGACTCCCAAGCTAGCTAACTGATGAAGCTCTCGCGCTAGCTCACGTTTCTCAACACCTAAATAGGATAAACTACCCATAGATATTCGACTAAGGGCATAGGCTAGCACATTCGCCTTTCCTGGATGATATAAAATATCCACGTCGTAGTCTTTCAGTAACTCAAGCCATCGACGTTGTTGCAGATTTAACTCCTTTTGTTTAAAGATATATTGAAGGCTTTTATGATATGTGAAGATGTCAACATGAACACCATATAAATAGTGTCTCCAGATCTTTAATGCATGCACAACTGCAGCCAACTCTAAATCGTGGGTCGGATAGTTCTTTTCATGCTTTCTCAACTGCCTTGAAGCATATGCGATAACCTTACCATGTTGCATTAGAACACATCTCAGCCCAACACCAGAAGCATCACAGTACACCACATAGCCTTCTAAAGCCTCTAGCAATGTTTGAACTGGTGTTGATGTCAACCAATCCTTAAGTTCCTGGAAACTATGCTAGCAAGCCTCAGTCCACTGGAACTTAGTTGCTTTTTGAGTCAGCTTTATTAATGGTGCTGAAAGTGAAGAAAACCCCTCTACAAACCTTCTGTAGTACCCAGCTAACCCTAAGAAACTATGAACCTTAGTCGAAGTCATGGGTCTGGACCAAGTCCTTACGGACTCAATCTTTTGTGTATCAACCGCAATGCCTGCATCTGATACAATATGGCCTAGGAAAGCCACAGAGCTCAACCAGAACTCACACTTGGAGAACTTTGCATAAGTTCCTGCTCTCGAAGAACTTGAAGGACTGCTCGCAAATGATTTGCATGCTCAACTTTTAAACGTGAATACACCAAAATATCATCAATAAATACAATCACAAACAAGTCTAGATAGGGCATGAATGTACTATTCATCAGGTCTATGAACACTGCTGGGGGATTAGTTAATCCAAAAGACATTACCAAGAACTCAAAGTGTCCATATCTGGTTCTAAAAGCTATCTTTGGAACGTCTTTCTCCCGAACTCGTATCTGGTGGTACCCTGATCTTAAATCAATCTTTGAGAAACACTTAGCACCTTGTAACTGATCAAACAAGTCATCTATCCTTGGAAGAGGATACTTATTCTTTATAGTTGCCTTATTCAGCTGTAGATAATCGATACACATTCTTAGTGAGCCATCTTTCTTACTTACGAACAATATTGGTGCACCCCATGGTGAAGCACTAGGCCTAATAAAGCCTTTATCCAGCAAGTCTTTTAGCTGATCCTTCAACTCCTTTAGCTCAGCAGGAGTCATTCTATAAGGAGGGATAGATATAGGTTGCGTACTTGGTTGCATATCGATAGCAAAATCAATTTCCCGTTCTGGAGGGATACAAGGGAGTTCGTCTGGAAATACATCTAGAAACTCATTAACTACCGGAATAGACTGAAGAGTCGGTGGTTCTGCATCTAAATCATGAACGTGAACAAGATGATAAATACAACCCTTGGTAATCATCCTCCTCGCCTTAAGATAGGAAATAAACCTACATTTTGGCATTGCTTTATCTCCTTTCCATTCCCGAACTACCTCTCCTGGAAAGTGGAATCTAACAATCTTTGTCCGGCACTCAACATTAGCATAACAAGATGCTTACCAGTCCATACCCATAATGACGTTGAAATCGACCATCTCTAACTCTACGAGATCTACAGAGGTCTGATAGTCGATAATTTCAACCGTGCAACCTCGATAGACTCTCCTGGCAACAATAGACTCACCAACTGGTGTAGATACAATAAAGGGTCGATCTAATGACTCTGCTACTATACATACCTTCCCCGTAATAAATGGAGTAACATAAGACAGAGTAGATCCATGATCTATCAAAGCATAAACACAATGGGAGCAAACAATCAATGCACCTGTCACAACATTTGGTGATGACTCTGAGTCTTGTCGTCCGGTTAATGAATATGTATGGTTCTATCCACTGCCAGAACTAGATGCTCCCTCTCTGCCTCCGCCTCTACCTCTACGTGCTGAAGTCTGGGGTCCACGCCCTGTAGACTGTGCAGATGAGGAGGAACCTACTGCTGACCTAGTCGACTGACCTATACTACACTGACCTATGGTAGGGCAGTTTCTCCACCCATGACCCTCCTGTCCACAAGAATAACAACCTGTGGAACCCTGTCTGCACCTCTCGAAATGCATCCTACCGCAAGTAGCGCAACGCGGCGGGGATGTCCTAGCTTGGTCTGAACCCTTCTGCTGCTGCGAGCCTGATGCTCATGAACTCTCACATGGGCCTGGCTGTCCTTGACGATCAAATCTACTACCCTAGAACTATTGTGGTGGAGGTCTAGGTGGCCTAATAGAATGTCGGGGTCTGGGACTACCCTGAGAATCTCCTTGTGAACCAGAAGGCCTAGCCTTCTTCTGTCTCTCTCTCTCGACCTTCTCACTCATATACTATAGATGTCGGCGATCCTCTATGCCTTGTGCAAAGGCCTGAATTTGCGAGATATCCATATTATCATTTAGTTCAGCGATAGAACAAGCGTCGATATAGTCTGAGTCAAGACCTCCCACAAATCTACGTACCCTGTCATGCATCGTATCAACAAATGCTGGTGCATATCTAGCCAATGAATCAAGTCTCAGCCCATACTCTCGGACACTCATGCTACCCTGTCGGAGGTTCAGAAACTGGTCCACCCAGCCATCCCTAATCTCTCGAGGCAATTAGTGATCTATGAAAGTTTCTGTAAAGCTATCCCAAGTGGGTAGAGATGCATCTTTTCCCCTAGCTCTCTCACAACTTTTGTACCAAAATACTGCAGTATCACGCAATCGAAATGCTGCTAACTCAACTGACTCAGTCGCTGAGGCATGCATGACTCTGAAGATCCTATGAAGCTGATCAACAAAGTGCTGAGGGTACTCTCTGCGATCTGTCCCTGTGAACTGTGTAGGATTCAAGACAAGAAATTCACGAACTCTCGAACTTTCGGGCCCTTCAGAAGGTCCAGTAACATCTGGCACAACTGGCTAGCGCTGTGCAGCTACTAAATATGCTAACATATATACTACACTCTTGATATCCTGATCAAATGGAATAGGACGAACTAGAGGTGGTATAGCTGGTGGAGCCGGAAGTCTTATAGCCCTCGGAGGCTCCTGAAGCGGTGGAGATTCTATAGGGGGCTGAGAAGATGTCTCCCCAAGGGTCTCACAATGGGCTACCTCCACCTGTGGTACCTTGCCGGTACCCTCGCCTGCAGCTGTATCTAGACACTGGCTAGCTGTGGTTTGTCCAGTGTCAGCCATCTCTATCTGCATACAAGTATCAATTATAAGCAAGAAACATCAACCCTTAAGACACCGCTCTATAGCACGAGGTGAGCAAAAGAAGGATAGTCATTATAACATGCCCGATAGCTTCTTGCTTATCGAATCTGGTGCACAACACATTTACAAACAAGACTCTACTAGACACGGCTTGCAGACTCCCTAGGATACGACGTTGCTCTGATACAAAGTTTGCCACGCCCCAAACTCGAGGGACGCAACTGGCTCCTAATGCCAAAACTCAGGCTCGAGCCGACCCTGCTGAACCATTTGCTACTAGCGCATAGTAGCGACACGCAATCAAGAAAACAAACAAGTATATCTCGGCTTAAAACTAAGCCCTCGGCCGGCAAGCCCCCTGCCAACTGATCTATAAAAGAAACAGCAACTCCCAGGAGATCATATAAATAAATAGCCAACTAGCACAGAAGTCCTGATTAGGCCGTCGAGGCCACCATGATATCTATACCAAAACTAAAAGCACGTATATCTCAATACAATACATCAAACAACTCACAAGCTTCAGCAAACCAACAACATAGGCCAGTATGGCCATAACATATCTATACACCCCACACACTAGTCTACAAGCCTCAAAAAGTAGTAAAGATTGGCGGGACGGGGCCCCAGCCTACCCATAAAAATATACACAACAAAAGCTAACAAACCTCCAAACTCTGGCAGCTCCGAAGGAAAGGGGCTAGCCAACCAGATAGAAGTCAATCCTGCTACTGAGGAGGTCTACTCGGTCATCTATCAAGACCTGCATGCATGAATGCAGCGCCCCCAGGCAATGGGGTGTCAGTACAAATAATGTACAGAGTATGAAAGGCTGTAGACTAAATGAGCAAGTATCATAATATACCAAAAGCAATCAGGTAAGGAAATCAAATTTAGATAAGCATGCCAACCCACTACTGAATCTAATAAAATACAATAATGATCAGACATCAACCTAACCAAGCCCTCATAAGCTCGGTAGGTACAAACAACATACCACCTACTTAGGCCCCCATAAGCGCAGAAGGTGCCAAATCAATCTACATAACCTTATAGGTAGTCCCTTGTCTTTGTAAGAAGTCTCATAGCCCTTTTTGGCAACGATATAGCCCCGTAGGCAGTCATAGCCCTCTTAGGAAACATCATAGTTCTGTGAGCTGCACGAAGCCCTCTTTTGCATCACATAGCCCTGTAGGCAATACATGGCTTTCCTTGGTGTCAAAATAGCCTCGTAGGCAACACATAACACTCTATGGCATCAATATAGACCCATGGGCAACATATAGCCCTCTTTGGCAATATCATAGTCCTATTAGACAACATTATAGCCCCCCATAGGCAGTTCATAGCTCAACAGCTAACCACAATAGCCCCAAGGGCGACAACAAACAATTAAATAGGCTGAAGGCGAGAAATTTAGCTATAAACAATATATATGAGTAATGTCCAAGTCATTCCTAACTTAGGGTTGCTCTGAATAAATTATGAGTCCCTAAAATAAGGGTTTATAACCACTCAATCAGCCAACCACTCATAATTACATCTACAACATAACTAACATTAACTACTCTATTATATCACTCCCAAGCTCTAAGGAAACATGCCGAACAAAGGGAGTAGCCTTAACATACATTTTCCTTTATAATTTATGTTGAAAACACCTTTGTCCACACCACTACAACACTAAAGAAAAAGATAAAATCAATCAGTAATTAAGGATAAAAATTACTACGACAATTCGACAATCGATACGGATTCCTATCGTAAACTACAATCCAAGAACTAAGGTATCCGTAAACTGATAAGAGGTGATTCCTACCTTTCTTTAAATGACCAAAATACTTGAATACAATCACTCCATTGAAAAAAACCCTGCTGCCATAACCTCCACGGAACTACACCGCTCAATTCACCGTGAAAATTCTACCAAAATGACGAGCTCGCGACGTAGGGCAATTTTTGATAAAAGGCCAAGAATAGATCATGAACACACAATGATGATTGGAGGAGTATTTCTCTGAATTTCGTGGGTTTCTCATGATATGGAATGAAGAAAAATGAACAAGATGCTATCTTATAACCTTCCACCGACTTAGGGGACTCACCTCACGTGCCTGCTTGCGCAGTCTCGCAAAAACGCATTGGGTTCTTTGGTACATATATAAATTTTCCTCCATTAATTATTCTAATAGTTTTATATCTTCCATAGATTCTATCCAATATTGTAAATATTCGTAGTTCATTTTAATCTGAATTTATTTCTAAATCGTACCATTCTATTCTTTCGTAGTCTAAATCATGTAGGTCTATTTCATACCATTGTTGGTTTAATATATTTTCTCATATGATTCTTCTTAATTCAATTATTTTTATATCTTTAAGTACATATAAGATTAAAGTTTCATAGTTGCAGTTTTTTTTTTAAGCTAAAAAGTCTGTATTTTTGTGCTTAAATCAAGCACATTTTGAGCTCAAATTCGGCACTCTTTTGAGACTGAAAATGCATCATTTTTTGAACCCAAAATGCCGCAGAAAAAAAAACTTTCATAACATAGCATTTTACTCCAAAAATGTAAATATTTTGTACTAAAAATCTGCACTGCTGGGCTGTTTAAAGTTGCAGTTCTTACCCCTCAAAATCCTGCAATTTTCAGGATAAAACCTGTACGTTGGCACCTAAAAAAAACTGCACTTTATAAAATTGCTACACAATTGTTTTTAACTCTTATTGAAGCAAATCTTAAATGGATACATTATCCTTTTAAAGAGATAAACAGAAGTTGTTTCCAAGTTCACTTTTCTTAAAGGTTAAGCTTTCACAACCAAAAGATATAATAGATGAAAAAACTTCTTTGGAAAGCGTCGTCATAAGCCAAATGGTCATACTAAAACCCAATATCTAGAGGAATGTGAGATGGACGACTGCGTCTTACTCTCATTCTAGTTGGTTTGTACAAATCCAAACACAAATAGGAGCAATCAAAAATATAAATGTTAAATACTAATATGTAAAACGTTAGCCGAAGTAACCGCGCATATATGTATATATAAAAAAATGTAAAGCTTTGAACTAAAAAGGAAAGCGTTGACACTATTGATGAGATGAGGGCTGCTAGACACGAGCAAATAATGTAGGCTATTGGTCGCTTCTCAGAATTGGACAGAGATGGAGTCATATACTAACTCCAAATGCGCTCCCGAGTGTACATGTGACAAACAAAGAAGAAATAGAATTAGCGACTGAATTTTAGGTTCATCAAAGACATGTAAAATAAGTATTATGTAGTTGTAGGCATACTGTAAATATACTCAAAAACAACAACCACAACAACATAATACTATTGTCGCAATTCCTTGACGACATTTAAGTAATTCGTATACCAAAAACTTTAATCAATCTAGAGAGAAACATCACAAGAAGAGTCGGGGGAGGAGGTGAACACTTATATTATTTTATGATCTTGGTATACAATTAAAGGAAGAGCCACTGCAAAGCTAATCAATTAAATTATTTTGGATAGTAAAGTACTACCTTAACTATAAAGTCGTAAAATAAGGACTGAAGAGAGATCATCTTTAACTGATCACTAAACAAAGAAAAATCAATCCACAACACTATTAGATTAAAACTAGTCACTCGAAAACTCTTTGGATTAGTTCTTGTAGAATAATAAAATCACCCCCCCAAATGGAAGATATGTATAAACCAGAATTTTCACATATCTTGAATGAAGGATTATGTTTCGGTTAACTATGTAAAATGACTAGACATTTATCCATACTCTTATATTTTCCAGATCTTCAAACAAGGAGGGGGATGGAAGATTAGGAAGAACTGATCTTGAGAGTTCGAAACGGCCCATTCAGACTTAGAAAAATGATTATTTAGGCAAAGTTTTGATAAAAATAATAATCTGAAACATACTATGGAGTTGACGTCAAAGATATAAAATTAAGTGTGGTAAAGAGCTGGAAAAATACTAGGTATAGTTTCAACCAAGTTATAGTCCTAAAAAATTATACGTAAAATAGAACTTGAGAGGAGTTACAGACGTTCAAAACATTACGAATAATGACCTGATTAATAATACTATGAAGGAAAGGTAGAAATATTCACACAAAAAAAACAGGTCAAAGTTTAAGGAAAACACTACATAAAGCATTTATTTAACTAAGAGAAAACACTATAAACTCAAAGCTAATCAAGGCATTCTATAACTTGAAGCGAATAAAGATTAACCACTATATTAATTATTTAAAGCTAGCATGTTGTAAAAAGAGGAAAGGCTAAGGCATTGATTAATAAGATTAGGGGACAAAACAAATACTAACTTAAACAAATATGTGTATCCTATTAAACCAATGATGGACTCGTCCTAATTTTAAGAGGTAATAAACAGAGAAAAGAGAAGTAACAAAACTTAAATTGGACAATTTATTAAACCATTTTTTAAATCGATTTCAATAAAACAATTTGATATGGATTCCGAGGACACGAACAACTAACAAACTGATTCGAATATCCGAGAACACTGATGACTATCACATATCTAATAGATTCATAACAAGCAAAACCATACTAAGAACGAGTAAACCAATTCAAAACTACTTATGATAAAGCTAGGA
The DNA here is from genome assembly GCA_036553675.1 of Solanum okadae. NCBI lineage: Eukaryota > Viridiplantae > Streptophyta > Magnoliopsida > Solanales > Solanaceae > Solanum > Solanum okadae. The sequence continues at coordinate 35,974,283 of CM071681.1, forward strand.
AGACCAAGCAAACAGGAACATTAGCAAGCTATGATCATAACCACAATACGTAACTGCGCCTAACTAATGTTCACATATTAAAAAGAAGAAGAAGAAATCCGAATTACAGGGGAGCCAAGCATAAATAGGGAACTTCAAAGAAATTTAAATCAGCAAATTACAGCAACTACATACTCGCAGAATCAAAGAAAACGTACTATGGGATCAACGTAGATGAAAACAGAAATTAAAGTAGCTATAAACAAAGGAATAGAGACTACCTTCTTTGGAGCAGCAAACTAAAGCTTTGACGTCAAAGATTCCAACTTCGGACTCCTTTCCCGAACTCAAACTCGAGAAGTAGAGAGAAAAGAGACAAACAAACAGCTGATTCTCGGATTTCTGGATTGTTTTTCTCCCTGTTTCTGGATTGTTTTTTGAATGTTCCTCCTTTCTTCGATTCCTTTTTTTCTTTTTTCGAATGGGAAGACTCCTACCGTTTTATAGGCAAAAACTGAATTAAAAAAAATATGAATTTGAAAACTAAAATAATGCTGGAAAACAGAGAGTTGCAACTTGATATCAAAATCAATCATCACTTTTCAGATTTTGATCTGTTGGACTAATTTAAACCAAGAATTTTGAAAATATTTCGAACAAAAACCCGGCCAGAATAGAGGTGTAGGGGGCGTAGGGGTCTGCTTTTATCAGAGAAAGGTTGATGGACGAGACATAAAACAAGGGACCGTCGGAAATTGTTGTTTTCCGGTGATTCATGGCCGTTCTTTGATGGGACGAAGCAGTGAAGACCATGGGGAAGGAGAAAGTTGAAGGAGCGTCTGGGAACATAGATTTTCTGGGAGAGGAAAAAAAATTGTACCGTCTTTCTAAAATGCTGAAAAGTTGAAGCGATGGTCTTGGAAAAGAAAGAGAAGAAAAGTCTTGTTTGTTTTGGGCCGTTCGATCATTTGATCGGACGGTTAAAATAAATCCGAAGTTAAAAGGAAAAGTTATATATATATATATATATTGAATAATGGTAAAAGCTTAATTAACTAGGACCATTATATTTAATCGTAGGGTCAAGATTTAAGCTAAAGAAGCACAATCCATGTGCTCGCCTACGTGGCATACACGGATTGGCCGGTTTAAGAAGACTTGGATTGCCAAATTTGCTCAAATTAAATTCATTTAAATTATAACTACTTCTTTATTAAATAGTCATAATTTATTAAGTTAAAGATAATTATTTTGCAAGACTAGCTTATTTGATAAAATTAGTCACTCTTAAAATTAATATAAATTAGTAAATCATTAATTAACTAAGCTTTCTAACTTTAATAAATGCACGAAAAATATCTATTGCGACAAAAGGAATTATATTTGAACAAAAAATAGATTCGATTCTTAAGAACAACACTTATTTAAAAAATGAGAAAGTAAGTAGTAATATAATATATTTAATTTTGTAAGAAATAACATTTATGAAATAAATTTATCAAGTCAAATAAATAATTTAAAAATATTTTTGTATTCCTATAAAAATTTCATAACATATATATATATATTATTATTATTATTATTATTATTAGATGTGGAGAGCCAAAATTGGGTGTCAACATCCATGTGAGGGTTCACGAGGCGTGAAAGCACTTCACTGCCCGTGAAGACCCTTCAGTGAAAACTGCCTAAGTCGCGTGGGTAGTAGCACACTCCACACTTGGGTCCACGGCAAGTGGACAAGTCCACTGTCCGTGTGGAGCCCTCGTGGTCAAATGACTTAGATTTAAAAGTCAAAGGCACAGTCCACGTGAGGGACCACGGAAGGTGGAGTACTCCACTGCCCGTGGAAGCTCCCTTGGACTTTGCCTTAGTTTTTTAAAGGCAAGTCCACTTGGGCAAGGGGCAATTTTGTAAATTCCAATTTTTAGTCCAAATTAAATGGGTATATTTTATATTACTTTTAGATATATATATATATATATATATATATATATATATATATATATATATATATATATATATAAAGTATTTTAATTCATTAAACACCCAATTAAAAGAATTTTCACAAAGACCCAAATCAAAATCAAAAGTTCATCTTCCTCACAATATTTCTCTCTCTAAAAACACAAGAAGAAGAAGAGTAAAATTGAAGCTTGGTGTTGAATAAATCAAGGGGTTTTTATCAAATTCTTCAAGGATTCATCATCAAGGTATGGTAGTTTTCATCTTTGGGTAGATTCCACCCATAGAGCCCCTTCAAAACTTGATTTCAAAACTTACAATTTTCCCCAATTTCAAGGGTTTTGTTCGAAATTCATGGGTTCTCTTTAAAAATGATTTCAATGGTTTAATTATGTTGGGTTATGATTGAATTGATGATTTATGGTTGAATTTTGGTGAAATTTCCCCAAGAACCCATGAATCCCCTCTATTGCTAAATTGTGATCTTAATGTGGGTTAATTGATTTTAGAAGCATGTAAATGTGTCTTGTATGAATTAATTGAATTGATTGAATTGTCTTATTACCCATATTTAATGTAGAAATTCTAGATGTTGGGTTGAATGTGATTCATGATTCTTGATGGGTAAATTATGAGAATTTGTACATGAATATGAGAATTATGCATGTGCTTCAAGATTTATGTTGAGAATGAAGATCCTATGACTATGTTATAATTGTGGTATTTATTGAAAGACCATTCTCCTCTATACCCTTACACATTATTATGCATGAATTAATTATGACTATGATGATCTTGTTATCGAAAGGCTATTCTCAACTATACACTTGTGAATGATGATGACATGTTGTAAAAGGGTTTTCTCAATGTATATTGTACCTTGAATTGGTAGGCTTAGGGCATCCTCTTCTTGTGTAACTAAAAGGATCTTGACTTAATGAACCTTGAATCGGTAGACCTAATGGTGGTAGCCCTTTCATAAATGATTAATGAAGTATTCTAAAGCTATGTTTCAAGGTAAACCTAATGGTGGTAACTCTTTCATGAGAAGTCTATGAACTACTATAATGATAAACCTTGAATCGGTAGACCTAATGATGGTATCCCTTTCATGTGTATAATGATGAACCTTGAATCGGTAGACCTAATGGTGGTGGCCCTTTCTTAAAGATTCAATGAGCTATCTTAATAATGTACCTTGAATCGGTAGACCTAATGGTGGCGGCCCTTTCATGTGTTTAATAATGTACCTTGAGTCGGTAGACCTAATGGTGGTTGCCCTTTCATGTGTAATAATGTTAATGAGAATGAACTACTCTATGGGAATTTAAAGCTTAGCACCGAGTGGATATGGTAAGGTGGAAGCTCTCCCTATGATAGGCCGAGTTTCTATGAACACCTTTCTTTTCCCATAAATATGTGCCCACATAGGTTATTAGCTAGTGGATCCACCTAAGCTAAAATGTTACTGGTCCTACCTTAGGCAAGTAGACCAACCGTTTACGGTGTGGGATAGACACCGAATTCCATGATTTGCTCACATGGTCTATGTCGGTTAATGCTTATTCCCATTATGTTAAGTATGTGCTATGGTTACTCAAGAGGTTCTATAAAGTGTGAGTGGTAGTATGGAATGCCATTCATGCATTGCACGAGTATGCTTTGAGAGGGATATGGTGTGTTTCTCTAATGTCATAATGTCTAATGAAATGAATGTGCTCATAATGATGCTAATGAGAATGTTGACTTAAAGACTTAATGTAAAGATGAATGTTTAACTTGGAATGTTATTATGAGTTGCTTTCCTTGTCATGACTTATTAAATGTGAATGTGAATGTTCCTTATCCATGAGTATTGACTAAATATGAGAATGAAAAATGGTAAGTATGTCTATGGTGGCCTCAAAGTGGTACTTAGTATGAATGGTATTATGTGATGCCATTCCTACATTGCACAAGGATAAATTAGGGTTACTTAAGATGATGGTTCCAATGTGTTAAAATGATTTACATGATGATTATGCTTGTATCTTATGCCTTTTATACTATAGTTCATGATGTTTCTAAAACTTGGCATATCGCATGATTTTCAACCAAAATGTTCTTTTTAGCATGATTTTTGCATGGCTATCATACTTAGTACATTTTTGTGCTAACCCATATTTCTTCTACATTTCTACAAAGTGTAGGTTCTAGATCTTAAGGTGACTTCTATTGTTCAAATCTTAGATCGATTCTCTCCTTGCTAGTTGGTAAGTCCTCATGGTTCGAAGACGAGAGTTGTTCATTTCTAGTTTATTTTATGTCATTTTATGTTTCAGACTATGTTGAAGGGCTGTGACCCTATCTTTGATTCTAAAGTTGTATTAGATGGCCATGTGAGACAAAGTTAGGCTTCCGCTGTTTTTAAATAAAGACTTCGATTGTATGGATTAAAGTTTTTAAATTTTGTATCATTTCTTATGTCTTATGTTATGAATGCTATGAGGCTTGTATGAGGCTCTTCAGAGTCTTGTACGCCGTGTTACGTCCAGGGTGTAGGCTAGGGTCGTGACAAGATAATAGACAAAGGAACCCCAAGCAACCTAACTATCTCATTAATGTAAAGCTTGGCGTAGTCCTCCAACATATCTGTAGTCTTGACAACCAAAAAGTGCACGGACTTATTAACTCCATCTACTATCACCCAAATGGAGTCATGCTGCCTGCGAGTACGAGGTAAACCTGTAATAAAGTCCATATTTATCACTTTCCACTTCCATGTAGGAATGTTAATCTCTTGAGTCATACCTCATGGTTTCTGTTGTTCTACCTTCACCTGTTGACAATTAGGGAACTTAACAAGAAAATCTGCTATATCCCTTTTCATACCATTCCACCAAAAGACTTCCCGCAGATCACGGTACATCTTAGTGGTGCCTAGATGAATAGAATACCCAAAGTTATGGGATTCTGTAAGGATCTGCTGTCTTAACTCACCCACCTTAGGAACACATAAACGACCATGGTAGCAAAGCACACCATCTCCCCTTTGGGAGAAAACCTCAACTTTCTGCGGACGAACTGCACCTTTCAATTGAAGCAATATAGAATCACTGTCTTATTTTTCCTTAACCTCCGCTACCAATGAAGATTCTGACCCATTCTGAACTATCACATCATCACCTGATATGTTCATAAGGCAAACTCCTAAGCGAGCAAGCCGGTGAATTTCTTTTGCTAATTACTTCCTTTCTTCCTCAACATGTGCTACACTACCCATCGATAGGATCACTGTCTTATTTTTCCTTAACCTCCGTTACCAATGAAGATTCTGACCCATTCTGAACTATCACATCATCATCTGATATGTTCATAAGGCAAACTCCTAAGCGAGCAAGTCGGTGAAATTCTCTTGCTAATTACTTCCTTTCTTACTCAACATGTGCTACACTACCCATCGATAGTTTGCTAAGAGCATCAACTACTACATTAGCCTTACCAGGATGGTAAAGCATACTCATGTCATAGTCCTTGAGGAACTCAAGCCATCTCATCCGGCGAAGATTCAACTCTTTTTGGGTAAACACATACTGAAGGCTCTTATGGTCTGTGAACATATCTACGTGAACACCATACAAGTAATGTCTCCAAATCTTTAGGGCAAATACCACGGCTGCAAGCTCGAGGTCATGAGTCAGATAGTTCTTCCCTTGCACCTTAAGCTATCTAGAAGCATAAGGTATAACCTTACCTCACCGCATCAACACACAACCTAGGCCAACTTTGGATGCATCACAATAGATCACATAACTATCTGAACCCTCTGGTAAAGTCAAAACATAAGTTGTAGTCAACCTAGTTTTCAATTTTGAGAAGATCTTCTCACACTCATTTGACCACTGAAACTTAACCTTTTTCTAAGTCAACTTAGTCAATGGAGAAGCTATGGATGAAAATCCTTCTACGAACCTTTTGTAATCACCGGCTAAACCCAAGAAACTTATGATATCTGTAAGAGAGGTGGGTCTGGGCCATTGTTTCACTACCTCTATTTTTTGAGAATCTACTCAGATCCCTTTACTAGACCCTATATGCCCAAGGAAAGCAACTGATTGTAACCAAAACTCACATTTGATAAACTTAGCAAATAACTAGCGATCTTTGAGAGTTTGCAGAACAACCTCAGATGAGTCGCATGTTCTTCCTCATTCATAGAGTAAATGAGGTTATCATCAATAAAGAGGATAACGAACAAGTCCAAATACTACTTGAACACCCTGTTCATTAAATCCATGAAAGTTGTAGGAGCATTGGTTAGTCCAAATGACATTACTACAAATTCATAATGACCATACCGAGTTTTGAAGGCTGTTTTTGGGAAGTCACTCTCTCTAACTCTGAGCTGATGATAATCGGATATGAGGTCTATCTTCAAATAATGACTAGCACCCTGAAGTTGGTCGAACAAGTCATCAATCTTGGGGATAGGGTACTTATTTTTTATGGTGACTTTGTGCAACTGACGGTAGTCAATGCACATCCTGAGAGAACCATTTTTTTTCACAAACAACATTAGTACACCCTATGGGGATATACTGCGTCTAATGAAGCCCTTATCTAGAAGGTCTTTCAACTGATCTTTCAATTCCTTAAGCTAAGCTGGAGCCATTCTGTGAGGAGGAATAGAAATAGGCTGGGTAGTTGATAGGAGATCAATGCCGAAGTCAATTTCCCTTTCGGGAGGAACTCCGGGAAGATCTTCTCGAAACACTTCTCGAAACTCATATACTACAGGAATTGACTCAAGAGTTGGGGTTTCAGAGCTGGAATCCTTAACCCAAACTATATGATATATATACCCCTCGGAAATCATCTTTCTGGCCTTAAGGTAAGAGATAAATCGACCCATAGGCACTGAGCTACTACCCTTCCATTCTAAGATTGGCTCATCTAGAAACTGGAAACAGACGATCCTAGTTCTACAATCGACTGAGGCATAATAGGAATGTAACCAATCCATGCCTAGAATGATAGAAAAGTCTACCATTTCTAACTTTACAAAATCTGCTGAGGTGATTTTCTGAGAGACTGCGACAGGGCAATTTCTGTATACCTGTCTAGCTATAATTGGGTCACCAAATGGTGTAGAGATTGAGAAGGGTTCTGAAAGAGTTTATGGACTTACACCAAAATTTACTGCTATATATGAAGTTACAAAAGAAAGAGTCGCCCCTGGATCTAACAAAGCATAAATATCTAAGTGAAAGACTCGTAACGTACTAGTGACCACATCAGTAGAATCTTCCTGGTCCTGGCGAGCCTGGAGAGCATACAACATATTCTGGTGCTGACCGCCGCCTGTACCAAATGAAGCACCCTGCTGAGTTGGGCGACCTGCTGGTGTTGATGGAGCTGTAGACTGAGCTCTACTATTGTTACTTCCTTATCCCTATTTAGAAGAAGGGCAATCCCTCAACCTGTGACCAGTCTGACCAAAACCAAAACATCCTTCTTTGCCTGCAAGGCATTCGCCCGGATGGTTCTTGCCACACTTTGGACAAGCTGGGTAAGTCTTGTTACCTGACACACTCCCCTGAGACTTAGAGCCTGATGCCCTACCTTTCTGATCCTGTCGAAACCTGGGGGATGGAGCACTAGCTGATGAAGGTGCTAGAGCTGAAGTATTTTGCTGAAACTATGAGCGATTTCCACCACCCGATTTCTGCTAAGAGTACTCATAGTTGCCTGTCCTAGCCTTCTTGTTGTCCTTAGCCTATTCCCTAAGCTTGTCTCCCTCAACCTGCTGAGCATGAGTCATGAGACTAGAGATACTCATATCCTCCAACAACATAGCATTTCTGCACTCTGTCTTCACTAAGTTAGATACCCCAAATAGGAACTTAGTCATTTGTGCCCTGGGATCGGCAACCATATGTGGAGCATACCTAGAGAGTTGGGTGAACTTCAACCCATACTCTTGAATTGACATGGAACCTTACCTCAAATTTATAAATTCCTAAGCCTTAGCCTCCTTCAACTCTCTTGGGGAGAACCTGTCCAGAAAAGCTCTGGTAAAACACTCCCAAGTCATAGTAGCTACATTCTCACCCCTATTGTCTTTCTACTGTGTGAACAAAATGTGAGCCACATCCTTAACCGAAGGGGTCTCATATAAGTCCTTAGCATATCATGAACATAAGTACATAGAAATGATGCGGAATTTAAAAATTTTACAATAAAAGTTTTTTTCATAAAAGGAATATAAGAGTCTAGACCTTGTCTCAAAGCAACTATCTAATACAATCGAGTACAAACTTTAGGGACACAACCCTTTATAATATAGTCTTGAATATAAAAAGTACAATGGAAACTAGAAAAGAATATCAAGTTGTCCTCGAACCATGAGGACTCACCAAGCTTAGGGAATAGTCAACCCAAGCTTCACTTGAAAGGAGAAATACGTCTCAACGACCGGAACTTACACTTATAAGAAAATGTAGAGAATATGGGTTAGCACAAATAATGTACTAAGTATGGAACAATGCATAAAAATCCTTAAAACATGTATAAAAGGGACATTTAGTTGAAATCATGCTTTTGTCAAGTTTAAAAGCCATAATGCTCATTTAGAGTAATCACATAGTCAAATCATACCATAAGCCACCCTAGGCTACCATAGTCATGCATAACTTACCTTGACCTAATCATTAGCCAACACTCATAGATAAAGAGATATTCATGTTCATAGTTCATAATAATAGAAAGTCACTCTTAACATCAACCCATATCATGCATACATAGATTCATACATCTTCATGTCATGAGTAACCCACACCACAACCCCTTCATAAGTCCACTTGTGCAATGTACAAGTGAAGTCCCATACCCCCACTCATACTAAGCAAAACTTATTAAGAAGTCATAAGTATAGCTCATGTTCATGTTCATATTCATGGTTCATAGTCATGGTTCATATTCATGTAAAATATACATTAACTCATAAATCATCATGTCATCAATTACATACTACAATCACTCTTAAAGCTTACTTGTGCAATGCATAAGTGAAGTCACGTACCCCCACTCACACTAAGTAATACCCCTTAAGTAATCCTAGTTCTTATTCATAGTTCATATTCTTGTTCTTATCATGTCATGGATAATGTTCTTGTCATGTAGGGAAATATAGCCTTAACCGACATAGACCATGTGAGCTACATGGAATCCGGTGTCATGAACCCACACCGAAAAGAGGTGTTCTACTTGCCTAAGGTAGAGCTAACATGTTTAGCTTATAAGTGGATCCACTAGCTAAGAGACCTATATGGGCACATAGTTATGGGATAGGGAGATTGCTACTAGAAACCCTAACTAACTGAGGTATAAGGTTTCCATCTCATATTTCTATCCACTCGGTGCTAAGCTTAATTACCTTTAATAATCATGTTAAGTCTTTACTTTATATTCATGTTCTTGGAAAAATGCATATCACTCAAACCATCATCATATCATGGTAGCTCATGGATTCATTACGTGAGAATGTCCTTTCAACCTTAGAATCATTAATAAGTGATTAAACCTCTCACATCATGTTCATAGTGTTTCATGAAAATAGCCTTTTAATCAACATAACAAAATTATTGCTAAAACCCCAATTCTTGGGGTGTGATTATGTGTTTATGTGCTGATTTAGCTTATGGGGATTGCTAATTGTTAGTTTAAATGTTGTTTAGAAGTGATTTCTATCAGTAATTATGGTTTAATTTAAAGAATTGTAGTTACAAATGCAGTTCTACCTTCGTATTTTTGGCTTACTCGAGAGAGAGGTTTTAAAACCAAGATTATTGATTGATGGTCTATGGGTATTGGGTTGTCATGGGTTCAGCTCGAGAGAGTGAATCCTAAACCCTTTTCCACACATTCAGCTCGAGAGAGTGAATGGACTAAGGCGTAGGTTGTTCTTATTTTGCATGCTTATCGACGTTTGAGAGAAATCGACTTGATTCGGGGTAAATTGTTCTAGAGAAAGTCTACCTCCTCTATAGTCTAGCCTATTCAATGATTTGCAACTATTTTCTAACAGTTGCAATTACCCATTTTTCTACATTAGCCTATAATCAAATCACATCCCAAGAACTCGTCTTATTATTGTTATCTTTGTGTTATTTGCTGCTGCTATAGTCGATAATTGAAAACCTGAACCCCCCTTATTTGACATTCGTGTCACCCCCTGATTTACATTATGTTTTTATTCATAAATGTCTATTCCTATGGCTAAAATGAACATATCGCACTTTACTCTTGAATCTTAAACACGTACCATTCCCTGTGGGATTCGACCCCAACTTATTTAGTTGGATTATTATACTGATTAATGACCGTTGACACTTAGAATTGGATGAAGTGTCTTTGAAATGTTATTAATCTGCCTACACCCTGGACATGGCCAGCACTCGAGAACCATTGATGGTCCCCAAGCGAACCCTCATCCTGGCTAATTACAAGTGGAAGATTAACTCAAGCACACAAAGCTTAAGAATTGAATAAAATTCAATAAAACTCAACTTTGCAAATCTTTAACTCAAATGAACAACTCAAAATAAAAAATAAACATTCAACTAGCCAACAATAGGCACTCGAGTCTTTAATACATTTAATAAGATAAATGAAATAGACTTCTCAAATTCTACAGTCTATCTACAAAGATTCTAACTGACAAAGATGGAAGTCGGGACAAGACCACGACATCCTGACAAAACTGAAAAGTAAATGAAATCCTCCAGAAGCAAGGAGGCTCACCATAGCTTACTCGAACTGTATGTGGTATCAACGAAGCACCTGTTGATGAACTTGAATCCTTGTATCTGCATCATGAAATGATACAGGCCAAACGGCTCAGTACGTGGAATGTACGAGCATGTAAGGGGAATTCTAAAGCATAACATAAGCTTGTACTTGATAAAAAGGAAACATACTTTCCTCTTCTCAACTAACTCAACTAACTCAACTCAGGAATAAGATACTCTCCTCAAAGATAAAATATTCCACTCAGTGAAATAAGGCTCAACTCAATAATAAGCTATTCAACTCAGTGAAATAAGGATCAACTCAATGATAAAACACTCGACTCTTGGTACTCAAACTCTGGATACTCAACTCAATATAAAGCAACAATAAGATTTGCAATATATGAAAAGCTTTTAAAATAGTAGAAAGCAACTCAATGTATTCAAGAATACAATATACTCAGTTTGTATGCAATGATACAATATAAACTTTGTTTATATATGAAATACAAGTAAACTTTGTGTATATAAAAATACAAATATATCTGTGGGAGTTTCTCTAACCGACAACCATCACTATGAGCTATGTGATGATACAACGTCTCGCCCACGCTGCCAGAACTGTCCTATACTTTGCCAGGGTATAAGACCTACTCACTAAGTGGATCCACTAGTCTATGCTAAAATGCATTAAGGAATTATCTAAAAAGTATGACCCTTTCTACCCACGTTGGCTACATGGTTGAAGGGGGCTGTGAGTTATCTGATCTCTCCCCCATATCAGTGCTCAATACTACCCCCAAAATATACTAGCTCATATGTTTAAAAACATAAATTTTTATGTGGTATGAGATTATTACTAAAAAATCTTTCTCTTAAAAGAGATGTTACTAAAATTGCTCAAAACTCTTTTGGAAATCTCAGTTTCTTCTCATCTTAACTGTGAAAATATTTACTCTTGAGAATACTTAGTTCCCATATATCATTTTTAAAGAAAATGAACTCAACTCTGCTCTTTCTCAAAAATATTTCAAAATAATATTATAATATGATCATTGATGAGTCGGGAAGTCATACTGCATAAACATTGATGGTATATCTAGATACCATACTGCTCATACATTGATGGCATACTCGATTGTCATACTAATCATGTTTTAGAAAACTCTTTTCTCAAAACTCATCTTTACTTTCTCAAAACTCAGTTTAAGAACTCAAATGTTGGCATTAAAAAGCTTTTTCAAATATATAAATCAAATCATAGGGTTCATGTGAAATTATATATGAACATGAATGACTCAACTTAGGAATCTTAATAGAAATAAAGAACCTCAGTACTCAGAACTCAAGAATCAATGATACTACTCATCTCTAGAATGCTCGACTCATAGGGTTCATGCAAAATTATGGGCATGAACAACTCAACTTAAGGGCTTCATGGTAACATGTAGTAGTCCCATCCGTAGGAATATAATCTCAAAAGGATTAGGAACTCAATGCTCAAAGACTTAGAACTCGAAGATGCTATTCCTCTCGAAGATACTCAATGTATGGTGTTCATGCAGAATTTATGAGCATGAACGACTCGATTCAAGGGTCTAAAGAACATTATGAAACTCATGTATACAACTCTTCTCATTCTCATACTTATTTCCTCAAAACTCAGTTTAAAACTCAAGGGTTGGCATTGAAAAACTTCTCAAGATATATAACTCAAAATAGGGTTCTTGCTGAATTATAGACATGAGCAAATCAACTCAAGGATCTCAATAAAAATATAGAAACTCAATAATTAGGAATAGCATTTTTAAAAGAATCGGGAATTCAAGAACTCAAAATCAACTTGGTTCAAGAATACTCAAATCTAGGGGTATAATCCTAAATTTCTCTTTTACTGATTTGAAAGTAGATGTAGGGCATGAGGAAAAACAAGTCCAACACTATGATAGCCTTAAATACTTGAAAAAAAATAAGGTTCTTGAAGAATCTTGAAGAAGAACTTGATTAGAAGCCTTGAAACACTAGCTTGAAGGTAAACAATCAAGAAAACCTTTCTTGAGATTCTTGAATTAGTTTCTTGAAATATCTATGGCCAAGATTTATTATTTTCATTAGTGATTCATAATTTTATGGAGGAACTTGATTTAGAAGGTATGTAATTCTTGGAGAAAACTTACCTTGAAGAAGAATCTTGAAAAAGACTGAAAGAATCTTGAATAAAGTCTTCTACTTTGATTTTTCCTTAGGGTTTTGCCCTAGGGTTTGAGAGAGAAGAGAATGATGGATTAAAAGATGAAAATCTGATTGTTTTGAGTCTTTTATTAGTCAAGAAATTTGTTTAAGGTTTTCTTGAAGGTAAAAAAACAAAAGCAACCCTTTTTAATGTTTTCCCGTCGGCTAAGTTCATAACCGCACTATATAGGTTACTAAAGTAGTCATAACAATTTACTCAGAAATTGGATTGACGCGAAATTGGTGGTGTTGGAAAGTAGATTCAAATAAATTTAATTTAATAGGTTATGAATCACGTAACTCTTTATATTCTAAGAGATATGGTCGTTCAAAGTTGACCCAGTAGAATCTTACATCAAAACTTAATCGATAAGGAAACTTCAAGAACACTTATCAAGAAATTAAATTGCTCAATATTTATGGATAGATTTGCAAAAGAAGCTCATGATTGGCGTATGGATGAACGAACCCAACACTATGGAAGCTTACATACCTCAAATAATTAGGTTCTTGACGAAATCTTGAATTTCCTGAACGAACGCTTTGATCATCTCCACTTTTCTCTTCCTGAACTCTCAACTAAAACCCTAGGCGTATATTAGGATTATAAAACTGAACCTAATAGGATTAGAACCTTAAAACCTTACTAAAAATGAATTAAATCTGATTTGATAAGGAAAAGACCAAAATACCCCTCATATTTTGAGGTAACTATCCTTAATTGGACAGCCTGACTTCCAACAAGCATATCTCCCTCATATGAGCTCGAAACTTAGCAAACTCGGTGACGTTGGAAAGATAATTCAAAGAAATTTCATTAGCTATGTTGTAGACCACCTAACGTATCATGTACTGAGAGTTATGGTTGTTTGAAGTTGACCCAAAACTCATAACTTAATCATAACTTGCAAAATTTCAGATTTTGCTATTTCCAATTTAGTTCTTTTTGGAACTCAAGATGCTACATCTAGTGACCTGACCTAAATACTTAAGAAATTTTAAATTCCTTAGTATAATCTTACTCACAACGAAGAATGGTTCGAGTCTTAGTTCAAAAATATTCTGGAGTGTTACAGTCTGGGCGGGCCAGATGTTGCTAGGGCAGCGGCGCCACGGTGGGGTAAGCTGGCGCCAGAGCGGGATAGGAGAGAAAAAATGTAAATAACGTGAGATTGTTTTTTCTTCTTCTTCCTAAAACACCTAATTTAGTCGTAAACCACCCTAGAAACCCCCAAAAAGCTGCTCTAAGCTTGGGAAAGAAGGAGAATGAAATTTCTAGCATAAGGAGATCGATGGATTGCGGATTTCCGATCAAGATCACCGTCACAAAGTCTGGAAACAAGAATCGAAGCCAAAAACCCCGTGCAACTGCTTGGCGCCCAGGTGGGCTAGGTTTATTAATTGAGTAGTTATAAATCTGTGCTCACTGCGTAGTATAATGTAAATCAATGGTAAGATTTATGCGTAGGCCTTCGTGCATCGAATAAAAGATGATTATATGGATCGGTTGCCACGTTCCGGCATAAACATTGGATTGGGTACCACATTCTAGTATGCTAACAGTTTAGGTTTGGGTTCCATAAGAGGACCATTGACTTGACATAATTGTATATCTTGATAATTGTGGAATTGTATGTTGTTCGTAAATGATAATTGATATTGTATCTCTCCGAAACTGTTAAATGATTATGAGGACTTATATCTCATTGTTCTACTATGTTGAGTAAACTTGTTATGTATCTCATTGGTGAATGAACCGGAAAGGGCAAGCCCCAAAATGGGATGGAATATGGTATGTGGGAAGGGCCAGGGGTTCAAGAGTCTCTAATGTTTAAGTGAAAGGTTGTCCGGGTGTTGCAAGGAATTCGTGGTTAGTGGTTAAGAAGCCTTGACAAAAGGTGCCACGTGGCAAGGATTGGGTAAGATGAAGAGAAGGTAAGGGTATGTCGTGTGTGGTTAGTCAGGATGTTGGTAGTTGCAATGGTGGACTCTTCTTTGAGGTAAAACAGTTAAACTATGATCAAGAATCTAGTAAGTAGGTGGACTGAGATGGTGGCTAGTAGTAAGGGTACTAGTGTAATTTAGAGGTATTCGAGAGAGAGTAAAGGTGGAGGAGCGAGTGGTTTTATTTCATGTTCTTGCTAGTTAAATTCTTATATTATGCTGTGGGCATCAGAATGACGGATGATGCTTACCAGTACGTGTGGTTTTGTACTGATACTACTCTTACTATGCCTTTTTGTAATAGTTTGGTTGCAGGATCAGTGATGTTTCATAGGTGAAGACGAAGACAAATCTCCAGCAGCTTCTATTTTTCCTTCCACATGGTAGGTGTTGTGTCTTTTCATTATCAAGTCTGGCTTTGTACTCTTAGTAGCTCTTGTACCTGTTTAGACTAGATCCCTGGGGGTGTTAATTACTTTACAAGTTTTAACCAAAATTATTTTAAAGGTTCTTATTTATAAAATCCTGTTAGTATATTTATCTCCGTTTTCTTTATTTTTTCCGCATGTTTGACTATTGGGATATAAGGGTTCTCCTACTTAGGTGTTAGTATGTAGGTGCCCGCATGGCCCGGTGGATTGGGTTGTGACAGGATCTTTTGCAGGTTCCTTCTTTGTTATCTTCACAAAGGTATCCTGAAATGGCCTATCCAATCGCTTATCCAATGTCTTCACCAATGCTTGTTCCTCCAATGGCACCACCAATAGACCCTTCGACGAATATCCCCTCAATGAGTGCATCAGTGTTAATGGAGAACAATGTTAATGGCTCATTTGGTATTCCACGGAGTCCTTCATTTTCTGAGTTGTTGAGCTTGAATGATGTTGAGATAATGACTTTTCTTGATGATACATCTTTCGACATTCATGTTCAAGATCCAAATCACCACCACACAACCTATAAGGATCTATGATATATTAATTATTAGTAGAAATGTCTGTACTTTGGTTTCATATAGATTTCTAAGCATGACAGTAGTACCTTTTTGTGTAATGTTAATTAAAGTATGAGAACATTATAATAAACACAAAATATATAATACTTGTCTTCATTTAAGTTAGCACTTATGTTTTGATTTTAACCTCCTTAATTTTATTAAACTTGGACACCGGGAAGCTTGTTCGAGGGTCTTTCTTTTGGAACTGCCATTTTCCTTTCCAAAGTGGAATTCCTCCTTGCTTTCGCCTTTGACCTGTGCCAAACTCCACTTTTGGTTATTGCCAGGTGGAATGATTCATCAACCTCGGTATCGGCAACCAAGACACCCTTCTTTGTCGAATGAATCTTCAAATCATCATCTTCACACCACGACTCCAATCACGATTTCCAGTTGACTTTATCTCATGTGAAAGGGGCAGGAGAACACTTCACAAAATGCTCTTTGACAGCGAGTGATATCTTTGAAATTCAATCAGAACAACACTGGGTGGGTAAGATATAGGATTCTTATCTGAGTCGCGTGGATCACAAATAGATCTATGATTTCAGGTCCACTCGTTGATTTTGAGAATATCGAATCATTTGGCTTGGCCGTTAAACTTTTAGCTCGCAAGTAATATATATAGTATAACATAAATTTACGTATAGGACTAATTAAAAATACAACCAGATTTAAATTGTGACCTTCTCACCGTTAATTTTTTTAACTTGTAAAGAATATATATGGCATAATTTACATATAGGTTTTAGATAGAAGATGATTGAAGTTCAACTAAGCTTAAGTTGTGATCTTTTGTCTGTTAAATTTTTTAACTCGCGGATAATATATTTAGACGTTTCAAGTACACCTCATCCAATTCTAGGTGTAAACGATCTTTAGCTAGTATAAAACCCAACGAAAGGTTGGGGTCGAACCCACAGGGAGCGGTACGTGTTCAAATTCAATTATGAAGTGCAAACGTGGTCTAATCAGTTATAGGAATAGAAATTATCGAAAACATACAAACAAACAAATCTAAAGAGGTGACAACGAATGTCAGATGGGGGGTTTGGATTTGCAATTATCAGCTACAATACAATCAAACACTAAGGAAATAACAATTTAGAGAGGGATTCTCGGGATGTGATCGATTATAGGAAAATTTCACTGTATGGGTAATTGAAATTACAAATAAATAGCTAAATATCAGCGGGTAGGCTAGACTATAGATGCAATAGCTTTCTCTTGAGCAACTATTATGAATCAGATGATTTGTTTCGAGCATCAACAAGCTTAGCAAATAAGAACAACCCACATCTTAATTCATCCACTCTCTCGAGCTAGATGGGTATAATTAAATTTAGAATTTTACTATTTCGAGCTAAACCCATGTCAACCCAATAACTACAATCATTAATTGAAAACCTTGATTATAAAACCTCTTTTTTAAGCAAGCCCAGAATTCTAAGTTCGAATTGCATTTGCAACAACAATTCTTAGTTTAAAACACAGCTATCAATTAAACCCACTTCAACTAAGCATTTAAATTAGTAATTAACAATACCCATAAGCTAATTCAGCCCATAATCACATGATCACACCCCAAGAATTGGGGTTTTAGCTAAACATCAAAAAAATGTAAAAACAATTACCAACTCGATTAGCCATCAGCTGGGTAAGAGTCTCCAAGCCTTTACAATGTTTTCCAAGGGTTAAATTCACAGACCCACTTTCAAATCCTCAAAATTAAGCTTAGAAATCCTCAAAGTCTACAATAAAAACTCAAAAACTAAGAGAAAACTCTAATTCTAAAACTTGGAGATCCAAAAACTAAAAACTCTTGAGAACTTTTAAAATCCAATTTATAGTTGCCTGCATTTTGGCCTAAAAGTCCACTCGGCGGAATAAGTCGCGCCTCGCCGAGTTGTTCGGCGATCCACCTTTTGCTCTCTTCCATTGCCATTTTGCATTGGTCCTCAGCATCCAAGTCATGTAACTTTGGGAGATCCAGTTTGTTGTCGCGATGGGCAAGGTCAGCAAGGGTTCAATCAAAGATTCTCCAATCAAGGCTCCACTAGTACTCCAAGGGTTGACAAGGATAGGGTTTCCAACCCTAAACCTCAAGGGGGCCATAGTGGTGGTTCCTATGTTGCTAGGCCTAATTGTGCAAAATGTGGTAGAAAACATGAAGGCAAATGCTTAGTGGGCTCAGATGGGTGCTATAGTTGTGGCAAGAGTGGCCTCAAAATAAGAGATTATCCCATGCTCAAAGTCAAGAGGAGAGAAGATAAGCAAGCTCATCCAAGTGGTTCCAACTCCAATGCTCAAAAGCGAAATCGCTTGTATGCTCTTCAATCCCGAGGTGACCAAGAGAGCTCCCGAATATAGTGATTGGTATGTTACAAGTCTTTTATATTGATGTTTATGCATTGTTAGATCCCGGTTCCACTTTGTCCTTTGTCACACCTTTTGTAGCTATGAAGTTTAAAATACTCCCCGAAGTGCTATTAGAGCCTTTTTTGGTTCCTACCCCAGTTGGTGACTCGATAGTGGCAAAAAGAGTCTATAGAAGTTGTCATATTCCTTGTCTCACCAAGTTACCTTGGTGTACTTGGTAGAGTTAGATATGCTTGATTTTGATGTAATTTTGGGTATGGATTGGTTGCATGCATGTTATGCCTCTATAGATTGTAGGACCTGGGTGGTCAAATTTCAATTTCCTAATGAGCCAATCTTAGAGTGGAAAGGGGGGAATTTATTCCTAGAGGTCAATTTGTTTCTTGTCTCAAAGCTAGGAAAATGATCTCCAAAGGTTGCATTTACCATACTGTTAGGGTGATGGATGTTGAGTCTGAAACCCCTTCTTTAGAGTCGGTCCCCGTGGTGAGTGAGTTTTTGGAAGTCTTTCCCGATGACTTTCCCGGCATTTCTCCCGAACGGGAAATAGATTTTGGAATTGATCTTTTACTGGATACACAACCCATATCCATCCCTCCTTATAGAATGGCTCCGGCCGAGTTGAAAGAGTTAAAAGAACAACTAAAGGATTTATTAGATAAGGGTTCTATTCAAGCGAGTATCTCTCTTTG
Source organism: Solanum okadae (assembly GCA_036553675.1). Classification (NCBI taxonomy): domain Eukaryota; kingdom Viridiplantae; phylum Streptophyta; class Magnoliopsida; order Solanales; family Solanaceae; genus Solanum; species Solanum okadae. Next base: position 35,993,239 of record CM071681.1, read on the forward strand.
GGGTGCTCCGGTGTTGTTTGTAAGAAAGAAGGATAGGTCCCTTAGAATATGTATTGACTACCGCCAATTGTACAAGGTGACTATAAAGAATAAGTATCCCCTTCCTAGAATTGAGGATTTGTTTGACCAACTCCAAGTGGCTAATTACTTTTCAAAGATTGATCTACATTCGGGCTATTACCAACTAAGGGTGAGAGGGGTTGACATTCCAAAGATGACCTTTCGAACAAGATACGGTCACTATGAGTTCCTAGTAATGTCTTTTGGTCTAACTAATGCCCCGGCGGCATTCACGGATCTAATGAATAGGGTGTTTAGACACTACATTGATATGTTCGTGATCGTGTTTATTGATGATATTTTGATCTATTCAAGGAGTGAGGGTGAACACATGGACCATTTGAGGATTGTAATGCAAGTCCTTAAAGACCACCAATTGTATGCGAAGTTTAGTAAATGTGAGTTTTGGTTGAGGTTCGTAGCCTTCCTTGGCCATATTGTGTCTAGCAAGGGTATTGAGGTAGATCCTAATATTCTTCAACTATTAGAAGCTTCTTGGGTTTGGCTGATTATTATAGGAGGTTTGTTGAGGGTTTTTCCTCCATTGCTTCTCCATTGACGGCTTTGACTAAAAAGAAAGCTAAGTTTGTGTGGTCGGAGGCTTGTGAGAAAAGCTTCCAAGAGTTGAAAGATACACTTACTTCCGCTCCGGTGTTGACCTTACCGGAGGGTACCAATGGGTTTGTGGTATATTGTGACGCTTCGAGAGTAAGGTTGGGGTGTGTACTCTTGCAACGGGGTACAATGGTTGTTTATGATTCAAGGCAACTCAAGGTACATGAGAAGAATTATCCAACCCATGATCTTGAATTAGCGGCGGTAGTATTTACTTTGAAAATATGAAGGCATTACTTATATAGGGTTCATCTAGATGTTTTCACCAATCACAAGAGTCTTCAATATGTATTTACCCAAAAAGACTTGAATCTCCGACAAAGAAGGTGGTTAAAGCTTTTGAAGGATTATGACATGAGTGTCCTTTACCACCCCGGGAAAGCTAATGTTGTGGCGGATGCACTTAGTAGACTATCTATAGGAAGTGTGACCCATATAGAGGATGGAAAGAAGGAGTTAGCATGTGATATGCATAGGTTGGGCCGGTTAGGTGTCCAACTAGTAGATTCTCCCAAAGGTGGCTTCACGATTCATAATGGCTCTGAATCATCTTTTGTGGTAGATGTGAAGTCTAAACAATACCTTGATCCAATTTTGATGGAGTTGAAAGAATTGGTACTTGGTAAGTCCGTTGAGGCTTTCTCCTAAGGGGGAGTTGGGGTACTTAGGTACAAAGGTAGATTATGTGTTTTGGATGTGGATGGGCTGAGGGAGAAAATTCTAGAAGAGACTCATGGTTCTAGATATTCTATTCATCCGGGAGCCAGCAAGATGTATCGTGATCTACGAGAAGTCTATTGGTGGAATGGTATGAAAAAGGATATTGCGGGATTTGTAGCCAAATGTCCTGATTGTCAACAAGTTAAGGTTGAGCACCAAAGGCCGGGAGGCTTTTTGCAAGATATGCCAATTCCTACTTGGAAGTGGGAAGAGGTGAATATGGATTTTATTGTGGGTTTGCCCTGTACATGAAGGCAATATGATTCTATATGGGTCATTGTTGATAGGATGACCAAATCAGCCCACTTCATTCCCGTCAACGCATCTCACTCGGCGGAAGACTATGCCAAGTTGTATATAAGGGAAATAGTGAAGTTGCATGGAGTTCCTCTATTTATCATTTCGGATCGAGGTCTTCAATTTACTTCTCACTTTTGGAAGTCATTCCATAAAGGGCTTGGCACTAAGGTGAAGCTTAGCACCGCTTTCCACCCTCAAACGAATGGTCAAGAGGAACGTACCATTCAAACCTTAGAGGACATGATGAGGGCACGTTTTATAGATTTAAAAGTAATTGGGATGACCACTTTCCCTTGGTAGAGTTTTCCTACAATAATAGTCACCACTCAAGTATAGGTATGGCTCCTTTTGAAACTTTGTATGGTAGGAGATGTAGGTCATCGGTTGGTTGGTTTAAAGTAGGTGACATTTCTCTTATTGTCCCCCAGTCAGTTTATGAAGCTATTGAGAAAGTTTGACTCATTAGAGAGAGGTTGAAAACGGCTCAAAGTAGGCAAAAGTCTTATGCCGATGTGAGGAGAAGGGAATTATAATTTGAAGTTGGTGATTGGGTTTATTTGAAAATCTTACCCATGAAGGGTGTGATGAGGTTTGGTAAGAAAGGGAAACTTAGTCGCCGGTTTGTCGGACCTTATCAAATTGTGGAGCGTATTGGGAAGGTTACCTATGAGTTGGACTTACCAAATGAGTTGACCCAGGTTCACCCTGTATTCCATGTTTTTATGCTCAAAAAGTGTATTAGGGATCCGGTGTCTATTATTCCTTTAGAAGGGTTGGGAGTTGATGAAAGTCTTTCTTATGAAGAGGTTCCGATAGAGATCCTTGACCGGCAAGTCAAAAGGTTTAGAGACAAGGAAGTAGCTTCCATTAAGGCTTAATGGAGAAATCATCTAGTTGAGGGTGCTACTTGGGAGTCTGAGGCCGATATGAAGTCCAGATACCCTCATCTTTTTCCTTATATTCCTAATCAAGCTTGGGTTGCTAGTTGTAGTTCATACTTCCCTTGTACTGCATTGATTATGTTTTAAGATGGAGATGATGTTTCCTCCTTTGAATTGTGCATTATTTTGATGTTTCATGTATGATGGGCTGCTAGTCTTGAGTTTCTAAATTGGTTTGGTGTCAAGATCATCATTCGAGGACGAATATTCCCTAGGGGGAGATAATGTAACACTCCGAAAAACTAATGAACAAAGATAGAGCCTAATTTGTAAACTAGTAGCCTAAATGGGGTTTAACGTAATGAATAGAGTCATTAAACAACCTCAGTTAATTAGTACTAGTGTTTTTGGGTGTAGACGTCAAGGTACGACCCCCCAAGGACCAACCAAGGGTCTTTGAGGAAGACCTTGAGGCAGCCCCAAAAAAAGCTGCCAAAACAGCTTTCACCTACGGATGGGCACCAATGAGCCGTGGATGGATCCATGCCCCGTAGGTGGAGGTCGTGGGTCGAGGTTGGATCTCCCTATTTTCTCCAGAACTCTCGATCCCATCTACGCTTCTGCGAAACGGCTCTTGACCCCACCTACGGTCCGTGGGTGGGGGTTTCGTGTGTGAGAGCAGTTTTTGAACTTTTGTTTTTAAGTTAGGTATTAAGGAAGGGGTTAAGGGTTAATTGACTAATTAAGTAGGGTCATTTAATACTAATTAAGACACTTATAAATATCTAATAAACCTCTAAACTAAGTCAACTAGTTCATTCTCTCAATACCCCAAAATAAACTCCTTCCCTCCTAAATAATTCTCTCTCTAGAAACCTCCATTGAAGAAGAAGAAGTCAAGGTCTAGGGCTCAAGAACTCAACTTTTCCACTCAATTTCGTGAGGAATCTTCAAGTAAGGTATGGTAGTTTTGATTCAAGAAGTGAAAGTTTCTTAAGTAGTTGAAAATGTGTTTCTATTCTTTATTATTCTATACTATACTTATATGATGATGATATGCTAAGAGGATTACTTGGGCCCCTTTTGGGTTCCATGTGTCATGTTACGTCTTGGGGGTACCCTTGGGTCGTGACATTATAAGTCCCTTGTGTGGGCATTAGATTTAGTGATCACTCCAGTCATGCCTTTATACCCCTGGCAAGGTATATTGGGTCCTCTCGATGAGGTGTATACATCAGACTACACGTTTAGCTCACATGGTTTTATGTCGGTTAGTATAGCTCCCAAAGTCAGACTTTAGTGTATTGACCAGGTTACCAGTTATATTTAAGAATTCAGTTTCAGCATGTTATGTACTTGGTCATTGCATTCAGTTTTGTTCATTTTCAGTATATCTCAGTATCTTTATCATGCTCAGACTATATCATTGTTCATTATGCTTTGTTCAGTTATATGTTTGTTCAACTTTATCTTATCTTGCATGCTTAGTACCTTTCAAGTACTGACGCATACTCTGCGCTACATCTTTTCAGGATATAGGTTCAGGTCCTCAGCATTCAAATCACGTGTAGATCGGTTCTCCATCCATATTCAGCAGTATCAGTGGTGAGTCCTCATTCTTCGAGGACAATAGACATGTTCTTTTACATTCAATCTTTCATTTCAGTTTTGCTAGAGTTAGCTGGGGGCACTCTTGTCACTTAGAGGCTTACTTCAGACAGTGTATTCAATTCAGCTTTAGATTTGATTATGATCTTTCAGTTGTTATTGAACTCTTAGTACATTTCATATATTCAGACTTAGATTGGGTATTCCCCATCATTTCAGTTTATCTCATGTTTTAAGTTTCCACACATTATCTCTTATTTCAGTTTATCTTAGTATGCTTATGATATGCCAGCTCAGGGTTAGCTTGGGGTCACTCGTGATCCTAGGTCCCGTGTTTACGTCAAGGGTAACCTCAGGACGTGACAAACTTGGTATCAAAGTACTAGGTTTAAGAGTCCTAGGATGTTTGAAAGACGTACTGAGTAGAGTCCCTTTCTTGACTATGAAGTGCACCACACCTATGAGGGGGAGGCTACAAAGTGTTTTAGGAAAAACTTCACTTTCTTGTTATTATTATCGTGAATGGGTATGATCTCATTTCTAATTTGACGTTATGCATTTCAAATCATGTCTCCTCGTAGAGCTTACGCAAGGAATGCTAATGCCCACAAAGTTGACGCAGCTCCTCCAGTCTCAGACCATGAGGTTTCGGATGCAGAGTTGCGAAATGTTATCTGTAATACTCCAGAAATCTAATGGCCTAAGCTAAAGCCTAACATGGAGTCTAGTATCCTAAATAGGGTCAACATGAAGATAAGAGTCTTAAAATGACCTCCCTAAGTTAGTACTAATGTTTTAGTCCCTAAACGTCAAGGCATGGCTAAAAGTTGTTCTTGATGAGGACCAATGGGTTGCCTAAAAGTTGTCAAAAACCAGCATGAACCATGAAATGGGAACCCACGCCTCATGGGTTGACTCACGCTACATAGGTGGGGTTCGTGAGTCCAGACTAGACCTCCCCCAAAACCTCCAAGTTCTAGTAACATTTCACGAGATGACAGCACGGTCCATAGACCCACTCACGCCCCGTAGGTGGGGTCTAGAGAGTGGGTGGATTGAGTTGACCAAGAAGAGGGGATACAGACCCAAACCACGGACCTCCAGGATGGGGAGTGATCCCACCTACGCTCCGTGGGTGGTGGGGCGCAGGTCCTCTCTACAAAAGTTGTCTTGAGCTCGGCCAAGTGAGGGGTAGTTTCATAAATTCTTAATCAATTAATTAAGGGTGTGGACAGTTATTATTAGTTATTTTAGACCAATATAAATACTTCTAAGTCATTAAACTCCACTTAGAACCTCATAACTCACAAGACTCAAATTAGAAACCAACTCTCCTCTCCAAAAATTCTCTCTAGGACTCCATTTAAGAGCAAGGTCAAGCTAGGGGTTCAAGAACCAGCCTTTATTCTTCAATTTCTTGTGGAAATCTAATGACCTAAGCTAGAGCCTAACATGGAGTCTAGTATCCTAAATAGGGTTAACACGAAGATAAGAGTCGTAAAATGACCTCCCTAAGTTAGTACTAATGTTTTAGTCCCTAAACGTCAAGGCATGGCCCCTCTAAGGACCCCCCAAGGGTCCTTGAGGAGGACCAAGGGGTTGCCTAAAAGCTGTCAAAAACCAGCATGAACCACGAAATGGGCACCCACACCTCGTGGGTGGACTCACGCCCCGTAGGTGGTGGTCATGAGTCGAGGCTAGACCTCCCGCAAAACATCCAAGTTCCAGTAACATTTTACGAGATGACATCACGATTCGTAGAACCACTCACGCCCCATAGGTGGGGTCTCGTGAGTGGGTCGCTTGAGTTGGCCAAGAAGATGGGATGCAGACCCAAATCATGAACCTGCAGGATGGGGTGTGAGCCCACCTACGGTCCGTGGGTGGTGGGGCGTAGGTCCCCTCTGCAAAAGTTGTCTTGAGTTCGGCCAAGTGAGGGGTAGTTTCGTAAATTCTTAAATCAATTAATTAAGGGTGGAGATGGTTATTATTAGTTATTTTAGACCTATATAAATACTTATAAGTCATTAAACTCAACATAGCACCTCATAACTCATCGGAATCAAATTAGAAACCAACTCTTCTCTCCAAAAATTCTCTCTCTAGGACTCCATTGAAGAGCAAGGCCAAGATCAAGCTAGGGGTTCAAGAACCATCCTTTCTTCTCCAATTTGTTTTGGAAATCAAGCTAAGGTATGGATGCTTTTCATTCTTGTGTAGCTATCACCCAAGAAGCCCCTTCAAACTATGTTTCAAGACTTCCAAAAACCTTGGGTTTCACTCTAGTCATGGGTCTCCTTCCAAAACGATTTCAGTTATTTAATTATGGTTTATTATGTTTGTTTATGATGATTTATGATTGGATTAATGGAGTATTGTTGGATTTTGATGAAAATCTCCCTTGGACCCATGATTTCCCCTTCTTTCTAAATTGTGAACTAAGGGTGACTTGATTGATCATGGAAGCTTAACAATTGATTATGTTTACATTTATTAAGTTGTTGAATCTTGAAATCCCTCTATCTAATATGATAATTCTATAAGTTAGGTTTGATCTTGATTCCTAGCCTTGAAGGGCAATAACTAGGGTTTGTGTATGTTGATGAAGATTGTATATGAACTCATGATTCACCTATGTAATGATGATCCTATGAGTATTGTGTATTGGTGGTATTGATGCAAGATCCTTCTCCCATATACCCTTACACTTGATTATGCATGAAAGGTCTATAATTATGAACATCATAAAAAGATAAAAATCGTTACCAAATTGTGTTTCCGTCAAGTGGGTTAGATTAATTTCGTCTTTACAAAGGTCCAAATTGAAGAATCTCAAAGACCCACTTCCAATTTCTCAAAAATGGAAAACTTCAATTCTTCAAAGCTAAGGAAAACTTGTCTCAAAACTCACAGTTCAAACTGAAAATTCTAATAATAATAAATATGATAAAAAAAAAGATCCTATATTAAATGTTCAAAAATGTATTTATAGTCGCCAAAAATATGTTGCGAAGGGTCATTTGGCGCAGTAAGTCGGTCTCGCCGATCAACTCGGTGATACGCCTTTTTGGTCCATTCCATCGCCTTCTTGCGTTGGCCTTCAGAATCCTCTAGGTCTGTAACTTTGGGCGATCTAACACTACATCGCGGAACCACTCGGTGATCCTCCAACTGCTCCTTTCTCTCGCCAACTTGACTTTCTCCTTCAACGCTTGGCACACTGGAACTTGAGGCGGTCATATGGCCACTCGGCGACTCGCCAAATGGACTTGGTGATCACCAGGCTCTCTTTTCTTCATTCTTTAAGCTCGCTTCGTTCCTTTTTGCAAATTAGTGTCCTTGCTTTGTTCCTCAATCCAAATACCTGGAAATCAAGGATTTTGCATCTGTTATTGGCACAAAATAAGAATTTGAGGACACTAAATCTATCCAAATAAAGACCTAAATGAGTCCAAATTTTGGGCTCCTAAACACCCCAACTTAAACTTTTGCTTGTCCTCAAGTAAAACTCAAGTTCAGCAGTTCAAAAAGGATGTCTCAAACAGTGTTACACAAGACTGAATCATGAATGCACACAACAAGACTCAATTTACTTATGCAAGGATCAATTGTGCATTCAAAGATTCAAGTTGTGACTCACCATTATCAAAGAATCTCAAACTCTCACACTCAAAAAGATGAACACGTGCATGACTCCACTCATAGGTTTGCCCTTATTTTCCAACCAACACTTGTTTCAACTCACTCAAGATCAAAAAGGTCTTTTCAAGGCTTTTAACGGGGTTGAGTGTAAAGGCATAGTCATTTAGGCTCAGTGGCTGCTATCCTCATGAAATGTGGTATGAACAACACTTTCTTCCCTTTTCTTCAACATTTTTATTCATGCTCAAAAGTCACCCCATTATTCACTTTCCATGGCATACCAGACACCCCATTTCTTTTGCACTTTCGCAACTTTATTTCAAACTTTTTCATTCTTTTTCTTTTTCATTTTTCTTCTTTTTTGTATAGAGGGGTTCCATCTTTTTTGTAACACCCTATATTCGTGAAGGAAAAAATTTCAGAATTTTCAGATTTGGCAGGTGCCCAATTCGCAGTAGGATTTGGACAACTTTTAAGTCAAGGGTGTTTTTGTCTTTTCCCACTCTTCTTTTAATTCCTAAATTAAAAGGGTTTTAGTTAGTCATTTAAAATCCTAGAAACCCAACTAGAACTTACCTAAGTCATTTAATTAACTAAAACAAAAGAAAAGAAGAGAGAAGAGAGAGGGGAGGCCGATACCCTAGCTAAACCCTAGCCGCCACCGAAAAACACTAGAAAGTCACCGGAAAAGTCAAGTCCAGCCCTAGTTGATAGTTTTTCGTGGAGATTTTGTCACCAGGTATGTTGTATTTCACTAATGGGTCCCTTTCGCCCGTTAGATCCCTAGAATTCAGACGATTCTTGATTCCATGCTATGAACGAAATTAGGGTTATTGAATGTTTCTTGATTTTGGGTTTCAAATGTTAGAATGATCCAAATATTGATCGTTTTTCAATGTTTATGATGAACCCTAGTATTTTCTAAAGTTACAGCCAATTTTCATGAAGAGACTGTTTTAAAAACGTTCCGATTTAGAAATCATGTTTTTAACTATATGTTCTAACGTCCAAACAGCATGTCACGTTTTAGCTATGTTTTAATGTTCCAAATCAGCATGTCATGTCTTCTTCACATTATCGTATGAATTTCATAACCCTAGCTATGTATTTCTTTAGTTCTTGAATTACATGTGTTAGGACAGACTTTATCAGAAATCAGTTATACATGCCTCAGTATTATGCATCAATGCCAGTTTAAATTGTTGCATTGAGTTTGCATGTCTAGTTTTGAGCTATCTAGAACAATTACAGAAAATCAGTAATAATCAGTTTACTACTAAATTCATTGGAACTAGCATAATACCGAGTTGGACTAGGGTTTAGCGTACCCAAATAGTCCCAGAACTACTAGCCAAGTAGGTTGTAAGTCCCTTCCATGGGCAACAGATTAGTGATCACGCCAGCATGCCTTTATACCTCTGGCAGGGTATATTGGGTTTTCTCGATGGGGCGTATACATCAGACTCCACATTCAACTCATGTGGTTTTATTATCGGTGACTAGTAGCTCCCACAAATCAGTCAGACTCCATTTGCATTGACCATGTTCAGTATTCAGTTTCAGCATGTCATAGTTGGCCATTGAATGCAGATCAGTAATGTTTAGTATTTTCAGCATTCTATCATATCCAGATATATGTCATTTCTTTTTTTTTGCTTATTCAGTTGTATATGTATTTCAGTGATGCTCCATCCTCACGCTCAGTACCTTTCAGTACTGACGCATATATTGCGCTACATCTTCTTGTGATGTAGGTTCAGGCTCTGAGCATCCAGATTGCACTTAGATCATTTTTCGATCTTCAGCTCAGCAGATTAGTAGTGGTGAGTCCTCATCCTCCGAGGACCAGAGACATGATATCCTTACTGGTTTCAGTCTTTAGTTTCAGTTTTGCTAGATCTAGTTGGGAGCATGTCCCAACATTTCTAGTCAGTTTAGAGGCTTACTTTCAGACATAGTTAGTTTCAGCCTAGTATGAGTTAATATCTCTTGTATTAAACTCTCTCAGTTATAGTATATGGGTATTCCCCATCTTTTCTTTATTTATGATTTTTGTTTCCGCATCAGTTATTTTATTCATGTTAACTATAGTATGCTCAGATTATGCCAGCAGGGTTAGCTTGGGATCACTTGTGGTCCTAGGTCCCGTGTCCGCGTCTCGGGGATAGCTCGAGGTGTGACATTTTTCACCACCATGGATAAAAGGGGGCTTCTTTGCACTTCTTGACTTACCTTCTCCTTTCACCACACCCCCAACTTAGGTTTTTGGCATAAGTTGGCTATTCAAACAAACCACACTTCATGAGGATTATGGGTGAAGGGATAAAGAAAGGTCACAATTTCATCAAGTTTCTTCCAAGAGAAGGATAAGGCTCAAAGGGTGTTCAAGAAAAGATCACACACTCACAAGGTAGGCCACAAAAGAGGTATAATGTTAAATTGTTTCACTCTTTAAAATTGTTGCCTAAGAACATTTCAAGAGCTTGCATCACTTAGTCAACCGGACCAACGGGGAAAATTCTAGGTGTCATCACACATGGCTCACAGTAAGCTCATCACACAAGGCATTGACACCAATATCAAATAAGACTCCACACTTTCGCTAGTGTGCAATGCTCATCATAAGAGACTCAATTTGATAATCGGCTAGTCACAATGAGATGCAAAAAGTTCATATATTGCCTATGCAACTTCATTTGGCCTCATCATAGCCGCACATTCATGTTTGTTCGATTGAGAGCACTATTCAAATAATCAGTATTGATCACAACCGACACTCAAATTTGCACAAGAACAACCACAATTAAATACACAAGAGGTAGCAAAAAAATTTGAAAGAGTGTCAAGAATCATTTACATTCAAAATAAGGATCCACAAGCTCAAGCATCCACAAAAATGGTGTCAAAACACAATATATAAACAAAAGTCAGAATCACAAGAGCTATGCATGGAAATACCTCACCCCACAAGAAAAAAAAAAAGCAATTTGACCTCAAATGCAATAAAACATCCAAAAATCAATAAAAGAAAAGAGAGAGGGAGGTAAAAAGGAATCATGTCTACACAGTCGCTCCATCTGTCGGGGCATCAGTGCCCGATGTGACACTGTGATCTTGGGCATCAGTGCCTGAAGTCACGTCAACAGCACCAGATCCACTGGGGTCAGCCAAGGGTGTGTTTTCCAAAGAGGTCTGCACAGCAGCATCTACCATGGCCTTCTCGATCTCCGTAAGGCCCTCGCAAGAAACCTCCTCAGCAACCCCAAGCATTTTCTCATCCGTCTCCACCTCAGACTCGGGATCAGCTACCTCCTCAGCTCGAACGTCATCTTTGGTGATAGTTGGAGGCATATTTGGCTCAACTGGTACATCTGGGATCTCCATCGTACCAAAAATCATAGACATATTGGTGGACTTCACCTGGTCCACATCTCTGCTCAACGCAACAATAGCGGCCTTTAGAGTTGTCACCTCCTCAGTGGCTTCTTTTCCACACTCACACACTGCTATCCTTGCCACGAGGGCATCAATATCTGCACTCAAGGATGTCACAACATCAGCAAGGGGCGTCTTAATCATGCCAGGAATGGATGCCTCAAGTTTGGAGGTGCATCTATCCACAAAATGGGCTAGTTGCCCCATCCGTAGCAATTCAGCCTGGGTGAGTGGAGGTCGGCCAACATCAGTAGCAGTAGGGGAACTGGGAGTAACAGAAGGGGTAGCACTAATGTACCTGAAGGCCTAAGGGCCGGAGTAAGCAAAAATGCCTCTGTAGGTAGTGCATATGTATCCACAACCGGGGAAATGTCCACCAGGGCTGCCTTCTTCTTCTCCGCCTCATCTTTCAAGTACTCTACTTCAATCCTCCAGATGTCGGTAAAAGATGTGGGAATCACTTCCACATCCTTCTGCTCATCTCTAGGCACCCGAACCCGTCTTCATAGCTCTGTGATCAGCACCAAAAAGGGGAGGGAAGTCTGGCACTGCTTGCCCCTCATAAGTATGTCTTGTGCAATAATCATCTCCAGGTTCAACCTCATCTCATCAATGATGCAACCAAAACAGGCTGTTTTGGTGTGGCGGAGAATCGACTCGTTCTTGGATGGCATAATGGTACTGATGATCAAGGCAAACCAATACCTCGCTGCTACATTGAGGTCCTTCTTTTCAATAGTTTTCCCAACCTCAAGCCACTTGGAAGTACCGTCTGATATCAGAGGGGCCAATCATTTTTTCATGTTTTCCAGTGTTTTGTCCTGATCATGTGCTGACAGTCATCGTCAATATCATTTGAGCACTCTAGGACTACATTGATAGCATCACTATCACACTTCACTTTTCTGGCACTGACAACCACATAGTCTACCGGCTTGAATTTGGCGGCCGGCTTCTTCCCTTTAGGCACTGTAGAATTCTCTGACCCAATTTGGAATGTACGGACCACGAGGCTTAATGAATAGCTAAAAACTGTGTGACCTCAGGTAGCTCATGATCTCAAGGTACATGTCTATGACACCATCAGTAGGCATCATCTTCTCCTCTATGATGCTGCTCAATCCCTCAGTCTTCGGTGTGTTCACAAACCGGGGGGGAGGACCCTGTACCGGTAGTGCTAGGACCATAGCTTGAGCGGGAGCAGGAGGAGTAGTGGTGGCCTGAGGAGTCCTGATCCTAGATGGATCATTCATCCTCTTAGATCACCGCTCTGCTCTCTGGCTTGCTAGTAGCTCATCTTCAGGCTCAAAAGTTACAGTCTGATGCTCATGTTGCTCACCCTCACTCTCAGAAGTGGTAAGGTGAGTGGCATAGATGTCGTCATTGTCGGAGCTGGCCTTCGGTGATGCAGGTGCAGGTGCCTTTCCCTTTCCTTTTCCCTTCCCACCTGTTGTGGGAAGTTTGGTTGCCTTAGCCTTGGATGCAGCTGCATCCTCGTTGATTTTATTCCCTTAGCCCTCTTGCGGGGTGGCATGTCTCTACCAGCCACTTTGGTCTAGCCATCTCTTCAAAAACAGCAAAAAGAGTAATAAATAGTTCAAACAAACTTGCAGAAAAATAGTTGCAGACAGACTTGCCAAATCGGTCGGCGAGTTGCCGAATCACTTTGGCGAGCCAGATCGGGCTCGCAGAAAGGATTGGCTCAAAATTACATGTCAGCGATGGAAGGGCCTTTCGGTAAATCACCGACATCATTCAGTGAGCAAGCACTAGTCCGCCGAAAGTTACAGTGCATTTTAAGGGTTAGCGGCGCAGAAAAGGCTATCAAGTAGGATTTTCGGTGCGTCGCCGAGTGCACTCGGCAAACTCAGGCTTCACATCGAAAGTTACAGTACCCAAAGTCAATATTTGCATGAAATTAAAGGCGATCAAAGGGAATGGTTCGGCGAGCTAGACTCAGCTCACCAAACGACCCAACGTGCCTACTCTCAACCCCAGCGTCCAAAATTCAACCCCGCAGCCCCCGAAAACAAAATTAAAACATGCACTCATTCAATTAAACCTAGACACATAAGACCCATGCTCCCAGGATACTCAAATTTCTCCCGGTTTGGCCAAATTTTGCCATTTGATGACTTTTTCCCTTAAGAATGACGTCAACGGGTCCATCATTGGGCAAAGAATGTCATTTGGCACAAATTCGGGTTACTTAGACTTCACCCGACTAGTTCCAACAACAAATAAACACAACCCAGCAATATTGATCAATTTTAAGCATGAAAAATTCGGGCAATCAACAATATAGCATTTTAGGCAAGATATTTGAATTAAAATAGACACACATGCACACAAGCACAAAGACAATGAAATCAGAGGGGCCCAACACATAACACAGATAAAATCAATTGCAAATGAGTAAAATCGCAAAATATGAATTCGGGGTTTGGAAAACCAAACTTTTATGCAGAATAAATCAGTTGAAATATTAGGCGGCAAAGATATCCACTCTGAACACACAATCAACGACTAACACACGATAAAAACACAAAAATACGGGAAAAACTATTTTGGGTGTGAGTTTGGAAAGTTGAAAAGTGAGGGAATGTGAAAGATTTTGAACTTTTGAACTTTTGGCCTTTAAAAACCATCCAGTTCTCGCCCATTCAGCGACATAAGTTTTGATCGCCGACCCACTCGGCGACACGCCAAGTGGGCAGTTACCTCACCGAGTTTTACATGACCTCCAGTTGATGTGGGGGTCCAAACGACAGACAAAGTCGTGATCGCTGACATGTTCGGCGACACGCCGATTTGCTCCTGGGCCCATCGAGTTTTACAGACTCAAATTTCAAAATTCCTTGAGTCCAACAGTGGTCCAAGTCGAGCTCGCCGACCTCTTTGCCGAGTCACCGACTAGACATTTTTCTCGCCAATTTGCACTTTTCAAACACATTCCACACTTTAACCTGCACAATCAAAACACCATTATTTCAAAATAAAAAAGAAAGCAAATAAAAATTGGGTTGCCTCCCAAGCAGCGCCTTAGTTAACGTCATGGCACGACACAAGTCATCACTCAAACTTCATTCTTGAGGTTGGTCATAGTATCACCAGGCAACCCCTCTTGTTGTCTCGGGTTAAAATGAGATGAAATATGACCCATCTGAGACGAAATGAGAGGTAACCGTATGGCTAAGGGTCGACACATCTTCCTTCATCTCTTTCAAAATCTTTTCCGACCCCTCAACCTTCTTGAGAATACGAGACAACATATCCTCAAACCGACCACCCTCACAATCCTTTGGCTTTTGGCGTTCATGGGGAGGAACATATATATCCTTCTCCCCGTCTCTCTCATTCCAAGTGGCGTTACGATCCCTTCACTCTCTATCACGATCCTTCCAACCTTCATCCCTATTCCAACCTTAGTTACCACCCTGCCTCAAGTAGTTTGAATGATAACCACCTCCTTGGTTGCTAGGAAGTTCACTTCTTCGTTGTACAAAGCCTCAAACTTGGCCTCATCAGGATTAACACACCCGTCACCCACAACATTGACACTTCGAGCACCAGCTCCCATGACATTTTTGGACAAAATGTCAAGTTGTGTCATGATCTTTGCCATGTTCTAGTCCCTCTCTTGATCTTTTCAAGCTGCTTTTTGGTCAGTTTAAACGTGAGAGGGGAAACCTGATCTTCGCGGGTGTACCAACCCCGATTAATTATGGTCATACCATCCAAAAGCTGGGCTGCTATAACATAAGGTTGTTGTATCAAACCTCCCAAAGAAAGTTGATCAGCTACACCCTTGTTTACCGAATCAAGGCTTCGGTAAAAATATTGCAGCAAAACGTTGTCGGGCAAACCATGAGTTGGGCATTGCAGCACCAACTTCTTGAATCGCAGCCAGGTCTCATGAATTGGATCACCCTCCAAATGCTTGAAGCTTTGGATGTTTTCCTCAAGAGTCATCATCTTTGAAAGAGGGAAATATCGCACTTGAAATGCGGTGACAAGCTCTTCCGATGAAGGGATTGATTCTCTTCGCAATTCAGCCAACCACTTACATGCTTCTCCCATTAAAGAAAATGGGAACAACCTCAACCGGATCGACTCTTGGGATATGTTCTTGAAGGAGAACGGCCCGCAAACATCAACAAAGTTTCTAATATGCTCATGGGGATCCGCATGAGCCAGCCCACCAAACAACTCTTTCAATTGCAAGAGCTACAACATAGTACTTGTAAAATGAAAACAGCGTTCCCTTCAGCCGGAGGCAAGCGAATGGGACCAATTCCACCCTTTAGATGAGGGTCATTAGCATTAGGCTCATTGACATCGTTGAGGTTGTCGATGTCATCTTAGTGGCCCATTTGGCTACCATTCCTCCCGTTCACACTCATACTTGTTGTTTCAAAACACAAACAAACAAACCAAAACTAAAAGTAAGTAGATTCGACTATAACTAAAAGAACAAAATTCAACTTAACTAAAGAATCTTAACCAATACCACTCCCCGGCAGTGGCACCATTTTGATAATAACGTTTCAAAGACACTTCATCCAATTCTAAGTGTCAACGATCGTTAATCAGTATAATAACCCAACTACATAAGTTGGGGTCGAATCCCACAGGGAGTGGTACGTGTTTAAGATTCAAGAGTAAAGTGTGAATATGTTCATTTCAGCCATAGGAATAGACATTTACGAATAAAAACATAATGTAAATCAGGGGGTGACACGAATGTCAAATAAGAGGGGTTTTGGTTTTCAATTATCAACTACATAAGCAGCAAATAACACAAAGATAACAATAATGAGACGGGTTCTTGGGATGTGATTTGATTATAGGCTAATGTAGATAAATGGGTAATTGCAACTGTTACAAAATAGTTGTAAATCACTGCATAGGCTAAACTATAGAGGAGGTAGACTTTCTCTCAAATAATTTACCCCGAATCAAGTCGATTTCTCTCGAACATCAACAAGCATGCAAAATAAGAACAGCCTACGCCTTAGTCCATTCAGTCTCTCGAGATAAATATGTGGAAAAGAGTTTAGGATTCACTCTCTCGAGTTGAACCCATGACAACCCAATACCCACAGACCATCAATCATTAGTCTTGGTTTTAAAACCTCTCTCTCGAGCAAGCCAAAAACACAAAGGTAGAATTGCATTTGCAACTACAATTCTTTGAATTAAACCACAATTATTGATTTAAATCACTTCTAAACAACATTTAAACTAATAATTAGCAATACGCATAAGATAAATCAGCCCATAATCACATAATCACATCCCAAGAATTGGGGTTTTAGCTGAACATCATAAAAAGATAAAAATCGTTACCAAATTGTGTTTCCATCAACTGGGTAAGATTAATTTCGTCTTTACAAAGGTCCAAATTGAAGAATCTCAAAGACCCACTTCCAATTTCTCAAAAATGGAAAACTTCAATTCTTCAAAGCTAAGGAAAACTTGTCTCAAAACTCAGAGTTCAAACTAAAAATTCTAATAATAAAAAATATGATTAAAAAATCCTAGATTAATTGTTCAAAAACGTATTTATAGTCGCCTAAAATACGCTGCGAAGGGCCATTCAACGCAGTAAGTCAAGCTCATCGATCAACTTGGTGATATGCCCTTTGGTCCATTCCATCGCCTTCTTGCATTGTCCTTCAACATCCTCCAGGTTTGTAACTTTGGGTGATCTAACACTGCATCGCGAAACCACTCGGCAATCCACCGACTGCTCTTTTCTCTCGCCAACTTGACTTTCTCCTTCAGGGCTTGGCACACTAGAACTTTAGGCGGTCAAATGGCCACTCGGTGACTCGCCAAATGGAATTGGCGATCACCAAGCTCTCTTTTCTTCCTTCTTTCAACTCGCTTCGTTCCTTTTTGAAAATTAGTGTCCTTGCTTTGTTCCTCAATCCAAATACCTAGAAATCAAGGATTTTACATCAGTTATTGGCACAAAATAAGCATTTGAGGACACTAAATCTATCCAAATAAAGCCCTAAATGAGTCCAAATCTTGGACTCATCATAGGCTCGAGTAGTGACAAACTTGGTATCAGAGCATAGGGTTCAAGTGTCGTAGGGTATCTATGAAGCCATGTCGGTAGGGTCTTGTTCATGGTTGTGAGGGCCGCACTTCTATAAACGAGGGACTACAGACATTTAAGAAAAGTTTCCCTTCTTTCATACTCTTAATCATGCAATAGAGCTTTGTCATAGAGATTTATTCATACTCGTACATTTCTTAGATTCATTCGACTACCCGTCATACTAGAGGTAGCTGGAAAGAAAAGTCAGTCCTTTTATCGATAAGTTACTCTTAGCAAAATCTTGAGGAAGTCATGAGACTCTAGAGGGGCTTGAGAGAAGCCTAGGAGTGAGTTAAGTGTTCAGTTTCAAAGGAATGCACCCATATTTATATGAATGTGCATTTGAGCTAAAATCAAGTTGTACTTTTTTCCCTAAGCCTTGTTGAAGTTGATATCCTTATGAGGAAGCATGTTTAGAGCTTGGGTAGTATTTTCACCCAAAGATGTAGAATGAGCTATGAGATCATGAGTAATAGTAGTAGTGAAAGATCCTAGAGTTAGAGGAAAGTATGCATAGGTTTAGTAATCTTAGAAAAGGAGATAGTGATGAGGCAAGCTATGTTATTATAGTCATGCACCTAGTAAGTTATTGATCAGGAGTTTTCCCTTATGGATAGAGTAAGAGTTTCTAGTCAAGATGAGATAGAGTATATATTTGTTAACCATAATAGAGTTGGTATTGATGTGCCATCGTATTAGAGGAGACTAAATTCATGTGTTGAATAAGAGAGCAGGGTATTTATGAAGTGATAGATCTAAGCTAGGCTTATGATTTGTTTGAGAGGGTCATGATGTTCAGAAGGTTATAGAACTGATCAAGTAATAAGGTATAGTATGGTAGGTGGGCAATCATATTGATATTCGGGTTTAGTAATAAACATCAAGCTTGAATTTGAGATGAGTGTCATGATCAAAAGAATGGCAACATGAGGGTTCGCTTGGGGACTAGCAATGGTTCTCGAGTGTCGGCCACGTCCAGGGTGTAGACTCGGGTCGTGACAAACTTGGTATCAGAGCCCAGAGATCAAGTGTCCTAGGGTGTGTATGATGCCCTGTCAAGTAGGACCTTATTTGTGGTTGTGAGGGCCCCACTTCTATAAATAAGTAACTACAGACATTTAGGCAAAGTTTCCCTTATTTCATACTCTTAATCATGCAATAGGGCTGTCATAAAGATTTATTCATACTCATGTGTATCTTATATCCATTCGACTACCCATCATATTAGATGTGGTTGAAAAGGAAAGTCAGTCCTTTATCGATGAGTTGTTCTTAGCAAAAAAAAATCTCGATGAAGTCATGTGACATCAAAGGGGCCTGATAGAAGCCCATGAGTGAGTTAAGTGTTGAGTTTTAGAGTAATGCCTTCATATTAATCGTGTGTTTGAGCTAAAAGCAAGTTGTACTCTCTTCTCTAAGCCTTATTTCAATTGAGATTCTTATGAGGAAGTATGTTTAGAGCTTGGGTAGTATTTTCACCCGAAAAGGTAGCATGAGTTACGAGATTATGAGCAGTAGTAGTAGAGAGTGCCCCTTAAATTAAGAGAATAGTATGCAGAGATTTAGTAATCTAAGTAAGGGTGATAGTGTTTCGACAAGCTATTTTACTATAGCCATGCACCTAGTAAGATATTAATGAAGAGTTTTCCCTTATGGGTAGACTAAGAAGTGATGAGTTGGAAAGATTCCATCATAGGAGGTAGAGAGTGTTTTAGCTTGAAAGGTGTTTGTGATGAAGTGTCATTGTGTAGGTAATGACCAACTGTAAGTGTTGAATAGAAGCATAGAGTATTCATGAAGTGATAGATCTAAGCTATACTTATGATATGTTTGAGAGGGTCATGATGTTCAGAAGGTTATAGAACTGATTAAGTAATGAGGTATAGTATAGTAGGAGAGCAATCATATTGATATTCGGGTTTAGTAATAAACATTAAGCTTGAATTTGAGATGAGTGACATGATCAAAAGAATGGCAACTAGAGGGTGATGATGTTAGTCTTGAGATTTGATCTAGAAGATTTGACATAGAGTAGGTGAGGAATTGAGGTGATAAGTTGCAATAAATATGAGTGGTACAAGTGAGAGGCCCTAATGTTTAGATAAGGGCAGTGAAGTGTGGCGAAGTCACAAGAGTAACAAGAGCATTAAGAGGTGTGCCGAGATAGTATGTTACCGGATGAGGTTCCAATTAAGTTATAATTTTCCATGTGTGCCTAGATAGCATAATTGAGTTGTCAATATGGAATAGGTCCATAGCTTTCAAGGCTAGCTTTAGACCTAAGGGGGAGATGCTAAGATGAGAAATCAAGTCAAGTGTTGAGAATTTCTTAAGGAGATGGTTAGTAGGAGTCCAGGGAGTTGTTAGAGTTCTAAGATTGAATGTGGTGTTGTTAAACATTAGGTGGTTCTTAATATGAGCCCAATGTGATAGTAAAGAGTAATAGTTTTGGGATGAGATTCCTTATAGAGATATATTGAACCGGAACCTAAGGATTTGGGTTAAGCTTCAATATAGGAAGAGCATTCCATTAGACTTTGACATTAGTAAGAGTAACCCCATTCCATACCCAGTCCAGCCGTCATTCAAGGACAAATGATCCCAAGGGGGAGATATTGTAACACCCCAGAAAATTTTTGAACTGACTCGAACCATCCGTCGTTGTGAGTAGGATTTACCAAGGAATTTAAAATTTCTTAAGTATTAAGGTCAGGTCACTAGATGTAGCACCTTGAGTTTCAAAAAGAACTAAATTGGAAATAGCAAAATCTGAAATTTTGCAAGTTATGCTTAAGTTATGAGTTTTGGGTCAACTTCGAACGACCATAACTCTCAGTACATGATGAGTTAGGTGGGCTACAACATAGCTAATGAAGGGTCTTTGAATTATATTTCCAATGTCATCAAGTTAGCTAAATTTGGAGTTCATATGAGGGAGATATGCTTGTTTGAAGTCAGGCTATCTAATTAAGGAAAGTTACCCGTAAATATGAGGGGTATTTTGGTCTTTTCCTTATCAAATCAGATTTAATTCATTTTTAGTAAGGTTTTAAGGTTATAATCCTATTAGGTTCAGTTTTATAATCCTAATATACGCCTAGGGTTTTAGTTGAGAGTTCAAGAAGAGAAAAGAGGAGAAAAGAGGAGATGATCAAAGCGTTCGTTCAAGAAATTCAAGATTTCGTCAAGAACCTAGTTCTTTGAAGTATGTAAGCTTCCATTGTCCTGGGTTCATTCACCCACACGCCAATCATGAGTTTCTTTTACAAATCTATCCATAAATATTGAGCAATTTAATTTCTTGATAAGTGTTCTTGAAGTTTCCTTATCGACTAAGTTTTGATGTAAGATTCTCCTGGGTCAACTTCAAATGACCATATCTCTTATAATATAAAGAGTTATGTGAGCCATAACCACCAATTTCGCGTCAATCCAATTTCTGAGTAAAAAGTTATGACTATTTTAGTAACCTATACAGTGTTGTTACGAATTTAGCCAACGGGAAAACATTAAAAAGGGTTGTTGGTTTTTTTTACCTCCAAGAAAACCTTAAACGAATTTCTTGACTAATAAAAGGCTCAAAAAAATCAAATTTTCATCTTTTAATCCATCATTCTCTTCTCTCTCAAACCCTAGAGTAAAACCCTAAGGAAAAATCAAAGTAGAAGACTCCATTCAAGATTTTTTCTGTCTTTTTCAAGATTCTTCTTCAAGGTAAGTTTTCTCCAAGAATTCCATTCCTTCTAACTCAAGTTCCTCCATACAATTATGAATCTCTAATGAAAATAATAAATCTTGGCCATAGAGATTTCAAGAAACTAATTCAAGAATTTCAAGAAAGGTTTTCTTGATTGTTTACCTTCAAGCTAGGGTTTCAAAGCTTCTAACCAAGTTATTCTTGAAGATTCTTCAAGAACCTTATTTTTTTTTTCAAGTATGTAAGGCTATCATTGTGTTGGACTAGTTCGTCCTCACACCCTACATCTACTTTCAAATCAGTAAAAGAGAAATCTAGGATTCTACCCCTAGATTTGAGTATTCTTGAGCTAAGTTGATTTTGAGTTCTTGAATTCCCGATTCTTTTTAAAATGTTATTCCTAACTATTGAGTTTCTATATTTTTATTGAGATCCTTGAGTTGATTTGCTCATGTCTATAATTCACCATGAACCCTATTTTGAGTTATATATCTTGAGAAGTTTTTCAAAGCCAACACTTGAGTTTTAAACTGAGTTTTGAGGAAGTAAGTATGAGAATGAGAAGATTCATATACATGAGTTTCATAACGTTCTTTAGACCCTTGGGTCGAGTCGTTCATGCTCATAAATTCCGCATGAACACCATACATTGAGTATCTTCGAGAGGAGTAGCATTTTCGAGTTTTAAATCTTTGAGCATTGAGTTCCTAATCCTTTTGAGATTATATTCCTACTGATGGGAGTAGTACATGTTACCCATGAAGCCCTTGAGTTGAGTTGTTCATGCCCATAATTCCGCATGAACCCTATGAGTCGAGCAGTCTAGAGATGAGTAGTATCATTGAGTCTTGAGTTCTGAGCACTGAGGTTCTTTATTTCTGTTAAGATTCCTAAGTTGAGTCGTTCATGTTCATAATTCCACATGAACCCTATGATTTGAGTTATAAATTTTAAAAAGCTTTTTAAAGCCAACACTTGAGTTCTTAAACTGAGTTTTGAGAAAGTAAAGATGAGTTTTGAGAAAAGAGTTTTCTAGAACAAAATTAGTATGACAATCGAGTATGTCATCATTGTATGAGCAGTATGGTATCTAGATATACCATCAATGTTTATGCAGTATGACTTCCCGAGTCATCAATGATCATATTATAATATTATTTTTAAATGTTTTTGACAAAGAGCAGAGTTGAGTTCATTTTCTTTATAAATGATATATGGGAACTAAGTATTCTCAAGAGTAAATGTTTTCACATTTAAGATGAGAGGAAACTGAGATTTCCAAAAGAGTTTTGAGCAGTTTGAGTACCATTTTTTTAAGAGAAAGATTTTTGAGTAATAATCTCAAACCACAGAAAAAGTTATGTTTTTAACCATATGAGCTAGTATATTTTGGGATTAGTATTGAGCACCGATATGGGGGAGAGTTCAGATATCTCACAGCCTCCATCAACCATGTAGCCAACGTGGGTAGAAAGAGTCATACTTTTTAGATAATTCCTTAATGTTTTTTAGCATACACTAGTGGATCCACTTAGTGAGTAGGTCTTATACCCTGGAAAAGTATAGGACAGTTCTGGCATCGTGGATGAGACGTTGTATTATCACATAGCTCATAGTGATGGTTGTCGGTTAGAGAAACTCCCACAAAGATATTTGTATTTTAATATACACAGAGTTTACTTGTATTTCATATATAAACAAAGTTTATATTGTATCCTTGCATACAAACTGAGTATATTGTATTCTTAAATACATTGAGTTGTTTTCTAGTATTTTAAAAGCTTTTCATATATTGCATCTCTTATTGTTGCTTTATATTGAGTTGAGTATCTAGAGTTTGAGTACCAAGAGTTGAGTGTCTTATCATTGTGTTGATCCTTATTTTACTAAGTTGAATATCTTATTATTGAGTTCAGCCTTATTTCACTGAGTTGAATATTTTATCTTTGAGTTAAGTATCTTATTCCCGAGTTGAGTTAGTTAAGTGAGTTGAGAAGAGGTAAGTATGTTTCCTCTTTATCAAGTTCAAGCTTATGTTATGCTTTAGAATTCCCCTTACATGCTTGTACATTCCACGTACTGAGCCATTTGGCTTGCATCATTTCATGATGCAGATACAGGTATTCAGGGTCATCAACAGGCGCTTCGTTGATACCACATGCATTTCGAGTTAGTTATGGTGTGCCTCCTTGCTTCCGGCGGATTTCATTTACTTTTCAGTTTTGTCATGATGTCGTGGATCTTGTTCCGAATTCCATCTTTGTCAGTTAGAGGCTTTGTAGATAGACTGTAGAGTTTGAGAAGTTTGTTTCATTTATCTTATTAAATGTATTAAAGACTCGAGTGCCTATTGTTGCCTAGTTGAATATTCTTTTTTTATTATTTTGAGTTGCTCATTTGAGTTAAAGATTTGCGAAGTTGAGTTTTATTGAATTTTATTCAGTTCTTAAGCTTTGTATGCTTGAGTTAGTCTTCCACTTGTAGTCAGCCAGGATGAGGGTTCGCTTGGGGACCAGCAATGGTTCTCGAGTGCCGGCCACATCCAGGGTGTAGGCTCGGGTTGTGACACTGGTGGGACAGTGGCCCAGTAAGTTTCCGAAGTTTTTCTTTTCCTAATAACGACGGTTCGGGTCGTTACAGATCCACAAGTCGAACCATTTGAGGAGGAGTCCTCAAAGGGAACATTAATTGAGGCACTTGAGCAGGAGCGCTTGAAAGAGCCATCAGAGGAACCATCAATGTTGGAGTTACATCAGGAATCAAATTAAGAGGAGTTGTTGGCCTCTTGAAGTTGGTCCCACTAGGTACAGTAGATGGAACCAAAAGAGAAATCTCAGATAGTACTGAAGCATCAACTGGGGCCAAAATAGGAGCCCATGACATGTCGAAGCTGGTCCCACCAGAATCCATCAGTCCAGCAGTAGGTTGAGGAGCATTTGATGTAGAACCTTCTTCGTGAGTTTTTGCTTTGATCCTAACATTTATCAATTTGAGGTTTTTATTGATCACATAACAGAGATCGTTGAGATCTTCTGTGTGCTTACTATTGGGCATCTCTTCACCATTCAACAATCCATACATCTGGTTTGTATACTCCATTTTCTTGTTTTCCTTCCTTACCTTCTCAAGTTCATTCTCAATTTTCTCGATCCTTTTCATTGTTATCTTTTCTTGTGTTTTTAGGTTTTTTGATTTCTTCTCCTCTGGAAGATCGATAAACTTTGTAAAGATTCCGGTAGCAGCTTCATGATTTGGAAACACCTCAGGTTCATTGTGGTAAGGGCTATTGACTAAGGTAGCCAATTCAACATTGCAAAGGGTGTTGAGTTCACAAGCCTTGGTTAAGAATCCATTTTGTCGTTTTCTATATGAGACTCTCCTCTCAGTGTTATTTTCCATGAAAGCCAACTTCACTTTCTTTCTAACCATGGTTAAAAATGAGGAAGAGGAGGAGAAATGTGTTTATTAGGATATGGGGAATGAAATGGATTATTATTCTTATTGTTGTTGTGTGTTTCTTCGCTAAGAATTGCCTCCTGTTTATAGGGTACAAATAAATTTTTAAATAATTTGAATTAGAGAATACTTAGTTGTCATGGGTACTATTTTGGCATGAAAATAAATGAGGGTAGATTTGATATCATATTAGATTCCATCATCTTTAGATTAATGTAGTTATGACTTTAGTCTTATGTTGAACAAATCTTTTTGAGTCAAACTTTTCTTATTAGGAAAATAATTTAATTGATTTAGATCTAAGTAAGTATTATCTATTAAAAAAAATGGCCATAGAGTATTAACAAATTTTCTCTAAAGAAAGATTGAAAATTTGTATATTTTAATTTATGGATGGAAAAAAGATAAATATTGAAACAAGTGAAAAATTCAAATATTGGCCAAGAAAATTGAAATATTAATTTTAAAAATATTTAAATAATATAATACAAATTAATTTAATGATTTATAAAATTCAACTATTTATTGAATATTAAATGAAGATATCTGTATGATTATTATCGTTGCAATGCTTATAAAAGCACATTATAATTTTTTCCAATTTTGGAAGAAACCATATTTAGTAGAAACTTTATATTGATTTCAATTATATTAAAAATCAAATCAAGCTCAAATTTTAGTTTTTTTTTTTTACATTAAAAGTATTTCTAAATTAGTTTCAAGGCAAATCTGTACATAAAATAATTACACAAGACACCTACCAAACTATTGTGTTTAAAGATATTGAGGAAAGAAAAATAGAAAATTATTTCATTTTAGAAAAGTATTCAATTATATAAAAACTAAACCATGCTCAGATTTTGTTTTTTTGTTACATTAAAATAAATTCTAAATTATTTTGGACGCAATTAAAATATAAAATAATTGCACATGACACTTACCAAACTAATGTGCTTTTGTTTCATTTTAAGGATTGTAGTCCAGAAGAAGAGGAGGAAATAGTCATAGACTGTCTTACTAATATTTTATGGATTTGAAATAGACATTTTATGATGACTTTTCTCCATTATGTTGTGATTAAATTATGAAATTCTGTAAAGAATTATGTTGGGCTCTGTTACTAGAGATGAAATATATCATTACTTCATGGCCTTAGATTAGAATGGAAATATGGAGGCTATACAACATATCAAAAATAGTAACTCTCGATACACTAACATCTTAAATGTGTGCACAGAATTGATCTGCCCTTATCATGTTGTTTTATTAATTTGTTGGATGTTGTATCCTAGTCGGACTGTTTTGTGATTGTATCGAAATTGTGATGCTTAAATTGTGTTTAAATCAGTCTTATTTTTTATTTTTTTATTTTTTATTTTCATTAGAAGATTCTTATTTTATTTTATGATAAGGTTGAGTGATTGTGCCCGCTAGATAAAGTGAGAACTTTGTAAGGACAAATCGTCATTTGGTTGAGAGTATATGTTGTGAGGGATTTGTTTGTGTGTGAAGCTTGAGTAGTCATATCTCGAAGGGATGTATGAACTTGCTCGGTGATGAATATGGTGACATTTTTTCAAGGTGAATCGAGTCTTTTTGGGAGGATATGATTTGTTTGGTACTAATAAATAGTCTTGCAATGAAGAAAGAAAAAGTGAGCACCCCTCAAAATTATTGAAAATGAATGCATGATGGGAATAATCTTGTGACAACTCTTTGACTCATGATTGGTGATTATAAAGAATGATGTCATTTGTTCTTGTGAGGAAGTAAAAATTCAACCATCTTGATTAATTTGCATGGCATATGAGGTAAGGTTGTTGAATAAACTCTCGTATTTACTTGTCCATTTAGAACTTGTCCGGTTGGTCTTGATTGCTTTTAATTGGAGAAATGACCTTAGGCTTTCTTTATGATTTTTGAGAAGCCCACTTTACCTAAAAGCCCTACCATTGCACTAAATGTATCCCTAGTTGATCCATTTTGAGTCTAATAGTGTTTCTTTGACAACCACATTACAAGACTTACTCTTTTGAGAAAACATAACCTCTTTACAACCGATCCCTCTTTGAACTCTGAAAGTTGGAAATTGAGGCTAAAAGCCTAAGTTGGAGGGTGATAAAAATCTATAGAGGTAAGGCTAACCACATGGTGGCTTGAATACCCTTCTCCATAGAGAAGGCCCATAAAATAGTAATCTAAATTTTTACGTAACTTTTAATAGTTTTATTCTAATTTCGTAAGGGGTCCTCCTAAGGATGTCATAAGTCATATTTTGAAAGAAAAAGAGGAGATATTCTTTGCAATACCAACTCTCAGTCTTCCTCTGAATCCAATTCACTAAGCCACTAGACTGTCTAATGAAAAAAAAGCTCCATGGAAATTCGGGTAGCGACTCGACTTCAAGGTAGGTTAGGATTTACTTTCTGTTAGTGAAAAATTACAAAATACAGAATTACAAGATTACAACTGAAAATAAAATGAAGAAATAAAAATCTCTTCAGGCTGAGGCACGGATATCTCGCTCTCTTTGAGGAGATTCAATCCCACTGCAACAATTGTTTTTCATCGGTCCAGCAGTAGTCCTCTTGACTTGTCCCCTCCAGGATACAACAGCCTAATCACAAAATATAATTCAACAACTCTGGACAAGAGTTGAGTCCAAAGCTCTACAAAAAGAACACCTCCCTTCAACTAATTATAAGAACTCTCTTTTTGACAAACTTTATGAACTCTATAATTTCTTGTGTGTAAAACAAATGAAGACCACCACTATTTATAGTAGAAGAAGTCTTCCTAGGAATAAATAGAAAGATAATGGGGTGGTAAATAGTGAAGATAAATGGCCTAGGAGTTACATAGGTTATAAGATATAATGAAGGAATAAAGAATGAGATAATGGAGAATGAATAAAAATAACTAATGGTCATGATTGACCATCTTCAACCACAAACAGTAACCTCCAACGGAAATAACATTTTGTAACCATCACATAAAGGCCAATAATGCCTATGCAAATGGATTAACAGAAATGAGTAATTAGGCATTAATGCCTAACGTTCCAGCAATGAAAATTGTCCACTAACTGCTGAAACATTCATTATTCTTTTAACTCCAAAATATACCATCAACTTAAGGAAGACTACTATGCATAATGAAGGTGTGCTCTGCATTGAACCTCCACTTAGTGGAACAGTAACTTCTACTCCAGAGTAGTAGTGGTCTCAAACTTGTCTATGACTGCTTAAGGGAAATAAAATATCACTGTCCACACATAATAATCAAGGTGTTGACATGAGGTTTAGAAGCCAGCATGTTACGGCTTTGTGCTATCATATCCCGGTTTCATGAGTGCCTTTGAGAATAAGCCCAATTCTCATAGGAAATGACCTACTTCCACACTCACATAGGTGGAATCTATCGAGAGTGTTCCTGTAAGTTTAACACTCCACCCATACGGGCTACAGATATTCATTAAGAGTTTTATCAACTCAACCTTCACAAATCACTGCAAGAAACAATGCACTCACATCATAGGGAGGGAATAAAAAAAATAGTGCATTTATTCATAACAAGCCATCATATGATTAGTTTTTCCCTTTGAACCTGGTTATAGGATTTCTAGTCCCTAGGTTGGGTTTCTTCATATATGACTCAAGGATTTATAGGCTTCAATCCCATCCCCCTCGATGTGCTCCAGAACTTTCTCTTGTTAAGGCCTTAGTAAGAGGATCTGCAAGATTATCACAAGATTTGACATAATCAACATTAATGGTATCATTTGTCAAATATGATCTTACATTACTGTGTTTCCTCCTTATAGGTCTGGATTTTCCGTTGTAATAACGATTTTGAACTCTATCAAACGCAGCAGTGCTATCACAATGAATTAAAATAGGAGGAATTGGTTTTTCAAAATAAGGTATTTGAAACAGTAAATCTCTTAACCAATTTGCTTCCTCACTAGCTGAAGCTAAAGCAATTAGTTCAGCCTCCATGGTAGAGTTAGAAATTATTGTTTGTTTTTTTATTTTCAACATATAGCACTACCACCCAAAGTAAAGACATAAACAGTGGTAGAACAGAAATCACCTGATAAAGTGTTCCAATCTGCATCACAAAAGACTTCAAGTACAACAGGATATTTTTTTATAAAACAAACCATAATTTTTTGTTCCAATTAAATATCTCATAACTCTTGTTATAGCATGCCAATGTTCATTACCTGGCTTGCTTGTAAACCCGCCAAATACTCCTACTGCATATGCAATATCAGGCCTAGTGCAATCAGTCACATATCTCAAACTTTCGATTATGCTATGTAACGACCTGATTCCGTCGTTAGGTAAAAGTCAATGAACAAAGAATTGGGGCAAAAACAATTTTTCGTAGTAACTTGGAATTTCCCAACCTAGTCCCGTTTTGGATAAAATCGAAGTCATTAAGGTGTAGGGAAATCTGGTAATTAATGAGAGATCTAATTATGATTTGTACCACATGATTAGATAGCTAAGATGTTAAGGAACCCATACGACTTTATGTAATCGAATTTGGGCGAGTAGAACTCCCAAAAATGATCTTAGCGTGAACGGGTAACATTCTATCTCCGTGTAGGCCGCCAGAGCGTGATTGGAGCCGCCGCAACGGGGCCGCTGTAGCGGGATGGGTCCTCCATGGCGGGCCAAACGCAACTTAAAGCCGTTAATAAACTCCTAAACGACTTTATTTGGCACTTTTTGATTTTTAGAGCTAAGGAACGAACCCCAGGTGACTCCTACTCATTTTTCACCATTTTTGAGGCTAAAGGTAAGCTTTTCACTCCCCGAATCCATTTTTCGATCTGTAGAACATAATAGAATGGGTCAATATTGATGGGGGAGGATTTTGTTATAGATTCTATGATGGAAACAACCTTAATTTAATTTGGATAATTGGGATCATGAGTTTGATCTAGGGTTCATAGAATTGTTATAGTTTCGGGTAATTAGTGATTGTTTGTTGATTCCCGTGTTATTATGATTGTTTTTAGACCACGAACAAGCGAGAAGAATCCGGAAAGGAAGATTCAAGTGCCTTAGGGGATTCAAGCTTGGATTCGAGGTAGGTGATGGTTGTGATTTCATGTTGGTGTGATATATGTTTGTAATTGCTTCATTATAATGCATGTATGTATGCGAATGTTGCATTATTGATCACCTTAATCGTAAATGAGGATAATTCAATAATCGTATGCCATGAATCACCTCTTGTTGTATGATTGTGAGAATATACATTGTGATTGTGATTGTGGTTTGTTGAATGGGTGGGTGTCACGATCCGACACACTAACTGGGATCAGTTGCCACGTTTCGGCTTAAATATGGGATCGGTTTCCACGTTCCGGCAAAAACATGGGATCGGTTGCCACGTTCCGGCAAAAACATGGGATCGGTTGCCACGTTCCGGCAAAAACATGGGATCGACTGCCATATTCTGGCACACTAACTTGAATCGGATACCACGAATCGGTATGCTAACTATTTGGGTTTGGGTTCCATAAGAGGACCATTGAATTAGGTTTCGTTAGAGGACCATTGAATTGTGTTGTGTATCTACTTATGATGAGTTCGTTCATATCTAATAATGATTGCTATTGTAAGACGGTATATTTCTCTAAATTGATATAACTGTGATGTGTGAGAATCGCGAAGTTGTTCATTGTTCATATATGTTGATGATATTGTATATGTTCGATATGTGCATGTGATTATACTGTTGTATTGACTAATGTATGTTACACTTAGTGGGATAGCCGGGTGATCCTACCAGTACACTGTGGTTGTGTACTGATACTGCACTTGCTCTTATTTTTGTTGAGTACAGGGCATTTTTCGGCGGCTATTGACAGACCTCGTTTAGAAGATCAGTGATTTCTGATTCGAATTCAAGGGTGAGCCAGTTCTTCCAGGCTGCTTTGAGTTCTCTTTTTTGTCTAGTCCATCATATTCGGACTTAGACTAGTTCTTTAGATGATTTTCTCGTTTAGAATTATGAATCTTGTTAGAGTTTTGGTACATTGACTTTCTGGTTCTTAGTATTTAATTCCGCATTTGTTTAGTTAATTAACTTGCTTCCGTAACTTAATTGTCTTAGTTTTGGTTTAGTTGCTTAGTTTGGATTGTAGTAGTGGTTCTCCCACCGGATGGTTAGTGTGGGTGCCAATCACGACAGTCTGGGTTGTGACATGCTAGCATATTCCTTTTGATTTATTACATCATTTTCACTTTCAACGGGAAATAAGTGAACACTTGAATCAAAAGGAGTAGCAACATGCTTGCAATCAAGAAAGTTATATTTTTTTCAAAATTTTCTCAACATAATGTGACTGGTCAAGGAAAATTCCATCACATGTTCTTGTTATAATTTTATTCCAAGGATAAAAATTTCCTCACCAAGATCTTTCATATCAAAATGGCTTCTAAGAATATTTTTAGATTCATCAATAACATTCATGTTAGAGCCAAAGATCAATAAATCATCAACATATAGGCAAATAATCACATGTGAATTATTCCAAGACTTATGATATATGCACTTATCACACTCATTTGTTTTAAACCCATTTTCAATCATGCAGGAATCAAAATTTTCATGTCTTTGGTGCCTGTTTCAAGCCATATAGGGATTTAGTAAGTTTACACACTTTGTTTTCTTGGCCTGCTTCAACAAAAGACTCGGGTTGTTCCATTTAAATTTCCTCATTTAGGTCTCCATTTAAAAAAGCTGCTTTTACATCCATTTGATGAATTTGCAAATCAAAAATTGCAGTCATATAGCAATTAAAAGTTTTATGAATGTAATTCTTGTTACATGTGAAAAAGTATCAAAAAATTCTAGGCCTTCTAGTTGTTTAAAACCTTTTGCAACTAGTCTAGCCTTATATTTATCAATAGATCCATCCGGTTTCAATTTTTTTCATAAGACCTATTTGCAATCAATAGTTTTACAACCCGGTGGTAAATCAACTAATTTCCAAGTTTTATTAGAAATTAGTGATTCCATTTCATCATTTATAGCCTCTTTCCAAAAAATAGAATCATGTGAATATAATGCGTCTTTCAAAGTGAGAGGGTCATCTCCAACATTAAACACATAAAAATCAGGACAAAAATATTTTTCTACTCTAACTCTTTTACTTCTTCTTAACTCAAAATCATTAACTTCTTTATTTTTCAAAGTAGAAGTAGAAGAACTAGGTAGTGACAAAATATTTTGTTCAATCCTTTGACCCCCACTATTTTTAGAATCAAAAGGAAATTTATTTTCATGAAAAATAGCATCACCCGATTCTACTATTATAATATTATCTTCTAGATTAAAAAATCTATAGGTTGTACTATTTGAAGCATAACCAAGAAAAGCACAAGTAGTAACTTTCTTACCCAACTTTGTAATCTTGGGATCCATTAGCCTCACAAAGACTAGACAGCCCCAAACTCTCAGATATCCTAAACTTGGCTTGTGACCTTTCCACAATTCAAAAGGTGTCAATTTAGACTTTTTATGAGACACATGATTCAACACATAACAAGCGGTTAAAATAGCTTCACCCCATAAATTTAAAGGTGCATTTGACTCAATAAGCATGGCATTTGTCAATTCAACCAAAGTTCTATTTTTTCCTTCCGCTACTCCATTAGATGAAGGAGAATAAGGAGGAGTAGTTTCATGAATTATTCCCTATGTTCTAACAAAAGAATTAAACTCATTTGACTTATATTCACAGCCTTTATCACTTCTAATTCTTTTTGTTTTTCTACCAAACTAATTTTCAACCTCATGGAGACAAGTTTTAAAACTTTAAAAGCATCACTTTTATTTTTCATCAAGTAAACTTAGAAAACTCATCAATGAAAGTGATAAAATACCTATTACCTCCACGAGTTAAAATTCTTTCAAGTTCACAAATATCAATATGAACTAATTCTAACAAATAAGTTTTTCTTTCAACTTGAAAATGAGGCATTTTAGTGATTTTGGCTTTACTACAAGCCTCACACTTTTCAAAATTCTTTTTAACCATTGGGATTAATCTTAAACTACTCATGATTCCAACATAACGATCATTACTATGACACAAACGAGGCCAAAAATTAGTAGAAGAAAGCATATAAACAAAAGTAGAAACTTTATTCATTTCAACATTCAGTTTAAACATCCCATCACAAGCATACCTCTTTTCCACAAATATACCCTTCTTCACAATTACATATTGATCAGATTCAATAATTTGCTTAAAGCCTGCTTTATTAAGAAGAAAACTAGACAACAATTTTTTTTCTCATGGAAGGTGTATAAAGTACATCTTTTAAAGTTAACACCGTTCCAGAGGTAAAACACAATTCGACATCTCCTGTTCCAAGCACTTGAGTAGTGTGAGAATCACCAAGCATGATAGTTTTGGGCTCCTCAAAATGAGTATATTTTTTATACCAATCTTTGTCATAACAGACATGATGGTTTGCACCAGAATCAGCCCACCATCCATCAACACTCTCAACCATGTTTATGTCGGTAATCACCGCCACAAAAGATTCTTCGATAACGTTTGCCTGAGGGTTAGGACCACATTTTTGAAATCTGCAAAATCGAGCAATATGTCCACTCTTGCCACAAACAAAGCACGGTCCCTTATCTTGAACTTGTTGATTTTGTGCTTGGTTATTTTCACCAATATTTTTCTTGGGAGGTCTACCATTATTTTTCTTGAATTTTTTCTTCTTGGGCTTTCAAAGAAGTATTTTTGTGAAATTCAGGAGTAGCATTATTTGAAGTAATTAAATTTATCTTCGTTGTGATGTTTCTCTCTTCTGTTTGTAAAAGTGCATCTTGGCCCCTTGCCTCTTCTTCCATGCAGATTTTCATTAACAAGGTTTCAAGGGAGGTTTCCTTTTGTTTGTGGCGCATAGTTTTTTGAAATTTCTTCCATGAAGGTGGAAGTTTATCTACTATGCCATAAACAATAAGGTTATCCCCAATTTTTACCTCCTCGGACCTTAGCTCTCCAACAATTATTATAAAGTCTTGAGTTTGGTCTACCACTGATTTGTTGTCCACCATTTGGAAATGAAAAAATCTACTAGCTGCATATTTTTCGCTCCAGCCTCTTCGGTATCATACTTACTCTGCAATGCTTTCCAAATTTTCTTTTCACTAGAGTAAGTTCTATCATAATAATCATAAAAATTATCAGATAGATAATTAAGAATATAATACCGACACTTATAGGAATCACCATCGTACTTTTCCACTTTCTCTAGATGAGAAATGGTTTCATCATCATTCATAGAGGTGATGTCTACTTTATTAGGATTCTTCTCAGTTAACACATAAGAAAAATTGAGAAGACTTAAGTAGAAAAGTACTTTACCCTTCCATCTCTTGAAATGGTTACCATTGAACCGAAATGGCTTGTTAAGGTCTCCCATCTTGACATTCGCAGATTTTTCACTTGTAGCCATTATGAATCTCCTTAAAATTGTTAGTGAAAAATTACAAAATAACAGAATTACAAGATTACAATTGAAAATAAAATGAAGAAATAAAAATCTCTTCAGGCTGAGGCACGGATATCTCGCTCTCTTTGAGGAGATTCAATCCCACTGCAGCAAATGTTTTTCACCGGTCCAGTAGTAGTCCTCTTGACTTTTTCCCTCCAGGATACAATAGCCTAATCACAAAATATAACTCAACAACTCTGAACAGGAGTTGAGTCCAAAGCTCTACAAAAAGAACACCTCCCTTCAACTAATAAGAACTCTCTTTTTGACAAACTTATGCACTCTATAATTTATTGTGTGTAAAACAAATGAAGATCGCCACGATTTATAGTAGAAGAAGTCTTCCTAGGAATAAATAGAAAGATAATGGGGTGGTAAATAGTGAAGATAAATGGCGTATGAGTTACATAGGTTACAAGATATAATGAAGGAATAAAGAATGAGATAATGGAGAATGAATAAAAATAACTAATGGTCATGGTTGACCATCTTCAACCACAAACAGTAACCTCCAACGGAAATAACATTTTTGTAACCATCACATAAAGGCAAATAATGCCTATGCAAATGGATTAACAGAAATGAGTAATTAGGCACTAATGCCTAACGTTCCAGCAATGAAAATTGTCCACTAACTGCTGAAACATTCATCATTATTCTTTTAACTCCAAAATATAGCAAATTAATATATTAAAATATTAATATTAAAATGCAAATAGACCAACACTTTCCTCTTAGACTAACCCTTGGTTAGTGATATGTTCCATGTTACATAATTGGGAGGTATAGTATGTCTAGGTCTACGGCTAAGAGAATTTAGGTGTCTACCTTAAAAATAGCATAAGTAGTTTATTTGTGATCTATATGTGGTGTTGCTTGCATAATTTAACGAAGGAGTTTTTAGAAAATTGCATAGGTATTATGAGGGAGAAAGTGTTGTTAGAGGTCTTGATGCTTTATTGGGTAAAAACAAAGAGAGTTGTGAAACTAGAATTTCATAATATGTTAAGTAAAGAAGAAGGATGATATTGTAATGGGGATTAAAAAATGTGTTGCTAATAAATAGTATTAAAACAAGTAAGAAAGTACTAGTTAGCTTCGAAATGAATATTAAGCCAGTAGTAGTTATGAATAAGTTCAATGAATTCGGAGGTTTCTTGGAAGTAAAACTTGTGTTTTGTTAATGATTATTTTTATGAATAAGCATGTGAATTTTAACGGTCTATTGACTAATGTTATTAATTATGAACTTGTGATTATTCTATATTTATCGAGTTTTCTATTAGAGAGGCTAGCATAATGACATATGTAGACATGGTAACAATACGCTTACTACTTTGATGATAATTGACTCGAGTTCGATGTGATACATGATTATGAGTGTGGTTGGATCAGGTACCACCTTGGTACGGTACATGGACACTAGGATTTCTTGCAGGTCATGACTAAATGGAAAAGATTAAGATCCTTTAGTATGTATGTAATGTATATATAAAAAGAGACAAACTTGTGATTTTGTTGAGTGAGTGCTAGAGAAAACTGGCTAGATGTAGGATTTACCACTACTAGAATAACTCGAATTACATGGAGATTTTTTTGGGGATTTTGAAGCAAAATCTGTAGGTATCAAAATTTGTTGCTGATTTTCTTGCCAATCAAAATCCGTTGGAAATAAGCTTGTTTGTAATTATTACCTGCGGATTTTCAAATTCTCAAGTATGTTACCTAGGGATATTAATTTTGTGTGTAATTCACCTACGACAAAAAATTCTAAAAATTTGCAAATACTTTTTGTTAAAAGTGTGAAATAAAAGGGAATTCTGCATCAGTAATTCCTAGGTAAATTTGTAGAATTGTTGGCAAGAATATTAATTTTTCTACTTTGTCTTTTGTTTTTTCAATATTAAATTTGGTTTTCCTTGTTCTGCTTTTGTCTTCTATTTATATTTAATTTGCTTTCCTCCTTAATTATAATTTCACTAAGTAAATTGCTCGCGCTTCGCGCGATGGTGAACTACGTCAATAATCTACTTCTGAACATTTAATAATATAAATGTTTTCGAGTGGGTACAACCCTACGATAAATTGTCAAGAATATTTTATCCAAAGATGAAATGAAATATTTTTTTAATCTTAAAACCAAAAAGATTTGATTCTAAGTGTTTATGCATTTTGTTATTAATTCTTCATTTTAATTTAATGAGAAAAGTATATTTAGCCCGAAAATCTATATCTATCTATCTATCTATCTATCTATATATATATATATATATATATATATAAAGTTGGATAATAAAAATATAACGTGGCGCCTCTCTTTGACCAGGATTGTCATTTATCTTTTTTGTCAATTTTTTGAATTTTTTTAATCTCTAAAATATGCTAAAAGAAGGGGAAAAAATATAATTAAAATCATATTTATCTCTCCTCATCATTACTACTACAATTTATTACTCTTCATCTCTCATCATTATATTATGATAATTTATTCTTTTCCTTAAATTCTCTCATCTTACCTTTTAGGTCTATAGCTTTCTAAAAAAAAAAAAAAAAAAACCTTTTCTACTACCCTACACGTTTTTTTTTCCAATATTTTTTTATCTCACTTAATTTGTTGTCATAAAATTTTTCTCAAAATTAAAAATATATTTTGTGATTTATTTCATCATCTCTCATCATTATTATTATAATTTAGTATTTTCCTTAAATTCTCTCATTTTGCCTTTTATGTCTATAAGTTTCTAAAAAAAAACACTTTTCTACTACCTACACGTTTTTTTCATTATTATTTTATCTCAATTAATCTCATTTATTGTTGTCATAAAAAATTTCCAAAAAATATCTTCTTTTTTTTAATTTCATCAAATAATATTAATTGATCTTTCCTAAAACCCTTCCTCTTCCTTCTCTTATATTTCTTTCATTCATAAAAAAATAAAATAAATAAAGTTAGTGATGGTAGAATGGGATGATCGAAAAGAAAAAAGTAT
Source organism: Solanum okadae (assembly GCA_036553675.1). NCBI lineage: Eukaryota > Viridiplantae > Streptophyta > Magnoliopsida > Solanales > Solanaceae > Solanum > Solanum okadae. The sequence goes on from CM071681.1 coordinate 36,030,291, forward strand.
TGACAAAAAAATAACAATATAGATATAACTTTATTATGAAAAACTTAACGATTGTTTTCCTATTTATACATATACAAATTGAGCAATGAATGAAAACACTTATTATTATTTTTAAAATGATAGAGTAAATTTATTTTTTATGCAATTAATTTAAGAAACATATAAGAGAAATTATTTTTGATAAAAACATATAATATCTATGTCGGACTAAGGAATGATCTAACAATTATAAGGAAAAAGGCAAGATCAAATTCTGTAAAAAGATTGTAATTTTTTATATAGTTATAATAATTAATTTTTAGAAATAAAAATAAAATAAACGAAAAAGTACAAAAAAGGGAAAATAAGTAATTTAAGGAAAAAATATAAACAACATTAATAATGATATTAAGGGAAGGAAGTAAAAGAAATCAATAGCATTGATGGTGATAAGAATTAAATATGGTCATCTTTCATAGTTTATAAGATTTTAAGTTTTTTAAAATTATAAAAAAACGCTAAAAAATAAAATAAAATTCGAGGCACAATTTTTGAGAGAAGAGTAATTTCAATTTTGGGCAATTATTTTAATATAAATGTTAGAAAGAATATTTATAAATTAATAAAATTAAATAAATATGATATTTTTGTTTATAAAAGATATAATTATCAATGTTGGACTAAGAAATTATCTAAAATTTATAAGAAAAATGTCAAAATCAAATTCCGTAAAAAAACACTGCAATTCTTAAGTAGTTTAGGAATAAACAAATAAAATTTCAGGCATTAGAAATTAAAAAATATACATAAAAACGTTAATATAAAATAAATAAGAAAAAAAAACTTTAATTAAAGACACAAAAAAATAAAATAAAATAAAAGAAGAAAAAAAATAGTAGACTAAAGAAGAAGAAATAATGTCGTTAGTAATTTTAAGTAAAGCTAAATAACAAAAACTAAAATTAAGTTTAATTAAAGATATATACAAAGAAAATATGACATAATAAAATAAGAAAGGAGTTAGTAGAATATTTATTCTCCTCCTAAATTTAATATTAATTTCCTAAATTGATTGATTTTTTCTCTAAATAAATCATCTTACCCTTTGAAATACTAATCACCCTTCCTATTAATTTCTCAATCAATATGAATTTTTTTTCTCTCAATATAGAAGGAATTAACATTCTTTCAAAAAGACTTCTACTTTGAAGAGAATTTTTTGTTACATAATTTCTCTTTTCACCAATATCTTTAGAAGGTTCGTGAGATACCCTTTTTTTCTTTTTTTCTTGAAAAAATCACAAGTCTAGAATTTTGCTGGACATCTCAATGACTAAATTTGATATTTGTATATTCATCATCACCAATATCTTTAGAAGTTTTATCATCACCAATATCTTTAGAAGGACCATGAGATACTCTCTTTCCCTTTTCTTGAAAAAATCACAAGGTCGAGAAATTCGCTGGACATCTCAATATCAAAATTTGATACCCATATATTCATCATCATCGTTAGAAGAAGAAGAGAAAAAGTGAAGGATTCCACTATTGTTGATTACAGTACTCAATTTTTTTAAAAAATTTTATAGGCTAAATAATTATAAACAGTTATGAAAATTGAAAAGATTTTGATCTTTTCATCTTCCATTTACTTAAATGTGTATTAGTATGATTGAAGTTTTAAATGAGCATGATGTAATGCATTAAAATATTTTTCAGCTTTTTTTTTCGAAATTACAAATAAAAAATAGAAACAAAAATAAAATGTAAAAAAAATGAGATAAAAGATAAATAAAAATGCTAGCTATAGAGAGGTGTCACATCAGCTTTTCTATATCCAGCTTTATCTATATATATAGATTTAACAGTGCTCCTCCCTAATTTAATTCAACAACTACAGAGCCCCACACAACCCTAACCCTAAGGGGTCGTTTGGTGTGATGGATAAAAGAACTTAATCCCGGGATAACTTTTAAGTGGCCTTTAATCCGTTGTTTGGTTGTAAAAGTTGGGATAAGTTATCCTTACCTAGGGGTGGAATAGTAATCCCAGGATAACTTATCCTGGGATTGAGTAGGTAAAATAACAAAAATTGCCCCCTTTAAACTCTCTTTTTTACACCACTTTACATTCATGTATATTAACATAATTTTTCACAACATTTATAATGACATTCACAACCTTAACTATTAGTTGTTCTTATGATAATATATTTTTCCATTAAAAAATTATATTTTATAAATATAATTTTTATATATGAATATATTATAAGTTAAATTTATTTGCCTAATTCTTATGTTTATTTTTATTTTGATTTTTCTTAAAATGTTCACTCCACTACTAAATTGCATATTTTTAATTAAATAATTTACTACTCACTTAAAAATTATATTTTATATATCAATTAAAATGTAGATAACTTTAATGATAAAATTTCTATTACTTTAATAAATTTAAAATGAAAGTTTTAGTTCTAAGCTAAATAAGATGAATGTTTAGTTTTAAACTAAATACGATGAAGGATTTATTTTAAAGCTAAATAAGATGAAAATTTTATTTTTAAGCTAAATAAGATGAAAGTTTTATTTTTAAGTTAAATAAGATGAAAGTTTATTTTAAAAACACATGGTACAATCATGGAAATGCACACACAAAATATTTAAGCTAAATAAGATGAAAATTGTATTTTAAAAAAAGAGAGTAACTAATTAAAGCTTGCAAAGTAAAGTAATAAATAAATAAGGTGGAGGGTATTATCGTAAATAAACAACTTATTCTTAGAAATTATGCAATGAATATAAGTTTGAATATGACAAACCAAACAAGCAATAAAAACTAATTTCATCATAACTTGCATTTAAACCAAAGGACCCTAACTAACCAATACTTATTAATTAGGCTCCCAAATCAATTCAATTAATTCCTAGAAGACCGACAAACTAATTACTGATCACTTTAGTAGGAAGCCTTATAAGGACAAATTTTTTTATCTTTATCCACCGATGTGGTATGGAATCATAATGATTCACAAAATTACATCTTGATATTTTAAAATTTTCCTTCAATAAATTAATATGTAAGAATATTTATTTATTTTCTATTTCTAATATATGTAAAAAAAGTATTTCATACGTCATTTTTAATATATGTAAATAAAGTATTTCCTTCGTCTCATGTGGCATCTTGAGATCCAAATACATTTTTCTTTAGCCGTAAATTTTCATATATCTTTTTAAATATTTTGAATTATTTATTATTACTTATTGTAATTTCACGTTAATTTTCAAATATGTAAATTTTATTTTTAAAAATTTAAAGATTTTATGCTTAAATTTACTATCAAAATCAAATTATTTGTCTCTCGAAATTGTCCCACATAAATTGCAATAAAAACATAATATATAAGTAGGATATACATTTTTCAAAAAAAAAAAACTCATTTAATATAGATATATCTATCGAAAAAGAACATTAACCTTTACGCTAATAACAAATATAAATAAGACATTTTCTACTTAAAAACTATACTTGATTACTCGGTAATACACCTTTACACCTTTTAATGATATGTAGTAAGCCATATTCAAAAATTATAATTGAGTTTTATTTAAATTAGTCGGTGACTAAAATTATTTATAGTTCTTAAATGAATATTAAAAAATTCAAATAATGTGTTTTTTCTTTCAAGAAAAACATGAGAATATAATTATGAGAATTAGATGTTTAAAAAAAAGAAATTGATACTGAGACATTTATTATTATGCCTTCAATAACACATTAAAATTATATTATAACTTAATAGTATATGATAATTGGTAAAATTTGTTTCACCAATTTTAACCACATTAATTAAATTTTGGGTAAAGTCTCATTTAATAAATTCTTATCTAAATTCGTACAACAAAACTCCCACGTAAATTTCAAAATTAAAAATGTTCAAAATTTTTAATTTCCCAAACTAAATTCGTAGGTGTTAATATGAGTGAATTAAAAGATAAGCAAGGGTGTAAGTTAGTTATGATTCTCAAGTTAGTTACAAGTATATATATACATAATGAAAGTTCAATGAAGTAATGATAAGAAAAAAGAAAGAGCGTGTAAACTCTAACAAATTAATCTTCTTGGTAAAGATTACTTCATCTTCTTCCTCATCTCTGTTTCTTCTTCTCACTCTCATTCACCTCCTTCTTCTCTCTCAATCTAAGATTCATAAAACTACATGGTATCAGAGCTTTCAAGCAAGTAATTCATTGCTTGATTCGTAAGATTCTGTGATTATTCAACAGAGGTGATTACAGATCAACAACTGGTCAAGAATTAGTTCAAGAATGGCACAAAATTCTGTAGATTCACAGGCACAACCCACTGGCATCAGTAGTGGTGCTGCAATTGCTGCAATTGGAATAGATCACAACCATCCCTTGTTTTTACATGCGTCTGATGTAAGTGGAGTACAAATCATATCATTTCAGTTGACTGGAATTCAAAATTACTCAATTTGGTTTAGGTCGATGAAAATTGCATTGCTAGGTAGGAACAAGTTGGGGATGGTTGATGGGTCATGTATAAAAGATGATTTCCCAGGGTTAGAAAGTAATTGGAAAAGGGTTAATGCCGTAGTTTTATCTTGGATCATGAATTATGTATCAAAAAGCTTGTTAGGAGGCATAATGTATGCCTAGAATGCTAGAGTAGTGTGGGATGATCTGTTTGAAAGATTTAACAAGGTAGATGGGTCAAGAACCTTTAATCTACATAAGGAAATAATTACAACCTTGAGTTAAGGTACAAGTTCTGTATATGTTTACTACTCTAAGCTCAAAGGGCTATGGGAAGAGTTTGAAGCCTTAGTTCCAGCACCAGGGTGTGCTTGTGAAGGTTCAAAAGAGTATGTTGTGCATCTGCAAACTCTGAAATTGTTCAGTTTCTTATGGGGCTAAATGACTCTTACCTGCAAGCAAGAAGTCAAATTCTTATGTTGAAACCAGTACCTACTGTTAATCAGGCGTAATCGATGATTCTTCGTGATGAAACACTGCAGGTGTATTGGGTACTGGTCCAGCCAACTTACAAGGTTCTTTTGATGCTGTCATGTATTTAAGAACAAGTGGGATTCAACAGAGGTTTAAGAAAGGTTATAATCTAGTTTGTGATTTTTGCAAACTCAAAGGGCATACAAGAGAAACATGCTTCAAAATTACTGGGTACCCACAGGATTTTAAGTTCAAAAAGAAAAGAGGAAACAATTCTGCATACAATGTAACTGGTGAAGTGGATGATGGTATGAATTCAAGTGCTAGCACTAGCTCTAGTGATGCAAGAGATGGACACATGAGAGGTGATGGAGAATTCAAAACTCAGAAACAACAACTGGACTTGTGTGCATTGACTAGAGAACAATATACTCAAATCTTACAGCTTCTTGATAAAAAACCAGAAGTTCCACATTGTGTAAATGCAGCAGGTATGAACTCTACTTTAATAGCTGCTTCTAATAAAAGTTCAGGTTGGATCATAGACCAGGAGCCACCAATCATGTGATGGCTGATTTGAGTCTCTTAAAAGGGCATTCCATATGTAAGGTTGCAACTCCAAAGAAGGTACACCTTCCAAATGGTGATAAAGTTATGGTGACTCATTTAGGGTCAAGTACATTAGATGGAAACAATACAGTTTTAGAAGTGTTTTACATTCCTCAGTTTTAGTTCAATCTTTTGTCTGTTGCAAAGTTAACAAAAGAGTTGAATTGTTTAGCTTTATTTTTCCCTGATTTTTGCCTTTTTCAGGAACTCTTCGGTGGGAAGGTGAAGATGATTGGTAAAGAGGATGGAGGATTGTACATTCTGTCCAGCAGTATAGATAAAAGAAGAAGTTGTGTTAGCAGCTAGACACACTGATCATAAGGATAAAATTACTGAAAAAATAGATACTCAGTTGCTACATCAAAGACTTGGTCATGTTTCTAGTTTTGTTCTTAAGAAGTTGTTAAGTTATAGTTTAGCTAATATTACAAAGACTGTAAGCAAATGTGTTGTATGTCCTTGTGCTAAACAAGCTAGATTACCTTTTCCTGTTAGTGTAACTAGTAGCTTAAACAACTTTGATTTATTACACATGGATCTTTGAGGTCCTTATAAAAAGCCTACTTTTGATGGATTTAGATACTTCTTAATTGTTGTAGATGATCACACTAGAATGACTAGGGTTTTCTTATTAAGAATGAAGTCTGATGTTTGTACCATATTGAAGTCCTTCTTGGCTTATATAAGAACTCAATTTGATAAACAAGTAAAAGATATTATTATTACGTTTTTTTTAGAAATAAATGAACAAAGAAAAAAAAAAGGGGGGGGGGAGGGCGGACTTAGCTTAAAATAAAATTATTTTTATGTTTCAAGGTTTCACTAATCTTTGGTGACGACAACAATAATGAGACATGAATAATGGAAGCACAATCAAATGAGGTGTTCTTTCGTTCGCTTTTAGCAGCTTTATAGAAATAATTTAGAATTTTTTTTATTAACTTTAAATTAAATAATTACATTTAAGTTTATTTCAAATTTTAATGAAACGAAATAAAAAGTTAAATTCATTGAAAAATCAATTGGCTACTAAGTGTAGATTTCTAATTAAGAATCGTTTTGATGAAAAATAATAAATTTAATAACTATTATTTAGAAAATAATTTAATTACCTTAGACAATTAAAGGAGCAAGTTAATAACTTAGAGTAATAATAAAATAGGAGAGTTCTATTAAATGTGATTATAAATAAAACAAATGCAATTTGCTGAACCCACGCTTATGGACTTATATAATAGGAGAGCCTCACACCAATAGGCCACAAAGTTTCATTGTGTCAACGGTGTCCAAAGTATTAAATTTAACCGTTTCAAGTAGTAATTTACTTATATATACGATATAATTTTCCGACGAAGGGTGTCCAATTTGGACACCCTCGGGACACTGTAGCTCCGCCACTGCCAACCTTAACGGTTGAAATCATCAATATATTCTCATAATGAAGATCATTAAGGCTATATCGATTGTCTTCTATATTTGTGCATGAGAAGATTGATTATATTTTTTAGATATAAATTATTATTTTCAGCCTAATTTACATGCTCGAATGATATTGTAGACACATAAATATTATTGGATTAAATTCATGTTCATTTTGGGTTGAATGATTAATTTGGGCTTTAAAAGACAAACCAGTCCATTCCACCTTGAAGCTCAAGCCCATGTCACGTGTCACAGTGACTAGGTATCCCAGACCAACAAAGTGATGCCATGTGTCCAAATGATGTGGTAGTCTCAACCAAATTCAAGAACCAATCACAATCTGTTAAGTGTCAAAATGACATCTTTTGGCCAATCATAAGCAACTTTATCCCCCCCCCCTACAACTATAAATAGCGGATAGATATGACATTCAATGACATTCTGAAAACTCTTCAACAAGCATTCTGCAAGGATTGGAGAAAGCTCCAACATCAACTACAAAGTTGTTCGAATGAGTGGTCAACGGAGTTCTTCGTGGAGATCGACTTGAAATGACGAAGTGCTTTCCGACGTTTTTGGAGATCAAACACATCTCAAAGAGGTCTACATCATCCAACAATTCGAGAAGGACGCTACTGAAGGCCCTCGAATCTCGGAGAAGTTTAGGATGGAAGAAACATGAGAGTAATTATATTTCTCCATGATTCGAGGGTTGCCAGTAGCGTATTTTCTCGAATGTATGATAATGCAGACCACCTTGAGATGTGTTTGATCTCTGAGAACGTTGAAAAACACTTTTTGTCGTTTCAAGTCGCTCTCCAGGAAGAACTCTGTAGTTTATGTTGTGGCTTTCTCCAATGCATGTTGAATATTTGTTAGGGTATTTGCAAAATCCTTGTTGAAGTGTTCTTCCAGATCCCTTGAATGTCATGTCTATCCCCTATTCATAGTTGTAGGGGGTGGGCAAGGGTTGCTTATGATTAGCCAAAAAATGTTATTTTGACACTTGGCGGATTGTGATTGGTTCTTGAATTTGATTGGGACTACCACATCATTTGGACATGTGGCTTCACCTTGTTGGTCCTGGATGCCTAGTTACTGTGACACGTGGCATGAGTTTGGACTTCAAGGTGGAATGGACCTTGGACTTGAGCTTAATAAAAATGAACTTATTTATTTTTAACGCCCAACTTAATTATTCAACCCGAATGAACATGGATTTAATCAAAATTTCCTATGAATTTAATTCAATAAAGTTTATGCATCTACAAATGTCCCTTGCTTCGAGACTTGTCGATGTGTAGGCTTGCCGAAATTTGAAGACAAGACTTGAAGTATTCATAAATGTGTTTTATTTTTTTTGAGACTTATCGAGGCTTGCCGAACTTGACAACGAGACTTGAAGTATTTATGAATGTGGTTTTTTTTTAGACTTGTCGACGTGTAGGTTTGCCAAACTTAAGAACGAGACTTGAAGTATTCGTGAATGTGTTTCATTTTGACACTTCAAAAGTACTTGTTCCTTATCGCTGCATTCTAGCTAGTCCACTTCTTGAGAGTAGTTTACCATTAAAATTCTTCTGTACATTTTCACCGGGTGAAAGTACTTCATCAAGGTGACGAATTAAATGATTTTTTGTAGTGATCCCGAAAAAATAGTATTTTATTAATTGTTATTTATCACTTACCCAAGAGTTTAAAAAAAAAGAAGAGGATTATGTGTACTTATCCGTAAATATGTTTATATCTTTGTATTTAAATATTTTAATTATCCTTTGAATACTATTATTATTTTCTAAGACCGACCTCGAACAAAAATATTTATATGGTGGAGAAGTGTGATTAATAAGATCGTGATATCATTTCTATAAAGAAACAAACCCTCCTTAATTTCTCTTGTGGATTGATTTAAACTTTAAGTACTTACAAATCAACTGTTATAATTTTATTTTATTTTATCTTTATTTTGGGGTAGATTAGTTCATATTCGACATTTATGTTTTTTTTCTTCATATCTTTTAATGTAAAGTCTCTCCCCTCGCTTATCCATTTTCTTAATTAATTGTTGTCTTATTATTTAATATTTATTTTAAAAATTAGCCTCACATGTCTATTTTATTTAATAATAAATAAGTTTAGCTTGTCTTATTATTTTACCATTTTTTGTGTGTTAATTAATAATCACTTTACCTATTTTTGTTAAGTTGTTTAAAATAAGGGTTCGCTTATTTTATCACACAGTTTACTTAATTAATTAAATAATCAATGCTCTTTTGATTGTCTTTATTTTTATTTAACATTGAGTAATAAAATGTCAATTTATTTAGTTATCTAAACACCTAGTCTTGTAATAACATATTAATAATCAATCTTTGCCTATTTGTTTTTAAAATAAAATTTTGCATCTTTTTCCTACATAGTCTGAATTATTAATAAATAGAGACCATTATTTGTCACATTTAACCTGCGTGAATATATGAGATATGGTCGGGATCCACCTTAGTGGACCTCGTAAGGTGCTTAACACCGTCCTTTTGAGTTAATTTGAACTCAGTTCAAATCTTGAACAGAATATTTCTTTTTGTATTCTATTATTTCTCAAAGCAGGCATGTACATGATTATATAACTACTACTAAGTTACAATATATGGAAATAATTAATATCTTCCTATTTTACAAAGATTACTAGAATCGAGTTCCTATTTTAAAAGATTACAGAATCAAGTCCTAAAATATCTCTACAGTCCCCCTCAAGTTGGTGCATAGATGTCGAACATGCCCAACTTGCTCCCAAACTTGGAGAACATTTTACTCGAAACTGCTTTAGTAAGAAGATCAGCCAATTGGTCCTCCGATCGAATCTTGGGTAACTCTAATATCTTTCCATCCAACTTTTCCTTGATGAAAAACCTGTCTACTTCTACATGCTTGGTACGATTGTGTTGTACTGGATTATGTGCTTTACACGTGCAGCCTTATTATCACAATATAGTTGATTGGTGTCTCAAGTGGATAACCCAAATCTGTTAAGAGAAGTCTCAACCATAATGCTTCACATATTTCATGTTCCATTCCTCTGAATTCCGCCTCCTCACTTGAGCGAGCAACGACATTTTATTTTTTGCTTCTCCATGTAACAAGATTTCCTCCCACAAAAGTGAAATATCCCGAAGTAAACTGTCTTTCATCGATAGCTCTAGCCCAATCAGCATCCGTATATACATTTATCACTAGAGGATCTGTACATTTTGTGAACAAAATTCCCTTTGCTGGAGCAGACTTCAAATATTTCAAGATGCGCATAATTGCATTCATATGTTGCTCTCCAGGATTATGCATAAATTGACTTACCACACTTAAAGAATAAGCAAGGTATAGTCTTGTGCGTGCTAGGTACATCAATCTACCTACAAGTCTCTGATATCTTCCTTTATCAACTGGAATTTGATTAGGTTCAACACTTAATTTTAGGCCTTCTTCAACAGGTGTATCAGCTGGTTGGCAAACTGTCATGCAAGTTTCCTTTAACAAATCTAAAGTGTATTTTCTTTGGGATAAGAAAATTCCTTTAGATGATCTAGACACTTCAATTCCAAGGAAAAACTTTAATGGACCAAGGTCCTTCATCTCGAACTCTTTAGACAGGTAACTTTGGAGAGCTTTCCTTTCTCAGGGTCATTTCCAGTCACCACCATATCATCAACATATACAATAAGGGCAATAATTTTACCTTGTTGTCTCTTCAAGAACAAAGTGTGATCGGTGTTGCTTTGAGTATAGCCAAATGCCTTCATAGATTTGGTGAATTTTCCAAACCACGCTCTTGGTGATTGTTTCAGTCCATAAAGTGATTTCTTCAATCTGCATACTCTATAATCATGTGATCTCGATATCTCGTACCCGGGAGGATAGTCCATATAGACTTCTTCAGACAACTCACCATGTAGAAAATCATTTTTCACATCAAATTGTTGTAGTGGCCAATCAAAATTTGCAGCCAAAGATAATAACACTCGAACTGTGTTGATTTTTGCAACAGGTGCAAATGTTTCGGTATAGTCGATTCCATAGGTCTGAGTATATCCCTTAGCCACCAATCTCGCTTTGAATTGTTCTATCATACCATCTTCTTTGTACTTGACTGTATACACCCATCGACATCCAATTGTTTTCTTTCCTAGTGGACAATCGACAAGTTCCCGTGTACCATTTTTTTCCAAGGATTTCATCTCTTCATCCATAGTTGCTTTCCACCTGGGATCAATTAAGGCTTCCTGCACATTGTTAGGAATATATACAACAGATAATTGATTTACAAATGACTTATTTGATTCCGACAAACGATGATTAGACACAAAATGGCTCAATAGGTATCTAGTCTTACCAGAAATTTCTGGTTCATAGGTGGGTTTAGGAAGACCTCTATTGTGTCGTGGTGGTAGTTGTTTGACTGATGGTTCAGGTACCAAATCAAAAATATCCTGAGTTGGCGACGATTAATTTGGTACATCAGTTGCTTGTTGGGTAAGGGGTTCATGTGATATTGGACTAACTTCTCCAATTTCTTGATTTCCCGTAGCACCCAAATCTGATTCTACCATATCTTGGTTATGTCCCATTTCTTGATGTTCACAACAACATAAACTTGATTCATCTACAACCTGGTTACTAGGTGCAGAAAGTAATAATTTTTCATAATTTAGAGACAAAATATCCTTCGCGTCCTCCCCTTGGAGTTTTGTTTCATTAGAAAAATACATAGACTCTTCATGAAAAACAACATTCATTGTAACAAACATTCGTTGAGTTGGAGGATAAAAACATCGGTACCCTTTTTTATGAGTAGCATATCCCAAAAAAACACCGCAGTGCACGAGGGGATAATTTGTCGCGTTGATGCTTTTGAAGATGTACAAAACAATTTTTCTAAGGTTTAATCATTTAAGAGAGCATTATTTTATTCATACATGCTCTTATTGGTAAAATAAACACTACCAACTAATGAAACAATCTTACAAAATTATTTTCAAAATTCAAGAATATGAATTTTTATTTTTTAGATATGATATCTACAAAATCTAATGGATCAATCTTAACAATATTGAAAAATAAAACTATAAAAGAAAAGTGACTCTCAGTTTATCTCTATTCCTACCCTGTCTCTCTCGAAATCTCTTATTAATTTATGAAAAATCTTGATATCGCCGATCCACCACCAACGAAAGAAGCGAACTTCATCGAGGAGTTCAATGGTCTTGAAATTACACCTCTTGACCATACTTTCTTCGCCCTACACTTGACCACAACGTATCAAGCAAATGTCGAAGATTTCCCTATGGAGTTTCAAAATGTTAATTTCACAATCTATGACATCATTCTTGACGAATCATTCAATGATGTTTTTCCAAACCCTACCAATGATGATGCATTTCAAAACCCTAGTTGTCTACCTGACTATCTCGGTTTGGAGCTGGGTTTAGAATACAAGGACACCAAAAAAACTTAATTCAGCTCCACGTAAGATAGCCAAAGTACGATTGAGCAATTGACATGATATATTTACTCACATTCCAGGCGAAGGTCATATGAACCCAAATAGCTTTAGTCAACCTAAGAGTCAACTGATTGGGAGTTTTGACGATGCTTCTGAAACAATCAAATCGACCTTGGAATATTGTCTCGGGGAAGCTCTGGGTTCAAACAAACCAGTACATTTTTCTCCAAATTTAGAAAATAATTCAGTAAAGGGTGGAGTTGTAGAACAAAAACTCAAATTAGAGGGTGTTAATTCTAATATAAGTAACTATAGCTTTTTGTTGAAAAAGAGAAGTGAAGATTCGAATAATGTACGCAAACACCAAAAATCCACTCTATTTTCCTTGAGTGATAATGTTAATAATGATGAGGACAAAATGAAGATGTCTAGAAAAATTAGGAACATGGAAAGTGCTCACTTGTCAAGGAAAAGAAAAAAGCATTATGTTGAGGAGTTAGAGGATAAATTTAGAATACTTCATTTAACAATTCAACACTTGAATGCAAAGTTGTCCTATTAAATGGTGGAAAATGCAACGCTAAAGGCACAGTTTAGAGGTACTGGTGTACCTCCTCAAGTGCCAGCACCCCCGGGATTTATCCCTATTCTCCTCCATGGATGTCATATAAACCACCTTATATGATGAAGCGAGAAGGATCTCAAGTGCCATTGGTTCCGATTCCAAAGTTGAAATCACAGGCACTAGCTCCAGCACCAAAAAGTAGCAAGTAAGTGGAGAAAAAGAAGAGTGAGGTGAAAACAAAGAAGGTTGCTAGTGTTAGCTTCCTTGGTGTGTTGTTCTTCATGTTGATATTTGGTGGGTTGGTTCCTTTATTGAAAGTGAGATATGGAGGTATGCGGGAACCATTTATCAGTGGAGAGTCTTTTGTGAGTGGATTTTAGGAAAAACATCATGGAAGAGTTTTGACTATTGACGGGCATGTGAATGGGACTGGTTATTTTGGAAAATAAGGCAGAAAAGATCATAGCTTGCATTGTGGCTAGGGAGGTCAAGGTGAAAGCAATCAGCAAAATATCAATAAGGCTGTAGATGAGTTTGTTCATGTGGGCAATGGTAGTGATCCTCTAGCAACCTCTTTGTATGTCTCAAGAAATGATAAACTTGTTGATATTGACAGGAACTTGATTATTCAGTCTGTATTGGCAAGTGAGAAAGCCATGGCATCTCATGGAAGTGCTGATAAGAAAAATAGAGAGCTAGGCCTCACAGTTCGTGGAGATTTAGCCCCGTCTATCCCAGGAATCCATCCTCGCCTTTATCGAAGTCCTACAGTGGGAGAATGGGTTCATGGATCTGAGGAGAAAGATAATGTAAAGGAAACTATGCAGCTGTGGTACCTTGAAGGTGTTGCTGGTAAGTGTTGTTCTATATATACTGACTATTAATTGTTATCTTTGTGATATGAGTGAGCATTTTAAGGACTCCATATCATTTAAATTCATATTTTGATTTTCTTTTTCCTTTTTTAGGTCAAATCTTCTATTCTTGATACAAATGAATTCCTCTAGCTATTATACCCTAAAAAACATCAACGGAGGTAAATCTAGTTACTCTTTCAAGTGTTTTCTTTGAGAATTTAGGTATTTTGAATTGCTTTGAGTCCCTTAATTCTATATCTTACATCATTGTATCCTCGTCATAGCATATGTTCTAAGCAAATTTGTTATTTGGAGAAGCCTTCTTCTTTCCATTATTTTAATTCATTTTGTGTTCATTTGGGCGGGGCCTTTGTTTAGTTCAGACACGTGTATAGAAGTGTTCGAGTTTGATGCGTGCTCTTCTGCTCCACAATCCATAGTTCTTGTTACCAATGCTAGAGATATATCTATGGAAGAAAGGCAGAATGGAACACGTCTCCATAGAAATAGAAGGATCCTCAATGGTCCTCCAGTTTCCCTTTCTAGACCCTCTCACAACATTTCTGAAGAACAAACTGGAACAAATGGAAAGCGAGAGAATGTCAGCAGGAATAAGTCACTTTCTTCCTTGGTAGTATTTGTTCTGGTTGATGGTGATGGTGATGGAATCATAGGTCCAAATTCCGTCTCTCGGATATTCATTGTTGTGCTTATTGATAGTGTCAAATATGTCACATAATCTTGCATGCTTCCATTTATTTGGTAGTGTTCATGTAGCAGAAGCATCATCGAAAAACAATGTTGTAGATACCATAAGATCTACTAATATTCCTCATTAACTTATGAGGTGTGATGGTTGTCTTCTTTATGTGTCATATGTTTCTGCAATAATAACACATTATCTCTCTTTAATTATTAGAAGGAGAAACCAAACAATCCTTTAAGTTATATGTATTATGTCTCTGCGCTCTATATTTACTCAAAAAGGACAATTGGAGTAGGCAATACATTCCTTACATTAGCAAATAACTAGAAAACATTTTACTTTCTCCTAAATGATATGACATCTTACCTGGGAAAATCAAAGCTTTGAGCGTTGGTGAATTAAGCAATTAAGTGTAGAATTATTATACAACTACACACCTAGCAGAAAAAGAAAAGAAAGGATCAAAGAAGAGAACACATGACCATAGATGAAAATTGAGGTATTTTCGTAAGTTGTGATATGTTTTCTTTAGTTGTGTTTTTTTTTTTTTCCAGCTTGACCATGACCATAGTGAGCAACTCAACAACAATATAGTTTATGTGTCTCAAGCCCTTAAACTCTACTTCTCTCTTCTCTTGGATGGAGGCAATGTATGAATCATTAAAAAATATTATGCTTTCAAAGTGATGGAACAATTGAGTCAGGTTTAATAACTCCCAACACCTCTGATATAAGATTATGGATAAAGAGACACCAACTCTTCCTCTATAAATGACCTCCATGAATAGTTCATTTATTTTTTAAAAACTATCTTAGATAATTAATTATTAAAATATGCTAAGGGGTGGCATCACTTTTGAAGGTGGTCTCCCTTCTTAACTCCTAAAGTTTTCCCCTGTTCTGAACAAGCAGGCATATTCATTTCCTTAATTAGGTTAGTCATTTGAGAAATCATATCATAAAAATTATGTGTCATTAATGTATAAAGAAATACAATTTTGTAAAGATAGATATCAAATCAAGCTGAAAGTCTAAACAATTAAACGCATCGGCTAAAACTCAAGCAATTAGTTGTTGTTCAGTTGCATATATGGACTAAAGCTCGAGCAAGTATTGCAACGATGGTTGATTTTGGTACTACTATTCCACGCCTATGTTCTTTGTAAATCTGTCCGGAAATTGAACTTGCAATTCGTTTTGACATGTTCCTAGATAGATTGTGAGATTTTGCGAGTTAAAAAGAATCCTTAAGTGAGTTGGAAATAAATTTTCTTTTTGAGATGGTAACAAATTTTGTTGATTGAATGTTTATTGTGCGATCTTAGGACTCTAATTAAGTGGTGATTCAATAATTTTTTCTCATCAAAACACTCTACTCTACTTCAACATAGTTTTTAGAAGTTTGGCTTTACCTTTGAGAAAATTTATTACTTCCTTGAAATTTCTAAGTGGATTTTCTACTTGAAGAACATTAGTAACATCACATGTCGCACACTTTTACCAATTAGTTGTTGTCTAGCTATCTACAAAATCAAGCTTTGAAGTGGCTTCATTTGAAGTCCGATTGAAAATTTCATGTACACCTCCTCATCTAAATCTCCATGTAAAATGCATTATCCACATCCACTTGATATACTTCTCAATTCTTTTTGACGTTATAGACAAGATACACCTAATTGTAGTCATTTTAACCACCGGTTAAATTGTTTCATTCAAATCTATTCTATCTCTTTATATATCGCCTCAAATTACCAATCGAGTTTTGAGTCTTTCCACGCTTCCATCTGAATGTTGCTTGATTTTATACACCCATTTGCAGGGTAATGTCTTTCTCCCATGAGGTAACTCCACAACCTCCCAAGATTTGTTTAATTCAAGCGCTCTAATTTAGGCATGACATTTTTTCAACCTAGGTGCATCATAGCTTGGGTGTAGCTAGTAGGTTTGAGAGGGAATTTATGAATGCTTGATTTGTGGAAGACAAACTGGAAAAAGAAAACTAAGGAGAAGTAACAGAGGAAAGAAAACAAGAACTTGTGACATTGCTGAGTTGCAAAGCGTTGCAGATATAATCCTTTAGATAACTAAGTGTTTTATGAGACCTAGAATAATTTTTAAGAATATTTTCTATGACCATAAGTGAAACTGAAGGTGACGGAATGCTATCAGGAATAATAGGAGAAGATGGAGATTTAAAGGTACTAGGATAATGATCATCAGAAAAAAGCAGACTTAGTGATAGGTAAATAGGAATAGAATTGTCCTCCATGGACAGATTATGAGGAACTAAAGTAGGCACAGGATCCTTAGGACCAACACTGTGATCTTTTGGTAGAAAAGATTTGATACATTCACCAAATTTAGTAGGGGCAAAAGGAAATATGTTTTTGTGAAATATCACATCTCTTGAAACAAAAAATTTATTGGTTTAAAGATAAAGTAACTTAAAACCTTTCTTTTCATGAGGATATCTCAAAAACGCACATGACACGACTCTAGGTTCAAACTTTTCCCTATGAAATGAAAGAGTGGAAGCGAAACACAAACAACCAAAACACTTAAGACTCTGATAATTTGGTTTAGACGTAAAATGAAACTTATAAAGTGTTTTGTATTTGAGAACTTTGGAAGGAAACCTATTCAAATAGGTTGTTGTTAAAACACAATCACCCCAAAACTTAATAGGTAAATGTGATTGAAAAAGAAGCGCTCTAGATGTTTATAATAGATGCTTGTGTTTCTTTTCTACAACTCCACTTTGTTGTGGAGTGGAAACACAAGTTGTTTGGTGAATGATGCCTTGAAAACAAAAAAATATTTTACAGTTTTCCAGTCCCCAATTCAAAAACATTATCAGATCTTATTTGCTGGACTTTAGTGTGAAACTACCTCTCTATCATGGTTTGAAAAGATTTAAGTACTGTAAAAGCATTCAATTTGGAAGATAGTAAGAAAGTCCATGTTCCAATACTAAAATCATCTACTATAGTGAGAATATATCTGAAATTTTCAAAAGTAGGATTGTTGTAGGTTCCCTAAGTATCTACATGAATTAATTCAGAAATAGATTTTGTAGAAATAGTAGTAGAGGGAAAAGGGAGTTTGGACTGTCTAGCCATTGGACAAATAATACATGGAGATTGAAAATTTGAACAATGGTATACTAGAATAGAAATAATTTTTCTCATATTGATTAAAGGCATATGAGCGAGTCTATAACGCCATAGCTTCTCTTTTACATTTGAAACATGAATATTGAAACTAGAATTTAAAATAGGAATAGGATTGACAACACAGTGCCTTTTGGAATTAAAACTTGACTAGATATTAAACTATCCATAGAAGCTGCAGCTTTAGACTTCGATTTTAGAATGTACAGTACATCTTTTTCTTCACAAACTCCAGTGGCTACTTCAATGAAGGGCCCTGTAGAAAGAAAGAATCAGGAGTGAAAAGAACATGTCGATTAAGTTGTTCACAAAACTTGTGGACAAACATAAGATTGAATTTAAACAATGGAATATAGAGAACATTATACAAGATCAAGTTTGGCAGAAGAGTAACAGAACCATAATGTGTGACCTTAACTTTGTGAGAATTCGGAAGATTCACCATGATTGGATTTCCTAATGATTTAAAATTGGAAAAATGATACCTGTTAAAAGTCATATATCCAGATGCACAATTGTCCAATATCCAAGAATTGGTGTCTGTTTTAACCAAAAATGCATAGGAATTGAAAAACCTTTTCATACCAGCACAATTGGTACTCGTGGTAGCTTTGGCATTGTTTTCACTTTGTTGTCCCAATTTTTATTGTTGAAGTAATTGCAAAAGTTCTCCTATGTTCTCCTGAGTTAGAGTTTCAGCATTTGAGAACCACTGCCTCCTTGATCAACCTCCTCTATAGCGTGGTAAGTATTGTCAGCCAAGGTTTGGAATCTCCTTTGCTTTGTGAACTTGAAATCTGGAGGAAATCCATGAATCATGTAGCATTTGTCAATGCTATGACCTGGCTTTTTTGCTTTAGGCACATGTGCTTGGATTATTATTTGATTCAACATATCCCTTTGGTGGTTTGAAACTAGGATAGTTTATATTTCCTCCTGATTGATTTACTATGATAAAAAATGCAGAGTCCCTTGGATAGACATGAGAATTATTGATTTCTCGTTGCTTTTAATCTTGGATATCTAAGGAATAAGCCTATCCAATAGACGGTAAATGGGATGGCAACAAAATACTGCTCCTAACACCAATAAAGGACTCATTCAGCCTCATAAGGAATTGTAACAACCTTTCATCTTGATGGAATTTGAGAAGTTTTGCCTTAGCACCACAGTCGCACACACAAATACAAACAACAAAAAGTGTTCAATGCATCTAGTTCATCCCATAGACTCTTCATTTTAGTGAAATATCCTGATATACTAGAGTTACCTTGCACCATAACATTCAGTTCCTTTTGTAACTGGAATAATTTTTCACCATTCGTCTGACCAAATCTATCTTCTAGGTCACTCCAGAGTTCTTTGTCACTTTGAGAGTAAAGCACCGATTCATCTATCTCTTTAGATAAAGAGTTAAGAAGCCATGAGAGAATCATGTCATTGCAGCATGACCATGCCTTTTGAAGAGCCAAATCTGCAATTGGAATCACCAATGAACCATCAGTGAACCCAAGTTTATTTTTGGCAGAGAGCACAATTATAACAACCCTTCTCCATCCACCATAGCTTTTCCTATCAAACACTATGGAAACAAGATTCATCTAGGATAATCAGAGGGATGAATATAGTAGAGATGAGTTGCACACATTATTTCGGCAGAAAGAGTACTTGGAGTGCTTTCAATAATTTGATCGTAAGTAGATGGCGTGGGTGCCATTGTAGAGAAGATGAAGAAAGAGAAAATAAAACAAGGATTTTAGTCAGATTCTAAAGCTGCTCTGATGCCATTAAATAAATAGCAAGAAGTCGATTGAGAGAAAATTCTCTTTTCTATAAGTTTGACATGATCATTGTATAGATGTGTATATATACAACTCAGAGAATACATGAATAACAAACTGTGAAAAGAAAATGGAGAATGTGATTGACCAACTATGAAATGTGTCCTACTTTATCTAACAAATTATTGTGTCCTACTTTATCAAAAAAACTAAAAGATAATTACAAGGAATAAGAAAAACATATATGACTAATCTTCCAAAAGCCTTTCCAGACCAGAAATACACCTAGCAGACCTCTGTCTTCTTCTTCTTTACTGCCTCACCATTATACACCAGCATATGTTAACAAGTATTCTTAAGGAATCAGCTTACAAATTCACAACTATTACGTATATCTTTCTCGACATCAGCTAAGTCTTTTACAAAATTTATGGTTATTGAAATTCCTTTTAGTTCGTTAAAGGGTTGATCTTATTAGAGCAAGGAGCACTTGTTGTTTAGATAAAAAGAGAATTAAATTGATTTAATTTTAAGAAATCCAAAAGAATAATCACATTTAAGAAGTTATACAATAAGTTATGAGTTTTAGATTTCTGAAAAATTAATCATACATGTCCAATATTAAAAATTCTATGACCTAATTAAAAAAGAGCTTACATTTAATTTTCTTGAAGATCAATTTGTTATACCAACAACAAAAAAGTAGAAGAAAATATATTCTATAAAGTGGAGTATAAAAATAATAATTGAATAATAGGTTATTGAATCGATATATATGAATTTGCTTTAAAATTTAAGGATCAGTATGGAGAAAACGAAAAAAATAATCATCATAGAGTTTATTAGTCATTTTTTACAAGTCGATAAGCAATTGATCTTGAAAAAAAAATCATTGAAATTGTTCCGACGCATTTTTTTTTACGCTAAACTTTTTAATGAGTAATATAATGTTATTTTAAAAAATTAAGATAACATTTGTCCAGTCGTCTAAATTAAGACTTTCACATTTGCCTTGGAGATATCATTTTCTTCTGAGAACGGAAGACATTCCTCTATCTTAATTATATATCCAAGTCTTTAATATATCAATCAGATTAACTTATTTAATTTTTTTTTGAATATTTACACTAGATGTATTGCTTCATCCAACTACAATGAGAATGATTTATGTAGAAAAAACATGTACATAAGTCTTAAGAAATAAATCAATACTTATGACATACATTATCATATCTCTTGGAGATAAGATGACACTTTAATTATATTTTATAATCCCTAAAAAATTTTAATAAAAAATATATGCAATTAAAGAATTGTTATTAAATTGTTGCCTTTCCCAGTATTTTTATATGATTATGATTATGTCTTTTCCATTGAATTTACTTAGTACCGAGAGGACTTTGAGATGGAGGCTCTTCTGTTAGTAGAGGTCGGGTCTCTAGAAGCAATCTCATTGCCCCTTAACTATGTGCCCTTGTAGGATTGTCTTAAATGACCTAAGCTAGTGGATCCACTTTAGCAAAGAATGAATGAGACAGAGTTCTACCTTGGCAAGTAGATTCCCTTTTTCTGTGTGAGGGTCATACCGAATTCCATGTTATAGCTCACATGGTCTTATTTTCGGTTAATGGTAAATATCCCACAAATGAACTATGTTTCTATCAAAAAATTTATGAAAGTTTCTCAAATAGTTTTAAGTATGCATTAACCTTGTATATGATTTATGATTTCTTTATATAGGCTTTTATCACGTTTTACATGGTCTTGCATATCATGTTTAACATGCTATCATGCTTTACAATTTTATACATTTCCAAAT
The DNA here is from genome assembly GCA_036553675.1 of Solanum okadae. NCBI lineage: Eukaryota > Viridiplantae > Streptophyta > Magnoliopsida > Solanales > Solanaceae > Solanum > Solanum okadae. The sequence goes on from CM071681.1 coordinate 36,051,666, forward strand.
ACTTAGTAAATTCACCGTACTAATGTATATTTGTGCCTATATTATCTCAAAATATAGGGTATGTTGTTCCTCCTCCCAGGCTTGCTTAGATGGAGATTGCTCAGCTTAATCACTTGGATTGGTGAGTCATCATGGTTCGAGGGCGAAGCCAAAGATACTTTCATTGCTTTTATGGTATTTCAGTTTTAGACTTGTACTTGGTGTATGGGTTACGTCCCAACCACTTTTATGATGTTAGAAAGGCTTATGTCAGATTTAATAGTTTTTCGCCTATTTTTTGATGTACTCTATTGATATCGCTTATGCCATTCTATGATTTGAGATTTATATTAATTATATCTCTTAAATTGTAATTCATTACGTCATACTTATGTCAAGTGGATTGTTTAGGATCTCTCGAGATCATATTTGACATGTCACATCTGGGGTGTACTTTGGATCGTGACAATTTCCTAAAAGTGCTACCCTTAGGACAACTGAAAAAATTGAAATTGTTCACACAAATGTGTGTGGACCGATGCAGACATCATCTTGGGACCAAATAAATATTTTCTGCTCTTTATTGATGACCTAACAAGGATGACTTGGGTGTATTTTTTGAGAAACAAGTCTCGAGTATTTTCAGTTTTTAAGAAATTCAAAGCTTTTGTTGAAATAAAAAGTGGTTGTAAGCTGAAAGTCTTTGAGGTTAGGGAATGGTGGTGAATACACTTCAAATGAGTTCAATAAGTAATGTGAAGATATGGGAATTAATCACAAGTGGGCTGTAAGTTATTCACTCAAAAAAATGGAGTCTTAGAGAGGAAGAACATGATTGTTGTTGAAATCGCTAGATGTTTATTGCTTGAAAAGAAACTATCGCAAAGCTTTTGGGAAGAAGTTTCTTTTACTTCAGTGAATTTGTTAAGTAGGCTGACAACTAAAGTTGTAGATGGAAAAACTCCTATTGAGGCATGGAGTGGAATAAGACCATATGCGAAGCACTTAAAAATCTTTGGTTCGATTTGCTATTCTCATGTTTCGTCCTTAAAAAGAAGCAAACTTGAATTGAAAGGTGAATTAGCGATCTTTATTGGTTATTTTATAGAGTATTCAACTTCCAAACAAAAAGTATATCACTCAGAAGAGATGTACCAGTGGATGAGCATGCTTATTGGAACTGGGATAAGAAGCGAATTGAGAAAGATAATGCATGTTTTTGGAAAGTGTGTTTGGTGCCTGAAATCCAATCAACTGGCTCTAAAAATCCAAAAGAAGTTGAAGAATCAGACGAGGAATGCTCAATTGATTCGCCAATTTTGAAGAAAAAGTTCCTTTCTAAGATATATCAAAGTTATAATGTTGCAGTCTCATAACCAAATAGCTATTAAGAAGCATCAAGACATGAAATTTGGATTGAAGTTATGAAAAAGGATATTTGTATGGTTGAGAAGAATGATACTTGGAAGGTGGTTAATAAACCCAAAGTCAGAAATTGTTACAAAGAAAGGAAGAAGATCTTCACCTCTACAAGGTGTAAACGGTATCATTATTGTAAATTGCTATAGAAATTTAAAGATGAAGGCTAAACTTTTCTTGAGTTCTATATAATTCTCTAGATGTTTCATTACATAAAATTTATACATAAATAAAGTGAGAGAATTACAGTCACATAATAAACAAAATATCTCACACTAAACTATGCACATATGTGGCTCACTAACCACCACTTATTTTAAAACAAAAGACTAGTCTACTACAAAAATATTTAGAATCTAAGAGTTTCTAGAGAAATCATAACTTCCTAACATAAATGTATTAGGGTGAAGTGGGTTTATAGAACCAAAATTAATCTACATAGTTTAGTTTATAAATACAAAGGAAGGTTTGTGTGAAAGGTTACGTGCAAATTGCAGGTATGGATTATGGATACACATTTGCACCTATTGCACGACATGATACAATAAGGCTTTTTTTGGCAGCTCAATCAAATTGAAATTTGTATCATCTGGATGTGAAATCAGCATTCTTCAATGGACAGTTGTAGGAGGAGATTTATGTCGACCAACTAGAAGGCTTTTGTTCCAGGAATGGAGGATTAAGTGTACAAGCTTCATAAGCCATTATGTGGATCTAAGCAAGCTACTCGAGCCTGGTGCTGTAATATTGATGCTCATCTCATTTATTGTGGCTTTAAAAAAGTGAAAATGAAGCCACTTTATATGTGAAGAAGGCTAAAGGAGGAGATGTTCTTGTGGTGTCACTATATGTTGATGATCTTCTATTAACGGGAAGTAATAATGCTACGTTGAATAACTTTAAGCAAGAGATGGAGACCAAATTTGAAATGTCCTATTATGGTCATATGAGTTACTTTTTAGAAATGGAGATACATGCTAATACTTATGGAATCTTAATTTCTCAGAGAAAATATGCAGCGGATATCTTAAAAGGTTCAAGATAGAGAGATGCAAGCCTGTACCAACCCCACTGGTTCACAATGATAAGATTTCAAAGTTTGAAGGAGGTGTAGGGCTGATCCAACAGTTTATAGAAGTCTACTTGGTAGTTTGTTGTATTTAATAGCAACAAGACCTGAGCTCAAGTTCGCGACAAGTCTTCTATTGAGGTTTATGCTAGCTCCAAGTCAAGATCATCTTGGTGTTGCTAAACGAATGTTGAGATATATGAAAGGGAATGTTGTTTATGGTATTTGGTTAATTCTATAAGGAAGAGCAAGAGAAAATGATGGTTTATTTAGATAGTGATTGGGCAGGAAGCGTTAATGATATAAAAACACACATCTGGATATGCTTTTACACTTTGTTCATGCATGTTTTCATGGAATTCAAAGAGGCAAAAAGATGTAGCTCAATCTTCTACAGAAGAAAATTACATTGCCGTTGCTGGAGAAACTAATCAAGCTCTACGGTTAGGTAAGATTCTAAGTGATCCAGAGCAAAATCTTATTGAATCTACTGTCATTAACGTCGACAACAACTCAGCAATATCTATGGCAAAAAATCCAGTTCAACATTGTAACATCCAGCAATTTGAAAATAGCTATGAAGAAGCTTAGAATTGGAAATAATCATTTTTGGAAAGAATTCAAAATCTGGAAATTTAGCTAAGTATGGAAAAAAAAGAGAGTTTTTGGTCAACTTTAGATAGTCATAACTCCTATCTCAAGATGATTTAGGTGTATTTCCAGTTATGTTTGGAAAGCTCTTGGAGTGATCTTTCCAACACCGCCGAGTTTTCTCGATTCTGAGTTCGTATGAGTGAGTTATGCCCTTTGGAAGTTGGGCTGTTGGCAGAGGGAAGTTCATCCGAATTTGTAAGGGTATTTTGGTCCTTTCCCTAACCTTTTATTTTGGTTATATTAAAGGTCTAGGCTGATTTTAAATCAGTTTTTCCCTTTTAAAAGTGAGAGTTAGGGTTCTTGAGAGAAAATGAGAGAAGAGGAGAAAGGAGAAGAAGAAGCAAAGTCCGTAAAGATCGTCGTGGTTTTCGTCGGGGTGATCCCTAATAAGGTATGTGAGATCATAGTGTTGGGTTGGTTCATTCCCCCACACGCCAAACTCGTTTTAATTTCGAGAAAAAGATTGGTTGTGTTTGATGAATTCTTGTGGTTATGTTGAAGTCTCTTGTTGTTTTGGTACATGTTTCCGGATGAAATTTTGAGTTGAATCTATTGAATATTGAAGGTTTTAATGATTATGAGTGTTTGGGGAAAGAACCTTTGTTGTTGAGAGGGTTTAGAGTTGGAGAAACTAAGGAAGAAAGTTGGGTTTTTTGGGGGAAAAGTCTGGGACGTCGCGCCAGCCAGTGCGCCACATAAGGTGCTCTGAAGTTTCCCCCTTGGGGTGGTGCTCCTTGCAGAGCGCCCAGCAGGCCCCTCTAAAGTCTAAAGGCTGGCGCCATGCGCCTCTCAGAGTGCCAAGGACGCCCCTTCCCATTCACTCCCCACTTTTTCATACATATTCCTTGGTAATGTACCTATGTTTTATAGTTGTTTTCAACACTCTAAGGTACATATAAACATCAAGAACTCCTCCATAAACATAAGTTCATTACCCTTGAATCCATAATACAATTCGAGGAAAGTTAGGATCAAAGTCAAGTGAAGTTAGAGTCAAGCCTAGAAATTAAGAAGTAAGTCAAAGCAAGTCTTTAAAGTTTTTCAAGAGTCTTAATAGAACGTTTTAACTTCATTTTTAGGCTCAAGTTTCAAGTTAAGTAAAGAGTATAGAGTTTGAAGTTAAGTAAAGAGTATAGAGTCAAATTCATTTCTCAAAAGTTATTAGGGAACTAAGTATTCCCAAAAAAGTTTATAAATGTTTTCACATTTAAGATAAGAGGAAACTGAGATTTCCAAAAGAGTTTTGAGCAGTTTGAGAACTATCTATTTTAAGAAATAGATGAGTTTTGAGAAGGAGTTTCTAAAACATGATTTGTATGACAACCGAGTATGTCATCAATGTTTAAACAGTATGGTCTCTAGATATACCAACAATGTTTATGCAGTATTACTTCCCGAGTCATCAATGATCATATTAAAAATATGGTTTTGATATGTTCTTTTTAGAAAGAGTTTTTAAGAGCAATTACCACTTTTAAAAGGGTAGTTTGAGCAATTATTTCAAACTAGAAAAAGAAGTTTGTGTTTAAAACACTTATGAGATAAAGTATATTTTTGAGAGTAGTATTGAGCACCGAATTGGGGACGCGAGTTCATATTAACTCAACTCTCCATAATAATCATGTAGCCAACATGGGATTTAACAGGTCATACTTTTTAGATGATCACGTAAGTTAAGCTAGTGGATCCACTAAGTTAAAGTTAAAGTAGTTCTATATGACGGCAAAGTATAGGACAGTCTGGCAGCGTGATGGTAACAACGTTGTATCACCACTTAGGCTCCTAGTGGTGGTTGTCGGTTACATAAACTACCATAGTAGAAATTGCATGGTTCCTGTAGTGTTTCTGCTTAGTATGGATGGGGGTATGAGACTCCATTCATGCATTGCACAAGTAGACTTTGAGAGGGAGCATGGTATTTTTATGATATTATAAATATGATTTTTGACGTCATGTTTTAAATAGTTTTAGAAGCTTTATATATTGCATGTGTCTTATTGCTTCATATTGAGTTCAGTTACTCATAAGTTGAATAGAGCCATGGTAAGTTCTCTTTTGTATCCCTTTCAAGCTTAAGTTGTTGTTTAGCTGTCCAGCTCTCATACTCGTACATTCCATGTATTGATGCCCGTTGGCCTACATCTTATTATGATGCAGACGCAGGTATCCAGGATAATCTTCCAGCATGCCGTTGATCGAATTGAGCACTTCAGAGTCAGTGGTGAGCCTCCTTGCATTTCGGAGGACTCTGTTATTTCATTTTCCTAGTTTTGTTTTATTAGGATGTTGCGGGGTCTGTCCCAACATCCCTCTCAGTATTATAGAGGCTTCGTAGATAGTCAGTCAGTTAGTATTGAGTCCCTCATCTATGTATATATATAATTATTCTATTTTGAGACTCGAGTTGCCTGTTTGGCCAAATTTTATCAGTTAGGTTATTTTATGACCTTTCATTGCATGGAGTTATTCTGTTGAGTTAAGGTTTCTGCTGAGTTAAGTAAGCCAGGCCAAGGGTTCGCCTGGGGGCCAACAATGGTCTTCGAGTGTCGGCGACATCCAGGGTGTAGGCTCGGGGGGTGACAAACTTGGTATCAGAGTACAGAGTTCCAAAGTCCTAGGAAGTCTATGAAGCCGTGTCTGTATAGTCCTCATTATCGGTGTGAAGAGCGCCACATCTATAATTAGGAGGCTGTAACATTTAGGAACTATCTTATTTGTTTCACACTCATTTCGTGCGTTAGAGTTTATCTTTAAAAAGTTTACTTCTACTTCGTGCTTGCGCCTGTTTTCAGAGGATTATGCCTCCACGAAGAGCAGTCAGAGTTCGTCCAGCTATGAAGAGTATTGAGGAATAAGAGTTACCAAATGCCCTGGAAGTGCAAACCCAAGAAGAGATCAAATATGCTAATTTTCGTGAAGCTATCCGGATGTTAAGTCAAGTTGCGACCTTTCATGTTGGGCAGAGAGCTAATCGACATAAAGTGGTTGATACTTCAAGGATCCGTGCACTCTTAAGGATGAACCCACCAAGCTTCACCGGTTCAAGTATCACTGAGAATCCGGAGAACTTCATTGAGGAGTTTAAAAGGGTATTTGATGTGATGCATGTTGCTGAGTTGGAGAGGGTGGAACTAGCTGCATACCAAATGAAAGGTGTCGCTAGAATATTGTTTGACCAATGGAAAAAGAATACGGCTTGGGATGCGCCAGTAGTGAGTTGGGTTCTGTTTGAGAGTGCTCTCATGGGGCGTTTCTTTCCTCGTGAGTTGTGGGAGGCAAAGATAAAAAAGTTTCTCACCCTTAATCCGGGCTCGACTTGTCTATCCTCAAGGCAGTATGGTAGCAAGGGGTAATAGGGCTCCTGCATGTGCTAGGTCTGGTAGAACCCACCTAGGTAAGTGTTGTGATGGCTAGATAGGTTGTTTTAAGTGTGGACAAGAGGGTCACTTCATGAAGGAGTGCCCTAAGAACAAGCAAGGTAGTGGAAAACTGAGCAATAGGGCCCAAGCTTCATCAGTGTCTCCCCCAGACAGGATGGTACCTAGAGGAGCTACTTCTAGTACTGACGGAGGAGCAAACCGCCTCTATGCAATCATCAGTCGCCATGGGCAAGAGGATTTTCCAGATGTTGTCACTGGTATGATTCGAGTCTTTGATTTTACTGTTTATGCTTTGCTAGATCTTAGAGCGAGTTTATCTTTTGTAACTCCTTATGTTGCTATGAACTTTGCTGTTATTTCTGAGCAACTTAGTGAGCTATTCAGTGTTTCTACGCCTGTTAGTGAGGCTATTCTAGCAGAGAGAGTTTATCGTGATTGTCCCATTTCCATCAATCACAAGAGTACCATGGTTGATTTAGTTGAGTTAGGCATGGTGGAATTGGATGTCATTCTTGGCGTGGACTGGCTGCATGCCTGTTATGCCTTAGTTGATTGTAGAACTCGAGTGGTCGAGTTTCAGTTTTTGAGTGAGTTAGTCATAGAGTGGTGTAGTAGTTCAGTTGTTCCTAAGGGTCGTTTCATTTCGTACCTTAAGGTGAGAAAATTAGTTTCGAATGGTTGTATCTATCACTTAGTTCGAGTTAATGACTCTAGTGTTAAGATACCTCATTTTCAGTCAGTTCCTATAGTAAGAGAGTTTCCAGAAGTTTTTCCTGATGACCTACCTGGAGCCCCTCCTGAGAGAGAAATAGACTTTGGTAAGACATCATTCCAGATACTCGTCCTATCTCTTTTTCTCCATATAGAATGGCACCAGCAGAGTTGCAAGAGTTGAAAGAGCAGTTAAAGGGATCTGTTAGATAAGGGTTTTATTTGACCAGGTTGACTCGGAAAATAGCGAAGTTTCAACGGTCTGAAGCTTATGAGGAAAACTTTCAGGAATGGAAAGAGAAGTTGACTACTGCCTAGTTATGACATTTAGTTCTTGAGTACATACTGAGTATTTGACCCTAGAGTGGATTTGAGAATAATAGTCGAGTTTAGGCGAATCCGGGTGTAATGTGATGAGCTAGAGTTGGCCCCTGTAGTTTTCGCTTTGAAGATATGACGTTACTGTTGTATGATGTTCATGTGGGTGTGTTCACTTAGAATAAGCTTAATCTAAGACAGAGAGAGAGAGTGGTTAAAGTTACTCAAGGGTTATGACATGAGTTTTCTTTAACACCCTGGTAAGGTAAATGTTGTTGTTGATTCCTTAAGCAGGTTGTCTATTAGTAGCACCGCCTATGTTGAGGAAGAACAGACAGAATTAGCACGAGATGTGCACCAACTTGCACGCCTGGGAGTTAGTCTTATGGATTCCACAAGGAGGAATAGTGATGATGAATGGGTCAGACCCATCATTAGTGCCAGAAGTAAAAGGTGAGAAAGAACCAGACCCTATCTTGCTGGAATTACAGGAAAAATGTTCATAAGCAATGATGGCTTTTGAACAAGGGGGAGATGTTGTTTTGAGATGTCAAGGTGGATTGTGGGATTGGTCTCAAGGATAATTAAGATGATTACCTATCTTACATGGAGTTGCTTACAACAATAGTTACCATTTTAGAATCCAAATGACTCCTTATGAAACTCTTTATGGTAGGAGATGTAGATATCTTTTTGGATGGTTTGAAGTTAGTGAGGCAGGGTTGATAGGTCCAGAGTTAGTTCATCAAGCTATGGAGAAGGTGAAAGTGATTTAAGAGAGGTTGAAAACGACACAGAGTCGTCAAAAATCATACACTGATGTTAGGACAACGACGTTAGATTTCAAAGTAGGTGATTGGGTATATTTGAAAGTTTCACCCGTGAAGGGAGTTATGAGGATTGGTAAGAAGGGGAAACTTAGTCCCCGACATATCGGACCCTATCGCATAGTCAGGAGGATTGGGAATATAGCTTAGTAAGAGTAAACTCATTCGAGGAACAATGTTCCCAAGGGGAAGATATTGTAACATCCGGCATTTTGAAAATAGCTATGAAGAAGCTTAGATTTGGAAATAGTCATTTTTGGAAAGAATTCAAAATCTGGAAATTTAGCAAAGTATGGAAAAAAAATGAGTTTTTAGTAAACTTCAGACAGTCATAACTCGTAGTTCATGATAACTTAGGTGTATTTCGAGTTATATTTGGAAAGCTCTTGGAGAGATCTTGCCAACGCTACCGCGTTTGCTTGATTCCGAGTTCCTATGAGTGAGTTATGCTCTTTGGAAGTTGAGCTGTTGGCACAGGGAAGTTCATCCTAATTTGTAAGGGTATTTTGGTCCTTTCCCTAACCTTTTATTTTGGTTATATTTAAATTCTAGGCTGATTTTAAATCAGTTTTTCCCTTTTAAAAGTGAGAGTTAGGGTTCTGGAGAGAAAATGAGAGAAGAGGAGAAAGGAGAAAAAGAAGCAAAGCCCGTAAAGATCGTCGTAGTTTTCGTCGGGGTGATCACTAATAAGGTATGTGAGATCATAGTGTTGGGTTGGTTCATTCCCTCACACGGCAAACTCGTTTTAATTTCGAGAAAAAGATTGATTGTGCTTGATGAATTCTTGTGGTTGTGTTGAAGTCTCTTGTTGTTTTGGTACATTTTTTCGGAGGAAATTTCGAGTTGAGTCTATTGAATATTGAGGGTTTTAATGATTATGAGTGCATGGGGAAAGAACCTTTGTTGTTGAGAGGGTTTAAAGTTGGAGAAATTAAGGGAGAAAGTCGGGTTTTTCGGGGTAAAAGTCTGGGACGTCGCGCCAACCAGCGCTCCCCAAAAGGTGCTCTGAAGTTTCCCCCTTGGGGTGGTGCACCTTGCAGAGCGCCCAGCAGGCCCCTCTGAAGTCTGAAGGCTAGCACTGCGCGCCTCTTAGAGTGCCAAGGACGCCAATCCATCCCATTCACTCCCCACTTTTTCATATATATTCCTTGGTAATGTACCTATGTTTCATAGTTGTTTTCAACACTCTATGGTACATATGAACATCAAGAACTCCTCCATAAACATAAGATCATTACCCTTGAATCCATAATACAATTCGAGGAAAGTTAGGATCAAAGTCAAGTGAAGTTAGAGTCAAGCCTAGAAATTAAGAAGTAAGTCAAAGCAAGTCTTTTAACTTTTTAATTTTTTTTTTTGAACGTTTTAACTTCATTTTTAGGCTCAAGTTTCAGTTAAGTAAAGAGTATAGAGTTTGAAGTTAAGTAAAGAGTATAGAGTTAAGTTCATTTCACAAAAGTTATTAGGGAACTAAGTTTTCCAAAAGAGTTTTGAGCAGTTTGAGTACCATCTCTTTTAAGAAAAAGATGAGTTTTGTGAAAGAGTTTCTAAAACGTGATTAGTATGACAACCGAGTATGTCATGCAGCATTACTTCCTGAGTCATCAATGATCATATTAAAAATATGGTTTTGATATGTTCTTTTTAGAAAGAGTTTTTAAGAGCAATTACCTCTTTTAAGAGGGTAGTTTGAGCAATTAATTCAAACTAGAGAAAGAAGTTTATGTTTAAAACACTTATGAGCTAAAGTATATTTTTGGGAGCAGTATTGAGCACCGAATTGGGGACGCGAGTTCATATTAACTCAACTCTTCATAAGAACCATGTAGTAAACATGGGATTTAACGGGTCTTACTTTTTAGATGATCACGTAAGTTAAGCTAGTGGATCCACTAAGTTAAAGTTAAAGTAGTTCTATATGACGGCAAAGTGTAGGACAGTCTGGCAGCGTGATGGTAACAACGCTGTATCACCACTTAGGCTCCTAGTGGTGGTTGCCGGTTAGAGAAACTCCCACAGTAGAAATTGCATGGTTCCTCGAGGGGTTCTGCTTAGTATGGGTGGGGGTATGGGACTCCATTCATGCATTGCACAAGTAGACTTTGAGAGGGAGCATGGTATTTTTATGATATTATAAATATGATTTTTGACGTTATGTTTTCAACAGTTTTACAAGGTTTATATATTGCATGTATCTTATTGCCTCATATTGAGTTCAGTTACTCATGAGTTGAATAGAGCCATGGTAATTTCTCATTTGTATCCCTTTCAAGCTGAAGCTGTTGTTTAGCTGTCCAGCTGGCATACTCGTACATTCCATATACTGATGCCTGTTGGCCTGCATCTTATTATGATGCAGATGAGGTACCCAGGATCATCATCCAGCACGCCGTTGATCCAGTTGAGCACTCCAGAGTCAGTGGTGGGCCTCCTTGCATTTCGGAGGACTCTGTTATTTCATTTTTCCTAGTTTTGTTTTATTAGGATATTGCGGGGTCTATCCCAACATCCCTCTCAGTATTATAAAGGCTTCATAGACAGTCAGTCAGTTAGTATTGAGTCCCTCATCTATGTATATATATAAATATTCTAGTTTAAAACTCGAGTTGCCTGTTTGGCTAGATTTTATCAGTTAGGTTGATTTTATGACCTTTCATTACATGGAGTTTTTCTGTTGAGTTAAGGTTTCCGCTGAGTTAAGTAAGCCAGGCCAAGGGTTCGCTTGGGGGCCAGCAATGGTCTTCGAGTGCCGGCGACGTCCAGGGTATAGTCTTGAGGGGGGGACAAACTTGGTATCATAGCACAGAGTTCCAGAGTCCTAGAGAGTCTTTGAAGCCGTGTCTGTATAGTCCTAGTTATCGGTGTGAAGAGCGCCATATATTTAATTAGGAGGCTGAAACATTTAGGAACTATCTTACTTGTTTCACACTCATTTCGTGAGTTAGAGTTTATCTCTAAAAAGTTTACTTCTACTTCATGCTTGCGCGTGTTTTCAGAGGATTATGCCTCCACGAAGAGCAGTCATAGTTTGTCCAGCTATGAAAAGTGTTGAGTAACAAGAGTTACCAAATTCCCTGGAAGTGTGAACCTAAGAAGAGATCAGATATGCTAATTTTCGTGAAGCTATCAAGATGTTAAGTCAAGTTGCGACCTTTCATGTTGGGCAGAGAGCTAATCGACGTGAAGTGGTTGATACTTCAAGGATCTGTGCACTCTTAAGAATGAACCCACCAAGCTTCACCGGTTCAAGTATCACTGAGAATCCGGAGAACTTCATTGAGGAGCTTAAAAGGGTATTTGATGTGATGCATGTTGCTGAGTCGGAGAGGGTGGAACTAGCTGCATACCAAATGAAGGGTGCTGCTAGAATGTGGTTGGACCAATGGAAAAAGAATAGGGATGAGGATACGCTAGTAATGAGTTGGGTTGTGTTTGAGAGTGCTCTCATGGGGCATATCTTTCCTCGTGAGTTGCGGGAGGCAAAGATAAAAGAGTTTCTCACCCTTAATCCGGAGTCTATGAGTGTTCATGAGTACAGTCTGAAGTTCACGCAACTTTCCCACTATGCTCCGGAGATGGTTGCGGATATGGGGAGTAGAATGAGTTTATATGTTGTTGGATTATCTCGTCCGTCAAGTAAGGAAGTCAAGGAAGCTATGCTGATAGTGGATATTTACATAGCATGATTTATGATCCATTTACAACAAGTTGGGGAGAATAAGCTGAAGGATAGAGAAGAGTTTAAGGATAAGTGGTCTAAGATAGTAGGGGACGAGTTCAGGAAGCAAAAAAATGATGCCAATCAGTCATCCCTCCCACAGAAACATAAGGGACATGTTCAACCATCTGCTAGTGCACTTGCAACTGAGAACAAAGATGGGTACAATAGAAATTCCTCTAGTTTCCGGGCTAGACTTGTCTATCTTCAAGGCAGTATGGTACCAAGGGGTAGTAAGGCTCCTGCATGTGCTAGGTGTGGTAGAACCCACCTAGGTAGGTGTCGTGATGGCCAGACAGGTTGTTTTAAGTGTGGACAAGAGGTTCGCTTCGTGAAGGAGTGCCCTAAGAACAAGCAAGGTCGTGGAAAACTGAGCAATAGGGCTCAAGCTTCATCAGTTTCTCCCCCAGATAGGATGGTACCTAGAGGAGCTACTTCTAGTACTGGCAGAGGAACAAATCTCCTCTATACAATCACCAGTCACCATGAGCAAGGGGATTCTCCAGATGTTGTCACTGGTATGATTCGAGTCTTTGATTTTACTGTTTATGCTTTGCTAGACCTTAGAGCGAGTTTATCTTTTGTAAATCCTTATGTTGCTATGAACTTTGATGATATTTCTGAGCAACTTAGTGAGCTATTCAGTGTCTCTACGCTTGTTGGTGAGGCTATTCTAGAAGGGAGAGTTTATCGTGATTGTCCCATTTCTGTCAATCACAAGAGTACCATGGCTGATTTAGTTGAGTTAGGCATGGTGAAATTGGATGTCATTCTTGGTGTGGGCTGGCTTCATGCCTGTTATGCCTCAGTTGATTGTAGAACTCCAGTGGTCGAGTTTTAGTTTCCTAGTGAGCCAATCATAGAGTGGAGTAGTAGTTCAGTTGTGCCTAAGGGTCGTTTCATTTCGTACCTTAAGGCGAGAAAGTTAGTTTCGAAGGGTTGTATCTATCATTTAGTTCGAGTTAATGACTCTAGTGTTGAGATACCTCATTTTCAGTCAGTTCCTATAGTAAGAGAGTTTCCAGATGTTTTTCCTGATGACCTACCTGGATCCCCTACTGAGAGAGAAATAGACTTTGGTAAAACATCATTCCAGATACTCGTCCTATCTCTTTTTCGCCATATAGAATGGCACCAACAGCGTTGAAAGAGTTGAAAGAGCAGTTAAAGGGATCTGGTAGATGAGAGTTTTATTTGACCAGGTTGACTCGGAAAACAGTGAAGTTTCAATGGTCTAAAGCTTATGAGGAAAACTTTCAGGAATGGAAAGAGAAGTTGACTACTGCCTAGTTATGACATTTGGTTCTTAAGTACATACTGAGTATTTGAACCTAAAGTGGATTTGGGAATAATAGTCGAGTGTAGGCCAATTCAGGTGTAATGTGATGAGCTAGAGTTGGCTCCTGTAGTTTTTTCTTTGAAGAGATGGCGTCACTATTGTATGATGTTCATGTGGGTGTGTTCACTTAGAATAAGCTTAATCTCAGACAGAGAGAGAGAGAGAGAGTGGTTAAAGTTACTCAAGAGTTATGACATGACTTTTCTTTATCACCCTGGTAAGGCAAATGTTGTTGCTGATTCCTTAAGCAGGTTTTCTATGGGTAGCCCCGCCTATGTTGAGGTAGAACATAGAGAATTAGCAAGAGATGTGCACCAACTTGCACGCCTGGGAGTTAGTCTTATGGATTCCACAAGGAGAAATAGTAATGATGAATGGGTCTGACTCATCATTAGTGCCAAAAGTAAAAGGTGAGAAAGACCTAGACCCTATCTTGCTGGAATTACAGGAAAAATGTTCATAAGCAATGATGGCTTTTGAACAAGGGGGAGATGGTGTTTTGAGGTATCAAGGTGGATTGTGGGATTGGTCTCAAGGATAATTGAGATCATTACCTATCTTACATGAAGTTTCTTACAACAATAGTTACCATTCGAGCATCCAAATGGGTCCTTATGAAACTCTTTATGGGAGGAGATGTAGATCTCTTTTTGGATGGTCTGAAGTTTGTGCGGCAGGGTTCAAAGGTCCAGAGTTAGTTCATCAAGCTATGGAGAAGGTGAAAGTTATTTAAGAGAGGTTGAAAACAGCACAGAGTCGTAAAAAATCCTACACTGATGTTAGAACAAGGGTGTTAGATTTCGAAGTAGGTGATTGGTTATATTTGAAAGTTTCACCCGTGAAGGGAGTTATGAGGATTGGTAAGAATGGGAAACTTAGTCCTCGATATATGGGACCCTATCGCATAGTCAAGAGGATTGGCAATATAGCTTAGTAAGAGTAAACTCATTCGAGGACGAATGTTCCGAAGGGGAAGATATTGTAACATCCGGCAATTTGAAAATAGCTATGAAGAAGCTTAGAATTGGAAATAGTCATTTTTGGAAAGAATTCAAAATCTAGAAATTTAGCAAAGTATAGAAAAAAATGAGTTTTTGTTACACTTCAGACAATCATAACTCCTATCTCAGGATGACTTAGGTGTATTTCGAGTTATATTTGGAAAGCTCGTGGAGTGATCTTTCCAACGCTACCGAGTTTGCTCGATTCTGTGTTTGTATGAATGAGTTATGCCCTTTGGAAGTTGGGTTGTTGGCACAGGGAAGTTCATCCTAATTTGTAAGGGTATTTTGGTCCTTTCCCTAACCTTTTCTTTTGGTTATATTAAAGGTCTAGGCTGATTTTAAATCAGTTTTTCCCTTTTAAAAGTGAGAGTTAGGGTTCTTGAGAGAAAAGGAGAGAAGAGGAGAAAGGAGAAGAAGAAGCAAAGTCCATAAAGATCGTCGTGGTTTTTGTCGAGGGTGATCACTAATAAGGTATGTGAGATCATAGTGTTGGGTTGGTTCATTCCCTCACACGCCAAACTAATTTTAATTTCGAGAAAAAGATTGGTTGTGTTTGATGAATTCTTGTGGTTGTGTTGAAGTCTCTTGTTGTTTAGGTACATGTTTCCGGATGAAATTTCGAGTTGAATCTACTGAATATTGAGGGTTTTAATGATTATGAGTGCTTGGGGAAAGAACCTTTGTTGTTGAGAGGGTTTAGAGTTGGAGAAACTATGGAAGAAAGTTGGGTTTTTCGGGGGAAAAGTTTTGGATGTCGCGCCAGCCAGCATGGCCCAAAAGGTGCTCTGTAGTTTCCCCATTGGGGTGGTGCACCTTGCAGAGCTCCCAGTAGGTCCCTCTAAAGTCTGAAGGTTGGTGCCCCGCGCCTCTTAGAGTACCAAGGACGCCAATCCTTCCCATTCACTCCCCACTTTTTCATACATGTTCCTTGGTAATGTACCTAAGTTTTATAGTTGTTTTCAACACTCTAAGGTACATATAAACATCAAGAACACCTCCATACACATAAGATCATTACCCTTGAATCCATAATACAATTCAAGGAAAGTTAGGATCAAAGTCAAGTGAAGTTATAGTCAATCCTAGAAATTAAGAAGTACGTCAAAGCAAGTCTTTAAAGTTTTTCAAAAGTCTTTATTGAACGTTTTAACTTCATTTTTAGGCTCAAGTTTCAAGTTAATTAAAGAGTATAAAGTTTGAAGTTAAGTAAAGAGTATAGAGTTAAGTTCATTTCTCAAAAGTTATTAGGGAACTAAGTATTCTTAAAGAAGTTCATAAATGTTTTCACATTTAGGATGAGAGGAAACTGAGATTTCCAAAAGAGTTTTGAGCAGTCTGAGTACTATCTCTTTTAAGAAAAAGATGAGTTTTGTGAAAGAGTTTCTAAAACATGATTAGTATGATAACCGAGTATGTCATCAATGTTTAAACAGTATGGTCTGTAGATATAACATCAATGTTTGTGCAGTATTACTTCCCGAGTCATCAATGATCATATTAAAAATATGGTTTTGATATTTTCTTTTTCGAAAGAGTTTTTTAGAGCAATTACCTCTTTTAAGAGGGCAGTTTGAGCAATTAATTCAAACTAGAGAAAGAAGTTTGTGTTTAAAACACTTATGAGCTAAAGTATATTTTTGGGAATGGTATTGAGCACCGAATTGGGGACGCGAGTTCATATTAACTCAACTCTTCATAAGAACCATGTAGCGAACATGGGATTTAACGAGTCATACTTTTTAGATGATCACGTAAGTTAAGCTAGTGGATCCACTAAGTTAAAGTTAAAGTAGTTCTATATGACGGCAAAGTATAGGACAGTCTGGCAGCGTGATTGCCACAACGTTGTATCACTACTTAGGCTCCTAGTGGTGGTTGTCGGTTAAAGAAACTCCCACAGTAGAAATTGCATGATTCCTCGAGGGGTTCTGCTTAGTAAGGATGGGGGTTTGGGACTCCATTCATGCATTGCACAAGTAGACTTTGAGAGGGAGCATGGTATTTTTATGATATTATAAATAAAATTTTTGACGTCATGTTTTAAATAGTTTTAGAAACTATGTATATTGCATGTGTCTTATTGCTTCATATTGAGTTCAGTTACTGATGAGTTGAATTGAGCCAAGGTAAGTTCCCTTTTGTATCCCTTTCAAGCTTAAGTTGTTGTTTAGTTGTCCAGCTCGCAGACTCGTACATTCTATGTACTGATGCCAGTTGGCCAGCATCTTATTATGATGCCGACACAGGTACCCAGGATCATCATACAGCACGACGTTGATCCTGTTGAGCACTCCAGAGTCAGTGGTGAGCCTCCTTGCATTCTGGAGGACTCTGTTATTTCATTTTTCCTAGTTTTGTTTTATTAGGATGTTGCGGGGTTTGTCATAACATCCCTCTCAGTATTATAGAGGCTTCATAGGCAGTCAGTCAGTTAGTATTAAGCCTCTCATCTATGTATATATAGAAATATTCTATTTTGAAACTCGAGTTTCTTTTTTGGCCAGATTTTATCAGTTAGGTTGTTTTATGACCTTTCATTGCATGGAGTTATTCTGTTGAGTTAAGGTTTCCGCTGAGTTAAGTAAGCTAGGCCAAGGGCTCTCTTGGGGGCCTGCAATGGTCTTCTAGTGCCGGCCACGTCCAGGGTGTAGACTCGGGGCATGACAACCTTGGTTTCAGAGCACAGAGTTCCAGAGTCCTAGGATGTCTATGAAGCCGTGTTCGTAGATTCCTAGTTATCGGTGTGAAGAGCGCCAAAATATATATTTAGGAGACTGTAACATTTAAGAACAATCTTACTCGTTTCACACTCATTTCGTGTGTTAGAGTTTATCTCTTAAAAGTTTACTTCTACATCGTGGTTGTGCGTATTTTTAGAGGATTATGCCTCCACAAAAGGCAGTCAGAGTTCATCCAGCTATGAAGAGTGTTGAGGAACAAGAGTTACCAAATGCCCTGGAAGTGCAAACCCAAGAAGAGATCAAATATGCTAATTTTGGTGAAGCTATCCGAATGTTAAGTCAAGTTATGACCTTTCATGTTGGGCAGAGAGCTAATCGACATGAAGTGGTTGATACTTCAAGGATCCGTGCACTCTTAAGGATGAACACACCAAGTTTCACCAGTTCAAGTATCACTGAGAATCCGGAGAACTTCATGGGGGAGCTTAAAAGGGTATTTGATGTGATGTATGTTGCTGAGTCAGAGAGGGTGGAACTAGCTGCATACCAAATGAAGGGTGTTGCTAGAATGTGGTTTGACCAATGGAAAAAGAATTGGGCTGATGATGCGCCAGTAGTGAGTTGGGTTATGTTTGAGAGTGCTCTCATTGGGCGTTTCTATCCTTGTGAGTTGCGGGAGACAAAGATAAAAGAGTTTCTTACCCTTAATCTGGAGTCTATGAGTGTTCATGACTACAGTCTGAAGTTCACGCAAATTTCCCACTATGCTCCGGAGAAGGTTGCGGACATAAAGAGTAGAATGAATTTATATGTTGCTGGGTTATCCCGTCAGTCAAGTAAGGAAGGAAGGCAACTATGCTGATAGGGGATATTTACCTAGCAAGATTTATGATCCATTTACAACAAGTTGAGGAGGATAAGCTGAAGGATAGAGAAAAGTTTAAGGATAAGAGGGCTAAGATAGTAGGGGACGAGTTCAGGCAGCAAAAAATGATGCCAATTAGTAATCCCTCCGACAAAAACATTACGGACCTGCTCCACCATCTGCTAGTGCACTTGCACCAGAGAACAAAGAAGGGTACAATAGAAACTCCTATAGTTTCCGGGCTCGACTTGTCTATCCTCAAGGCAGTATGGTACCAAGGGGTAGTAAGGCTCCTGCATGTGCTAGGTGTGGTAGAACCCACCTAGGTAAGTGTCGTGATGGCCAGACAGGTTGTTTTAAGTGTGGACAAGAGGGTCACTTCATGAAGGAGTGCCCTAAGAACAAGCAAGGTAGTGGAAAACTGAGCAATAGGTCCCAAGCTTCATTAGTTTCTCCCCAGACAGAATGGTACCTACAGGAGCTACTTCTAGTACTGGCGGTGTAGCAAACCGCCTCTATGCAATCACCAGTCGCCATGAGCAAGAGGATTCTCCAGATGTTGTCACTGGTATGATTCGAGTCTTTGATTTTACTATTTATGCTTTGCTAGACCTTAGAGCGAGTTTATCTTTTGTAACTCCTTATGTTGCTATGAACTTTGGTGTTATTTCTGAGCAACTTAGTGAGCTATTCAGTGTCTGTACGCCTGTTGGTGAGGCTATTCTAGCAGAGAGAGTTTATCGTGATCGTCCCATTTCCGTCAATCACAAGAGTACCATGGATGATTTAGTTGAGTTAGGCATGGTGGAATTGGATGTCATTCTTGGTGTGGATTGGCTTCATGCCTGTTATGCTTCAGTTGATTGTAGAACTCGAGTTGTCGAGTTTCAGTTTTCGAGTGAGCCAGTTATAGAGTGGAGTAGTAGTTCATTTGTGCCTAAGCGTCGTTTCATTTCGTACCTTAAGGCGAAAAAGTTAGTTTCGAAGGGTTGTATCTATCACTTAGTTCGAGTTAATGACTGTAGTGTTGAGATACCTCCTTTTCAGTCAGTTCCCATAGTAAGAGAGTTTCCAGAAGTGTTTCCTGATGACCTACCTGGAGCCCCTCCTGAGAGAGAAATGGACATTGGTAAGACATCATTCCAGATACTCGTCTTATCTCTTTTTCGCCATATAGAATGGCACCAATAGAGTTGAAAGAGTTGAAAGAGCAGTTAAAGGGATCTGTTAGATAAGTTCTCTTTTGTTTCCCTTCCAAGCTTAAGTTGTTGTTTAGCTGTCCAGCTCACATACTCGTACATTCCATGTACTGATGCCAGTTGGCCTGCATCTTATTATGACGCAGACGCAGGTACGCAGGATCATCATCCAGCACGCCGTTGATCCAGTTGAGCACTCCAAAGTCAGTGGTGAGCCTCTTTGCATTATGAAGGACTCTGTTATTTCGTTTTTCCTTATTTTGTTTTATTAGGATGTTTCGGGGTCTGTCCCAACATCCCTCTCAGTATTATAGAGACTTCATAGACAGTCAGTCAGTTAGTATTGAGCCTCTCATCTATGTATATATATAAATATTCTATTTTGAGACTCGAGTTACCTTTCTGGTCAGATTTTATCAGTTAGGTTGTTTTATGACCTTTCATTGCATGAAGTTATTCTGTTAAGTTATGGTTTTCGCTGAGTTAAGTAAGCCAAGCCAAGGGTTCGCTTGGGGGGCCAGCAATGGTCTTTGAGTGCCGGACACGTTCAGGGTGTAGGCTCGGGGCGTTACAAACATGGTCGTAGCAAGCATATAAAAGTGAAGCTTCTTGCTATCAAGCAAGCAGAGAAGGATGGGGAAGTTACACGTGTTTATTGTAGCTTAGATCAGCAAATTGCAGACATTTCGACCAAGACTCTTCCTATGAGAAAAATTGAAGTTCTAAGGGATAAGTTGGGAGTATCCAAGAAAAATCTCAATGAGGAGTCTTAGAAAATGAGATATTTCTAGATAGTCTTTTGTTTAATGGTTCCTTTTCAAATATTATGTTTAGTTTGTAAAGGGATGGTAGTCCTTATGGAATATGTCTTATAAGAACATACACTAGTGGTTGGATATGTATGGTCTCTACTAACTTTTGAAAACCATGTGTGTATGCATTTTGTAATATGTCATATGAATGAAAAAAGCTTTTGGTGAACATTATTTTTTCTCTCTAAAGTTTCAAATAATAACAATGCCATCACCATCACCATCACCATCACCCATCTCTCTTGGATCAACCTGAATAGATACTACCATGGAAGTGACTTGTTCCCGTTGAAATTCTCTTCCGTTGCAGTGTTCTTTACTAAGTATGTCAAAAGACATCTATTTTTTTTAATTAATATAATTGTCCATTATGATCAAGATATTGTTTTATTTTCTACAATTAATGTAGGAGCCAAAAATATGTTAGTAAAAAAAAGAAAAAATTAATCATAATTCTATTTCACATAAAATATCAATTTTATTTGTATTTAATTTCAACACTCAAGGATATCAGGTTAAAAATTAAAATGTGTGAAAAATTTCAAGAACAACTATATGGGACCATTATGATTTTGCAATTCTTGCTTACCTGTTAGGCTAGTACTTTTGATTTAAAAGCACTCAAATAGGTATAAATCCTTAAATAGAAAGATTCATTTATATAAGAAATACTACTCATTGAACTATAGATGATGACATTCTAATTGTGAAATGTAGAGGCGTTGAGAAAATAAATAGTCATTTTTATAATATTTACTCAAAAATGACTATTGTAGTTGGCAATTCCTACCTCTCCATTTTTCTTATGAGCACTTCCATGAGATGCCATGGCTTTTCTCACTTTCCAACACAGACTGAATTATCAAATGCCCCTCAATCTTAACAAGTGTACCATTCCTAGGGACATAAAAAGAGGTTGCCAGAGGATCACAAGCTAAACCCACGTAAACAAACATATCTGAAGCCTTATTGGTATTTTGATTGCTTTCACCCTGACCTCCCCGGCCACAAAGTGAACTATGATCTATTCCACCATATTTCCCAGAATAACCAGTCCCATTCACAGGCCCGTCAATATTCAAAACTCTTCCATGATGTTTTACAAAAAAATCACTCACAAGAATCCTCACTCATAAATGGTTCCCTCATACCTCCATATCTCATTTTCAATAAAGGAACCAACCCACCAAAGAGAAGCGTGAAGAACAACACACCAAGGAAGCTAAAACTAGCAACCTTCTTTGTTTTTACCTAACTCTTCTTTTTCTCCACTTTCTTGCTACTTTTTGGCATGGGCGCTACTGCTTGTGGTTTCAACTATGGAATGGGAACCAATGGCACTTGTGATCATTGTGGCTTCATCATATAAGGTTGTATAATGACATCTATAAGAGGAGGATGGTGATACATCCTGGGGGGTGGCGACACTTGTGGAGGTACACCAGTTGCTCCAAGTTGTGCCTTTAGAGTTACATTTTCCGCCATTTCATAGGATATCTTTGCATTTAAATGTTGAATGAATTATGTCAACTGTATACAAGAATTCCTCAACATAATGCTTTTTTAACTGCCTTGACAAGTGAACACTTCCCCTATTCCTAATTAATCTAGCCATCCTCTTTTTATCATCATCATTATTAACAATGTCACTCAAGGAAGATATAGTGAATTTTTGGTGTTTGCTTGCACTATTCGAGTCTTCACTACCCTTTTTCCTTTTCAACAAATAGCTACAGTTAGTTATATTAGCGTTGAGTTTATGTTCTACAACTCCACCTTTTACTGAATTACTTCCTAAATTCGGAGAAAAATGTACCAATTTGTTTGAATCTGACAGATTATTCAACCCTTTTATGAGATTGGAACCACAATTCGGAGATGGCACATTCAAGTACCCGGAGACATCGGTAGAAACCTGGTGCAATGACGAAAGAACTCGATCCAAATATTTTGAGCTGCTCCAACTATGAAGTAACCCTGAAGATGACATGTCCATAACCATCACACCTCCCACTGCCTGATTGCCGGAAAGATTGCTCATTTCCTCCAACGTCAACTTAAGATTTCTAGCAGAATCGCTAAAATTTCTAATCAATTCATTCCCAGGTGGACGTAAGCAATAAAAACCCATCTGGACCAGGTTCGAGCCCGAAGCTTCCCCGAGACAATCTCCCCAAGTTAACTTAAATATTCTATAGAAGCATCGTCAAAACTCCCCATCAGCTGACTATCAGTTTGACCGAAGCTATTTGGGTCCATTTGATCTGATTTCAAACCCGTCTTTGACCCAAGACAGTCAGGCAAGTAATTAGGCATTTGAAATGCATCATCAGCGGTAGGGTTTGGAAAAATATCATCAAATGATGCACAAAAAATAATGTCATCAATTGACAAATCAAAGTTTAAAAATTTCATAGAAAATTATAGACGTTTTTTTAATATGTTGCGGTCATATGTAGGATGTAAAAAGTATGTTGCGGTCATGTGTAGGACGTAAAAAGTATGTTGCGGTCATGTGTCGGACGAAAAGAGTATGTTCAGGTCATGTGTAGGACATTTTCTAAAATTCAACTTTCTTTCTTAATAACCTGTTAGACTAGTGCTCTTGATTTAACTAGAAAGATTCATTTTTATAAGATATTATAGTCATTGAACTCCAGATTATGACCTTCCAAGTGTGAAATATAGAGGCAAAGAGAAAATAAATAGAATTAAATGGTTCTTGGATCACATATTTACACCCTTTACTTCATTGAAAAATAGCAATCCTTCCTCAAGGTTCGATCATTTAAAAGAGGATTCTTGTATCCATACATGCTCCTAGTGGTAAAATACACATACCAACTAATGAAATTTTGAAACTTTAACAATCTTAATTTTTATTTCTAAGATAAGATACCTACCAAATCTAACAGATCAATCTGAACAATCTCAAAATATAAAACTATAAAAGAAAACTAAATGACAGTTTCCTCTCTATTCCTACTCCGTCTCTCGCTAAATTTGTGATCAATTGTTAAAAAAATTTGGACCATACTTTTTACGCCGTACACGTGATCATAACATATCAAGAAAATATTGAAGATTTTCCTATGAAATTTTTGAACGTTGATTTCTCAACTGATGACATCATTTTGATGCATCATTCAATGATATTTTTCTAAACCCTACCCATAATGATGTGTTTCAAATGCCTAGATAACTGCCTGACTATCTCAGGTCGGAGCTGGGTTTGGACTCAGGTCAGATGGACTCAAATAGCTTTGGTCAATCGATAAGGAGTGTTGATGATGCTTCTGGAACTATCAAGTCAACCTCGGGAGACTGTCAAGGGGAAGCTACGGGATCAAACCTTCTCCAGATGGACCCTAATTTCTTTAGTCAACCTTGGAATGAATTGATTAGGAATTTTGACAATTCTTCTAGAAATTTCATGTTGTCGTCGAGGGAAATGAGTAATTTTTCCAGCAATCAGGAAGCGGGAGTTGAGATGGTTAAGGACATGTCATCGTCGGGGCAACTTCATAGTTGGAGTAGCTCAAGAGTTTTGGATGAAGTGTTTGTGTTGTTGCACAAGATTTCTACCGATGTCTCCGGGTACTTGAACATGCCATCTCCGAATTGTGGTTCCATCTCTCAAAAGGGTTGAATAATATGTCAAATTTTAACAGATTGCTACATTCTTCCCCGAAGTTAGGAAGTAATTTAGTAAAAGGTGGAGTTGTAAAACATAAACTCAATGCTAATATAAGTAATTGTAGCTATTTGTTAAAAAGGAAAAAATCATAGTGAAGACTCGAACAATGTAAACAAACACCAAAAATCCACTATATTTCCCTTGAGTGACAATGTTAATAATGATGAGGACAAAAAGAAGATCGGCTAGAAAAATTAGGAACAGGGAAAGTGCTCACTTGTCAAGGCAAAGAAAAAAGCATTATGTTGAGGAGTTAGAATACTTCGTTCACCAATTCAACATTCGAATGCGAAGATATCCTATGGAATAACGGAAAATATAACTCTAAAGGCACAACTTAGAGGTACTGGTGTACCTCCTCAAGTGCAGCCAACCCCCGGGATGTATCCCCATCATCCTCCATGGATGTCATAAACACCACCTTATATGATGAAGTGACGAGGATCACAAGTGCCATTGGTTTCCATTCCAAAGTTAAAACCACATGCAGTAGTGCCCGCCCCAAAAAGTAGCAAGAAACTACAGAAAAAGAAGAGTGAGGTGAAACCAAAGAAGGTTGCTAGTGTTAGCTTCCTTGGTGTGTTGTTCTTCATGCTTCTGTTTGTTGGGTTGGTTTGAAAGTGAGATATGGAGGTATGAGGGAAGCATTTATGAGTGGAGATTCTTATGAGTGGATTTTTTGAAAAACATCATGGAAGAGTTTTGACTATTGACGGGCTTGTGAATAGGACTGGTCATTCTAGGAAATATGGTGGAAAAGAGCATAGCTTACATTGTGGCCGGAGAGGCCAGGGTGAAAGCAATCAACAAAATACCAATAAAGGTGTAGATGAGTGTATTAACATGAGCAATGGTAGTGGTCCTCTGGCATTCTCTTTGTAAGTCCTGAGGAATAGTAAACTTAATTGACAGGAACTCGACAATCCTGGGAGATTTAGACCCTGCTGACCCAGGAATTCATCCTCGCCTTTCTCGAAGTCTTTCAGCGGACAAAAAAACTCTGTTTTGATGAACATGATAAAGATTCATGTGAACAACACAAGCCCTTACAAAAATTAGTTTAAGTACTCAACTTTCTATCACCAAGGACTTATGTTGTTCACAGGAACCTTTATCATGTTTATCAAAACAAAGTTTTGTATGTAATCCACCATAAAGGGAAAATGCGTACCAATTTGAAAGAGAGATGAATCTGTTAGCCGAACATAGAAGAAAATGGAAATTACATTCCTAAAAATAATTGGAAAACTTACCTGGGCAAATTAAAGCTTGGAACATCGGTGAATTAAGTGTAGAATGATGGATAAGAATTTGAAATCAGCACAACTGGAAAATCTACGCACCACATTTGAAAATAGAGAAGTCACATCAAATATAAACCCTAACAACAAAACGGGAAAGAAAATATTTATAACAAAAGGGGACAAAACTTTATATATACAAACACAATAGAGGGAGAAATCTTACAAATAAAATCCATTGACAAATAGAGATTAGAGAGATATCTGCTGGACATTTGATTTATGCCCTTTTGATTAAAATATTGAGGAGTTAAAAATAGGTTTTTTTCTTTCTAAAATCCAATTATACACAATTTGAAAAAGAAGCAAACTTTACCAAGCACATTTTCAAAAGCTACAATTATATTGTTATAGTTTTTCAAATCGGAAGTTAATAATTTCTTTGTATATGGTTTATTTTTTATTCACTTTGACTGTAGACTTTAAACCTATAATTAAATTTATATAATGAACGTTGATGTTTCAATGAAAGTATTTTGTAATCATGTGAATTTTACGAACTTTTTGAAGATTTCTATTCATTTAACGTTTACAAGTTTTAGCTTATCACAAAAGTAAATGAAAATATATTTGATCTCTTTTTCATTTACTATATATAAGTAAAAGAAAAATGAAAAATATTGTAAAAATGAAAGATCCGACTAAAATCAAAGCCGTAAAAGCCAACTTTATGTTGCTTTGATTTGGTTTTAAAATTTAATAAACTGACATAATTGATTTAGTTATTTTTTTTATGAAAAAACAAACCGACCTATATACACCCCTAATCATTATGATTAAATAGTTGTCAATTTTTTTATTTAAAAAATTCTATTGAATAGAGCTATATCTGGTAACTTCCCAATTTGAAACAAGAAAAAAATATCGATATTTAATTATTTAAGGTATAAATTCATAAACAATAAATAATTACCTAACTAACTAATTTTTTTTCTAAGCTAACTCATGGCTTTCTCCTGTGCTTCTTGGCTTAATTCTAGGGTAAACTAAATATCATTAAATATTAACTAGTGAAATGTACGTATTTTGCAAGTGTGTATCGCGTAAAATAATAATAAATGTGTATAAAAGAACAAATTATTGTGTGTATGTTATATTATAAAGTACCATTTTTAAAAAAAAGATAGCATAAATATTTAAAGATAAAAAGTGTGCATAAAGGGTGTAACACCCCAAAAACCATAGCTTAGGTTAGACTAGGGAAAAGTGCAGTAAAGTGTTGAAATCATTAGAGTTTTGTGTTTCACGGGCACTATCTACGAGTGGTAGATAGGCCCCGTAGTTGAGACATCAGAAATCAGTAAAATTGTTTCAGTGATTACGAATGATGCCCAATTGATCATTTATTGACTAAGCTAATGTTAACACTAACTTGGTTTATGAACATTGATAGGAATATCTGATGCACTGTTAGATGGGCTATGAAATATTTCATCGACTATGGCAGATTTAGTACTAGATTGGTTTATGAATTTTACTTATAAATATAGGAGGTGGACTATTATTTAGAAACTTTGCATACAATGTAACACCTTGGAATTTGGGAAATCTACTACGAGTTGAATAAATAGGTCCACAGGCCTAAAACCAACCATGGAACCTCCACGATTGGCTAAACGATTTGTTTAGGAATTCATTGACCTTTTAGGGGCAAAGGTTTTGCTATTTAACGCAGCCCTGGAGCTGGCCATCTGTACGGTTCCCTTCACAGATCATCAAAACCTAAATGCTATGTAAAGGCTTCCATATAAGTCACCCCTCAGCTTTTTAAGTCATGGCTATTTTAGTCTTTCCCTATGTGTTGGATAACTGAGTTATGTTGTTTTTATAATGACCTCCAGGTCATTTAGTTTTTATGTCTCATGTTCAGCGTTTAGACCATTCATGTAGTGACACCAAGTCATTAATGACTTGTTGGGACTAACAATTTGGTCACCTGGTCGTTAGTTTAGTTTTTATGCAAGTTATAGTATTTTGGAGCTTTTGAACCATGAACGGTTAGTTTTAATTGAAAAATTCAGGAAGATAACCTTAGAATCCCATTATGATTATTTCATCAGCTACAAAAGGGACATTTTAGTCTAGAAGCATAGTCGGCATGGCTCTCGAGGCTTTCAGTGCAAGTCTGTTTGATTAGGCATTTTAACTTTTAAGTTGAAGCCTAAGTTAGACTTTAGTCAACATTTTGAGTAAATGAGCTCGGAAGAGAATTATGTCAGCGTGGTTAGCTACGGAATATTGATTTTAGTCTAGAATGATTTCATTTAGGTCCCGAGGCTTTTGGGCTAATTCTAAGGCCCCTTGTAGATTTTGGCTTAAAATAAAAATTGGGTATGGGACTCACTTTTAATCAAAACAACCTCGTGTGGGAATTTTGATGCTTTTTTGAGTCCGGAATACCATTTTTGCTGAGGTAGCATAGTTCGTTTGTGCGCACGGGGTTCCGAATGAATCTTGGGCCCTCCGTTGAAGTTTGGAAGCCCAAGCCCTTTGCTATAGCTGAGGTATCGTGGTCATGTACCTAGCCTCACGGTCATGAACGGCTGGCGCCCTGGCGTGCATGTTCACGCGCGGGCTGTCGTGTTTAGGAATGGCTAGCCTCATGTTCACGTTGATCTACCACGGTCACGACCAGCCAGTGATCGGGCCTCTCTATTAAAGGCTGGTCGTGAGGCAGCCTTGGCTTAAGTTGGTATTTTTGTGATATGTAATTCATTTTAGCTCTGATTTTGCGATTCGAAGCCCCACACACTCGTAATTGTCAAGATAAGTAGTAGAGTGATTGGACTGTATTGGCGACTCTCTGTTCGAGGTGAATTTCTCTAATAAATATCTACCTTTTCTCTTTTAATTTGAGTTTTCATTGTTGTTGTTGGGTTATCTGATTTTCGAGCATCGAATTGTGTTCTATTTTGAAACACAAGTTCAAGGCATGGTTTATGACCTTTTGACGAAGCCAATTTTGGGATTCCTGATGCTGGTCACACACTCTAATTTTTTACTCGATTTTGAGTATGTTTCTAATTGTTGCGAATTTAGTGCCTAATCATTCTTAATGACATTTTGATCAGTAATTTGATAGTGTGGTGGTGTTCAGAGGCCTTTTGAAGGCGGATAGCTCATGTGTGGTAGATTCAGAGCGCTCATGATCGGATGTGAGGTAGGCTTCAATCTACTTTCTTGGTTGAACTTCTTATATAATTCCTAGTATAGATTTCATGTAATTTTTTATGGCATTTGCCATAATTTAGCCTCGTTCTTGTCATTCCGTCTTTTTTGTTTTCGTAAGGGCCTTGGTCTTAGATTCGGTGTTGGAATCCTTAGTTTAGGCTTGTAGCTTTGTTGTGGTGTCAATGATCTTGTTTATCCTTGGTGGAATTGACACTTCATGACAATAGACTCGGGGGGACTTTAGGTACCTTAGATTGTGTTGTACCCCGCTTATAGTTATGCTCTGCTACTAGTAAGTTGGTAATAGGTCGTTCCCCTTTTGTTGGGACCTGTGACCTGAGTGACCATCGTAGTCATGGGTTGGATTTAGCTATGCAAAATCTTAGCTTGAAGTAGCACTATTGAGGTAGGGTGTCACCCCTTGAGTCAATTTTCTATTTTTATCGATTTGGAACTCTTCCTTGGTCCATTCGCTTTTTGTTTATCTATAGACTTGTTATACCCTTATGAGCTTTATTATATTGTTGGGCCCGACGCCGTATGTGAGGACCAGCGGGATCTCAAATTAGTACTCTCCGCTTGATAGTGTGGTTTGGGTGATTGATTTTTTATTTGACTTGAGTGCCTTGTTTGAATGTTGGTGATGGCATGCATTGCATTGTTTGTTCATTAACATAGATTCTATGGTACAATCTCGGCATATGCATTGGCATACATAGCATTTATGAAGAAATACTAATTTACTCAGTTTTTACTCTATAGTGGTTTTAACAAGAGTCGTACACCTAGATCGCCGAATTTACTGGATTTTGAGTTTACGAGACATCAGGGATGTGCTCCTTTCTACTTGAGATATTAGAGACATCTATGATGTGCTCAATTCTTACTTAACTAGTCAACACGTCGAATGGCTTTTCTTGCATGAATATGTCTAGTTATGAACCTCTACGTAGTTGATCCCTATTTGTCACAATTTCAAGGCCTAACTCCTGGTTCGGACCCAAGTAGTGTATACGGACTACCCGCGTCCCATATGAGTCCCTCTGGTCGTGAGTATCATAATACCAAATGATGGAATGCATGGGTCCTGCCTCACCTGTAGGGCGGGGAGGTAGTTCTATACACTTAGTTACAGATGGCTACCGATAGTTCTACTGTATCCTCTGCATCTATATGTATAACATATCACCAGTATACTTGGTTGTTGATTGCACCCCTTCGATTTATGGGGTTGGTTGGGTTATGTTTTCTTATTGTACCTTCTGTCTTATGGTGTCCGGTTAGGTTATTGTTTGACTATATTTTATTCTTTATTATTTTTTATTGTTAGGCTTGGTCAGTAGAATTGTGGTTGTGGGACCTCCTGACCCTGGGTATTTGACTTGGTGTCTTCGTTGTTGACGAATAGGTTGTTGACTTGCATTCCAGGTACGTTATCACTCAACTTCTTACCTCTTCTATCATATCTCTACTCTTTATTGTCTTTTTACGTTAGCATCTCACCTTATTACTTGTTGTTTATGCTTATGTAATCTTTTGAGCTCAGTCGGTCATTGGCACGTCCCAAATTACATTAAGACGAACAATCACCCGATGCCGCCTAGGCCCGAGAGAACCAACATGTAACCTGTGCTTACTAAGCATATAACTATGACAATCTTGTTACAAGTTCACATAGGATGCAGCGATATGAGCCATCATAAGTAGACCCAAAACTTATATACAAGACTTGGCCGTTGAGGCAAAAACTTGTTAAGTTGCAACTGAACCATAAACATAAGTCTACAAAGCCTCTAAAAGACAGAAAACCTTAGAGTAGGTCGGGAAATACCCCACCTTACTCTTAACTACGATACAATACCCAAAATGAAACTACCAAAGACTCAGTAAAGCTCCTAATCAATATGGAGCTCACCAAAAGTAGTTGAGTGTCGTGTGCTCCTACCGAGGAGGTCTACTAGCTGAAGTACATGTGCCTGCAGCATGAAATGCAGCGTCCCCCGCGAGGGACGTCAGTACGAGAAAATGTACTGAATATGTAAGGCAATAACATATATAAAATAAGAGTTCGAATGAAACCAAGTGTCAATATATGTGTGCATAAATCAGAACAGAAGACCACCTTTGTTAACTCTTGTGGGAACATATATGTTACATTCTTGTCTTTACCTTTCTGTGTGTTATGATCTTTATAACGAATGTGATATGAATGACCCGTTGATCAGTGGTAGAACAGAATGACCCATGCTAGGCATTTTAACCCCTGGGATGCGGTCCTCATAATTACACAAATTGGGATCGGCCCATACTAGGCTTATGCCCCTGAGCTGCCACCCTTAAATACCTATTGGGATCGGCCCATGCTAGGCTTTCGCCCCTGAGCTGCCACCCTTAATTATACAAATTTCTTTACATAGATTCTTTAATCTTTGAGATTGTTGTTTTGGTGGTCATAATCATTTTTGTCATTTGGAACTACAGACTAGTAGTAGAAGACATGAAAATAATACTTTAAGGCAGTAACAATGACATAAGGAGCTATGTAACATCAATGCATTACTTGTGAGCTTAAATGACACAATTGACTTCAACTGACTAAGAAGAGGATTCACCAAACTTGCTTTTGCAAATACCATTTCTATAATAGCACATAGGAGTATAATTACACAAGTATAGAGTACTAAACATATAATGAAGTAATTCTATACACTAAGGAGAGCGGGGGAAATATTGTTAGCTATTTGGAGATCATACGCTGCCACTATGTTTCCTTTACTAGGAATAGAACTTAGGAAATTCACTTATTGATATTAATCTCAAGTATCAGATTTTATGCCGAAGAATATTGAATCGAATAGCCTTACATACCTTATCTTCTGATCAATACAACTATCACGATTCAGCCTCCCCTTTCAGGTTTTTATCTACAATATAAGTCATGATAAATTTAAATTAGCAGCTATCACACCATGAGCCTCGTAAAACAGTAGCTAACTTTGACGGATAATGAGCCCATACAGCCCTTAAAATAATGTGTATCACCACACCCTCCCTCTCTGCCCATTACATACATTATATAACCTTTTCCAAGATTACCCAAACTGCACCAACAACAATACACATAAAACAGCCTCAAGTATTCTTTATCATACAACCAATTAATGAACTCACCACCCCTTGAGTTCTTTATGACATCACACCTATAATTCCTCACTCAAACTCATATATAAGGAGGAAGAAAATGGAGCAATCACCTTACCTCAATTTCTGCAACTTCTCCTTATAACTTGAATTCCTCTAGAACTTCAACTTCCATTCACACTTAAACCAAGAGGAAGAGAAAAGTATCTTAATAACCAAGGAAGTGAACAGTAGCTTTTGGAAATATTATGCCTTTATACCTATACTTGAGCTTGAATAACATGTTTTCCTAATCATCCATGGGAGAATTAAGCTAAATTAGTAAGTGTTTTCACTTACCTTGTCTTACAGAGATGAGGGTTTCTTCAATAACCCTAGAAGAACTTTAAGGCTGCTGTTTAATCCTGAAGATAAAAGAGAGAGAAAGAGATGGAGCTAATCCTCAATAATGTGTGTTAAAATGAGTGAGAAAAGCAGCCAATATATCTTTATATTGAGCTTTCTTCACCTTTAAGAATATCCACTAGAAAGCTTCATTTTCAGCCACTAATTTGTCAAGTAGATGATACACCTGCTTATGTATATCAAGCAGCTCAAAAGGTCAAACTTGGTGATGCACCTACTAGCTTTCACTTGGGCTTAAATATATTGGGCCTTGGCAGATTTGGCTGCTGGGCTTTAATTTCATTTTGTTTTATTTAACATAGTTTGGGCCTCAAGTGAGTCCATTAGCATAGGCCCAAATCTGATCCATAAACCTTGGCCTTTTTAACTAGATCCATATAGCTCAAGTAGGTGATGCACCTATTTGTCACCTACTAGCTTAGTTAAGTCAAGCAAGCAGCTCACCTATTTTATTCCATTCTCTAATTATTAATCTCTTTTTATTTAACTTAGCACTTAACTTTCAACTTTAAGCTCAATTACCACCTTCCCGTCTCGAGTTTAAATACTTCCGTTGGAGTTATAACTTGCAGTACACATGCTACAACGTGCAAGGCATCACATCACCTTTCGAGCAAGTTTAAACCAACGCTAATCATATAAGAAACATGGTCCCTCACCTATACTATAAGGCTATGTCAAGTATCACAAGAATAGAATAAGCATATGCATAATACGAGTTGTTACAGTCATTGCATGTTGAGTACCTTTTATCTTTGTACTCATTCTAGTTAGAGTCCATCACTTGGGGCTTGAGTTGTAGCATACACTTATTGGATATGTATTTGAGGCACTTCACTCTGCTAATCTGTGTACCTATCGAGCTTATAGGTTTCGTTCGAATTTTATTTAAACTTGCGCACGAGTGTACCATATGGGATTATAGGGACCTAGTTAGGTTTAGTTTAGTTGTACTTATATTTTCTTTTGATATGCTCGCGTGCTCTCTTTCGTATTTGCTTGGACCTCTGTTTCTGTCTGTATTCTATCTTTTCATATTGTTTTCACCTTTCTTGCTCAGTTGATCTTTGATGCCTACTGAGTACCTTTTATCATTGTACTCATTCTACCCTCTGCATATGTTTCGTGATGTAGATCCATGTACCAACTACAAGTGGTGATTGTTCATGCCATTTTTTGCAGCTTTCGGGGATCAAAGACGAGAGTATGCACTTGATGTTCTGGATCAGCCTGTCTTCTATATATATGTCTAGCTAGTCTTTTGCCTTTGAGATGACTTGTTGTGGTCCACTTTTGGGACTTCTATTTTCATATTAGACAACTCTATACTCGTGATTTCAAGGTTTTTGGAGGGATTCTATTGTATATAGATTTTGTTTGCTTCCGTTTTTGTCTTATTATATTGTCTAGTGTTGGTTATGCTTAGTTCTACACTTGTACTCATTACTAGTCGTTCTAAGTACGAGTTTGATTAACTACTGATGCATTATAGTAGGTGCCATCATGACTCGAGGGATCGGATCGGATCCTGATAGTATTTTTCAGAAATTTTCTTAAATGTCACCATCTTAAATAGGCCAGACCTGGAATTCGACTTCCAACCTTGAACAAAACTATCAAGGATTTTTTGCAGCATATTTTGATTGATAAGAACCTTATCTATTGTCCATTCAAGCACTTTATAATTGCACCACATTATAGACCCAACGAAACCTATTTCATTAAGTTCTGTATCTTGCGGTCAAGGAATGACTTGCTTTGTTTTCTATAGGATTAGAAATACAATTAAATTTATCCATAACCATTCATCAATGTCGTGTGTTGATCGAATAATTATCAATTATCTTCACATAATATGGTTCTGTTAACGGGACTTTGCACTTGGCCTAAAATGTAGTAATGGTAACTCATCCCTACTAATAATCTAACAAGTAAATTGTTGCCTAGAGTCAAAAATCACTAAAAAGACATCCAACCTTGAATGTGACGATTGGATTTTGACCATTTAAATGGACAAGTTATTGATAATATGAAGTAGTAATACATATGATGTTGCCAACATACAACATAAAGAAACTAAAATACCAAGAATCTATGATCTATTAAATGGACCAAAGATAAATAATCTAGACAATTAAAAGGAGATTAATTGTCATTGATTGATCAATCCAAATTTCTGAATTCTTCCCCATTTAAAGCTTCATTGAGGAAAACATCATCCCATTCCCATGCATCATTCTCAAGTGTGTTTTCAACATAATATTCATTGTTTCCCATGGTATTCTCCTGATCATTGTGATAAAACATTAAAAGTGAGTATTTGTGTGAATAATATAATAAACTTAATTTATAAACAAACAAATAAAATTAAATACCCAATAATAATATGAACAGATCTTTGAACTAACCTCCATGAAATAGTTTAATCCATTAACATTAGGAGTTATTGCATTGCTTTGAACTGAAGAGTGATCATTTTTTTGAATGATGTGATTGTTGGTGTTGTTATTATGAAAGTTGTCATTCCCATTTGAACTAACCTCCATGAAATTGTTAAATCCATTAACATTATTTTGCCAGAAGTTCATAATAGAGTTGTCACTACTTTCACCAAAAGTCACTTGTGCCTGCAAAATATATGACTTAACTAGTTTAGTACAAGGGATGGGAGTGGGGTGGGGATCGGATTTAACAAGGAATGACATTTCAAGAATATTAATGTATCTGCGATTTTACAAATGTTTGTGTCGAATTCTGCTGGACATCTATCACCATGTTTTGTTGTTAGCTCTATTGTGCAAATAAAATTAATTGTATAAAAAAATATCTCGTTCTTTTTAAGAAGATCTTAGTTACTGCAAATTAAAAAAAGTGTTACCTGAAATGGGATATAAGGTGACATGTCTTGAATTTGAGAAAATGGTATATTTCTAGACTATGAAGAACTTGCAAATGAAGGGGTATACGTATAATTTCTAAAATTGTTTGCTACTCTCTTTCCTTTGTCCATCCGATCTTGATATATGCTCTCTTGGTTACTTGAACTGTAATAATAATGAAATAATAAAACTAAACGAAAAAAGGAGAGGGAATTTTTCGTAGAAAAATATCATGTGAAAAAAATTAATGACCTGTATGGATTAATCCAACTAGTAGTATCAAACTGCTGGAGAGTTGTTTGTTGGGAAGCAAATTGAACATCCATGTTTCCTTGTTTCTCCAATTCCATCTTATCAAAATTCATTTGAAATTAATTAGGATCTTACATAGTTTCTAAAAAATAATTATTTTCTTAAATGAAAAATCTAGAAAAAATTATTGGATGAAAGAACAAACTTTTCTAGCCTTGATTTTTTGGAGACATAGATGTAAGTTCCTCTCACACCAAGAAAGTTGATGAAGAGAAGACTCTTGATCTGGTCCTGGTTCGTAATCCATGCAGAAAGATGTTTAACTTGACACGAAATTTAAGAAAATAAAGAAGACTTTTGAATCTTGTGGTCCTAAATTAAAGTTATGTCAAATGTACAAAATAGTCTTTTAATCTTGTGGCCTTAAACATGCCACGTGAAAAACTGAAATTAAAATGTTATCAAAGAAAGAAAGAAGAAATCATTCTTTTTGAAACAGACTACAAAGAAAAGGAAGTCATTCTTTTTGAAACGGAGGGAGTATAATCTAAATGTGTAAATGAATGTTGAAGGTAAAGTGGATATATTTAGCCAAGATGTTACAATTAAGAAGAACTAAAAATGAAAACACTTGTGATGCTAAATAAAATAACCTTATGTTAGCATCCACAATCTGCAATTCCAATGTGCTCTTCTTGATTTGTAGCTCCAGATTCTGCATTAAAGAATTTCATGTTAAAATGAATTTATCAACTTTCCTCATTGGCTCTAATAATAATAACTAGCTATAATAGAAAGGATAGATTGAAAAGATAAAAATGACTTATAATTCAATTTTAAACTTGACAATAAGAGAGATCAAATTAAGTTCTTCTCACCTCAATCCTATAGAAATTCAGGCACCAGCAACAAACATCCAAAGGCAACCATCATGAAAGAGTTTAATTCATTAGTGAGAATCAATTTTACTTGATACAAAAGAAATCAAGCATGAGGTACTAGGTAATATTCAATATTTTGATAAAATTAAAATTGTGTACCGCTTATATAACTCCGTTCATGTGAGCTTGTTCACATTGCCGGTCTCAAGATAAGATAATTGAGGAGGATTGCCGATTATAAATCAGAAACAACTTCTATACACTACAAAAATAGGAGTAAGGTTACATACATCTTATTCTCCCGCGACTCTACTTTTAGGATTACAGTCATCAACTTGATCTTGTTATTGTTGGTGCAACACTTATAGGTTAATGAACACTATACTAAAGAATTAAAGCTAATGAACACTATCATGAATTTGAGATTTAAATAATATTAGTTAAGTTTACGCGTTTTGCACGTCACTGCTAGAAATTGAACATATGGCAACACTTTTTCTTGCAGCGGTTGTACAACCGTTGCAATAGATAGTCAATGGCAACGGTTCTGCCCGTTGCATAAGATTATTGGGTCTGTTAGAACACTTATCTAATTGAACTGTTGCAGTAGGAGAAGAACTGTTGCGGTAGATATAACTATTACAACACTTACAATATTCGTTGCTATAGTTGTTTCTATAGTAACAGTTAATTAATAAAAATATGTATGGCAACGCTTTTTATTTGGCTCCTTATTTTCCCACCTTATAATTAGGGCTTTTATATCTTCTGTATTCCATTTATCTTTCCCTTCTTTTTCATTTACTCAATCAGCAGCAAAGAACTTGTATCAAAATTTTTGCTCTTATTCTTGCCGTCTTCATCGATGACATAGATAAGTATCTACTGAATCTATAAGTACTATATAGATACAATGTTATTTATGTTACACCTGCAAATGTAAATTTGGTTCTTTATTTTTCTTACGGTTTGTTTTTGTAGAGAATTTTTCTGTATTTAGTCCTTGTTTTCTTTAAAATGCAACTCATGGAACCCAGTTGGCAACTCCTTCGATTTGGTGTTCAGAGGCCTAATCGCTGACCTAAATTTGCCTGTAAGTTCAAATTAATGAAGCAGGGGAAGAGCGAATCTGGTTCCTCATTGGACCACACTAACAGTCTCGTTCTAAGGTCACTGTGCTCAGACTAAGTACCAAGTTTCATCAAAATAAGAGAAATTTCACCAAAGCAACTGTTTAGGAAGAAAACTGGAGAAATAGAGAGTGAAGCGATTTTCAGTTGACCACTCTTCATCTAAGGTATTATCTATTTTTCTAATGATTAATTTGTTTCACTAAAGCTTGGTTTGGAAGGTATAAAACTGAGATATTGTGTTTATTGTTCATTATCGAGTTTGCTTATTCTTAATTATATGACATTATTAGTTTTAAACATATACATGTTCTTGAGTCTTGATAGATATAAGTGGCACATATATTACTGAAGCATTATAAGTAATATCATGAAATTTCTTCCAACCACTAGTAAGAGTTCATCTTGTTGGTACATGGTCCATAAACCTTTATCTTATATGAAAAAAAAGAGTTCATCCACTATGGTAAATGAGAGGGAAAAATGTTTCAAGTAAACCACACAAGTTTGTTGCACTTGCTACATTGAGATTTTAGATAAAATGTGATTTGATGTGAGCCATTGAAGTCCTATAATCCCTTTAGAATCAATAATTCACTCTTTCAATACAAATCCAACAATGTTTAGAGCTTTCTGTGTGGTTTAGTTTGTCATTAACAATTTTTTAAGCAAAATCGAGTTTTTTTTTTTGTTGTCGAGAAATGAATTCAAGAGTGCATGTCTCTATGTTCCAAATTTTTCTGTGCCTGAAGTATTATAAGTGCATTTTTGTCAAGGAAGAACTAGTACTGATTATTGATTTGATTATTTGTTGTGATCCCTAAAAATCCTTGCTTTTTTGAAAGTAAAATGTTTTAAACCACACACCATTGTGATGATAAGTATAGTAAGCTTCTAATAGCAGTTTCGTAGAAAATCTATTTTTTCTTGAAGTGATTTTGTAATAGAAGAATGTGCTTGGTAGAATTAGAGATGAAGTCAAGAATATGGAGTCAAAGGTCAGTGGAGGAAGCTAAAGATCCTGTAACTAGGATGGTAAATCAGTACAATTCTTTTACTCTGAAGGTTACTTCAGCTTCTCTTACTATTTTTTGGTCTTGGTATTGTATTTCCATTTCTTAGTATGTCTAGGGTTCAGTATTCAGTAGTGTAGTAATTGCATATGGTTCAGTATTCAATGGTGTAGAAAGTAATTATGATGGTACTATCAAGATTTCAACCTTATTTTCAACTTAGTTTATAGAGTTGAAATTAGGACTTCATTGAATCTGTTGTATTCGATGAATGACACTAACTTTTTTTGGCGAGTTTCAATTGTTCATCGAATCAAAGATAACCCTTTTAATTTATCTTATTTCTCTGGTAGTTTTCAAGATATTGTTATAGTTAGATAGGAATTTAGTAGTAATTACCTTGAATATTTTACAAGTAGTATTGTTTTGTATTAACATAAATGTTATTCTAAAATTTGTTATATGTTGGATGCTTGAACCTCATAGCCTGATCTTGTGTCTAGCAGCATTGGTGCAGAATAGCAGATAACAACCAACTTTTCCATTGCTAGCATCACCTGCAGGTTTGTTATCAACTACTAGTAAGATTTGGCAAAAATTCTTTCATTTATTAGTAATTGATACCTTCTGAAGAGCGGTGCTGGCCTTAATAGCAATACTTGAAAATTGGTTGTCAAGTGGATAATACATGGATTTAATTAGCAAACTAGATATTCTGATGTAGCCCATTGTCTTTGTTAACATTCTGGATTGTCTTATTGCCAACCACTACAAAAATTCGTAAAAGCTATTTTGGCTTAAACACTTAAATCGAGCAAATCCAAAATGAGCTCTATGTCATGTGTTACATTCAAGAGATAATTAAATTATGAGTAGCATTTTTCTTCCTCTCTCCAAAATAATTATTAATAAACAAATCCTTGTTGTTGTCACACTATGTTGCAGTTGATTTATTCTTCTGTTAAATTTAATTCTTAATCAATCCTGCATTCGGGTGATTTGCATATATCTTATTTCTTTTTGTAGAACTTTTAAGAGTCGTGTTATCATCCTACCGACTTCGTTTTGATAGTAATTCTATACTCCCCTCACTATAAATAATATTCATGAGTTTTTCTTATCTAGTTAGATTCTTAGAATATGACTAGGAATTAGGATGCGAAATTAATGAAACTTTAACTTAAGATGATATCAGTGGACTTACTGGTTGTGTTGTCTCCAAATTGGAGTAAGGGTGAACTAGATTGCATTTGTTGGCATATTTTCCATGTCAATTTGCAGGTTGCTGATGCAGAGCTAATAACAAGTTATCTGCAAACAATTCTTGTACTCCCATGTAAAATAAAAATGATTCTCGCGATAAAAGGTCAGTGTTCAAAATTCTCTGTATGCCAACTTCTTTTATGCTTCTTGTTTTAATGTGAAAATCTTGTTAATTCAAGAGAATGTGACATTGTACAGATGTTATGTGTATCTGCTTTACTACTTCATTTCCTCTGCATTTTTGTTTTGCAATCTGAAGTGCTAAATACAATCTTAACAAAGCTAGTAGTTGTTTTGAAAGCAAATAACTAAGAAAGCTACATAAAGTTTTTAGACGTGTCTGTATGAATATTTTTTAAAATAGCGTACTTGTTGCTTTTATTTATCACTTCTTAAACTTCTCGAAGCACGGTGGAGGCTAATGTATAATGTTTAACCTTTGGATGATGAAGTTTCGGTGAAGTCCCTTGGAGGATTAC
This sequence comes from Solanum okadae, assembly GCA_036553675.1. Taxonomy (NCBI): domain Eukaryota; kingdom Viridiplantae; phylum Streptophyta; class Magnoliopsida; order Solanales; family Solanaceae; genus Solanum; species Solanum okadae. The sequence goes on from CM071681.1 coordinate 36,091,253, forward strand.
TTTTTCATAGTGATAATAGTTTCAATTGTTTTAAGCTAACGTCAGTGGCTAGGCTTAAGACAAGGCCAGTGGCTATGCATTTTCTAAAACTCTTTTTTAGTAAATATCTTTTGTTTTACTCACTATGTAATACTATATTATGGAGCAGATCTGAATAATATTGTGCTTACTTAATCTGCATACCCTACACTTTTTTTCAATCGTTTTATATATTTATGTATTGATCGGTCATTATCAATTTTTTTTTTATGTATTAACACTATTGTTTTGCGAATTTTATTGCGTTAACTTATTTATGATCTTTTGTAGGGGAAACAAATGAATAGATAGTAGACAAAAGCAGTGAAGACTTTACGAAAAGAGTGTTCGTTGATTGTTGCCAGAGATCTTTAACATTTTAGGAATACCATATTTCTTAATTAAATTATGTAAATTTATGTATGCCAAGTCTTGAATTGTTAAACAATATTTTATATATGGAGTTAATAACACCACCTGGAAGGACTATGATTATGTTAGTTGGTGAATACTTCTTATCCTGATTTATTTAAATTTTGGAGTATTATACTATTATTTATATATTATTTTCAATATATAAATAATAGTATATTGTTTTTTCATTGAACAATTGCAATATCCTAAACAAACCGTTGCAGTTGATCACCAAATCATAGCCCATAAAATCTGTTGCAATAGTCTATATTACTGTTGCAACAGTATAAAAAAAGTTGTTGCATAAAACATATGGCAATGGATTTAAGCCGTTCCAATTGATAAAAGAACCGTTGCAATAGATTGTCTTATGGCAACGGAGGAAAAATCGTTGCAGTAGGTGTACCTACTGCAACGGTTCTAAAACCGTTGCCAAAAACCGTTGCAATAGATCTATTGCCACGCGATCAGATGAAACGGGTGTTGAACCGTTGCGATAGATCTATTGCAACGGTTTTACTATCTATTGCAACGGTTTTATGTTTGTTGCCGTAGGCCTATTTTCTAGTAGTGTGTGTATATCACATTAATTAATAGTATGTATGTATGTACATATATATATATATATATATATTACCCCAACTTAGAACACCTAATTTAGTATATATTTTATATTTTATATTATATTACATTTAGTTATATTATAAAATATATTAAAAGAATATATCTTTTCACATCGAAGGATTGTATCTTTTTAAAAGAGTTGTCACTTTTCGAAAGAATGTGACTTTCCAAAAAATTATGACGTTTCCAATGAGTTGTAATCTTATCACAAGGTTATGAATTTTTTGAAGGGTTTTGGCTTTTCTGATAAGGCATAATAACCACCTGTTCATACTACCCTTTTTGTCTTTAAATAGAGGGGTTTACTCAAATTTTTAAACTATAAAATTCTTATGTTTTATATTCCTTTTCTTCTTCTTAAAACATCCAATTTAGTATATATTTTAGATTTCATATTATTTATAACAACTCGAAAATTGGAATGTGAAAAGAAAAGGGAATTTTTTTATTTTTGGCACTGAGACGTGTTCTACGAGTCCTTTCTAAGGACCGTAAGAAGTTATACGGGCCGTATGATGGGAGTCATGGACTTGGGGATAAGTTTTTGGAATTTCAAGTTTCTGAAGTTTGACTTACGAGTGGATAGGACGAGTTGTGAAGCTTTTGACGAGTCATAGATGGGTTCCGTAAAAAGGTTCTAGACTTAGTGAATTTGTGGGTTAGAGTTGAGGTAGACATATGGGATCTACAGACCGTCGGAATTTAGACGGTCCGTAGAAGGTTGTAGTATGAATTTGGCCAATTTTAGGCCCAGTAACTCGACCTACGGTTGACCAATATAGTCCGTAGGAAATTCTACTATCCGTAGGTCCAAACAGGATTGTCCTCTGACAATTATTTCTTAAGAGAATTTGGGTCTTTTCCTATGCTTTTAATATCTATACTATGCCATTATGCCCCTATTTCTAAGTCCTATAACTACCCTTCAATCCCTAAAATTAACCCAACTCTCTCATTCACTCAAATCCCCAATTCCCATCCACATTCATCCTCTCCACATTCTCTCAAGATCAAGGTAGAACCCTTAGGGTTTCAAGCTTGAAGTCTCCTATTTCTTTGCTTTTGGACTTTGATCCTCAAGGTATGTAGGGTTTCATCAATGGGTCTCATTCACCCATTGGGCCCCAAGGTTTCTCAATTCTCCAAAGTTTAATTTCACCAAAATTGATTAGGTTTTCATTCAATTCTTCATGGAGGTTTTTAATAGAGTCCTAAATATTGAGATTTTCTACATAAATTAAATAAAGAATTTAATTCTTTCCACCGTAAGGTGATACTCCCTCTGTCTCCAGTTGATCACTATACTAAAAATAGTTGTCCCATATTAGTTGATCACCTTAATAAATTAAGAAAACATAAATTGAATTTTTCTCATATTACCCTTGCAGTTATTTTTTCTTGAAAGTGTTCACACTTGTTTGTAAAGTTCCAAAGAAGTTCTTAGGGGGTGAATTGGTAAAACTATGCTCTTATTTATGATTTATTAATATGCATGTAAAATGAAAGTGATAAACTAATATGAGAATTACATTTTGGGAAAGTCCTTCATATATAGAGAAAAAAAGATCTATCCTATATATCTTCTCTTTTTGCATTAATTAGAAAAGTGACTCTTCAACTTCTCTGTATCATCCATGGCAGCATCAAGTTCTCTGAACTTAGTCCTACCTCCGATGTATCTTGATTCATCTACACGGCGAGTATCTCCCTTCTCACGTTTGTAAAAAGTCGATTCATCTATCTCATTTCCCGCAGCTATTCATTTTCATTTTTCACTTTCAAATCTCAAGAATGGGTAACAAGTTTCGGTGGTCCTTCAAACTCGTACTAGCTTACCTTTGTGACCAACTTTCAGGTAAACTGAAGTGCCCGTGTGAATTGGTTATTCCATTGTTTTCCGCATATGACCTACAATTCTCCTTTAATTTGATTGGAGTTTTTGTGTATTTTTGATAGATTCAACTCCATATGACGATCTGTTAATTGTGCTATTTTTGGTCCTTTTACAAAAGCATGAATTGTTTACTGCCTCTCTTGAAAGCATGATATAACTGTTCTTTTCCCTTCATATATTATTTCAATCATCCAGAAATATAGCTAGCAAATAGAGGAGTATTGATGTTTGTCTAATGGATGTTACGATATTAATTTGTGTTGGAAAATATTCAAACTCATGATTGATTAGTGGAAATTAATGGACACAAAAATTTAAATGAATCCAAACTATGATTTGTATTAGTTAAAACCAAAAAAGGAGTCCTACCACTCCTACATTAGTAGAAGTTTTATTTTTCCCAAAACTAATGACAAATTTTAATTACTTTTAGAACTTTGACCATATATTTTCCTCTTATCATATATTTTCGAATTTCTTAATTTTTAAAATATATTTTCCTCTTACCATGTATTATAAGACTTCTTAATTATTAGTTATTCTAATACCTCTTACCATATATTTTAGGACTTCTTAATTTCAAATATTATAAAGATAACTAAATATTAATTTGAGGAAAATAATAAATGACAATTTTGCCGATTGTAGAGTGTTTTAATGAAGGGAAAAATGTTTATACGTGTTTTGCACGTCTGTATTGCTTTAATGAAGAAAAATAAAATTATGATTAATATAATGTTGATTGATTTAGCAAAAATTGTGTGCCTGCAATTATCACTAAATTATTTTTTAAGGGGACAAATCTCCAAAAGGAATTTGGAGTGAGATGAATTTCTGTAACATATAGAAACACTTGTACACATCAAGCCAACAAGGTTCCCCTTTCACAATGGGTTTAAGGTCAAAAATCAAATAATTCTCATCTAAAAAAATTAAATGTGCGGTTATGATTCAATTGCTCCACCACAACACACAAATATGGGTTCCCAAATTAGATTGGGGGTAAATATTATATTTTCTATCATTAGGGGAAAGATGATTGCAACCGAAAAAGTATGTTGTGCATAAATTATCTAGATCCTCATAGAAAATATAAACTTGAAGTTCAAAAGATATTTCATTTGCAATTTTTTGCAAATTAATTGTCATTTATTTTTTTGACTCTATGTTGTAATTCAATTGAAAATTCTCCAATAAAATGTTCATGAAGGATAGAGTTCATGGCACACTAGAAGCGTGATACACCATCAGTTTTAAATATAAAATTCCTTGAAGAAGGAGATGACCAAATGATCTAGATTGTCAGATAATGAGGCAAGTGCTTTGGAAAGTTCACCACAACATAATAGTTCATATAACGTTCACAAAGGTTCATGTAGCTGAAAATGATGAAAAATAAAGATATTTTGTTAAGTTACGTCTTATTGAAACCAATATCAAATAACTGTTGATGGTATCTTTCCATACAATATAGCGCTCAACATTACAAATGACAATGAAGATCTTAAGTTTATTTTGTCAAATATTGTGGATAGATAATTGGCCAAATAAAATTTGCAATTCAACTATATTGTATTTCACTTGAAAAGGTGATGTTTTGGAGTTATAGTCCATAATCAAGGTATAATGTCAGTGGTGTATAAATGAACTATTGTGCGAAAAGTATAACATAAAGCGTGGCTTGTTCATTAGGGCATAAATGTTATTCATGTGACACCCCATGATTCTTTTGCATAATATATGTATCATTGCATGACTGTATAAGGCTTATATGACTTGGTGTATCACGTCACGAGAATAATATTGAAAAGGGGGTGGTAAAATAAAAGAATTAGACTAACATTATGGGTCAAGGATGCCCGTAAACAAGTTCGAGTTAAATAATGTCTCTTTTAACACCCCGCCCGTTCGAAAAGTTCAAGTTTTCTAGTACCTTAGGTAAGGCAAAGAGTGTCTTATATGGTAAGAAGGATGTTTTATAAGGTGATATAGTCGCCTAATGATCATAAGTTATGTTTTGAAGTCAAGCAAGTTGGGAAATAAAAAGTCGGCAAAAGTTAGAGTAAGTTTCTTTGATAAATTTTCTAAAATTTAGGTTAAATGTCTCGGAGTTTTTTTCCCAATATATAAAGCTTTAGAAGAACCCCAATCTACGAAATCGAAGGTCTACGAGTCTACTTTCCAACGCACTAAACCATTTGTCCATACAACTTAAGAATTGAGAGATATTCAGGTTTTAGTGAGACTGCATAAGCAGGCACGTGAAGGTGGGCCCCTAGCTCATATGTCGGTTTAGCTTTATAAGATCTGATTTCTCCTTCGTTTATCTCATCAATTTCAACCAATATAAGAATAAAACATTCCTAAATTCTCCCTAAAGGTTACCCTATCATCCAAGAAAAGATCTACAAGATTTCAACATGGTTTCACCCTGGGAACATTCATAGAGATTATGTTACTTCTTTCCTCCTTGTTGGTTGTGATTTGAAAGATTCTTCATGGTGAATGAGTCTCTTTTTTAGGTTATGTTTCTGCTGTTTGAAGGTAATAATTCTCACCCTTCATTTTATTGAGTGAGTCCAACTTATAGCTATGCTATATAAGCAAGAACACGATAGACGACTGAAAATTTGTATTTGTATAGTTATGTGATGTTGGGCTGTTTTTGAAGTATTATGTGATGTTGTTGTTGCTGGAATTTTGGGTAATGATTTGTTTGTGTGTGGTTGTTGTTTATATGAGTCTGGAAGAGAAGAAGAAGTATGGATGGGTAACTAATTGTAAGATAAATAAGTGTAACGGTTTTTCTATTATAGCATTGAAATTTTCAAATGGTTTCTTCTTGGTTCAACGTCTTGTTTTTAAGGAGATTGTTTTTATTGACAAGACATGCTAAAACAGTATAAGCTCCATCAAATTTAAGTTGAGTTTCTACCCTTTTAACCTCTTATTGCTTATGAAGAGAAAGACATGATTCCAAATGTAACTATTGGATGAACTCACATGATGGTGATCGGAAGAAGTGAGTTCGAGTTATTATGGTTATATTGAACAATTATAGGACGGTATTACATATATTTTTTCTGGCTTTAACAGTTTGAAGACTCATGGTTGGGATTTGGTTGTGGTTATTTTGGGGTTGGAAAAAAGGAGTGTGGCGATACGCCGAGTATTTATTATTGTGTAGGCATACTCTACTTGATTGTTGTTGACTATTGCGTAGGCCTCCACTTGTTAATAGTTGCTACAAAAATGTATGTTATGTCATTAATTTGGGGTTGTAATTTGGAGAAGAAAAGGTAATGAAACATACATTTGAAAAGGATCTGGCGAGCTAATCACTCTACTAGTAAGAACTAAATTACTCCTTTGACCCTGACGTATTAATATTCTGCCTATAATCGTTGTGTGACATGATTTTCTGTAGATCAGATACTGTAAGGAAGGGCTACAATCCATATTGATACAACAAGACCAAGAATTGAGGTATGTTAAGGCTAAGCACTGTATTTCCTTTGAGCACGAATTTTGGAATCCTAAATCGTCAAATATTGTTTTACTACTCTATTGCTAGAAAGAACTTTTGTGAAAGGCATTGAGATTGCAACTGGCGTATTTTTGTGACTCCGTTATGTTGCTATTTCACTCGTTCGGTTAGATAGGGTATTCGGCGTCTTTATGTCATTTTGTTGATTCTCTTGACTATAGGTCCATGTGTACAAATTTTTATTCTTCATTAGGTGTAGTAACTTAAAAAGATTAGGGATGAACAATATGAATTCGAAATCATTCCTCCTTCCTCGCTAGTTTATATTTTTGAAAACTTTAAATTAATATGTTGATCCCCAAAGCTCTTAAATGTAAATCGTATGTTTAAACTACTAAATGACGTATTATTCTGAAATAATTTCTTTGACAAACCAATGAGGAACATATATAGATACTAAGTTAAGGACTTTAAGCTCTTTATGAACATCCTCAGGTTTAAGTTACCTTTCTAAATCTTAGTTAAGTGTTCCAATTTAAGCTACAAGTATATAAGGTTCTATGAGACATTTACATGTGATACAAAAGTGATTACGAGATCATGAGGACATGAGTACAAATGGGCCAAGATTGGCAACATGACAACAATAACTTATAGGTGTTATAAATCCATGACATGACATGCAATGAATTCTACTCCCGAGCTATAATTGGGAGGTATGGGGCCTATTGCCCATATTTATACGTATGAGACACAGATGGCCACAAGTTGGCAAATATGATGTCGATTCGCTACCGGAAGGAACTATCATTGCTAGCACTTGGTTAGGAATGACATGCATTTGCATCTATATATATGTGTTCATGACATACGATTATGCAAGCATACCATGCATATTTAATTTATATATGGTAGGATGTGAGCCATGGAGGCTATCAGAGTTTCTGTTTTAGGTGGTATCTTTATTACCCGTTTTATAGCAACTATTTATGATTCCCTTTTTTTTTTCCTTATATACCAGTACATTTTTATTTGTACTGACGTCCCATTGCCTGGGGACGTTGCATCTTTGTTTCATGCGTGCAGGTCCAGATAGGGATTCTGATTGACCCCTCCACTAAGATTTGGGGTTCAGGTGTGAGTCGGTAAGCTCCACCTCTTCCTGGAGCTTCCATAGGATATTTACTTTTGCCTTACAGTTTGGGTATAGTCTAGGCCTTATCTCGACTGGTGCTTATGACACTCATAGAGGCTATTGTGGACACAATATTCTGGGATTCTTTCTGCAGCTTCTAGTTTCCATCCACATAGGCTTGGCATGTATAAATATGTATGTAGGTGTGTATGTCCTCAATTGCAGCCTCATCGGCCAGCTAGTATTGTATTATTTTTGGTTTGTCTACCGTTGTCTATATGAGTTGTTATTCAGGTTATGACCTTAATTGTCCAGGTTTAATATTTTAGATGTTATGTTGCCCGGCCTTCGAGGCCCTTAGTTGAGTCAGTTGGTATGTTTCAGTGGCTAACTCGATTGCATAAGGTGTCGAGTGCCAATCACGCCTCCCCTAGTTCGGGGAGTGACAAACTTGGTATCAGAGCGTGTTGTGTCCCAGGGAGTCCACAAGCCGTGTCTTGTAGATTCTTGTTTATGGGTGTGTTGTGCACCACACTTATAATCAAGAGGCTATAGGGCATTTAGGATTGGTTACATTTATTTCAATTTATAGATCGTGATATAGAGCTGAGTTATACGTACGTAAGAAATCTAAATCGTGCTTTGTGTTTCTTTTAAGCTCAAGAGGATTTATTGAGGCTTTACAGTACAGATTGTTGGTCATTAGAAATTTGTAGACGTGATAGAGCTAGAGATGCTTGACTTTGTTACTGATATGGACATGGATTTGTGGAAGCCTTGTTATTCCAATGTCGACTACCGAGAGAAGATTGTTAGATTTCAGTTCTCAGGCTTGAGTGCGAGACTTACAGTTTGATGTAGAAGTTTGTGTTTTCTTGAAAGTTTTACCTAGGAAGGGTATCATGTGATTTTTCAAGAATGGGAAGTCGAGTTAAGTCGAGTCCAAGGTATGTAAGGCCATATAAGATTATTTGGAGGATTGACAGGGTGGCGTATGAGCTTGATATGCCTTCAGAATTGAAAGTGGTCCATCTAGCGTTCCAAGTATCTAGGTTATAGAAGTACATCGAAAATGCTTCGAATTATGCCAGTTGAGGATATTCTTGTCTATACTGACTTGTCTCATGCTAAGGTGTTAGGGGCTATGTTGGATTGGCATGTAATAAAGATTTGGACTAAAGAAGTGGTTTCTATGAAAGTGTTGCGGCGGAATAACAACGTTGAGGAAATAACTTAAGAAGCCGAGGAGGAAATAAGGAAGAAGTACCCCCAACTATTGACGACTTAAGCTGAGTTGCATTTCAATAATTGACAATTATTCCTGTACGCAACTTAATTGGATTTTAAATACCTCAAAAATGCAGTTAATATGGCCAGTCGTGAGCTACATATACTAAGCCTTGTAACTAGATTTTCCAAACTGGATTTAAGATTTGCGGACGTAATAAATATAGCCTTGAAAATAGCGCAGTAGCAGCAAAGAATGCAACCAAGAGATTGTTTGAATCCATTCACGGACGAATGTTCTTAAGGAGGGGAGAATGTGAGACCTCGTGGTTCTTTTGCATAATATGTGTATCATTGCATGACTATATGAGGCTTCTATGACTTGGTGTATCACGTCACAAGAATAAGATTGCGAAGGGGGTGGTAAAATAAAAGAATTAGACTAACATTATGGGTCAAGGATGCCCTTAAACAAGTTCGAGTTAAAGAATGTCTCTTCTAACACCCCGCCCGTTCGAAAAGTTCAAGTTTTCCAGTACCTGGGGTAAGGTAAAGAGTGTCTAATAAGCTAAGAAGGATGTTTTATAAGGTGATATAGTCCTATAATGATCGTAAGTTAAGTTTTGATGTCAAGCAAGTTGGGAAATAAAAAGTCGGCAAAAGTTAGAGTAAGTTTCTTTGATAAATTTTCTGAAATTTGGGTTAAATGTGTCAGAGCTTTTCTCCCAATATATAAAGCTTTTGGAAGAATCCCAATAAATGAAATAGAAGTTCTACGAGTCTACTTTCTTACGCACAAAACCATTTCTCCATACGACTTCAGAATTGAGAGATATTCCAATTTTAGTGAGACTGCACAAGCAGGCACGTGAAGGTGGGCCCCTAGCTCATATGTCGGTTTAGCTTTATAAGTCTCCTTCGTTTTATCTCATCTATTTCAACCAAAATAAGAATAAAACAGTCATAAATCCTCTCTACAGGTTACCCTATCATCCAAGCAAAGATCTACAAGATTTCAACGTGGTTTCACTCTCGGAACATTCATAGAGATTGTGTTACTTCTTTCCTCCTTGTTGGTTGTGATTTGTAGGATTCTTCATGGTGAATGAGTCTCGTTTTTAGGTTATGTTGCTGCTGTTTGGAGGTAATAATTCTCACCGTTCATTTTATTGAGTGAGTCCAACTTATAGCTATTCTATATGAGCAAGAACACGATAGATGGCTGAAAAATCGTATTTGAATAGTTATGTTATGTTGGGCTGTTTTTGAAGTATTATCTGATGTTGTTGCTGGAATTTTGGGAAATGATTTGTTTGTGTGGGGTTGTTGTTGGTATGAGTCTGGAAGAGAAGAAGACGTATAGATGGGTAATTAATTGTAAGACAAATAAGTGTAACGGTTGTTCTATTATAGCATTGAAATTTTCTAATGGTTTCTTCTTGGTTCAACGTCTTGTTTTTAAGGAGATTGTTTATTATTTACAAAACATGCTAAAATACTATAAGTTCCATTAAGTTTAAGTTAAGTTTCTGCCCTTTTAACATCTTATTGCTTATGAAGAGAAAGACATGATTCCAAATGTAACTATTTGACGAACTCACATGATGGTGATCGAAAGCAGTGAGTTCGAGTTATTATGGTTATATTGAACAATTATAGGACGGTATTACATAATTTTTTTCTGGATTTAATGGTTTGAAGACTCGTGGTTGGGATTTGGTTGCGGTTATTTTGGGGTTGGAGAAGAGGAGGGTGGCGATATGCTGAGTATTAATTATTGTGCAGGCATACTCTACTTGGTTGTTGTTGACTATTGCGTAGGCCTCCACTTGTTAATAGTTGCTGCAAAAATGTATGTTATGTCATTAATTTGGGGTTGTAATTTGGAGAAGAAAAGGCAATGAAGCATACATTTAAAAAGGGTATGGCAAGCTAATCACTCTGCTAGTAAGCACTAAATTACTACTTTGACCCTGCCGTGTCAATATTCTGCCTAGAATGGTTGTGTGACATGATTTTCTGTAGATTACATACTGTAAGGAAAGGGTACAATCTATATTGATACAACAAGACCAAGATTTGAGGTATATTAAGGCTAAGCATTGTACTTCCTTTGAGCACGAATTTTGGAATCCTAAATAGTCAAATATTGTTTTACTACACTATTGCTAGAAAGACCTTTTGTGGAAGGCATTGAGATTGCAGCTGGCGTATTTTTGTGACTCCATTATATTGCTATTTCACTTGTTCGGTTAGATAGGGTATTCGGCGTCTTTATGTCATTTTGTTGATTCTCTTGACTAAAGGTCCATGTGTACAAATTCTTATTCTTCATTAGGTGTAGTAACTTAAAAAGATTAGGGATGAACAATATGAATTAGAAAGCATCCCTCCTTCCTCGCTAATTTATATTTTTGAAAACTTTAAATTAATAGGTTGATCCCCAAAACTCTTTAATGTAAATCGTATGTTTAAACTACTAAATGACGTGTTTTTCTGAAATACTTTCTTTGACAAACCAACAAGGAACATATATAGATATAAGTTAAGGACTTTAAGCTCTTTATGAACATCCTCAGGTTTAAGTTACCTTTCTAAATCTTAGTTAAGTGTTCCAGTTTAATCTACAAGTACATAATGTTCTACGAGACATTTACATGCGATACGAAAGTGATTACGAGATCATGAGGACATGAGTACAAACGGGCCAAGATTGGCAACATGACAACAGTAACTTATAGGTGTTATAAATCCATGAAATGACATGCAATGCATTCTACTCCCGAGCTATAATCGGGAGGTATGGGGCCTATTGCCCATATTTATACGTATGAGACACAGATGGCCACAAGTTGGCAAATATGATTTCAGTTTGATACCGGAAGGCACCACCATTGCTAGCACTTGGTTGGGTATGACTTGCATTTGCATTTATATATATGTATTCACGACATACAATTATGCGAGCATACCATGCATATTTAATTTATATATGGTAGGATGTCAGCCATGGAGGCTATCAGAGTTTCTATTTCAGGTGGTATCTTTATTACCAGTTTTATAGCAACTATTTATGCTTCTTTTTTTTTTGGCTTTACATACCAGTACATTATTATCCGTAATGACGTCCCATTGCTTGGGGACGCTGCATCTTTGTTTCATGCGTGCAGGTACAATTAGGGTTTCTGATTGACCCCTCCACTAGGATTTGGGGTTCTGCTGTGAATCGGTAAGCTCCACCTCTTCCTGGACTCTCCATAGGATGTTTACTTTTGCCTTACAATTTGGGTATAGTCTAGGCCTTGTCTCGACCAGTGCTTATGACACTTATAGAGGCTATTGTGGACACAATATTCTAGGTTTCTTTCTGCAGCTTCCAGTTTCCAGCCACATAGGCTTTGCATTTATAGATATGTATGTCCTCAATTGTGGCCTTGTCGGCTAGCTAGTACTGTATTATTTTTGTCTTGTCTACCTTTGTCTATATGAGTTGTTATTCAAGTTGACCCTAATGGTCCAGGTTTAATATTTTAGATGTTATGTTGCCCGTCCTTTGATGCCCTCTGTTGAGTCAATTGGTATGTTTTTGTGGCTAACTCAATTGCAGAAGATGTCAAGTTCCAGTCACGCCTCCCCTAGTTTGGGGCTTGACAATTCAGAAGAGTCCTAACACTATTAAATGGATATATGTTCTCCTGTGGCGGATCCAATGAGGTTTCTTTCAGTCTGGCAATAGATAAATACTTAAATATATATAATGAATGATTGTCATGTATACCTAGACAATGAAGGTTGAATGAAATTAAAATCATTGAAGGAGTTAAAAGGTTTTAAAGTGATTTCATTGAGTACCCAAATTATTGTGAGATCGCTTGACATATAAAAAGATCAATTTTTATCTCATAAAAATATTTATTTTAAAATACCATGTATTACTACAATCAGTGTTCTTACTTATCTTGTTGTCACTATTGTCAAGACCCAAGGTAGACCCTAGATGTAACATCGCGTATAAGACCCTAAGAGACCCCATACAAGCCACTTAGTATATCGGACAAGAAAATAGAAATCAAGAGATTTAAAAAGAAAAGTTCAAAACATAGAGTTTTATAAATGAAGCAGAAGTCTAAGCAATGTCTCAGAGCCAACTAGTACAAAGGAGTAATCGGGACGTAATCCATACATCAAGTTCAATTTGAAAAGTAAAGAAAATATAAATAAAGGCTTGGTTCTCGAAACATGAGAACTCACCAATATTCAAACTTCTACTAAGAGAATCCACGAAAATGCGAATCTAGAGCATCGGACCCTTCATTTTAGGAGAATGTAGGAAAGAGTATGCATTACTACAAAATGTACCAAGTATGATAACACTGCATAAAGTATGAAAATCAGGTAAACATGGACCTTTTCATAATATTCAATAACCAAGCTAAAACATGAGATAAAAGAGTTACAAAACATAAGTCATAAAAACATGGTCAATGCAAGTAGAAATCATCTTTAAAACATTCGTGAGATACTCCTTGAAGTAACCTTAATTCATAAATGTGGGAGATTTACCTTTAGCAGACATGTTAGACCATGTTAGCTATTAACATGTAATCTGGTGTCTACCCAACACCGAAAAGAGGTGCTCTCACTTGCCAAGGTAAGAACCATGAACTTCTATCTTATGTGGATCCACTAGCTAATGTCTATGTAGACAACCTATGGTGGCACATAGTTTATGGGACATGGGTAATCGCTACTTGCCCACTCGGTACTAAGCATAACTCCCACAGAACATTGATTAGTCTTAACTTTCCTTAACATTCATGAGACATGGGTAATCATCACTTGTCTTAGCATTGGAGGTCATGGGTAGTCGTCGCTTGCCTCATTTTTAGAATAGCTCCTTAACATTGATTCAATTAAGGCGAGAAGACCTTTCAACCTTAGAATCCTTTATGTGAGAAAACCTTTCACATTCATCAACCAATAACAATATCAATTATGCTTCACTCTCAAAGCAACTTATATCATATTTCATCAATTTCATAAGAACATGCATATTTCCATAATTCTCCTTTCATAGTGCAAAATACACTTTCAATCATAAATATCTAGCAAACTTGGGTTAAACATGGGTTCATGGGGATTCATCTTAGAAACATGGAATCTTCTTAATTCATGCATAATACTTCATAAAATAATCAATTATATCAACATTGAAAGAAACCCATGACATAGAAGAAAACCCTAACTCAATTGGGGATTTTTAACTTTGTGAATTTGAGAATTTTAGGAAATCTATGGAGGAGAGGTCTCCATATATGAAGACTATCATATCTTGATACCAAAATCTTGAAATCAATGGGGGATTTGGAGACATGATCTTGAAACCCTAGCTTTCTTCTTCAACTTCTAGAGAGAAATATTTGAGGGGATGAACTTGCTCTTCTTTTGAGAATTTGAGAGAATGAGTTGATTTGGGTCTTTTAGGGGTTAAAACCCTTTATAAAAGGCTTTGGGTTAAGAGCAAAATCACAGGGTATTGAATTAAAATTATCTGGAAAAGATCCAAAAGACCCTGACTTAAAACTGACGCAGTCACTTCATGGTTGCCTTCACGGCCCGTCAAGGACTCTATGAGTCATTATGGCTGTCGTGGTCCTTGAACAGTGACTAGGGAAACGGACCCCTTCCTGGTAGGTCACTTGAAGACCCAAACCATGGCCTGTCAACCTCATTACGAGCTGTTTAGGTGTCCGTGAGAGGAACGCTGGCCTTGCCAGTTTCTGGGTGGTCTTCACGAGTCCCACCATGAGTTGTCATCGTTTACATGGGACGTCTAGGCTTCTGTGGGAGGGACTCCTACGAGGAAGTTCTGGGGGAACTTACAACGAATCCCTTTTAGGGATTGTGATCCCCTTCACGGCCCGTCTAAGGCTCCGTGAAGGGTTCCGTGGTCCATTTCTTAGCTTGTGAGTTCCTCACCAACCTCTTTTCCAGTCTTTCTTGAATCCGAGATGTTACAATATCTCCCCCTTGGGAACATTCGTCCTTGAATGAGGTTCTAAACATTATAAGGAGATAGGAACTCAAATCTAACAGCCCAACATGAATGAAATCACATAAATACACATATCCGAGGAGGAAACATCAACTTCAAGCTAAAGCAAGTTCAAAATATCATATCATGAAGTCTATCCGCTACTCATACTCAAATTCCCATAAACTTAAAAAAATCAATCAACTAACTCATTTTCTCAAAATTTAAGCTTTTCGTGAACATGCATATATGAGGAAATCATGGGAATATCTAAGACACATGACACAAAAAGAGTAATCCATGAGGAAACAAATACCTCAAGCTAGAGTAGGGACGGAGGGAAAGAGATGAGGATAACGGGATATCATATCGGCCTTAGCCTCCCAAGTAGCACCCTCAACTAATTGATTCCTCCAAAAAACCTTCACAGAAGCAACTTTTTTTTTCTTAACTTCTTGACTTTCCGGTCTAAAATCTCAACTGGACTTCTTCATAAGAAAGATTCTCCTTAACTCCCAAACCTTATAAACTATAGATGTCGAATATCCAACACATTTCTTCAACAGGGAAACATGGAAAACTGGATGAACAGATGTCAAATCATTAGGCAAATCTTCATAAGCAACTTTGCCAATTCGCCTCAAAATCTGATATGAGCCCATATAACGGGGACTAAGCTTTCCTTTCTTCCCAAATATCATTACATCCTTCATGGGCGAAATTATCAAGTAGACCCAATCATTAACATCAAATTCAAGATATCTTCTTTGAACATCAGCATAGGACTTTTGTCAACTATGTGCCATTTTCAACCGTTCTCTAATAAGCCAAACTTTCTCCAAAGCCTCATGTACCAACTCGGGACCTATCAAGGCAACTTCACCCACTTCAAACCATCCTATAGGAGATTTACACCTCCGACTATGTAGAGCCTCAAATGGAGCCATGCCAATACTTGAATTATAGCTATTGTTGTATGCAATCTCTATCAAAGGCAAGTGATCATCCCAATTACCCTTGAAGTCAATTACACATGCCCTCAAAATATCTTCCAAATTTAGATAGTACGCTCCGCTTTCCCATCGGTTTGAGGATGAAAGGTCGTACTAAGCTTAACATGAGTACCAAGACCTTTTAGAAAGATTTCCAAAACTGAGAAGGGAATTGGGTACCACGATCGGAGATAATGGACGAGGGCACCACATGCAATCTCACTATCTCTTTCAAGTACAACTTAGCATAGTCCTCCGCTGCATAAGAACCTTTACGAGAATGAAGCCGATTTCATCATTCGATTTACTATAACCCAAATCAAGTCACGTTGCCACCGGGTGCGTGATAAACCAACAATGAAGTCCATATTCAAATCTTCCCACTTCCAAGTAGGAATGCTAATATCTTGGGATAAACCTCCAAGCTTATGATGTTCAACTTTAACTTGTTGAGAATTAGGACACTTAGCCATAAATTCTACAATATCTTTCTTAATTTCATTCCACCAATAGATCTTCAGCAAGTCACGATACATCTTCATGGCTCCCGGGTGAAAGAAATATCGAGAACTATGGGGTTCTGACAAGATCTTCTCTCTCAAGTCATCTACATTGGGAACACACAAATGACCTTGATATCTAAGTACTCCATTTCCCCCTTGAGAAAAAACCTTTATGTACTTTTAAGCACCGCTTCCTTCAATTCAACCAA
Source organism: Solanum okadae (assembly GCA_036553675.1). Taxonomy (NCBI): domain Eukaryota; kingdom Viridiplantae; phylum Streptophyta; class Magnoliopsida; order Solanales; family Solanaceae; genus Solanum; species Solanum okadae. The sequence goes on from CM071681.1 coordinate 36,107,790, forward strand.
AGTTAGATCAAGACTTTGCTTGGCTTTCACATCAGCCACAAAAGACGACTCTAAACCATTGTGAACCATAACACCACCTTTGGTAGACTCAACTAACCGAACACCCAATTGAGCCAATCTATGAACATCTCGAACCAAATCCTTTTTATCATCTTTGATGTGAGTAACACTACCCATAAATAACCGACTGAGAGCATCTGCCACCACATTTGCTTTACCGAGGTGATAAAGAACATCAATGTCATAGTCTTTCAATAACTCAAGCCACTTTCTTTGGCGAAGATTTAGATCTTTCTATTTAAACACATATTGCAAACTTTTGTGGTCAGCAAAGACATCTACATCTACACCATATAAATAATACCTCCAAATCTGAAGAGCAAACACAATCATCGCTACTTCAAGGTCATGGGTAGGATAATTCTTTTCACGAATCTTAAGTTGTCTTCTGTCATAGGAAATAACTTTCCCGCTTTGCATAAGGATACATCCTAACTCAATTCTTGAGGCATCGCAATAAATAACAAATCCATCAGTCCCATCCGGTAAAGTCAACACCAGAGCGGAAGTAAGTATATCGTTGAATTCTTGATAACTCTTCTCGCATGCTTTGGACCATATGACCTTAACCTACTTTTGAGTCAATCCCGTCGATGTAGAGGCAATCGAAGAAAACCCTTCAATAAACCTTCTATATTAATCGATTAAACCCAAGAAACTTCTAATATCCGAAAGGGATAGAGGTCTAAGCCAACTCTTAACCGCATCAGTCTTCTTGGGATCTACCTTAATACCCTTACAGGAAACAACGTGACCAAGAAATTCCATGAACCTCAGCCGAAACTCACATTTACTTAACTTTGTAAAGAGTTGTTTGTCCTTGGGGACTTGCGACACAATCCTCAAATGATTAGTATGCTCGTTTTCACTCCTTGAATAAATTAATATATCATCAATGAATACAATCATAAACATGTCAAGGTATTGTCTAAACACCCTATTCATCAAATTCATAAATGAAGCTTGAACATTAGTCAAATCAAATGACATTACCAAAATATCATAATGGTCATACCGAGTTCGAACTGATGTCTTTGGAATGTCATCTTCCTTCACCCTCAATTCGTGATAACCCGACCGAAGGTCAATCTTAGAGAAGTAACTTCCTCTTTGAAGTTGGTCAACGAAATCATCTATCCTTGGGAAAGGGTATTTGTTCCTAATGGTAACCTTGTTCAATTGCGGATAGTGGATACACATACAAATGGAACCATCTTTCTTTTTAACAAACAAAACATGAGCATCCCACAAAGAGATACTTGATCACATGAAACCCTTATCCAAAAAATCTTTCAATTGTTCATTTAATTCCTTAAGTTATGTCAGAGTCATACGATAAGGAAGAATAGAGAGAGTTTCTGTATTTGGGAGAAGGTCAATACCAAAGTCTATTTCATTCTCGGGAGGAACACAAAGTAAATCATCGGGAAATACTTTCGGAAACCTTTTAACAATGGGGACCGACTCAAGAATAGTGGTTTCAAATTCCATATCCCTAACCCGAACAAGATGATATATGAAACCCTTCGAAATCATCTTTCTAGCTTTAATATATGAGATAAACTGACTCTTATGAATAAAATTTTCCCCTTTCCATTATATGATGGATTCATTTGGAAACTGAAACTTGACTACACAGGTTCTACAAGCAATAGAATCATAACGTGAATACAACCAATCCATACCAAGGATAACATCAAAATCTAGCATATCAAGCTCTACAAGATCAACATGAGTGACTGTATGGGACATGGAAACTAGACATTTTTTGTAGACCCTCTTAGCCATAATAAAATCACCAACAGGAGTAGAGATAGAAAAAGGATCTAACAACACATCCAGGAGAATATCAAACCTCATAGCCACATATGGCATAACAAAAGACAAGGTAGAATCGGGGTCAAGTAAAGCATAAACATCAAGTTGGAAGACTTTCAACATATTAGTAACCACATCGTGCGAACCTTCTTGATCATGACGAGTCTGAAGTGCATAGGACATATTTTTCTTCTGACTCCCACTAGGATCGGATGAAGGATTTGGTTGAACCCGTCGACAATTATATTCCCCATTCTTAGCAATTGAAGGAAAATCCCTTATTTTTGTTCCATCTTACCACAACCAAAACAAGCATTGGAGTCGGCTAGACATCGACCATCATGCTTCTTTCCATACTTAGCACAAGTAGTCAATGAAGATCCACTACCATTTCCTCCTTGAGGTTTAGGATTAGACACCCTATCTTTGTTAAACTTAGGAAGAGCATTGGAGGAACCCTAACCAGAAAACCTTTGTCGGAATTTGGAATGACCATGTCCATCAGACCATGAGTGTGAGAAATAACCATTACCAATTTTGGCCCTCTTTGCCTTCCTAGACATTTCCTTAAGTTTCTCCTCTTTAATTTGTTGAGAATCAACCATGAGACGAGAAATTTCCATATAATTGATAAGCATGACGGTATGACATTCCTTAACTACCATTTCAAACACACTCGAAACAAACTTACTCATTCTTGCCCTAGGATCGGCAACCGTAGTAGGAGTATATCTAGACAATTGTGTGAATTTCAAATCATATTCTTTTACACTCATGCTTCCTTGATGAAGGTTGATGAACTCAGGTACCTTTGCCTCCATTATTTCAATGGGAAAGAACCTATCAAGGAAAGCAACCTTAAACTTTTCCAAAACAAGAGGACCCGCATCAATTGACCTCCTTCCCTTCCATTGGTTGAACCAAACTTGAGAAACACCTTTAAGTTGAAAAGCGGCCAATTCTGCCTTTTCAACTAGTGTCACACCCATGATCATCAACACCTTATACACTTCATTAATGAATTTTTGAGGGTGTTCCTCAACATTAGAGCCGTGGAACTCCAAAGGATTCATTATAGTGAAGTCTCTCACTCTAGTTGCTGTCCTACCGACATTTGGGTTCACAGGGACCGCAACTTCCTATTGGCTTGAGCCATCATGACTTTAGCCAATACTTGATATGCAGCCCTAAACTCTGCATTAGTCACTTGTTCGGCCAAAGGGTCGATAGGAAATTGAGGAGCCTCTTATTCCACATTCTCTCCCGCATTCCTTGTAGTATATTCCCTTCGAGAGGCCATATCCTTTAGAGTATCGGATAAGGATTAGGAGAGAGACTTTATAGGTTAAACTCTATCACATGAATTTAGAATAATGAAAGAAGTGGAATTTCCTGAACATCTTATAGTCACTCATTCGTAAGTGTGGTGCGCTTCACAGTCATGAACAAGACTCTACTCGACGTGGTTTATGAGATTTCCTAGGAACTTTCTAAACTTGGTACTCTGATTATCAAGTTTTTCATGACCCAAGGTAGACCATAGGTGTAACATGGAGTATAAGACCCCGAGAGGCCCTATACCAACCACTTAGTATACATCATACAAGATAATAGAAATCAAGAAATTAAAAAAAGGCAAGTTCAAAACATTAGTGTTTTATAAACGAATTAGAAGTCTAAATAATGTCTCAAAGTTGCCTAGACAAAGGAGTAATCGAGACGTAAACCGTACATCAAGTCCAGCTTGAAAAGTAAATAAAATATGAAATAAAGGCTTGTTCCTTAAAAATTGAGGACTCACCAATCTTCAAACTTCTACTAAGAGATCTCTAGCCACCAAATTGTGAATCTGGAGAGTCAAACACTACATTTTAGAAGAATGTAGGTAAGAGTATGTCTTAGTACAACAATTTACCAAGTATGATAGCAATGCATAGTGTATGAAAATCACGTATAAATGGACATTTTCGTGATATGCAATGACCAAGCTTAAACATGAGATAAAAGAGTTAGAAAACATAAGTCATAAAAACATGGTTAATGCAAGTAGACATCATCTTTAAAACATTCGTGAGATACTCCTTGAAGTAACCTTGATTCATAAATATGGGAGATTTACCTTTAACCGACATGTTAGACCATGTGAGCTATTAACATGGAATCTGGTATCTACCCCACTCTATAAAGAGGTGTTCTCACTTGCAAAGGTAAGAACCATGAACTTCTAGCTTACGTGGATCCACTAGCTAATGTCTATCTATACAACCTATGATGGAACATAGTTTATGGGACTTGGGTAATCACCAATTGTCCACTCGGCTCTAAAAATAACTCCCATGGAACAATGATTAGTCTTAAATTTCCTTAACATTCATGAGACATGGGTAATCGCAACTTGTCTTAGCATTGGAGGTCAAGGGTAATCGCCGTTTTCCTCATTTTTAGAATAACTCCTTAACTTTTATTCTTTAAGGCGAGAAGACCTTTCAACCTTAGAATACTTTATGTGAGAAAATATTTCACATTCATCAAACAACAACAACATCAATTATGCTTCACTCTCAAAGCAATTTATATCATATTTCATCAATTTCACAAGAACATGCATATTTCCATAATTCTCCTTTCGTAGTTTAGAACCCACTTTCAATCATAAATATCTAGAAAACATGGGTTACACATAGGTTCATGGGGATTCATCTTAAAACATGGAATATTCTCAATTCATGCATCATACTTCTTAAAATAATCAATCATATCAACATTGAAAAGAACCCATGAAATATAAGAAAACCTAACTTAATTAAGGGTTTCTAACTTTGTAAATTTGAGAATTTTAGGAAATCTATGGAGGAGAAGGTTCTAATAGATGAAGACTATCATACCTTGATGCCAAAAGCTTGAAATCAATGGGGGATTTGGAGACTTGATCTTGAAACTCTAGTTTTCTTCTTCAACTTCTACAGAGAGAAATATTTGGGGATGAACTTGCTCTTCTTTTGAGAATTTGAGAGAATGAGTCCATTTGAGTGTTTTTGGGGTTAAAAACCTTTATATAGGGATTTGGGTTAAGGGAAAAAATGACAGGGTATTGAATTAAAACAATCTGGAAAAGGCCCAAAAGACCTTGACTTAAAACTAACGTAAACACTTCAAGGTGGCCTTCACATCCCATCCAGGACTCCAAGATCCATTATGGCCAATGTGGTCCTTGACTAGTGGCCAGGGGAAGGGATCCTTTCTTGGTAGGTCACTTGACGACCCCAACCACTGCCCGTCAACCTCCTTACGAACCATCTAGGCCTCCGTAGGAGGGACGCTAGCCTTTGCAATTTCTGGGAGGTCTTCACGAGTCCCACCACGAGTCGTCATCCTCTCCACGGGCCATCTAGGCCTCCATGGAAGGGACTCTTGTGAGGCAGTTTTGGGGGAACTTACCACGAAGTCCTTTCACTGACTGTGGATCCCTTCACGGCCCGACTAAGGCTACGTGAAGGGTTTTATGGTCCAGTTCTTTGCTTGTGAGTTCCCTATCAGCATCATTTCTACTCTTTCTTTAATCCGAGGTGTTACAACTATACATGATATAATATTTTTGTTAATGTGACTTTTATGTGGAGATACTTGAGTGAAATCAAATATTGGTATAAATTTATTATTTCTAACCAATATTTGTCATGTGATTGTTGGTTATGCAAATTCAAGAGTGGATTATTCTGACGAGAAAATAGATTGGATATTTAATTATAAGAGTCCTAAGCTCGAATATTAAACAATCAATCAACAAAAATTTTTTACCATCTCAACTTAGTTAGTTCCTTTTTAATCACAAGTTTATCAGCCAGATGTGTCGTGACCCAAAAACCAAGTGTGTGGAAACATCCCCCAAAGACAGATCATCATAATCAAACCTTAATGAGATAAATGCAAAACTAATAACAGAATAAAGGGTTAAACATAACATGAACATGCGTAAAACAGCATAATGTAACTCAAATACTAGCAAAACATGGTGTCACATGTACAAACCTCTAAGTCTTACAACATATTCAAAAGAAGTACAAGTCATAATGTCTTCATATCTAGAACAGAACAAGGACATAATGAAAGAGTAAGTGATGTCTGCCGAGATGAGAAGCATCTACCTCACGAAGTCCCAAAGCAAGTCTCAGACAAAGATGAGTAGGGGTGATCAAGACAATCCAGGCTAAAGACATACACAAGTGTAGAAATCAAGAGAGTACCAAACAACAACGGTACTCAACAAGCATCCCTAATTAAACCAAAGTAAAGAAATACTAAACATAGGTACTCCAAACATATCATTTAAACCTCCACGTACTACAACCTACATATAAATCAAACTATCCCAACCTATCAATTCACAATTAATAAAGGAACATAGCCCCTTGTAAGACACTGCAACTTGCACATCAACATATTCAAATCATCATCAAAATCTTTCATAATCAAATAACGACAATGCCATGGAAAATCACTCATAGGGGTCAAGAAAACAAGAATTGAGTGTAATGCAATATAGTGCAATGTCATATAGAGTGATGCATGTCTGTTCTAATGATACACACCCGTTGATTATCAAATCGGGACCCATGGGGGACTCACTAGGTCCATACATCTGCCGAAACTATTTCCCTTCGGCATCAATGAAACTATTAGGTATAGCCTGAACCATTTCCCTTCGGCATCAAATCAATCACCTAAACAATTTTCCTTTGGCATCAAATCAATCACCTAAACCATTTCCATTTGGCATAAATATCAATCCACTTCTTATCATAGTGTTTCAGAACCAATGCAAATAGACATGTTCACATGAATAGTGAGAAGATGACAAATTCTATATCAATACTCAATCAAAACCTACACAATCATGACACATAATCAATAGTGAGTCAATATAACCGTTCAAACCATTCATGACAAATCATACATTAAATTATCAACGAATTCTTTTTTACACCACAATATCATCACTTGAATTCAATCAACATTGATCAATGGGGAAGAATTATGAAACCCTTCACCAATTAATCAAACTACTCTTAATCACACATTAATGCATACAAGGTTCAATAGTCTTAATGAATAGTCAAAGAGGCCCCTTTCATTGAAAGAGAAAACAATCAACTCGGCACTTGAGCCTTCCCTCTACGATTAGTCTTCAAGTCCACACAATCTAATCAATAAATAATTCAAACAAGAAATCAGGAACAAAAACACCAATAAAATTGATTTTACAAACCAGATCCAAATCGACCCAAAAGTTATTCCAGGCTATGGTTAAATCTGAAATTTTGTGGAAAATCAAGGTACCCAAAGATTTCGGAACTCATAAATGAAATCATAAAGAAAAATGAGTTGGAATTCACCTTAAAACCCCAATTTACCAAGAACACAACTTTAAGAGAAACCCCCCAAAATTTGAATTTGAAAATAAGGATTTAGATATAAAAATCATGAAATCATAATTGGTAATGAAGGAAGAGAGTTCAAATCACTTATCCAATAGTTTTAACTTGAAAATTCCTTTTAGAATAACCCCCTAGAGCTCTCAACGTCCAACAATGGATAAATGGGGGAAAAATTCACATTTTGGGAAGTTTCATTAAATTGTCAGGCCATAAGTCTTCACGAACGTGGTTGCCCTACCACGATTGTAGAGACCACACGAACTAACCCTTTGTTAACACGGACACTAATCTAAGAACTATACAGTCTATACCTTGAACCTCCCCAAATGCAACCTACACCCTATGAATGCGAGGGTCTCCAAACCTAGACCTCCGCAAATGCAGAGGCCATCCCACCATACCCTCTGTGAATGCGGCAAAGCTTCGTGAATGCAAAGGAGATGCCAACACCAAAACACAAGAATAATCAAGACATAGAAATATTCACCCAAAGGGCCCTTGAGATTTGTTGGGAATATCGTGCATAAAAACCCGATATGATACCCAAGTAAACTCGATGTTTCAGACTAAATGGAACTGTCAAAAAATGGATTTGAGGTCTCCTTGACCAAAAACCTGTTAAAGCCGCAATAAACTAACTTTAACTCAAAACTACTAACCTACCCTTGAAACCTCTAAAATATCAACCAAGACCTCACCTTAGGCCTAAAATCACCATCTGAATTCAACAGAATAATTGGAAATCTTATATGAGGGTCTGAACTTGAAATGCTGATCAAAGTCAACTCTTGGTCTAAATACACTTAAAACTTCCAATTCAATAGCTTAAATCCAAATAAATATTTTGAAACTAAAAACAACAACATTCCTAGATGAAATTCTACATTCTAGAGCTAATGAAATTGACGAAATTCTATTCCGAAAGTTTGTAATGTCCAATTTCATAAGAAATTATTTTTGTGTGAAATGACCTTTTTTTCCTTCCCCTAACTATTTCTTACTTATTATGTGTTGCAAAAATGGTTAGTGTAGTGTCTGATGCGATCAAGTAAGGTTTTGGTGGATTTGAGCCTTTTGAGTTGAGTTATATTGAAATGGTTGACTTTGGTCATCATTTCGTGATTTGAGCGTTGGATGATGATTCTATCAATTTCATTGATTCCGGAACGTCGATTTGGATCTAGTATAGTGGTTGGTTAGATTCTTGATACCTTAGGTTGTAATTTATTTATTTAGGTAAAAAGTTGAATTTTTGACCAAAATGGGTTATCAGGGGGTACTTTGGTCATAACATTTTTTTTTTAAATCTGATGATTTCACTGGTTCCAAAACAAGTTTTATTATGGATTTGCATTATTGATTCATGATTATAGGGTTTTGAATGAGTTTCAAGGGTCAAAAAGATGTTTTAAAGGTTGACGGTGCACACTTTTAGTAAAAGAAAAATAGTATTTTAGTGATGGAAAATGGGTTTTAGCAATGAAATCGCTGAGTTATATATTTATTCGAATCCTTTTCATATTTTTGACATTTTGGGATCTAGAAAGGCCTGAGGTGATTCTTGAGGTATTTTTCTTTCATAATCATTGGATACGTATTTCTAACCCTATTTTAACTCTTTTCCCAAGAATATCTCTTTCATATATCATGATTTTTATCCACAAAGTAGAGATTTGAAACCCTAAAGTAGAGGAATCGAAAATTGTTTATTAAGGTTCTTGTATTGTGGGTAAATTGATTCTTGCAAAGTTTTTACAAAATTTCTCATTTTTAAAAACATTTCACATGTGGGTTTTTGGGGTTTTCCCCAATTTGGAAAAATTGGTAATTTCTTGATTTGGAACTCGTTTTTTGCTAGATTTTAATGGGTTATTCAACCCCAAATCCCTTTTTACTTGTATAATATGTTTTTCAAATAAAATTATGTTTTTCGGACTATTTTAACCCGAATTCCTAACCTTAGCTATATGGTAATTGTTGTAACCCTTTTGATGCCTCCTTTGCATTCTTGATAGTTGAGGATCATTTCCAAGATTGTTTGATAGAAGAAAAGCTTCGGTAGAGTGGTTCGGGTGATGTTTCAACCTACGAGGTAGGTTTGGCTTATCCTTCTTCTAAATTGGGTTGGGTTATTGATTATTCTTATGAACTAGACAATGGTATGGAATAGTAGCATGACATAGAGATGTTTGAAATTGTATACTTTATTTCTTTACCCGTGTTAGGGCTTATTTGTATTGTTTTACCCGTGTGCAAGGCTTATGTGTGATGCTTAGCCCATGTGGGTGCCTTATGTGATATTACTATTTTTTTGGAGAGCATGTGCTTCACGAGATTAACCATATAGGGGTTTGACATGATTATTCTAGAATATTTGACTTGAAATGCCCGAGTTAGGAGCTTCAACTTAAAGATCACATCTTAAAATGAAAGAAATGTTTCCAAATGGTAAAACCTTATTTCAAATGAGTTCTTCCATTATTTTGTCTAATGATGGTGTGTATCATGATTTATTAAGTTTGGGAACTTTGGACTCTTTTAGACCGATGTTGAATAGACTATGCTTTTGTGTTGTATTCAAACACCTCTGAAGTTGGAAAGTAAAAAAAAAATGCATGTTCTACGAGTCTAGCCTATGGGCCATAGGAAGGGATTCGTAGACCTCGAGTTGAGTTTTTGGAAAATTAAGTTTATGAAGTTGACCTATGGATGAGAAGGAAGAACCGTAGGAGTTCTGACGGACCATAGAAAGGTCCCGTTGAAGTGTTCCAGACATGGTGAAATTTTGGAGTTAAAGTTAAGTTCTACGGACCAGAGAAAGCCTTACGGGCCGTAAAAAGGTCTCGCCAAATTTGGATGATGTTTAAGGCTCCAGTATTTGGTCTACAATTGACCCGTACAGACAGTAGGTCATAACCGTATGATCAATCTGGCAGTTATTTTAAGGGTATTTTGGGTATTTTCCTATACTTATAACTCCAATACTACATAATTTTACCCCAAAAGATTTAGCACAAGAAATCTCTTCAGAATCACTTCTAGTGGTTTTTCCAAGCTCAAAACTACAAATTATGGCTTAAACCCAAAAAATTTAGACAAAAAACTCCTCTCTGATGTCACAAAAGTGAACCACGCAAAAACTTGAGGTCTTGCTTTTGCGAAGCACGCTCTGCTTAAGCGAGCACTGGTCCGCCTAAAAGGCCCCGCTAAAGCGAGCACTGGTCCACTTAAGCAAACCCCACCCAAATTGCCATTCTATCTTTTGCGAGTCGACCTTCGCTTCCACAAACGTGAGGACTACAGAACCAGAAACATCAGCCAATAATAAAACATTGAAAGCACCCTCAGTATTCGTTCGAAAACATCTACACACAAACCATATATGTAAGTTTACTATACTCGACATTCCAGACTCAATGGAACCGTCAAGTATGAATCTGAGGTCTCCTTGACCCGACATTCATGAAAGTCACAAAAAACTAACATAACACCTAAAAAGGCCAAAACAAGATCGGGACCCTTGAAAAATTAACCAACACCTCACCTAGACATGAAATCATCCTCTGAAACCAACAAAACTCCTGGAAATCCTATCCGAGCATTCGAGCCCCAAATGTTGACCAAAATTAGACCAAAGCTAAGTTTCCACAATTTTCCAACAAAGGACCTCAAATCCTCAAACAGACTCTAAATCTGAAATATACAACTCTCATAGAACATATTCCGCATTCTAGGACTAAAGGAATCAATGAAATTCCATACTGACACTCAAAACTCCAAAGACACCAAAAACCACTTTTTAACAACTTTAGCATTTCAAACTCAAAACTTACAAAATTCACAACTTATAACCAAAGTTCAAAACCAATTCTCAAAAATCAATTAGAAATAACTCTGAGTCAATATCAGGAGGGGAAAATTGGTAAGTTCACGAAATTTCCAAAACTGACCAATCGGGTCATTACAAGTGCCGATACGCTGGTGAGTTAGATCGTTCTATCTTGGGAGGATATATTCCATTAACCTCGGTTAATTGAGGGAAATAATCTCCTTAAGGACACACTATGCATTCAGTGGACTCGTTTTCTTCTTTGAAAAAAATATTTATTATATTATTTCTAATCTGTTTGAAATTCTATTTTCTTTACTGGTTGTAAGTTTCTAATTTTAAAAATACTCTTTAAAATTTGTTAAGTTATTGTTCCATGTATCTTAGCAGTATGGGTTGCACAACATATCATTCCTTTCATATCATCACGCCTAAAAGTTGACTGCCTATTTTTATTTTCTTGAGTATTATTAGATCATTTTAGAGACTCTTCGTGACAAAATCAGTTATCATACGATGTCATATACCATTAACCACAATATATAACTGTTTTACTTGATCGATAAGCATACATTCTATATAAGGACATGAAATTTTTTCTCCATCCTATTTTTCAGAAAATGAATGATCTATAAAATCTTCTATTCCATTCAAGTATTCTTTATTGAGTCAGTCAAAAGACATTCATGTTTTATTTCTAGAATTGTCCATGACAATCAAGAGATTTTTTTTTTATTTCTACAATTAATGTAGGAGTTGATATGTTAATAAGAAAACAAGAAAAAAAATTAGTCCTAATTTATTTCAAATAAAATATCAATTCTATTTATATGTAATTTCACATTTCAAAGATATCAGTTTATCGATTAAAATGTTCATTAAATTTGGGTGAATAAATATCATCAATCCACTAGAAACTTACAAAATTTTTATGAACAACTATATGGGAGCATTATGATCCTGCACTTAGTGCTCTTGATATAAAAGCACTCAAATAGGCATACATCCTTAACTAGAAAGATTCATTTTCAAAAGATATACTAGTCATTGAACTCTAGATTATGACCTTCAAAGTGTGAAATAAAGAGGCATAGAGAAAATAAATAGAATCAAATATTCTTGGATCAAATATTACACCCTTTACTTCAATGAAAACTAACAATTATTTCTAAGGTGTAATCATTTAAGAGAGCATTATTGTACTCATACATGCTCTTATTGGTAAAATAAACACTACCAACTAATGAAACAATCTTAGAAAATTATTTTGAAAACTTCAAGAATGGTCTATTTCATACCATTGTTGGTTTAATATATCTTCTGATTCGTCGTCATTAAATATTTTTTCCCATATAATTCTTCTTAATTCAATCATCTTTATACCTTTAAGTATATATAAGATTAAAGTTTCATAGTTTTTTATCATTTCATCATGCATATATGTAGTCATGTTCTTTGTTATGTAGGTTTTTATTTCAATTATTCCTTCCTATCATATTCATAATTGATTAAATTCACTTGACGAATCATTCAATGATATTTTTCCAAACCCTACCAATGATGATGCGTTTCAAAACCCTAGTTGTCTGCCAGACTGTCTCGGGTTGGAGCTGGGTTTAGAATTGAGTCAGATGAACCAAAATAGCTTTGGTCAACCTAAGAGTCAACTGATTAGGAGTTTTGACGATGCTTCTGGAACAATCAAATCGACCTCGGAATATTGTCTCAGGGAAGCTCTGGGTTCAAACAAACCAGTACATTTTTCTCCAAATTTAGAAAATAATTCAATAAAGAGTGGAGTTGTAGAACATAAACTCAAATTAGAGGGTATCAATGCTAATATAAGTAACTATAGCGATTTGTTGAAAAAGAGAAGTGAAGATTCGAATAATGTAAGCAAACACCAAAAATCCACTCTATTTTCTTTGAGTGATAAATAATGTTAATAATGATGATGACAAAAAGAAGATGGCTAGAAAAATTAGGAACAGGGAAGGTGCTCACTTGTCAAGGAAAAGAAAAAAACATTATGCTGAGGAGTTAGAGGATAAATTTAGAATACTTCATTCAACAATTAAACACTTGAATGCAAAGTTATCCTATGAAAATGTCAAAAATGCAACTCTAAAGGTACAACTTGGAGGTACTGGTGTACCTCCTCAAGTGTCTGCACCCCTCAGGATTTATCCGTATCCTCCTCCATGGATGTCATATACACCACCTTATATGATGAAGCGACAAGGATCTCAAGTACCATTGGTTCCGATTCCAAAGTTGAAATCACAGGCACTAGCGCTAGCACCAAAAAGTAGCAAGAAAGTGGAGAAAAAAAAGAGTGAGGTGAAAACAAAGAAGGTTGCTAGTGTTAGCTTCCTAGGTGTGTTGTTCTTCATGCTGCTCTTTGGTGGGTTGGTTCCTTTATTGAAAGTGAGATATGGAGGTATGTGGGAACCATTTATGAGTGGAGAGTCTTTTGTGAGTGGATTTTATGAAAAACATCGTGGAAGAGTTTTGACTATTGACGGGCATGTGAATGAGATTGGATATTTTAGGAAATACTGTGGAAAAGATCATAGTTTGCATTATGGCTAGGGAGGTCAAGGTGAAAGCAATCAGCAAAATAGCAATAAGGTTGTAGAGGAGTTTATTCATGTGGGCAATGGTAGTGATACTCTAGCAGCCTCTTTGTATGTCCCAAGAAATGATAAACTTGTTGAGATTGACGGGACGTTGATTATTTAGTCTGTATTGGCAGGTGAGTAAGATGTGGCATCTCATGGATGTGCTGATAAGAAAAATAGAGAGCCAGGCCTCGTAGTTCCTGGAGATTTAGCCCCGTCTATCCCAGGAATCCATCCTCACCTTTATCGAAGTCCTGTAGTAGGAGAAAGGGTTCTTGGATCTGAGGAGAAAGAGAATCTAAAGGCAACTATGCAGCAGTGGTACCTTGAAGGTGTTGCTGGTAAGTGTATTTCTATCTAGACTGACTATTAGTTCTTATCTTTGTGATATGATTGAGCATTTTAAGGACTTCATATCATTTAAATTCATGTTTTTCTTTTCTTTTTCCATTTTTTTAGTTCAAAGCTTCTATTCTTGATAGAAATGAATTCCTCTAGCTATTAAACCTTAAACAACTTTCAACGGAGGCAAATCTAGTTACTCCTTCAAGTGTTTGCTTTGAGAATGTAGGTATTTTGAATTGCTTTGAGTCCCTTAATTCTATATCTTACATCATTGTATCCTCATCATAGTATATTTTCTAAGAAAATATGTGGTTTGGAGAAGCCTTCTTCTTTCCATTATTTTAATTCATTTTTTGTGTTCATTTGGGTAGGGCCTTTGTTGAGTTCAAACATGTGTACAGAAGTATTCGAGTTTAATGCGTCATCTTCTGCTCCACAATCCATAGTTCATGTTACCAATGCTAGAGATATATCTATGGAAGAAAGGCAGAATGGCACGTGTCTCCACAGAAATAGAAGGATCCTCAATGGTCCTCCAGTTTCCCTTTCTAGACTCTCTCACAACATTTCTGAAGAACAAACTGGAACAAATGGAAACCGAGAGAATGTCAGCAGGAATAAGTCACTTTATTCCATGGTAGTATCTGTTCTGGTTGATGGTGAGGGAATCATGGGTCCAAATTCCTCTCTCAGATATTCATTGTTGTTCTTATTGATAGTGTCAAATATGTCACCTATTCTTGCATGCTTCCATTTATTGATAGTGCTCATGTAGCAGAAGAATCATCAAAACACAGTTTTGTAGATACCATAAGATCTACTATTAATCCTCTTTAACTTATGGAGGGTGATAATAATACATTATGTCTCTTTTATTATCAAAAGAAGAAGCGAAAAAAAACCTTTAAGTTATATGTATCATGTTTGTGCACTATATATTTACTCAAAAATGACAATTGTAGTTGGCAATTCCTTACATTAGCAAATACCCAGAAAACATTTGACTTTCTCCGAAATGATATGGCATCTTACCTAGGAAAATCAAATCTTTGAACGTCGGTGAATTAAGCAATTAAATGTAGAACGATTATACAACCACAATCCTAGCAGAAAGAGAAAAGAAAGGATAAAAATTGAGGTATTTTCTTAAGTTGTGATATGTTTTGTTTAGTTGTGTGTTTGTTTTCAGCTTGACCATGACCATAGTGAGCAACTCAACAACAATATCATAGAAAATTCTCACGTAGCTTATGTGTCAGAAGTCCTTAAACTCTACTTCTCTCTTCTCTTCGATGGAGGCAATGTATGAAGCATTAAAAAAATTATGCTTTCAAACTAATGAAGAATTGATAACTCCCAGCACCTCTGATATAAGATTATGGATAACCCATCAGAGTTTGAACTCTTTTAAAAGACGCCAACTCTTCCCCTGTGAATGACCTCCTTTATTTTTTAAAATATGCTAAAGGATGGCAACACCTTTGAAGGTGGCCTTCCTTCTTAACTTCTCAAGTATTCCCCTGTTCCTTAATTAGGTTAGTTGTTTGAGAAATCACATCATAAAAATTAGGTATCATGAATGTATAGAGAAATATAATTTTGTAAAGAATATATATATGTTGGAATGGAGTTGTTGTGTAACTATAATTTTGCGTGATACCGGAGTACAATTGATCATTGTCTGTGTGGAGCTGTAAATTGTTTTAAATTTCTAATTGGTCATACCAAAAAAATTTGGAGAGCACACTATACTGAGTACAAAATTTGTTTGGCTTCTAAATGAAAAAAATAATACTGAAAAAATTCCAGCCAATGTCCTAAATTATTTTTCTTAAAAATCAAGGTGGCAATGATTGCTTATGTCTTTAGAAACTTCTAAAGCAATGAAATGAAATCATGAAGAGCACAACAAAGATGGAGTTCTATGACATCCTTCAGATTCTGAAGCTTGTTTATGTTGTACTTGTTACTCTCTTGATTTAGTGAATGCTCTTACTTTGTTTTAATGAATTAATTTCCAAATATAGTGAATAGATTTCACAAGTTGACCATAAGCTATTCACCTGAACAAAATGGATTCTCGGAGAAGAAGAACAAGACTATTGTTGAAATCACTAGATGTTTGTTGCTTGAAAAGAAACTACCACAAAGCTTTTGGGAAGAAGTTGTTTATACTTCTGTATATTTGTTGAATAGACTGCCAACTAAAGTTGTGGATGGAAAAATTCCTATTGAGGCATGGAGTTGAATAAGACCATCTGCAATTAAAATTAATGTAGATAGAGTATAGAGCAGAGGCAGTTTGTGAAAAAGAAATTTCTTGACGCTGTTTTTTTCACTGCTGCGACAGTCCTTTTATAAAATAAATACATAGGAAAAACTGAACCTAAAAATTAGGAACTACTGCACCAAGATTTTTTTTCCAAAAACTTTATAACAACCCACATTTAAAACTACTTCCTAAAGACTAGGACAAACATAACGATAGACATTTTATTCCAAACATGACTTATTAAAACTAACACCCACCCTTAAACTGAAAGATTTCAATTTAACTTCTTCTTCTTGAACTCTTTCATAGTGACGATACCCATCAACCTCCTCAGATTTGGAAAGTGAGAAACTTGAGAGGTTTAGTAAAAATGTATAGAACAGTTCTGGCAGCGTGGGCAAGACGATGTAGCATCACTTAAGCTCATAGTGGTGGTTGTCGGTTAGTGAAACTCCCACATAGTTATATTGTAGTTTGATATACACATTGAGCATTATTGTATTTTTCAATACATTGAGTTGCTATCTACAGTTTTACAGCTTTCCATATATATTGCATTTTTTTTAATACTTTATCCTTAAGTATCATGAGTTAAGTCTTTTGAGTTGAGTATCCTAAGTTGAGTATCTGAGTTGAGAACCTTATTATTGAGTTGAGTATCTTATCCTTGAGTACTTCTGAGTTGGGTAAGTTTGAGTATTCCTTGAGTTGAGTTGAACCATGTTTCTTTGAGTTGAGATGAGTTGAGTGAGTTGAGAAGAGGTAAGTATGTTTCACTTTTTATCAGGTTTCAAGCTAATGTTATGCTTATAATTTCCCTTACATGCTCGTACATTCCATGTACTGAGCCATTTGGCATATGCATCCATTCATGATGCAGATTCAGGTATTCGGTATCACCAATAGGACCTTCGATGATACCACATGGAGTTCGAGTTAGCTATGGTAAGCCTCCTTTCTTCTGGAGGATTTCATTTACTTTTCAATTTTGTCAGGATGTCGTGAGTTTTTTCCCGACTTCCATCTTTGTCATTTAGAGGCTTCACAGATAGAAAGTAGAGTTTGAGAAGTCTATTTCATTTATCTTATTAAATATTAAAGACTTGATTTTGCCTATTGTTGGCTAATTGAATATTTTATTTTTATTCAGAGTTATTCTTTTGAGTTAAAGCTTTGTATTTAAGTTTGATGAATTTCATTTCAGTTTTGAGCTTTGTATGCTTGAGTTAGTCTTCCACTTGTAGTCAGCCAGGATGAGGGTTCGCTTGGGGACCATCAATGGTTCTCAAATGCCGGCCACGTCCAGGGTGTAGGCTCGGGTCATGACAAAGTTGGTATCAGAGCAAAGAGTTCAAGTGTCCTAGGGTGTCTATGAAGCCGTGTCAGTAGGGTCTTATTTATGGTTGTGAGGGCCCCACTTCTTTAAACGAGGGACTATAGACATTTAAGAAAAGTTTCCCTTCTTTGATATTGTTAATCGTGAAATAGAGTTATATCATAAAGGTTTATTGATACTCGTGCATTTCTCATAATCATTCGATTACCCATCATACTAGAGGTGGTTGAAAAGTAAAGCCCAATATCCTTATGGATGAGTTATTCTTAGCAAAAGTATTGAGGAAGTCATGAGACTCCAGAGAGGCTTGAGAGAAGCCCATTAGTGAGCTAAGTGTTGAGTTTTAGAGGAATGCACTCATATTATATGAATCATGCGTTGAGCTAAAAATGAGTTGTACTCTTTTACTTAAGCCTTGTTTCAGCTGAGATCCTTATGAGAAAGTATGTTTAGAGCTTGGTTAGTATTTTCACCCGAAAAGGTAGCATGAGCTACGAGATTATGAGCAATAGTAGTAAAGAGTGCCCCTAAGTTAAGAGAATAGTATGCAGAGTTTTATTAATCTAAGTAAGGGAGATGGTGTTTCAACAAGCTATGTTACTATAGTCATGCACCTAGTCAGATATTGATGAGGGGTTTTCCCTTGTGGGTAGAGTGAGAGTTTCTAGTCAAAGATGAGATAGAGTATAAATTTGTTAACCAGAATAGAGTTGATCTCGATGTGCCATCGTAGTAGAGGAGACTAAATTCATGTGTTTAATAAGAGAGCAAAGTATTCATAAAGTGATAGATCTAAGCTAGGCTTATGATTTTTTTGAGAGGGCCATGATGTTCAAAAGGTTATAGAACTGATCAAGTAATGAGGTATGGTATAGTAGGTGAGAAATCATGTTGATATTTGGGTATACTAATAAATATTAAGCTTGAATTTGAGATGAGTGACATGATCAAAAGAATGGCAACATGAGGGTGATGATGTTAGTCTTGAGATTTGATCTAGAAGACTTAACATAGAGTAGGTGAGGCATTGAGATGTTAGCTACAATAAATATGAGTAGTACAAGTAAGAGACTCTAACCTTTAGCTAAGGGCAGCGAAATGTGGCTAAGTCACAAGAGTAACAAGAGCATTAAGAAGTGTACCAATAGGGTATGTAACCAGAAGATGTTAAGCGAAGCACCTTAGAAAGAGGTCCTAGTACCTTCTTATAGGGAGTTTGGTAGTCATGAGATAAGCATATCCCGAGTGTTAGAGTAAAAGAGGATGTAGACCAATTTAGAGACGATGGAATAAGTCTATAGCTTTCGAGTGTCAGCTTTAGACCTAAGGGGGAGATGACAAGATGAGAAATCAAGTCAAGTGTTTGAGAGTAAGATAGTAATGAGTTCCAAAGAGTATGGTAGATATCCTTTCGGAAGTCATTTTAGTGATAGAGTGATGTTACAAAAGAGAGGATTATGTTTTACTATGAGAAATAGTTAAATGAGAGCCTTTAGTTCATTTCGAAGGAGTTGGTTAGTAGGACTCCATGGAGTTGTTAGAGTACTAAGCTTGAATGTGATGTTGTTAAACATTAGGTGGTTCTTGATATGAGCCCTATATGGTGGTAAAGAGAAATAGTTTGGGATGTGATTCCCTATAGAGAGGAATAGAACCCGAACCTAAGGATTTGAGTTAAGCTTGAATATAGCGAAAGAGTACCATTAGACTCAGACCGTGGTAAGAGTAACCCTATTCCATACCCAGTCCAGTCGTCATTCGAGGACGAATGATCCCAAGGGCGAGATATTGTAACACCCCAAAAAAATTGAACTAAGACTCGAACCACTCTTCGTAGTGAGTGAGATTTTTATCAAGGAATTAAATTTTTTCGAAGTGTTAAGGTCACTAGATGTAGCACCTTGAGTTCCAAGAAGAACTAGAGAAAATTCATGAAAGTCATTCCTAAGCTCTTCTATGTTTTAGGTCAACTTCAAACGACCATAACTCTCAGTACGGGATGAGTTAGGTGGGCTACAAGGTATCAAATTGGCGGTCTTTGAATTACTTTCCATCACCACTGAGTTTGCTAAGTTTCGAGTTCGGATGAGTGAGGCATGCCCATGCCCTTTTGAAGTCAGGCTGTCCAAATAAGGAAAGTTACCCAAAAATAATAAGGGGTATTTTGGTCTTTTCCTTACCTAATCAGATTTAATTTGTTTTCAGTAAGGTTTTAGGGGTCTAATCCTATTAGGTTCAGTTTTATAATCCTAATATACGCCTAGGGTTTTAGTTGACAGTTCAAGAAGAGAAAATAAGAGGAAAGAGGAGAAAAGAGTAGAGGATCAGGCGTTCGTCGAGATTCTTGCGTGTTGTTGCGGATTTTCACCACAGGTTTAATCCCTAAGAGATATGTAAGCTTCCATAGTGTTGGGTTTGTTCACCCACACGCCAATCATGTTATTTTCAGCAAAATTTCATTCTTAAAGTTGAAAGATTAGAGTTCTTGATGAGTTCTTGATAGGTGTTCTTGAGGTTCATTCTAAATCTTGATTTGTGGGCTTTTGATGATTTCTTGAGATTAAAGGGAGTGTTTTGAGGGTTTTATTGAGTATATTAGAGTGTAATTATGTTAAGTAATTGAATCCAAGTGAGTAGGGAAGAAACCGTTCGATTCTAGGTGAATTAGGGTGAGAAAATGAGCAAATTAATTCGTCGGGTTTCCTTGGTTCGGGCCTAGCGCGTCATACCAGCCAATGCGCCCCAAACCCTCCTCTGAAGTTTAGGGGCTGGTTCCCCACGCCACTCAGTGTGTCAGGGTCACCCGCCCCATCTAGTTTGACGTCGGTTGCTCCATTTGAGTTAGTTTAAAGTGCACTTTCACTCCCTTTCGATTCTAACTACTCTAAGCTACTTCTAAACACCTAGAAATCATTCATAACAGGATCTTAACCTTGAATTCATAATTCAAATTCAAGGTAGATTTAAGAGTTAAGTTTTGAGAGTTCATTCAAACATTTCGAGAAAGCCCCTTTGAGTTTTTCTTAGGAGTCTTCTACGATTTCTAGTAACTTGTTTCAAGACTCGAGCAAGTGCGTATGAGAATGTATTCATGAGTCTATTTTATCATCATGGGATCCTTCATATCATGAACCATAACTCTTGAATTCATAATTCACAATCAAGAGAGAGTTAAGAGTACAGTTCAAGAAAGTCTTTGAGTTCAATTGTGAATCCTTTGAGCTCAACTATCGATTTGAACTATGTTTTGAAGAAGTAAGTATGATAATGAGAAGAGTCATATACATGAGTTCCATATTATTATTTAGACCCTCGAGTCGAGTCGTTCATGCCCATGAATTCTGTATGAACTTCATAAATTGAGCACCTTTGAGAGGAGTAGTATCTTTAAGTCCTAAGTCTTGAGTATTGAATTCCAAATCCCCTGTTAAATTATATTTCTAATCATGGGACTATTACATGTTACCCATGAAGTCCTTGAGTTGAATTTTTCATGCCCATAATTCTGCTTGAACCCTATAAGTCGAACAGTCTTGAGATGAGAAGTATCGTAGAGTCCTTGAGTTGAGTAGTTCATGCTCATAATTCCGCATGAACCCTCTAAGTTGAGCATTCATGAAATGAGTAGTATCTTTGAAGTTCTTGAGTTCCAAGTATTGAGTTCTATCTATGGTTATTGAAAACCTTGCATTGAGTCATTCACGTCCATAATTCGACATGAACCATATTTTTAAGAAGTCTTTTACAAATGTTTTAACTTTGTTTTAAGACTTAAGGTTTGAGTTGAGTAAAGAGTAAGAATAAAGTTCATTTCTTCAAAGATTTTACGGGAACTAAGTATCCCAAGAGTTAAAATGTTTTTACATTAGAACACGTCTCTGTAAGAGTTTTATTTTTAAAATATATGAGCTGAGTATATTTTGGGAGTAGTATTGAGCACCGATATGGGGACGCGAATTTATAATTCAAGTCTCCGTAAACCATGCAGCCATCATGGGTAGAAAGGATCTTACTTTTTAGATGATTCCTTAGTGTTTTATAGCATAGACTAGTGGATCCACTTAGTTAAGGCATTTTATATGACGGAAAAGTATAGGACAGTTCTGGCAGCGTCGGCAAGACTTTGTATCATCACTTAGGCTCATAGTGGTAGTTGTCGGTTAGACAAACTCTCACAGAGTTAAAATGTATTTTTATGTACACATTGAGTATTATTGTATGTTTCAATACATTGAGTTGTTATCTACAGTTTTACAGCTTTCCATATATATTGCATCTTTTACTATTGCTTTATCCTTGAGTATCATGAGTTGAGTCTTTCGAGTTGAGTGTCTGAGTTGAGAACCTTATTACTGAGTTGAGTATCTTATCTTACTTCTGAGTTGAGTAAGTCTGAGTAGTTTGAGTATCCTTGAGTATTCCTTGAGTTGAGTTGAACCATGTTTCTTTGAGTTGTTATTGACCACGCTTTAAAAGCATAACCTTTTATTCATCTTCTACAACAACACTTCCAAATTGTGACATTTTCTTATGTACACGCTACAATTTATAATCAATAAACCACACAATTGACATCCCTATAGCCACACTTTGAAAGTGTGGAAATGTCGTCCAGAATTTTTATAGCCACAATTTTCAATTGGGAATAATAATTTTGGTTTGCACATATTCACTCACCACGTAATTATATATGAATGATCTCAAACACCAAATAAGCTTATAAATATTCAAATATACATATTTACAATAAACAGTGAAAAACATGTCTTGTACTACACACACTTAGAAATAATATTTTAAAGATCTGCAACAGCAACAAATTCCACATAACCAAATGTATTCAAACATATCTCACAGTAGTTCAAAAACTCCTTATCATTCACGATCAATAGATCGAGTTTAATTGTGATTGACATTTAACATTTGATCACCCGCATTTACCTACACATTCAAAATAAATTGAAAGTTAGAAAAAATGATATGAGACACTGATCATGCTTAATCATCTTATGAAAGGTTTGGAAAAGAAACAACATTAATCATGATGGAAAAATCAATTTTGATAGACTATTACATAAAGTAAATATCAACATATGGCAGCTGGTTAAGACCAAGTATCCTAGAATGTAGAATATCACATCATAGTAGCTGAGAGAATCACCAATCTAGACAACTACAAGCTTATTATCTACCACCATTTAACTTTGTCCTTGGGGGATGCAGTAGTAAAATGAAGCTTGAAACTCGTAACATGGTCATCAGTCCTTTCTATTAATTTGAGTGCCAGTTAATATGCCATCCTAGTTTTTTATTTGACCTTTTATATAATTCTTCACACGTCTTCTGTCCTGTGCTCACAATTTCATCACATCAAGTGAAAAAAATTAACATTCATTAAAAGGAATATTCTATTTATTTTCTTCCTTTTATTTATTTTTAAATGTATAATTTATTACTTTAATACTTTGTCTTACAAAATTTTGCATAACTCATATTTGTAGACAACACCACAGTAGGTGATGCAAGGCTTGCATTGGCAAGGTGTTCAAAAATAAGTATCTCTATCTTGGAGCTTATGGAAATAGGTTTGTGCATTGGCCCCCAATCTTGTGACTTCATTAAACCAATACTGATAGTGCTAATTGGGGAAAGCCCTTCTAAGAGTTCCTAAGGAATAAGTGTTAGGATATATACTGGAAATCTGATGTTTGCTTAAGCTGAGGTCATTTCAGACACAACACTGAGGTGGAGACAATTATGATTAAAGAAGCTCTAGTGTACTGTGTTGCTGAAGATTTTATGTATTGCATAATTAAGAATGAGTCTCATTTAATGAAAAATGTATGAGAAGGTGTGTGGATCACACCCTTGAACATTAGTACAATAGTAGAAGAAACAAGGAATTTGATGGAGATTTAAGAACCCTGGTGCAACACCTATATATAGAGGGAAATACATTTGTGTGTGTAATTGTTCTTGCAATGACACAATCAACAACATTATCATCCTAGACACATCATTCATAATTAAGTGCAAAGGTAAGGGAAGATCAACCTTTCAACAATACCATACTTTACACATTAGTCATAGGAGATTTACTTTCTAAATGAATCAATAGTTTATACATATGTTGCATCCATATGCATAAACCCTAGCAATTTACCTCTTTTCAAGGTCATGAATCATGCCTCATAATTACAGCTAAAGATACTACAATAGGCATGAATAAAACAATATTCAATAGCTAAATTCACATAGAAACAATTCATAGTAATATTCTTGCATCAATACACCCATCACAATACTTGAAATTGGGGTCATGGGGGTGTACATGGGTTTAAGGGGAAATTTACAATAAAAATCACCATTAAACATCAAATCATCTATAGTATAATGCAATTAACATAATAAAATCATTTTTAGGAAGAACCCATGGCTATAATAAAAACCTAGTTTTTGAACAACATACCAATTTCAAAATTAGAGTTTGAAAGCTTCATGAATAAAAGTGTTCCATGAATGAAGGTCCTCATACCTTAATTTCAGCTTTGCCCACAATTTGGAGTTGAGAAGATTGATTCTTGAGCCCTAACCTTCAAGTTCTTGGTGTTCTTCAATGGAGAAACTTTTAGAGAGAGAAATATTGAGAGGAGATGGGTCT
The DNA here is from genome assembly GCA_036553675.1 of Solanum okadae. NCBI lineage: Eukaryota > Viridiplantae > Streptophyta > Magnoliopsida > Solanales > Solanaceae > Solanum > Solanum okadae. The sequence goes on from CM071681.1 coordinate 36,132,167, forward strand.
TCTTTTAATATTTCTTAAAAGTAACTAAATTCCAAGGTTTTCAAGTCTAAAAACGTTATTTATTCACTAGGAAAGGAATAAAATAATAAGGACTAAACTTTGGAAAAGAATTAAGGACCCTTAAACTTTGAACTTAAATTTTCCGCCCTTTCACGACTTTTCTCGCCCAATGGACCCTCTTGGCTCGCCAAGGGCACAAGGCCACTCGCCAAGTGAACCCTTGGCTCGCCCAAATTTCTAATGAGCTTAAAAAATTGGCAGCTCACTAGGCGATCTAGAGGGACCAATGGGCGACTCGCCAAGCTGGTTGGCGAGCTAAGGCTTAGTTTACCCTTTGTTCCAGAACATAGGCTAGGAGGGACAGCCCACTAGGTGACCCAAGTGCACTTTGGCACATCGCCTAGTGGCTTGGGCGACCATGCTACCAATCGCCAACCTATCCAAAGAAAAACAAGTCCTCTTTCACCCTTTCTTGATAGCTTTGGTCCTTACCTTCATTCCTAGATGTTTACCTCCCTTATTTAGCTTTAGTTTGGTGTTATACATCTCCGGAAGTTACATCAACCCTCACATTAGCTCTAATTCAATGTAGACACCAACTTGAAGTTATACCAACCCACACGATAAGGCTCTAGTTTAGCCTATTGATTTTTTTCCATGTTATTACAAATGGTCAAGGGCGTCCAGAAGGTGGGCGAGGAGGATATTAGAGAGCCACGGAGGTAGGGTAAATGGTAACGCAGGAAGAGGTACGATGTAGCCAGGCCTGGAAGTTGCCCGTCATGATGATAGGGCTCACTGTTACGCCTTTTCGGGCAAGAACGAGGCAGAGGCATCTGACACAGTGATCACATGTACTATTCTTGATTGTGATCGGATGGCTAATATCTTATTTGATCTGGGTTCTACTTATTCTTATGTATCCGTGCGATTTGCCTCAGAGTTTGATATGAATTGTGATATACTTGATGCCCCCATCTATGTTTCTACCCCAATTGGAGAGTCTGTCATAGTCACCCATGTCTATCACGCTTGTCCTATTTTGTTTATGGTTTTCAGACTTGGGCTGATTTGGTGATTATGGATATGGCTGACTTTGACATAATCTAGGCATGGCTTGGTTGTCCCCCTATTATCATGTGTTTAATTGTAATACTAAGTCTGTGACTCTAAAAATTCTGGGAAGGGAAAAGTTATAGTGGCAAGGGGTGTACAAGCCTAAGCAAGCTAAGATCATATCCTCAATTTAGGCTAGGAAACTGGTAGGGTAGGGTTGTTTGGCTTATTTGGCTCATATTTGAGATGTTGAGTCTCCATCTATTGAGTTTATTCCCGTGGTGTAAGAATTTAGAGAAGTATTTCCTAATGACTTGCCTAGTATGCCTCCGGATAGGGATATAGATTTCTGCATTGATTTAGAACCTGGTACTCGTCCCGTTTCCATCCCTCCATATTGCATGGCTCTGGTATAATTGAGAGAGCTGAAGGCTCAAATCCAAGAACCTCTTGATAAAGGATTCATCCATCCTAGTGTTTCCCCGTGGGGTGCTCCTGTCTTGTTTGTTAAGAAAAAAGATGGTAGTATAAGGATGTGTACAGATTATCGTAAAATGAATAGGGTCACCATTCAGAATAAGTATCCATTGCCTCGAATATAAGATCTTTTTGACCAATTGCAAGGTGCATCCGTTTTCCAAAAGATTGAAGCGGTTAAGAATTGGGTTCGACCTAGCTCTGTGACGAAAGTTAGGAGTTTTGTGGGACTCGCTAGCTACTATCATCCATTTGTGAAGAACTTTGCTTCTATTGCCACACATTTGACGAATTTGACCAAAAATGAGGTACCCTTTGAATGGACTGAAAAGTGTGATGAGAGCTTCGAAAAGCTTAAGACTCTTTTGACCAGAATGCCAATTCTAGTATTACCGGTGGAAGGTAAATATTTTATTATTTATTGTGGTGCTTCCCATTCGGGTTTGGGTATTGTGTTAATGCAAGATAAAAATGTCATAGCCTATGCATCGCGATAATTGAAGGTGCATGAGAGGAATTACCCAACACATGATTTGGAGCTGGCAGTGGTAGTGTTTGCTCGTAAGATTTGGCGACATTACCTCTATGATGTCAAGTGTGAGTTGTTTACTGATCATCATAGTTTGAAGCATGTGTTCACTCAAAAGGATCTGAATCTGAGACAACGAAGGTAGATGGAGTTACTCAAGGATTATGATATGACCATTCAATACCATCCGGGTAAGGCTAATGTAGTGGCAGACTCTTCTAGTCGAAAAACGGTGAGTATGTGAATTCTAGCTTGTTTGAGTGTATCCAAGCGACCATTGGCTAAGGAAATTCAGACCTTGGAGTCTAACTTCATGCAGTTAGGCATCTCAGAGAAAGGTGGGGTGTTAGCTTGTAACGACCCGAGAGCACCCCCTAGTCGTTATCGACGTATTCGACTTCTCAGAGGTCTTATACAAGCCCTTAGCATTCGGCATAGCATTTATCATAGAAAAATAGCGAAAAATTTAAAACTTTTTCATAATATAACACAAGACATAAAAGTGACCTCATTAAAACTTTAAAACAAAAATTGGAGTACTATGTCTCAAGGTAGCCATCTTAAAACATGACTACAACACAAGAGGGACACAACCCTTACAATACAAAAGAAACTACTATCTAGTACATTGAACTTAAGGACACTCTTTAACATAAAGGTCCTTGAATCTTTAAGGACACACCTGAACTTGGGAATAGTAAACCAAGCTCATCGCTTCAAGGAAATACCCTTTAGTCACCATCACCTACACTTGGTGTAAAAAGATGAAGAAGAATGGTGTTAGCAGAAGAATGCACTAAGTATGATAACCATGCAAAACATGCTCTTAAAAGGACATTTAGTTGGAAACCATGCATCATGCCTTTTTAGATTAACTTCAAGAGAATTTAGAACATTAGGGACAACATAAACCGCATACATCATCATACACATGGAAACCATTCATAATAGCACATAGAGCCACTTATAACATTTTAGGCACATTCAATGTATACAATACATTACCTTCCTCTTTATCTTAACTCCTTTTCTGAAGCAACCCTTAGGGAATACTTGGTGCAATGTATTACCTTAAGGTTACCAAAGGTGAACTTACATATAGCCTTCATCAATCCAACCACATATATTCATAGAGTCATAAGTACACCATAAGACATAGTCTTCACATAGGAACCATCAATTAAGACAACCCCCAAGTCACACTACTGCAATGTGCAAGTAGCATCCCATAATACTAGTCCCACCAAGTGTTCCTAGGAAGCCACCATAGACTAGGCACATCATATTCAACAAGTCATAACATCTTCATTTAACATTAGACATAAGACCAACATTCTTCATAACATCATATAAGGACCACTACAAGAAAATGGGTCTTTAGGGAAAGGAAAATTGGTCTCTAAAAGGGCAAATCCAGTCGTTATTGGTCATTTACGACTGGACAAAAATTGGTCGTCGACCATCGTTAGTAGCTCCGAGGTTAAAACTAGACGACCAAATTCAAGTCCAGTAGTTAAGAAATCTTTAGTGACGGCAAAAAATTTGGTCATTAGATCTTTTTTGCGATCACATTTTCCCTTCGTTAATTTTTATCTTGGTCGCTAGATAACTTCATAAAGTTATATTATAAGCTCTTTTAGCGTCCGAAATCCATGTTATAACATCAACAATTTAACAACCACATTTCCCTTTGTTGATAATTAAAAAAATAAATACTATTAAATAAAAGGTTACATTTTGTCTGATCCCTTGTGATTGAGAATTAAAAATCATTATTTCATATGTAACTAAACAAACATTTCCAAAGTCATAAAATATAGTAAATAATTTAAATTGATGATTATGTAAGTACGTAGTTAATTACAATGAACGAAGAGTTTCTAAAAATCCTACAAAAAGAAAAATAAGAATCTAGAATGTATATATATGTAGAGATGGTAATTAATATTTTAAAGAAAATATAGCGTAGATTATTGTAAAGTAAGTTTAATGAACTTCTTGCGCTTTAACTTGTTCATCTCTACTAATATATTCAATTGTTTTTCAACTCACTCCACACTTGAAGATCCTTCGTCACTTCAAATTCTTGATCATCTGTTGCAAGAATAAATATTTGCATCAGTTAATTGAATAGTTCAATTGGATATGTTGCGGAGACATAATTAATAATGATTGTATAATTATTTTCTCATCAAAAATTCAGATTATAAGAAATTAAAATGCTTTGTTTCACAAGAAAATTCAGCAAAGTATAGAAGCACAACGTTAACAGCATATATATAGCAACAGTTGGGTGCAAAGAGAGTACAATTTTCTTTAAAATCTTAAATCAAATGTCTAGAAGCAACTTAATACTAACTAATTTCTAATGAAGGTGCACCAAGGATTCAAATTTCTGCCCAAAATCTAATGGATGTTCAGATGTTGTAAAGGGAGGGCAGCTTGCTACAACATCAATCATGGTTCTCAAGACTTAACTTGTGTTGTAAAGGAAGGGCAGCTTGCTACAACATCAACCATGGTTCTCAAGACTGAACTTTTTTTCAGTGGTTCGAAGTTTTATCCTTGGAAGAGCATCAAATTTATTCGTTCAGATTCTCAAGTGTTCCTATTCGTCAACTCCAAATGCAAACAATACTTCCACAAAAAGTTGAAGCCATCCAAACTTACTTAGACAACTATGTATAGGAAACAAGAAGATGCCTAAAAAAAGGTGACGTACGACCAAGAAGCAGCCATAAAAGAGGTGACGTACGTCCATTGTGGGTGCAAACCTTGGAGGTAATTCAAAAGAAGAGAACTGAAAGTCCAGAAGTTCGAAATGCTGCCAGAGAGGCTGCTCTTTGAGAAGTTATGGAAAGGATAAAAAAAATGAATGATGAAAAGAAGGATAATAAGGCAGAGATTCATGTCAAGTTACAAAAAGATAGAGGAAACAGTAATATGTACACATGAGCTAGCTGATATCGATGCTTCATGCCTTAAGCAGTAAAAAGATTACTAACCTGTAAAATGATTCATCCATTACTTTATTCACTTGAAGATGGTGGTGATGAAGGATCTCTGAATATTACACTTTCAAACATTTCACATTTCTTCTCTATGTTATCCAAGTGTCTTTTCATTGATTCATTTTCTTTTCGAGACACATTCAGTTCTTCTAATAGTGCAGCCTTTTCCTTTCGACTCGCATTTAGCTCTTCTAACAGTGTAGTCTTTGCAGTGCTACCTCCTTTCAAATCCTTACTGGTTATCCCACCACCAAATCCAACCACATGGATCTTGCTCTGAGGTCCGAAACATCTTTCTACCACCTCGATATTAGTAAGCGATGGCTCAACTTGAAATGACCCAAAAAGTTCTTAAAAATGTGCTTCGGAAGTTACCGGAAACTTGTTTAGCTATATCAAAAAAATCTGTTTCGTTTTTCGAAAATCCGACTTCATATTCTTGTTTAGGGGGTCAAATTGAGTGGGAAATGGGTCTAATCCAAATTTTAGAGCAACCGTATCAAAATCCGAAATTTCCAAGTGAAACCTTTTTCGAGGGTCTACTTTGGAGGGTCATATCTCCTAGCACACAAATATTTGGGTGGCCCATAACATATCCATGGAAATCCCTTTGAGTTAGATACCTAAATCACTTCGTTTAACCTCATTCGGAGTTCAGACGAAGAAGTTATGCCCATTTTCGTAAAATCTGTCCGGCAGGAAATGCAATTTCCAGTGAGCGTTTTTACTGTTCACCCGCCTCATTTTTTTTTCTAAGTGTTGGACCATTTTTCCAAAGGGCACATGTTATTTCCTATATACCATTAGTTCAATTCCCATCTCTAAAACATTTCCCAAAACACCTCTCTCATACTTAGACACATTTTCTCTCAAGTTCTCTCAAGAACCCTAATCCAAAAACTTCCTCAAGATTGAAGAGACTCTTGCTCCAAGTTCCAAGCTTCCATTGAAGACACTCTCAAGACCTTCATAAGAACTCAAGGTATGTGGTGTTGAACTCATGGGTCCTTCCACCCATAGTGCCTAGACTCTATTCTACTCACTAATTCATGGATTAAGTTAAGATTCATAAATTAGTCTTGTTCTTTGTAATAATTTCCTGCACATTGAATTTTAAACATGAAAAGTGATTGTTTTGAGCATGTTGTGATTCTAGAACTTGAATCTAAATTTGGAATGGATGTGGAGATTTTCATGTGGTATTATGGGTGTTAAAAGGTGTTGTTGTAGGTTGTTCACTGGTTTGGCTGCATAATTACTACCCTATTTTCCATGCTCTTTGATTCCATTACATGCCTTCAAGGTGTTTGACAAAATGTCCAACTATGGAGAATTGATGAATCGATGCTTTAAAGCTTGAGTTATGAGATGTATGGCAATCCAGAGATGTGTTGATGACAAACTAAGCTTGTGTATATGTTCATTCCATACGTGAGATTGCATTAGAGCCTAATGGGAATTTCCTATATAAAGTGTTGCATGACCATGCCCGGTCCGGGGGAAAAGAATCGGACAACCATGTGAGAGATTTATATCTCACCACCTAGGATGCTTGGGGTGTGACCAACATCAACCATGTGAGAGGTTTATATCTCACCACCTAGGATGCTTGGGGTGTGACCAACATCAACCATGTGAGAGGTTTATATCTCACCACTTAGGATGCTTGGGGTGTGACCAACATCAACCATGTGAGGGGTTTATACCTTGCCACCAGGGTGTCCGGGTGTGAACGGCATCCCCCATCCTAAGTTGGGGTTATAGATTGGTTGGATCATGCATACACATATGATATCTACTATTAGTATAGATTTACTTAAACATGTTTGACTTCACTTTGATCATGCATCCTCATATTGTTATTCATAATGCCTATGAAACTATTTCTTGTATTTCGATTGTGTCCTTGTCTATTGTTGTGTTGCACCCCGCATACTTAGTACATTCCAAGTACTAACGCATATTTTGCCTACATGATGTCACCATGTAGGGACCGGAGCTACTCTTGGTCCTTCTCTCCATTCACGTGGCTAGTACGGTGCTTATCCGAGTTTGTTGGTGAGTCCTCAATGATTCGAGGACTATGTTATGTTTCCTACTCCTATGTTTTGAGACTTTAGCTTGCAATTGTATTTTGACTATGAGGGGAGCCGGTAGTATGTCATGGCCCCCGTCCTATCTATGTATGTAGAGGTGTGCGTTGGACAAGTATTTTGTAAATGAGCTTGACTCTTGTTCTATGATGTCATTTTGAAATGGTTTGCCCTTAGTCCCTATTTCCCGTTAATTAATGTTGAATGTACTTCCGCGACCGATGAAGTGTGATGACAAGTTTGAGAGGCTTGTTTGGGGTTCCTTCGGGTTCCTCATTCGCCATGTCACGTCTAGGCCCTAGGCTTGGGTCGTGACACAACTTGTAGTAGTTCTTGAATTTCGTCCTGTAAAATACAAAAAAAATTAAAGACAATGCAATAGACATTCAAAAAAAGTATGTAAACATAAATTTGTAAATGGACATACATATTTTTTATTAGTTTCAGGTTCGAGAAGCTTGTTGTCCTTCTTACGAGTCTCAAAGAAGATAGTTGCCATGTCCGGTGGATTACCATGCTTTCCTCCCTTAACATTCAAACAATCATATATTTGAAACGAAGAGGAGCTTTCTTAATAGGAGTAGAAGAATCACATACGTACAAATTCATAAATTATCTCTCTAATTGGCTTGCTACGCGTACGATGAGGCATAATCAACTTAGACCTATTCCTTGTGTTTCGCGTACTTATTTCCTGTATTAACAACACATTAGCAACATTATGATAGACAATCTAAATGACTGGTTAATAAATATCCTACCTTACATTTTTCAGTTAAAAAATGCTCTTTGACCAACCATTCCCAATCACTCTGGTCGACCCCCTGTGGCACATCTTTGAGAACCTCTTTTAGTGGTTTCAACTTTGCATTCATGTGCATTGATCCTCTCCAATTGTTCCATAACCTTCTCATATGTTTCAATACATGATCTCTATGACCATTCATGTCATCACTGTCAAATTTTTCCTAATATATATTACAGATATCATTAAACAAGAGACTCAAAATTTTAAAACGAAAGGTTGTGAACAACACTGTAGTAAGATCAACTGGTACATATTATATAATCCGCAAGGTTGTAACTTGTAAGTGTAACATTGCAGACAATAGATAAACAAATAACATAGCGTAAGAAAGAAAGAAGAAGATCTGAAAGAAAAGAAGATGAGATGAAAAACATAACATGCAGTGTCTAGAGTGTCACAACAAGATAAGATAAGAAGACAAGATGAAGAAGTTCTTACTGATTGCTAGCTAACCACACTATACTAAGATCAACTGTTAAATATATAATCAACAATGTTGTAAGTGTAACATTATTGATACACTTGATGGGGTGGGCTGAAAACAGGGGGACAATTGCAGATTATGGACAATGACAGAGGGAATATTACAGACAATAGATCATAGACAAATAACAGAGCATAAGAAAGAAAGAAGACGAGATGAAGAAGCTCTTACTGATTACTAGCAAACCACACTATACTAAGATAAGATAAGAAGACAATATGAAGAAGCTCTTACTGATTACTAGCAGAACACACTGTACTAAGCTCAAATGTTAAATTTTCAGAAAGGTAATTGGTCTGCAGTTTACTTTTATTACTAAATATTGTAATATGTTGCCGAGAATGTCAAAGAAATGAACCAAAAACAAGATTCAATAAATAGCAATTCAATATGTTGTGATCATTTAAATCCTTACAGTGACAGCTCCCCACATGTGTTCCAAATTAGCTTCTTCGATGTCTGTCCATGAGTGTACCCGCAAAGGACACATATTACGATCACGAACTAAGGAACCCAAGTGTCTCGAAAATAAAGCATGATGATCCCCAACAACTCGATTATGATAAAAAGTGCCTCTAAGCTTTTCTCCAGGTTTAAGTCCTGTAACAACTTTACACAAATTTGGTCCTCTAACCTTTTTAACCTTCTGAAATTCACATGAACCTACAAGTTTTGATATAAGTCAAACATAAAAGAATCTCAATTTGTAAACAATAAAGATGTCCTACAACTTAAGAGAGTTATATACCTATTTTTCTTCTCTGATTGTCTTGCATCACTTCAACTTCATCTCGAGGGAGTGTAGGATCATCTTCCATTGGATCTAACCCCGAAAGAACACAATTATTATTTTGAGCGAGTTCATCCAGTTCATACTCTGCAATTTCAGAATCTTTACTTTGTCCATTCAAAGTTCTCTTTTCAGCGCACCTTCTCATAGAGCCCATAGATGTAAAACTTTGTGTTCGCTCCCTTGCTAATCAAACATTAAAACAAACTCAATCCACTAACAGAAAAATGAATTTACCTACTAAAGCTCAAGAGATTCTATCCATAGTAAACTAAAAAGGGAATATACTTGAAGCAATTCCATATCAGTAGTACTTAGAAGTTCTTATAGGTACATGTGGGGGTTCTCTACTTGCTTTTCTGGTGTACATACTTGGACTACTATATATATAAGACCTTAAAGTTGATAAATACCTGATTTACTTCTCAAATCCTGCTGCATTACTTCAAGATCATCATGAGCAAAGGAAGTATCATGTTCTATTTGACTAAAATCAGGCTGCCTAAGGTTCTTATTATGTGCTAGTACATTTGTAACAGAAGATACCGCACTGTAGCCTTTAATTGTTCGAATAGAAGTTCTCTGCTGGAAAGTACTTCCTCTGCCAGAATCCACAGATGTAAAAATCTCGTTGTTTGCCTTGCCTATAATAAGAACATTATAAAATTTCAAACTCAAATTAATAAAGAAATATACTGGTTGAGAAAATAAAATATAATACCAGATTTTCTTCTCAAAGTATCTTGTATTACTTCATGATTGTCATGAAGAAAGGAAGTATCTCATTCGATTGCATCAAAATAAGGAGGGACGGCATTAGTCTTCTGTGCAACAACATTCTGATCATATGCAGCAGAATTTAAACCTTTGTTGTTTCCAATCATTTTTCTCTTTTCGACGCTTCCTCTAACAGAGCTGAGAGATGTAAACCTTTTTCCTCGTCCCATTACTTCAAGATCATCATAAGAAATTAAAGTATCAACTTCAATTGGATCAAAACCAGGTTGCATAAGGTTCTTACTTTCTTTACTAGAGCACACAGATGTAAAGTTCTGTCCTTTCTCCTTTGCTACAATTCAAACATTATACATCCTTAGTCGTCTAACAATAATAAAAAATTGTATACAAAGAAAATAAAATAAGATCAGAAACCTGGTTTACTTCTCGCAGTCTCTTGCATTACATTAAGATTTTCGTGAGGAAATGAAGTTTCATATTCTATTAGATCAAGACAAGGTTGCACAAGATTCTTGTCCGATGGTAGTTCATTCCGATCAGAATATGCAGCACTACAATCTTAACTTTTTCCAATCGAAGTTCCTTGTACTACAATACTTCCTTTAACAGAGCCCATATATGTAAATGTCTACCTCATATATCCTTTTCTACAATTCAAACATTATAAAGTCTTAATCAGTACACTAAATAACCTGAATTCCTCTCTAAGGCTTCTCCAAACAAGATTTCCCAAAATAAATCCCTTAAACAAACATCAATATACACCTATTTTAGATAAATATGAAAGTGCACTTTCCTAAAGTTACAGCTAGAAGCAACATAAAGAAAACATCTATTTAGAACTATTTTAGATCACAGAGCAGGGAAAAATGAAAAATGACATTATAATTTCGAAATGACAGTATCTGAACCTTTATTGTTTCCAATCATTTTTCTCTTTCCGACACTTCCTCCAACAGAGCTGAGAGATGTAACCCCTTTTCCTCGTCCCATTACTTCAAGATCATCATGAGAAATTATAGTATCAACTTCAATTGGATCAAAACCAGGTTGCATAAGGTTCTTATTGTGTGCTGGTTCATTTTTACCAGAAGATGGAACACTATAATTTTTACTTTTTCCAATTGACATTCTCTGTACAACATTACTTTCTTTACTAGAGCACACATATGTAAAGTTCTGTCCATTCTCCTTTGCTACAATTCAAACATTATACATCGTTAGTCGTCTAACAATAGTAAAAAATTGTATACTAACAAAATCAAATAAGATCAAAAACCTGGTTTACTTCTCGTTGTCACTTGCATTTCATCAAGATTTTCATGAGGAAAGGAAGTTTCATCTTCTATTAGATCAAGACCAGGCTGCATAAGATTCTTGTCCGATGCTAGTTCATTCCTATCAGAATATGCAGTACTACAACCTTTACTTTTTCCAATCGAAGTTCCTTGTACTACAATACTTCCTTTAATAGATCCCATAGATGTAAAGTTTTGCCCAATTTCCTTTTCTACAATTCAAACATTATAAAGTCTTTATCAGTACACTAAATAACCTGAACTCCTCTATGAGGCTTCTCCATACAAGATTTCCTAAAATAAATCTCTTAAACAAACATCAATATAGACCTATTCGAGATAAATATGAAAGTGAACTTTCCTAAAGTTAGAGCTGGAATCAACATAAAGAAAACGTCTATTTAGAACTGAATGTAAAGACCTTTATAGCTTGAGAATATAAAAAACAACACCTAGCAATAAAAATCTGTAGATTCAGAAAATAAAATATAATACATGATTTGCTTCTCAAAGTCTCTAGCATTTTGTTTGTTGGATCAATCAAGGTTCTCTTTTCAGCAGTTACTCTTACAGATCCCATTGATTTGAGGCTTTGCCCTCGTCCCCTAGCTAACGCACCAGGTGGAAGGAATGATTGCTTTAAATTCTTTGAACTTGATCCCATTTCAGATTTCTTAATATTTAAAGGACTCATTTCATCCTATCATAAAGTCCAACAGTAGAGTACATTTAGCTAAATTTCTTTTAGGACGGATATTAACATAGAACAAATATAAAAATAGCTAGGATAATCAAACAAAAGATAAATGCTACTACAAATTGTCTCTATTCATTTCATACAAAGTAAATAAGAAGATATTGTTATTGGATCAACCTCTATTCACTTTAACTACTTCAATGGATCAAAATTACATATAGAAGATTAGAATATATGCATGTAATTGAAAAATATAAACATCCACTATGAAGTTCCAAACCTGTATGAGTTCTTTTTCTTTTCCTTTCAATTGAATCATGTAAATCCTCGGAATCACAATCATTCTTTTGCATATCATCAAAAGAATCACGAGGCATAAACTTTCGCACCACATTCCAGCCTTTATTAGAATGATCTCTCACATAAAACACCTGTGATGCTTGATTGGCTAATACAAAAGGCTCATCGGTTTTCAAAAATCGTTGGGGGTTAACACTCACAAAGTCATATTCATCTATTTTAACTCCCCTTTCTTTGTCATATACATCATATCACATACATTTAAACAAAACCAATCTTCTCCCCCCAATAAATTGTAATTCAAGAACCTCTGTTAGTTCTCCATAGTAATCAATGATTCTATCTTCCTTATCAGTCTCACCAGCAACAACTATCCCACTATTTTGAGTCCTCAAACCGTTATCATAATCTTGTGCATGAAATCTATACCCATTAATAATGTAGCCTTTGAAACTTGTCGTATATTTCATAGGACCACGTGACAATGTGAGTAAATCTTCCATTTTCTTACTATTGTCATGTTTGAATAATCCTTCAATCTATCATGATTAAGAACATAGTTTAGCAAATATTATTTCCATGATTTGAAAATAATAGTTTTTAAATAGTATTCACCTTTTCTTTAAACCAACTGATGAATTGCCTATTTGAATTTTTTGAGAGGAATCACCTAGAACTTGAGAAAACTCTCTATAGAAGATTGAAGCATAATAAGAGTCATTACTTACTCGAGAAGAATTATATTTTGAAGCATTTTGAAGAATTACAAAATAATTATTTTGAAAAGTAATTACTTACTCGAGAAATGGTTGAACTTCATCACAATTCTTCAAAATATAAATATGGGCTTGCTCCATTTCTTTTAAATCAAGTCGGTGTGTCTTGCCGCCTTTTAAAGCTTTTCCAGGTTGACAAAAAATCATTAAACCTCCATCAGATTCTATAGTACCCCCATCATAGTTCCGTTCAAGGCGATTAAATTTTGTTTCCATTGTATGCAAATACCTTGAACATAAGGTTGTAAATTCATTCGCTATATGTCCCTCTCAATAGAACCTTCAACGCATGATCTATTACGAATAAAAAGCTTCAAAAAGTATAACCATCGCTCCACTGGATACATTGATCGATATTGAACAGGTCCAGGAATCATCGCCTCATTAGCTAAATGAATTGGCAAGTGCTCCATGACATCAAAAAAAGCAGGAAGGAAAACCTTTTCTAACTTGCATTGAGTTTCAGGAATTTGTTCTATTAATTTGTTCCAACTCCTCTAGTTTTAAGCACTTTGCTTCAAGAATATTGAAAAACAATGACAACTCAATTATTGGCTCACGCACCTCATTGCATAGCATACTACGTATGGCAAGTGGGATTAAATGTTGAAGAAGAACATGACAATCACGACTTTTTAATCCTGAGATTTTGTGATCTTTCATATTGATACAATGAGAAATATTTGATGAAAAACCATCAGGAACCCTTAAATTCTTTAAAAAATTTAAAAATGTGTGCTTCTCTTCAGGAGATAATGTGAAACATGATGTTAGTAGCTCATCCTATCTCTAATTATTTTTGGATGTAATTCTTTCCTGATGTTCACCTCTTGCAAATCCAAGCGACTACTCAGGGTCTTTTGTTTTTCCTTTGATATTTAAGATTGTTCCCAAAATATTATCACATATATTCTTCTCAATGTGCATCACATCTAAATTATGCCGCAACAATAATGTTTTCCAATATGGAAGATCAAAAAAGATACTCTTCTTATTCCAAATATCACCTCTATTCTCATGTGATACTTTAATCTTCTACTTTGGATCATTTGTTAGAGGTAACCCATCTAAATCAACCACTTGATCAAGTATGTCATCACCAGAAAATGTATTTGGAGGTAATCTCCACTCTGTAGTACCATCAAATGACTTTTTATCGTTCCTCCATTTGTGATTAACAGGAAGAAAGCGTCTATGACCCATATAACACTGTTTTTGACCATTTTTCAACCTATCTGAGATTGTTTCTTTATTGCAACATGGGCAAGCCAATTTTCGTTTTGTACTTCAACAGATAGATTTGCGTAAGCTGGAAAGTCATTAATGGTCCACAATAAAGCAGCATGCAACATGAAGTTTTGTTTAGTTGATGCATCAAAGGTAACAATTCCAATTTCCCATAATTCCTTTAATTCATTAATCAATGGTTGAAGATAAACATCAATTGCATCTCCAGGACTTCCAGGATCGGGAATAATCATTGACAAAATAAAATTTTCCTGCTTCATGCATAACCAAGGTGGTAAATTATAAGGAATAAGTACCACATGCCAAATACTGTATGGAGTTCTAGAACATCCAAATGGTTGAAAACTATCACTAGCAAGTCCAAGTCTAACATTACGAGGCTCCATAGCAAATGATTGATGAAGTTCATCAAACTTTTTCCATGCTTTTGAATCAACCGGATACCTCATAATCTCATCATTAACTTTGTTTTCATGATGCCATCTCATTAAAGAAGATGTTTTTGAGCACATAAACAATCATTGAAACCTTGTCTTTAAAGGAAAATAGCATAAGATGTTGTGTGGTATGTTTTTCCCCTTTTTAAATCTGGTTTCCCCACTATGTTTATCCTCCTTCCATTTAGATGCACCACAAATTTTGCAAGAATCAAAAAACTTATCATTCTTCCAATATAACATGCAATCATTCTTACATGCATCGATCTTCTCATATGAAAGCCCTAGGCTTCGAATTAGCTTCCTTGCTTCATAATATGAATCTGGCAAGTTTGATTCATCAGGCAACAGATCATTCTTTAACATCTTCAATAGCATATTAAACGAGTCATTACTCCAACGACCAATACTTTTAATATGAAGCAACTTCACCAAAGTAGAAAGTTTTGAAAGTTTTGAACCTTTGTACAATGGTTGATCATATTCCTTTAAAAGACTATAGAATCTTTTCGCTTCAAGATTTGGTTCCACCTGAAGAACATCATCATCACCAGTATTCATATTTTCTACATTAAAAGCAGGATGTAAATCTGTAAGAATTTCATGTATTTCATCCTCTTCATCATCCTCGCCAATTACATTTTCATCATCTTCAGATTCAGAATCCGACTCTTCTGTCTCACCTGTCCTCTCCCCATGGTGATACCAAAAGGTATAATTTTGGATAATTCCATGTACTATTAAATGTGATCTAACCATCTCTCGTGTTCGAGAAACTGCATTACAACATTTAACACATGGACATCTTATTTCATTCGCTTCCCTCAATCTTGTTAACGTGTAATTCAAAAAGCTTTCTACCCCATGTATATAAGCATCATCAAGTCTATTATGAATAAGTTGCATCCATTGCTTATCGGGTGCCATAATCCGGTCTAGACAATAGAATGTGGAACAAAAGTATTTCAATAAAAAGTACAAAAGGTGCAGCAACTAAAACTATATTTAATCGGCCAAGAATTAATAAATCAATCAAACAAGTTCGAGAGGGGGTTGACAAACTTTAAAAAAATAGTGATATCTCCTGCATGCTAAGATACTTCATTCATATCAAAAATAGTTCTCAGTTTCTCTTACAGCCCACTAAATCATATAAAAAATCTACAAGCTTTATTGTTTATCCAAAAGAATTAATATGGACAATTTCTGGAAAATTGTCAACTAATAAAAACTGATTTGTTGAAGTTAGATGCAACTGAATTTCAAATCCATTTTAGTTAATTTACAATTGAATTTCAAAGATTAAAAAAAATATAAAAAAACAAGAATGAGACAGCATATAAAACGCCAAAAACAAATTGAACTTTATAGAATACAAAGAGAGGAAGCTTAAGTATTTGGCTGAGAGAAGGATAAGAAAAACTAAGTGTTTCTCGCTGCTCTACATAGCTCACTCTAGATTAATTAGAAGAATGCAGATTCATATAAACAAACACTCATATACAATGACTTAGAAGTTCAACACAAAATTGGTTGTATTTGGTAAAAAAAAAACTGGCTAAGAACAGGGACCAAATACAATAATTCTGATCATACATAAAAAAGCTACGATCTTCATGTTTGATCTAAAAGACTTATTCTCGATTAGTTCTGTAAAATCTTAGCGGATAAGGAATGATTGAATACAAGAATTAGACAACCTATAAAACGTCAAAAAAAAATTGAACATCATGGAATACAAAGTGGTGTGTTAAAGGATTTGACAGAGACAAGGAGAAGAAACACTTACAGTTCCTGCAACTCTGTACAATTCATTTATTCTATATTGATAAGAACTCTGTCGATTCATATAAACTATCTTTCATATAGAATAATCGATAAGTACAACACACAAAAGATTGTATTTTGGTAAAAAGAATATCTAACGGGATGAGAAACAGAGAACATCTCCATCAATCCTAATCATACCTAAGATATATTCTTGATGAGTTCAGGGACAATCTTAGTAGATAAAGAATGATCAATGTTGCCTCTAAACATTATATCGTCACATTCGATTTTATATAAAATTGAGTTCCAGAAACAAAAATAACTTTTAGACAAAGAGAAAATCGTCACACTAGTTCCATTTAGAATTGAATTCTAGAAATCAAAAGCTATCTAGATAATAAGTAAGCATGTTCAGACGGGCTATAGAACACCAAAAACAAATTAAACAACCTGTAGATAATATAGCCATAGGCTTTCCCAACTCTGTAGTAGCACCACACACTCCTAACCATGATAGAGATATTACTATTGATGTTTAATACTCACAATTTCATCAAAACACTATTCAATTATGATGAAACACGTCTACTAAGCTCACCCAAGGTGTTTATGACATAAGTAACCAGAAACTTGATATTCAAGTTTGAAAAAGCTGGTGAATATCACCTATTTTACACCAATAGTGAAGAGAAATACAATGTAGAGCAGATGCGTGAAGAAACGATTTGCCAAAGAGAAGAGAACAAGCACTTACTATTGATTTTGTAGAGGAAGAAGTTCTCAATTGCTCTGTAGATTCAAAGCTTATAACTCTGCTTGAAAAAAGAAGAAGAAGAAGAACCTCTCTGTAGATTCACAACGATCTCTTTATTCCCTTATGAACAAAGAAAATTGAAACCTAGCTTGGCGTCGTGGATCTGATGAGAAACGTAGGGCTTCTTTCAGATTTTTCCTCAAATAAAAACGAGGGAAAAAATACGCGGCTCTTTTTTTTTTGTTTAAGTTATTATTTGTAAATTTAATAGTTAACCCAAATATAATTCTTCTTCAATAAATACAAAAAAAATAATATATATATATATATATACACACTAGTAATTTGTTTTAACGACCGGAAAATAATTTTAGAACGACTAATATTTATCCCATCGCTTATACTATATTAAAAATTAACTCTAACGACCAAAAAAATTATTTGTCTTTAGGAATACACTTTTGACGACCACATCTATGTCCCTTCGTTAAGAAATGGTCGTTAAAAAGTACTTTTCTTGTAGTGGACTCATTCCTTTACTACATCATTAGTCATAACCCATTTAGTTCGTATCATAGGTAAACCATCCTCACAACCC
Source organism: Solanum okadae (assembly GCA_036553675.1). Classification (NCBI taxonomy): domain Eukaryota; kingdom Viridiplantae; phylum Streptophyta; class Magnoliopsida; order Solanales; family Solanaceae; genus Solanum; species Solanum okadae. Next base: position 36,150,031 of record CM071681.1, read on the forward strand.
CTTCATAAGCTCACTTGTGCAATGTACACATGGAGTCCCATACCCCCACATATACTAAGCAAACCCATTAAGAAGTCATAAGTGTAATTCACATGCATAAACATACTTCATGTCTTGACATAAGTAAAGTCAACCTTAACATGATTTCATATTAACATACATAGAGCATAGTCTTCATTACATAAAGTGCCTAATCATAACCTCCATTAGAGTCCACTTGTGCAATGCATAAGTAGGGTCCATAGTCCTACCTACACTAAGTAACTCTTCCAGAAATCATGACTAGAGTTCATATTCTTATCTTAGTTCATTTCTTAACTTTCGGGAGACATTGCCATAATCAACATAGACCATGTGAGCTATAGGGAATCCGGTGTTCTACTCCCACACTGAAAAGAGAGGGTACTACTTGCCAAAGTAGGACCTACATACATAATAGCTATCTAGTGGATCCACTAAGCTAATACCTACGGGGGCACGTAGTTATGGAACAAGGAGATTGCTACTAGAAAACCTTGACTTACTAAGCGTGGAGGTTTCCATCTCATGAGACAACATCTATGTTGGGAACCCGGACTTGCTAAACGTGAAGGTTCTCTTGTGGGAAGCCGGACTTGCTAAACGTGAAGCCCCCACTCTCATTTTTCATGTTCACTTGGTGCTAAGCTCCAACTCCCTTTTTAAACATCTTTTAGCCTTTATTTAACATTAGTTCATAAAGTAGGCTTTAAGGACTTAATCCCTCATATCATATAGCTCAAAGGTTTCTAAAATGAGAATGACCTTTCATCATAGAACCTACATTATGTGAGAATGACCTTTCACATAGTCATACCATATTCATAACATAGTCTAGTTTAGAGTACAATTGAGGAAACCTTTCAAGAGACTCACTTTCACTAGATTATCATAACCTTATTCATTCATTCATGTGTGTGTGTACATATGTGAGAAAACCTTTCACATAAACACCTTTAAACAACACATATTCATACCTTGCTAATCATACATTTTGCATGCATAATAAGATGTAAGGGTGCATATAAGATTTAACCTTTCAATAGACACCATAACACATCATATTCATAGCTATACATGTAGAGTGTGTGTGTGTGCATATTGGTTTTCATAGTGACATAATAACAACAACTTTGATATTTAGTGTTCTTCCCTTCAAGGGATCACCGGTGACACATTCACAGTGTCTCCAAATCATGAGTAATTCACATATAAAGCCCTTAGGGATTCTAGACCACACACCCACACTTCATCATATAAGACAAGGACACATTCAACATTGAATAGGTACTCCTAACATGTGTATAATCAAACATTCATATAGGGGTCATATAGGTAGGGGTCATTCCACAATAGTACCTAGCATAATCTATCATGTAGACCATACCTTATCCCTAACATTATCATTCACAATATACTCCTCATCATCAACACACTTTAAACATCATGCTAGTATTGAGGATTTCATATATAACCTTCATAGCATAACTTCATAAACATATGCATCATAATCATCAATTCACTTCACATCTATTGCCTTCAAGGCCATGATCTCAACATGCATAGATAGAAAAGAAGTGAACACCTCCACCATAACTGGATCAAATCACACAACATCAATTATCATACTATAGACTAGAAGTTAGGTCAACTTACCAATTCTCCAAGCCATGCTCACCATGGATCAATCCTCAAAAATTCATAATTCATTGAAATAGATAGTAATAGTAATCAACAATGTAATTCAATAACATAAACACAATCTAAGTACAATTCTATAAACAAAGGGATCAACCCATAACTTTGCCTATAAGGCCATAATTCTCAACTCATCAATATACCAACAATTCAACATGAATAAGTATAGATAATCATAGAAAACATCAATACAATCTAATATAAACATAATTTCACGAATAGAGATCATATTCACAAAGACCCACATCATAGGCCAATTTTGAGAATTTGGGGATCATGTGTTCTTCAAGAATTCCTTTAAAAATTGTCTTAAAAACATTAATCCAACATTAATTCATCATTAGAATGATTTAGAAAATCGTTTGACAAGGAACCCATGTTTAGATTGAAAATTGGGAATTTTGGTCTTTGAATCACTTTGGAAAATCTTTGATAGAACTCCTTGAATGAAAGGTTATTCATGAATCAAGAGTCACCATACCTTAATTATTGAAGACTCCTGAAATTGAAGAAGAAATCGGTTGAAAACCCATCTTCTAGCTTGAGCGTCACCAAGGTCTTCAATGGAGTTTTTGAGAGAATCTATTTTGAAAGGGAAGGGTCAATTTGAAGAATGGGGTCTAATTTTAGGTTTTGGGGTTTTAACCAACTTCAAATACCCTAAAATAGGTAGAATAACCGTTTATAATAATTCCCCAAAGTACCAAAACTACCCTTCACTTAGTTGAACCTTTTAAACAAGTCAAACTTGAATTTTATTTTCGCAGATTTTGTCGGTAAACAAGTTAGTGACGCGGAGGTGTTCCCACAAGTTTTCATAATTTAAATCCGGGACAATAGAGTGTGCGACATGTCCGTGATGCGGACCAAACATTTGGCCCTTGGTGGAGCTAGTCCGCGACACGGACATGCTCCCTCCAAGCACAACTTCAAGCTGCCTTGGCAACTTGCTTGGCCAAGGTTGGGGTCCTCCTCGGGGACCCTTAGGGTGGCCCCGGGAGGTCGTATCTGAACGTTTTGACCCTAAAAGTATTTATTAAGACACTAGGGTCACCTCCACTGATTTTAGACTCTAAACAACACAGAAAAACATGAACAACATACTAGAACGCACCAGCACGTAAAAGACTAGTTTCCGAACGTCTTGGTCGTCCCTTGACGTCTGACTTCCAAACTCTTTAAAACTGACTTACAAGGCTATTCTTCATTATTCTGACAAGGTATTAATGCATAAAACCCATGTGAAGCTCTACTTTATCCTACTTTATTTTGATGGTCGTTACATAGCTAGCATTAAAGTAAGGGCCATGTTCATTGAGTTGATCAAGGCCAATCAGTTTGAGGATGAAAATTTGAATGAGCTTAGAAACAAGACTGTGATTGGTAAGACACAAGAGACCACTCTTAATACGGAATTTGTGCTCAGTTTTAAAGGAAGGATTTGTGTTCCTAGAATAGATGACTTGATTCAGAAATTATTGACAGAATCCCATGATTTACGATATTCCATTCATCCGAATGTGACCAAGATGTACCGAGATTTGAAGAGAATTTATTGTTGGCCGAGCATGAAGAAGGATATAGAGGAGTTTTTCGCTAATTTTCAAAATTGCCAACAAGTAAAGTATGAACATCAAAGGCCTGCAGGTTTGCTTCAGAGAATGCCAATTCCAGAATGAAAGTAGGAAAGGATAGCCATGGATTTTGTGGTTGGTCTTCCCAAGACTTTGGGGAAGTTTGATTCTATTTGGGTAGTGGTTGACAGATTGACTAAGTCATCCCATTTTATTCCAGTCAGAATAGATTATAATGCTGAATGATTGACTAAGGTTTATGTGAAAGAGATAGTGAGGTTGCATGGGGGCCCCTTTCTATCATCTCAAAGCGCCGTACACAGTTTACCTCTAAGTTTTGGAGAAAGTTACATGATGAATTGGGCACACAACTCACTTTTAGTACCGCTTTCCATCCAAAGATGGACGACCAGTCAGAGAGGACTATTCAAGTATTAGAAGACGTGCTGAGGGTATGTGTGATTGAATTTGGAGGGCATTGGGCTAAGTTTCTATCGTTGTGTGAGTTCTCCTATAACAATAGTTATCACTCCAGCATAGATATGGCACCGTTTGAAGCACTTTTATGGGAGGGGATGTAGATCACCCATAGGATGGTTCGAGGCTAGAGATGTGAAACCTTTGGGGGTTGATTTAGTAAAAGATTCTCAAGATAAGGTGAGGAGTATTCAAGCTAAGCTTTTAGCAGCCCAGAGTAGGCAGAAGAAGTATATAGACCATAAGGTAAGAGACATGGCATTTCAGACTAGTGAGAATGTTCTTCTTAAGGTATCACCCATGAAAGGGGTGATGAGATTTGGCAAGAAGGGTTATATGCTCAAATTACACCTCTTTTCAGAAACATAAACGATCGTTATCACGTATATAACCCAACTTGTAGGTTGGGGTTGATCCAACGAGGAATATGGTTTAGACTTAAGTTCAATAACTATTATATTCGTTTAGCCAATGTAATTCCGAGACAAATAAGTAAAAAGGGGGGGGGGGATTTGTGTAACAAATTTTGAAAGTTATGTAAGTAATTAGTAAGCAAGATTTAAACTGTTGTTGTTATCAAATTGAGAAAGAAACTAGGGAGTACGTGCTGCTTATAAGCTCATAACTCCGTAATCCTAGTAATAGCAATCCCTTCCTAGTGTAATACATGCAAAGCGATAAGTTATGTATCTGTAAATCCTTGGTCTGGCATCTAGAGAATTTCACCCCGCACCTTGGTCCGGCTACGTGTGTGTAATGTACTAACCCTTACCATTACCTCATATTAGACGTCACATCGATGTATGGATTAGTTTTCACCCTCGCACCAATCGACATTAATTCGATTAGATAGTATCACACTAAATATATGTTGATAATTCTTTTCTTATTAACTACCTCCTTGGTCCGGCAAGTAGCAACAAGGCGAGTTCTAACGCATGCACTCGCTAAAAAGACTTCTATACGAAAGAATTATCAATGCATGCAACAACACTATTCAAGAATTGCTTAGTTACTATTCATACTTTGTTAATCGTTCATGGTTCCACAATCCTAGTTGTGGATTTAGTTACCTATATTAGGAAGAACACGATTCATAGTTTTAGAAGAAGAAATCATGAACTTACGTAAGAAGAATAATAAACCCAAACTTCAACTTGAATTTCAGCACCAAAATCTTCAAAACGAACTTAGAAAATCAAGAACTAGAATAAAAGTAATAAAGTCTAACCCCAAAAATGTGGGTTACATACCCTATTTATAGGAAAACAAGTCCTAACTAAAGAGGAAACGAAATAAGGAAATAAAGTTTATAGGACGCATCTTCAATCTATGACACTGACCTACGGTTCACAAGTCTATCCATGGTTTGTAGGTCCCTTCCGTGGCTCAGGACTTGGGCAATTTTTCAATCTTCAAAATCTTCCAAACTTCTGTCACATTCGACGGTTCAACAGTACGGACCGTAAGTCAGTCCACGGTTCGTAACTCCTCTCTGTAGCTCCATACTTAGACTTTTCAGTATCAAGTACTAGAACCAAATTTCTGTCACATTTTACGGAGCAACAGTATGGTCCGTAAGTTGCAACCGTAGTTCCACACTTAGTCGAGAATTCCCTGATCTTTAGCCATGCCTTGCCTGCCCATCGACGTCCATCATCTACGGAGTATAATTGGATCTACGATCCATAGGTTGCCTCCGTAGATGCCCTTTTTTGCATGTCTTTCAGTTGTGTTTTCAAATCTCCGCGTCTGAACTTATTTCCTGAAAACATGAGAAAAACACATAAGAACTAATACAAAATGGCCCTAGACACACAACTCTCAGGTGTAACGTATTAACAATACCGTAAACTCACGTATATCAACACCATAAATATAAAATTGTTGTTTGTCCTCAAGCGATGCACTAAGACTCCACACGACACTTGTATAGAAGCAAGCAATTTAAGCACAAGCAATCACATGACTCTGTGTCCCGACTCTCTTTTTGGGTGCAAATCTTTTCTCTCAAATGCCACAAGCTAACTTGTGTGGATCAAAACATGACAAAGATCGTCCAACCAACACACCAATATACATTGTTTTACTATCACCAAGGTACCAATTTTCCGACAATGTAACTAGTGCCCTTACTTCAAACAAAATCCTTTTTCACACAATGAATATGATTTTGAGTACAAGGATTCAATCAACACTAACGCTAAGAAGTAACTTCAAGTACAGTTCGTGCTCAATACCATAGGCTTGCCCTTATTTTCACTGCTTAGACTCTCCAAACTAGGTTCTAGGATCACTATAGGACTTCCTTGGCTTGTAATGGAGGCTCAGGGTCAGGTGTGGTACATTTGGGTACTTTTAGTGACTTTCTACCCTCCTTGACATTAAATTAGGCTTTCTACCTCGTTCTTGCCCTACTACTCTTGACATCCTACCGTTTTGCCTTCTTTCCCTTGATTCTCTTCAACCATGGATGTGACTTTAGCTTTCAACAAGCCACATTCTTTCCTCTCTTTATTTTTTTTTATATATATTTTTTCAACATCAAACTCTTTTCATACCCATTTTTCTTTCAATTTCCTCTCTTATAGCCACCCTCAACTTATGGATTTTCCATTGGTTGAGGTGCACAATACCCGATGTCAGGTCAAGGCCAAGATTGAGGTTACTTTTTTTACATTAGCCACCCTCAACTTAGGCTTTTGGCCTAAGTCGAGATGCACATGTCCAAGGAGGGACTGGGGCCAACTTTTATAGGGGAAGGTGAGTTAAGGGTTTAGAAAGAAATGGTCTAATTTAGGCTCAAAGCATTTGAATCAAAGGGAGCATTTATTTCATTTGGTTGGATTCTTCTTTTAGGAAATTTATGGACTTATCAGAACAAGGGCCTATGATCACTTCCTAGCTGTTAGAATAGGTTGTCTTAGCAGGACTAACTGGGCGAGTTCTAGATTAGCACAAAAACTGTCTGAACAATCAACTATTCTCACACACTCTTAGCACATAATTTTATTATTAGATTATCAGATTACCAGTTCAAGTTTTAGCTTAAGTCATGCCATCAAGTTGGTTTCTTACCATGTCATACTCAGAGCCAACACATTCAACTAATTCTAGTCTATAGATTATAGCACAATTTACAAAATTTGGACGGGTATCATTTTTTTAATCAACATTTGCCATCATGCTTCATTCTTTCTCATGCTTCTACACATACAATCCTAACACATGCCGGTTCAATAGAAATTAAGCAGTCTCTTGGTGAAAAAGAACATAGGCAAGAAAACCCTAAGAGAGGATTTATGAGTTGGGTTACACAGACTTCACCCTATCACTCAATCCATTTACCCCACCCCTAACAAAAATAAATGTGATTGTCCCCAATGCATACAAAAAAAATAGTAAAGGATAATGGATTGGGTGAAGCAAACTTGTGGCGCATAGCGCCGAAGACTCATCAACAAGCGGGTGGGTCCGGTTTCTCGGATCCCGCTCGAACAATACTTGGGTCACCTTCAGTAGTGCCCACATTATCCATCATAGCACCCTCAGTAGTGCTCTTAGTTACTCTAGCCGCACCATCAATAGTGCTCACATCATCCCTCACAACATGAGGACCTCTACAATCCGGGCAGAACTCGATGCCCCGGCAACACTCTCACGCACCCTTTGCTGGCGCAACTCTTCATCTAAAATTGAAGCCTTCTTAGCCTCTTTCTCCCACCTACGCTGTCTCTTTTGGGCATTTTCCTCCTCAGTGCGGCTAGAACGGTGCCTCTTACCTTTGGTACGTGTAGGCTCGAGCTCCTCCTCGGCGGTCCCAATGAATAAAGCATCCAGCACCGTATCTTCAGTCAATGCAGCAGGTGCTGCCTGTGGCACAACTACAATACTGGCAAGAATGGCATCGACATCGGCCCGTAGACTGTCTAACTCTGCTCATAAAGAGCACATATCAATATTAGGAGCTAGCCTCTCTAGAACTCGCAACTCGAAGGCATCGAGCCGCTTATGAACTGGTTGGACCTTTTGGTCCATTTTTGCTCCATCCTCTTTTCTACTCTCTCTTCGGACTCAGCAATCAGCTTCCGCATCCAGGGTTCAATATGGTGCAGCAAAGTGGCCATTTGGCTCTCTAATTTCTGGACTCAGGCTAGTGGTATAACAGTGGCTCCAAAAGGTGGAGTGGCTCTGGATAAACTCGGGGCCTGGCTAGCGGCATGTGAAGAGGAAGCCAGTGCATCATCTGGAGGTGCAGTCCCATCCCCTTGCACCTACTCCACTACATCTACCAAATCATTGCCCAATGGCACGTCGTCCCAAGGCTCTCTGTGCGGAGCTGCCACATTCGCCTCATCCTGGATTAACCCGATGTCCACTGTCCCTATTGTATGGACCAATTTGTCGCAGTGCCAAATTGGCACTCCAACGTCCCTGCATAGATGAAAGATCATACACGGAAATGGGTAAGTACTAGAGGTCTTAAAGGCCCTCTCATGTATCTCCGCCAGCAGCATGTAGGCGAAATCAATTTCAATCCCTACGACCAATGTAACAACCATGATTGCTTTAGCCTATGTAACTAGGTTGTCTGTCTGCGTCGGTGATATTATGTTTCGTACCAAGAGAAAAAAGAACTTATCCACCAAATTTAGGGTGGCCTTCCGAATACCTAACTGGGGTGAAGCAACCCATTCCGCTCACTCCCCGTCTAGGGCCATGTGCCTAGCAGACCACAATAGGACAGCCTCCCTCTAATCTGTATTACGAGTGTTGGCTCCAGTCTACATGATATCCCACATATAATCAAAGTCAGTCGTGTGGGGTGTCCAAGCGCTCCCAATGCTAGGGCCGTATAAGAACATGTTGATTGTGGAGCGAGAGATCTGCACCCGAATACCTTGGACCATAGTAGAGGTAAGAGGTTCCTGGGATGTAGGCTTGGACCTCTTGTCGATAGAGCCTCGGAGGGTGGCAGCATAAGAGGCATATAACTCCCACACAATCTCCTCGCTGTAAGTCCTGGGGTCTCGAGCCATCCACTCACATTTGGGCCGTTGAAATAATCGGTGGATCTCTGGCATAGTGTGTAGACTCCCGATGAGAACTTTGCGCTCCTCAGTGATAAGTCGAGCCATCCTCCCTTTTTCATTGAGCATCTTGGCATCCCGATAAATCAGCCACTGCCCCTGAACACACCACCTATTTGGTTCCCCTTCCACTGGGTCAGGATAACTGTTTTATGGGATTGGGACGGTCCCCGAGCTAGTGGCCTCATCAGACGAGGCAGCCCCATCTTGTTCACTGGATTCGGTGGTGGAGCCGAAAGCAAACCCGATAGTAGAGTTGGACTCAGAACCGGACTCAGACCTCGTCGGTGACCTAATCACTGTGTCCTCTTCATCAAACTGGGAGGTAGTGACTACGTCGGGAATCACTTTCTTGGACTGGTTCTGAGCAGTTCGGGAAGCTGTGGGTGAATAGTCGGGGTCCTGCTCCCTATCAGTGTCCTCATTGATTAGCCGGAAGGTCGGCGCCGTGAATTGAGATCGTCCCTTGGTGGCTATAACCTTCTTCTTAACCATGGTACCTGTTGAGGGAGAATTAGGGCTCAAACAAACCAAAGACACACTGGAAATTTTTTTTAAAACAATTTGGAAATAAGAACGAACACAAAAAATAAAATATATTCTACAGTAGCTACAGTGATCACCTCCAGTGGGGACCTAAGGTCTGTAAAAACACCTCGTAGATCAGAGGTATCAAAAATTTGATATCTGATGGAAACTACGGATGTGCAGAACGGTCCGTAAATTGATCTACGGACCGTAGTCCACCTCCGTAGTTTCACACTTGGTGAAATTTGCCAAGTGCCTCCATCAACAGACCTGATCTACGGTCCGTAGCTTGACTTACGGTCCATAGACGGGGTCCCGTAGATGGGTTCTGTGCCAGGTCTCAGATATGCCTCATTTGAAACCCATTTTGAAGCCAATTTCAATAATGTCCTAGTCTAATTATGCATTTCAACATTCAATAATGCTAGTTCATCATTCTAAGGGTTCCAATTACTCAATTTGATAATTATTTCATACAAGATTCGTAACCCTAAGTCGAAATTTACATATAGACTAACATTTAGATAGGTTTAACACACTATCAAGACAACACAATCACAATCTATCATCCCAAGGGTGTTAGTACTTAAATTTTAGCAAGCAATTACATACACTTAATTACCCAAGGGTCAAGACCCAACTTTCTATATTTAATCTATGAACCGAAATTCAAAGTGAGGGGAAATTTTGTTACCTTACAAGCAATGAGGAGTGGTGTGATTGTGTGATAACACTAAGCTTGCAATGCCCCAACTAACCACCTAGTTGCACCGAGCCCGGACACCGGAATTTTGAAACCAAAAAGGGATTTGGGAATATGGGGGATGATTTGAGAGATGGTTCGGGGTGATTAATGGGGAGATTAGGGAGTGATGTTAGGGTGAATTAGGAAATTTGGGATTTGTAGGGACAGTTAGGGAGTAATGGAGGGATTTGGAAATTTTGGGAAATGTTTTAAAAATTGGGGATTTTAAATGGGGAGTTCGGGTCGGGTCAGGCATCATTAGGGTTTTGGACCCACGAGACCCTATCTACAGTCTGTGGGTTGATCTACAGCCCGTAGATGGGGACCATAGATCACTCTTACACTTGGAAAAATTTAGGGACTTACCTGGGATCTACGGTTGACATTGACGGTATGTAGGTTAACTTACGGACCGTCGATGGGGTCCGTTGACCTCTAGACCAAACCTGTTTCTGCAGATTTTGCTTCGCGTCCCTGCGCATGTAGCAACCATTAGGCCATTATTTTCACATTTTTGGACACTTTTTAGACACGGACCCTAAGCTATGTTTAGCCAACGCTAAAACAAAATTAAAACAACTATCTAAATGAGTATAAAGAAGCAACTAGACAAAAAAACTACTAAACGGAAAATAGAAACCTATTGTTGGCTAGATTTTACATATTGGGTTGCCTCCCAAGCAGCGCTTGATTTAACGTCGCGGCACGACGCATGCCTCTTGATTACTCAGACTTCTTCAATAACATAGGCTTTGACAACCTCTTGCACACTTTGTGCGTTTCCCAGATAAATCTTGATCCTTTGACCGTTTACTATGAACCTTGTTTCTTCACTGTTCTCTAGCTCAACCTCTCCATGGGGAAGCACTTTTGTGAGCAAAAATGGCCCGGTCCATTTGGACTTGAGTTTGCATGGAATCAAGCGCAACTTCGAGTTGAATAGAAGCACAGGATCACCCACAACAAATTCTCGCTTTTCAATTCTTTGATCATGATACTTCTTCATCTTCTCTTTGTACAAGGCTGAACTTTCATATGCTTTTAGACGAAACTCATCAAGCATATTCAAGTCATTCATTCTTTTATTAGATGAGGCGCCCCAATCCAAATTTAGGTTTTTCATCGCCCACAAAGCCTTATGCTCTAGCTCTACCGGTAAATGGCAAGACTTCCCATATACAAGTTGGTAAGGAGACATACCTATGGGAGTCTTGTATGCAATGCGGTAGGCCCATAGAGCATGATCAAGCTTCCTTGACCAATCTGTTCTATTAGCATTCACAGTCTTCGCCAAAATCTGCTTGATCTCCCTGTTAGAAACTTTAACTTGCACACTAGTCTGCGGATGGTAAGGAGTGGCTACATTGTTGCGGACACCATATTTCTCAAGTAGCACCTTGAACAACTTGTTACAAAAGTGGGAACCTCCATCACTAATAATCGTCCTCGGTGTACCAAATCTGGAGAAGATATTCTTTTTCAAGAATACGGTGATACTTTTACCTTCATTGTTGGGGAGCGCAACTGTTTCCACCCACTTCTATACATAATCAACCGCAACAAGAATATACTTCATCTCATGTGAACTCACAAATGGACCCATAAAATCAATGCCCCATACATCAAATAACTCAATCACAAATATCGGATTCATAGGAAGCGCTTGCCGCTTTGAAATTCCTCCTTCTCTTTGGCAACGGTCAGAAGACTTGGCAAAATCATGAGCATCTTGGTGGATGGTGGGCCAGTAGTACCCACACTACAAAAATTTATGCGCAGTCCGTACACCACTATGATGCCCACTAACAGGCGATGAATGACACGCCTTTAGTATACCTATCATCTCTACCTCTGGCACACAGCGACGAATAATCCCATCGGCACAACTATGATACATATAAGGCTCATCCTAAAAGAACTTCTTCATATCATGCATAAACTTTTTCCTTTGGTGTAAGGACAAATCCTGGGGCACTAAATCGCTTGCTAAATAATTAGCAAAGTCTGCGAACCAAGGAATCAGATCATGAGAAGCAGCCAATACATGTTCATCTGGAAAAGCATCATTAATTGCAGCCCTATCACCAAGCTTTAGCATAGCCTCTTCCTCCAATCTGGACAAGTGATCGGCAACTTGATTTTTGGTCCCCTTTCTATCTTTTACCACAAAATCAAACTCTTGCAGCAACAATACCCATCTAATCAACCTCGGTATTTCATCCTTCTTCGCCATCAAATACCTCAATGCAGAATGGTCAGTATGCACTATGACCTTAGTACCAAGCAGGTAAGATCGAAATTTTTTGAATGTGAAAACCACCACAAGAAACTCTTGTTCAGTTACCATATAGTTCTTTTGGGCCACATTTAGAGCTTTGCTAGCATAGTAAAAAGGATGGAGAATTTTCTCTCACCTCTATCCCAATACCACACCAAGCGCCACTCCACTCGCATCACACATTACCTCAAACGGTTGTCCCCAATCCGGTGAAATAATGATAGGTGCACTAACTTCTCCTTCAACTCTCCAAATGCTCTTAGACAAGCATCATCAAAATAGAACTTACACTCCTTCTCGAGTAGTTTGCACAACGGATGTGCAATTTTGAGACATCTTTGCTGAACCTTCTATAAAAATCTGCATGCCCAAGAAAACTTCTAACACCTTTTACAGAGATAGGTGGAGGAAGTTTTTCTATTACCTCAACTTTCACTTTATCTACCTCAATGCCCTTCTTAGAAATCCGTTGACCTAGAACTATGCCATTTTTCACCATAAAGTGGCACTTCTCCCAATTTAGCACCAGATTGCATTCTTCACACTATTTAAGCACCTCAGCCAAATGATTCAGACTTCGATCAAAATAGTCACCTACCATAGAGAAATCATCCATAAATACCTCAATAATGTCCTCCACCATATCAGAGAATATCGACATCATATAACGCTGGAAGGTCGCTGGAGCATTGCACAACCCAAATGGCATCCGTTTGAAGGCGAAAGTCCCATAAAGGCAAGTGAAGATGGTCTTCTCCTGGTCCTCCGGAGCTAAAGAAATCTGATTATTGCCCGAATAACTATCAAGAAAACAATACCAACCCTTACCAACAAGTCTATCCAACATCTGATCCATGAATGACATAGGGAAATGGTCCTTTTCTGTCCAAGCATTTAGCTTCTGGTAGTCCATGCAGACTCTCCATCCAGTCACGAGATGCATCGAAACAAGCTCGTTTCTCTCATTAGGAACCACAGTAATCCCACATTTCTTGGGAACACATTGAACATGACACACCCAACTATTATCTGCAATGGGATAGATAACTTCAGCATCCAACCACTTGATGATCTCCTTTTTAACTACCTCTTGCATAGGCGGATTTAATCTTCTATGGTGCTCAATACTAGGTTTGTGATCCGGCATGAGTTTGATTTTATGAGAACAAATACCGGGAGGGATCCCAATAATGTCCGCAATAGTCCACCCAATAGCTCGCTTGAATCTCTCTAACAAAGAAACCAAACACTCCACTTATCGCCCATTCAAATCTGCCGCAATGATTACCGGTAAAGTATCATCCTTTCCCAAGAATATGTACCTCAAATGTGACGGTAGAGCTTTAACCTCCAATTTCGGTGCCTCCTCAACAGATGGTCTTGCTGGTGGGGACTCACGATTTTTCATATCTAAATCCAGTTTCTTTATTTTGAACAATATTCGCGCCTATCAAGTGCAGCGACCAACTCATCATATTCTTCAATACCATCACTCTCAAAGTTCATCATAACCGCTGCTAGTGGCTCAACACCTAGTGTCTCCTCAACCTGCACCTCAGAAACACTCTCAACTCTATAGGTTATCGCCGACACCGATTGGAGCTCACTACTTTGCTTCATAGACCTACAAATATTGAAAGTCGCCTCTTCATTGTTTCGTCTAAATTTTGTCTGCCCCTTTTCCATATCAACCAAAGCGCTCCCCGTAGCTAAAAATGGTCTCCCAAGAATGATAGAAACCTCAAAATCAACCTCACAGTCAAGAATCACAAGATCTACCGAAAAGATGAACGACTCTACTTTCACTAGTACATCATGGAGCACACCTATAGGCCTATTCACAGTTCTGTCGGCCATGAGCAATCACATTGCAGTCAGTTTTGGATCTCCTAAACCTAACTTTTTGTAAATCGACAATGGCATCAGATTAATGCTAGCCCCAGATCACACAATGCCTTAGCAAAATGCAACAACCCTATGGTACATGGAATAGTAAAGGCACCAGGATCCTCTTTTTTCTTCACAAGTGACCTTGTAGCAATAGAACTACAATGTTGCAATCTATCATCTTCGAAGCTCACTACCCTCTTCTTTGTCACCATGTCCTTTATAAATTTTGCATACCCACGCATTTTCTCCAAAGCCGCTATCAACAAAACATTGATCAAAAGTTGTTTCAACATGCTAATAAACCTGCGGTATTTGCCTTCTTCAGTCTTCTTCACTAACCTCTGTGGTAAGGGGGGTGGAGGTCTAGGAATAGGGACAACTTTCTGAGTCACCTCCCCTTTTTCTCTGTCGTATTCTCGGACTCTCCACTTACCTCGACCACATCATCATTTTTACTATTCTCAATCTCCACCCCAGACGACATAGGTGGATCAATGTCTGCTTACCTCCTCGAGTCGTGACTACCATGCAATGCCCATCATTCTTTGGATTTTGGATAGTATTACTAGGAATAGTGCTAGGTTGTTGTAGGTTTACTATAGTCGACAACTTAGTCATCTGTAGCTCAAGATGCTTGATCGACACTGCTTGGGCGTCAACTTTTTGACCAATGCCAGACAAGTCATTTCGCATCTCCTTCACATTCTCATTAGTCCTGTCAAACCTCCTCATCATTTTCTGCATCATATCCTCAATATGTGACATATTACCTCCTGCTTCCCTAGGAGCAGAATCTTGATTTTGAGGAGGAACATAAGGTCCAGCCCGATCATTTCTTTTGCCATAGTTGTTCAGGTTGTAATGGTTGTCGCGATTGTAGTTTTCATCCCGAACATATTGACCCTCGCAGTTGTAATTGCCATAGTTCTGACCTTGGTTTCCTTGACCTTGACATCAGTTATCCGTGTTGGAACCTTGGACGTTTGGTCGAAAAACCCCCGTCTGCTCACTCACCGCATACACATCCTCTTCAAAATAATACTCATCTGCCGGTGGTGGAGTTCTAGTCAAATAGTTCACAACATTTACCTTTTTTGCTCCTCTTGTCACATGCTTTAACACGAACCATAGTTCAGTTTTCATCTGTGCCATTTCCTCGCGAATCTCATCTATGGGTTGGTTGTTTGCAGCTTGAACCTCAAATGTGCTCTTCCCAGTGTCTGACTTTCTAGTGCTCCAAGCTTTATTATTTCGAGATATCTTCTCCATTTTCTTTGCAATTTTTGCAAAAGTGCATTCACCGTACGAATCTCCCGCAATAGTATCGAGCACTGCCTTACCATTATCATCATGTCCTCGGTAGAAGTACCCCTTTAGCGACTCATCATCAATACGGTGATTCGGGACACCCCTCATGAAGGCAGTGAACCTATCCCAAGAACTACTCACAAACTCTCCAGGTAATGCTACAAAGTTGTTGAGTTTATCCTTATTGTTCAATTTCTTGGACACTAGAAAGAATCTTGCTAAAAATGCCTCTTTCAACTGCTCCCATGTATAGAATGAGTTATAAGAGATTTCATTGAACCACACAGTAGCATCTCTTGTCAATGATAGGGCGAACACACGCAACCCAATGACATCCATATCCCAATCTGGTCGACCTATACAACTTTTGCAGACATGATTAGGTTTGGCTATGTGAGCATGTGGATCATCCACGGCAACCCTGCTAACAAGCCCCTCGATGTAAGCATCTGCATCAAGCTACTGGTCACCACAAATCTATGCCCCTAAGGTATAGGCGGTAGGACAGGAGGTCCATCATAATCGGCAATATTAAGGTTGACCCTGAAATTTTCATGCAAACGTGGTTCCTATGCCTTCAGTGTATCTCCCAATCTATTCTCAACTGGGGCCTGATTATTCGCTTTAATTACCCTCGGAGGTTGCAATCCAACACCTTCACCTAACTATCCCCCGATAGGGTTAACCGAAACTCCTTGATTATTCATTCTCCGCAAATTTCTATTCAGTTCGGGATCGTAGGGAGTAAGTGGTTTGCCTTGGCTCCGTGTACTTGGCATACACTAGAGTAAGACCCTGAGAGAGACAAAAACAAAAGAAACAGTAAAATTTGGAAATATTTTACTAAAGTTCAATAATGCAATTAAACTTAATCTAAAAGCCTTATTCCCCGATAGTGATAACATTCAAATATAATTCCTTAAAAGAAATATAAACTATTGTACGCAATATATTTATCCAACTATGAGTCGGGGTCGATCGCACAGAGAATATGGAAGAATATTGTCAATAGCAAATATTTAACTCGATAGTCGTTATATAAAAATTGGGAGATTTAATTTGAAATAAAATAAAAACAATAAAAAATATCTTTGAACTAAGTATTTATTTATATTCAGATTATTAGAAGTAACTAGAAATGTGTTCCCCATAAGCTCATAACAAGGTAATCCTAATAATAGTAATCATTTTCTAGTGTATTACATGCAAAGTGATAAGTTATGTATCTCTAATTTCTTGGTCTGGCAACTAGAGAATTTCACCCCGCACCTTGGTCCGACTACGTGTGTATAATTTACTAACCCTTACCTTTACCTCATATTAGACATCACATCAATGTATGACTTAGTTTTCACCTCGCACCAATTGACATTAGACTATTAGATAGTATCACACTAAATCTATGTTGATAATTCTTTTCTTATTAACTACCTCCTTGGTCCGGCAAGTAGCAACAAGACGAGTTCTAACATTGCGCACCGTTAAAAAGACTTTTAGACGAAAGAATTATCAATGCATGCTTCAACACTATTCAAGAATTACTTAGTTATTATTCATACTTTGTTAATTGCTTATGGTTCCCACAACCCTAGTTATGAAATTTAGCTACTCATTATCTCAAAAACACAATCAAAATTTATTAAAATAAATATGTTTGTGTTAATCATAAAAAGTTAAGAACAATAGCTAAACTATCTTTTATTAATCATGAATACAAATAAATAATAGAGGAGAATAAATAATAAACCACAATTCTCCGGCCTCCACAACTGTTATTCCAAAGCTCCTAATCTATAAGAAAATTTATATTGTGTATTGTATCTTGGTTCTTATCTCCCTCAAGAATAATTTTTCATTCACTATTTATAGATAGAAAAACCCTAAATAAAATAATTGAGCTCAAGACAAATTAGGAAAACAAAACCTAATTAAATTGGGTTTGCACTGTACGCGTGATTTCTCCAAATTGTTGGCGGCAGAGGGAAGCCGGTCAGCTGACACGTGGCAGCAGCAAGCTTAATTAAAGTTTAATTGGTGTTCAACTTTGCACCATATATAGGAATATATTATTTTAATAGATTTAATACATTAAGCTACCTGCTGATTTCCTTCTTCAATCTTCCATTTTTAATTCATGTTTAGCTCCAAACTTCTTCGTCTTTCCACCAATTTAATCCTACAAATAAAATATACTATTTAGCACAATTCATAAAATCTATGCTCGAAAAGGACAAATATAGATAATAAATGTGAGGCATATAATAATTAAAAATATGTATTTTGGCCTCACATCAACACCCCACACTTAAACTTTTGTTCGTCCTTGAGCAAACATTAAAGCTCATCCCAAATAAAATCATACTAGCAATGTCATCACTTTGGTTAATTCAAAAAAATTAGGCATATACCAATTTCAAAACATCAAGTAGACTTCTCAATCATCATGCAAGACATCCAAATCAACAACAAACCTCTAACCTCCTAACCTTAAGGAAAGACTTTGAACTCATCAAATTTAAGCTTGCTCACCCACTCTCATCAAAGAAAGTTAATAAAATCACCTATCTATCATGAAACAAGTGCCCTCACAAGAAGAAATAGTCCACACACTCAAATCAAAAGACTGAATATAAATTAAGGACTTAGGATCAAAAAGCACTCTCACACTCACAATGAAAATTCACATGTTTGCACAAAGAAGCATATGTTTGCCCATTATGTACATCTCTACAAATTAAGCATGCTTGAATAGAATCAAATAAGGCTTTAATGGATTGTAATGTAGGGTAGGGGACGGGTAGGAAAACTATATAATAGTGACTTACACTTTCTTAAGCACTTTGCAATTTTTAGATTTCATCACCCATTATTTTCTTCTCTTTATTTTCAGCCATCTCTTCAACAATTAATTCACAAGTAATTCTCATCATCTCAAGAATATTTCAATCATTATTTTTTTTCTTTTTTTTTAGTTTTCCTTCATAATAGCCACCCTCAACTTACGTATTTTACATGCGTTAAGGTGCACGATTTCCTTGGAAGGAACATGGTCATCATCAAGGTAACTTCTTCTTTTTCATGTCACATTCTTTTTTCTTCTTCTTTTTCATGTCACATTCTTTCAAAGAGGACTTTTAAACACTTTGTAGCTATGATTGATTACCTTTTCACTCAACCATCCCTTTTTCTCAGAATTGATAATTAGAATAAGTCTATGCTATAATGCTCAAGGAAGCAAAGTGCAAAAACTAGGGGTTCAACAAAATAGTTTAGGCCAAAATATGGCTACAAAAAAAAAACTACAGGCTCAAAAGGGCTAACTAGTGATAAAATATCTGAAAAGGCTAAAATTTACCAAAGAAATCAAAGAAAGCCTATTATCATCTCCTAAACAAAGCAACACATTTTATTTCGCTTCAATAACATGCAGGGCAAGTTCTAGACTAAGATGCAAAACATGGCATAAACAAAATCTCACCACACATGGCACAAGTATCAATCAAGATGGATCAATTCCACTTCTAAGAGAGACAAGATCATAACAAACTACAAAATAAAATAAGTTATATACAAAGTCACAACCATGAGCTTAGATGTCAAAGACTCCGCATTTTTTTTATCAAGCATTCACAAGAAAGTACTACTCAAAAATTAGGCCCAAATAGTAAGTATCACATAACTCAAAATGGTCTTTTCTTTTCTCTAAAAAAAATAAGAAATAAAATAAAAATACAATTTATTCCTAAAAATAATAAATAAATAAAAGATACTCTGTTCAAAGGGACTATCCTCAGGAAAAGAATCGGAAAAAAAAGCCAAGGAACCCATCCTAAAAAAAACTCAAAATAAAGTAAAAACTACGAATCATTCCTACACCCCACAGTTAAAATCATGCTTTGTCCCCAATGCAATTTATAGAAAAGAGAAGAAGAAGAAGAAGGGTGAGAAAAACTCCCTCGGGCCCTGTATAGCCTAGCTAACAACATGTTTTTTTTTCTCCTTGCATCAAGGGTCGTCACCCCACACTTAAGCTTAAACATGCTCCTTTCCTTCATTTTCTTTTGGTACTCAGACTTCCCCTAATCTGCAAAAAAAAAAAAAAAAAAAAAGTGATACTAATAAAATAAAATAAGAAGTTTCACTACAAATTGGGTTGCCTCCCAATAAGCGCTTAATTTAACGTCGCGGCACGACACCATCTATTCTACTATTTTTCCTTTCACTTTGATGATATGAATTGCACCCCTAATTTCACATCAATTTTTCTATCACTCTCAAGGGGTGGTGGTATAAAAATAAAGGTCCCTAGCAATAGATATCGCATTATGCACTTCTTGGATCCTAAGTGAGAAATGTAATTCTCCGATGTTAGAACAATAAATTCAAGAATTTAGACACAATTTTCCTTCTCCATACACTCTTCTATAGGCTCAGATGGCTCGATTAATTTCTCATCATCTAAACATAATGTGGAAAAATGATTGGAATGAGATCCAATGCGCTCTAACTTATGGATTGTATTATTATTTAAACCCTCATATTTACACATACTAGAGTTTTTAAAATAATATTATCTACTTCATTACATAACTCTAGTGCACTCTTCTAAATAGTGACAACATCAATAAAAGTATGATCAAGCAATTGGCCCTAAACTTTTAGCTCTTCAAGTTGACTTATAAGTATTTTTTCTTCCTCACACATATTATTATTAAATTGTTGGATGTCATATGATTAATCTTTGCACTCAACTCACAATCTAAATAACAGAGATCAAATTCAAATTTATATTCACCACTGCGCTTACATATTGATTTATAGCAAAGTATTAACAAATCTTCCATGTCCCCATACAACTTATCTTGTTGAGAAATAAATAACCTATAAGAATCCATAATATCAAAATTGCAAGACTTGCAAGAACACTTATCACTACAGACTTTTTCAAATGACATCTCAAGAAGAGTAAAAGAAATATGATAATAAAAAAACCAAATTTAAAATTAATCCTAAGAAACAAAAAAGGACTACAAGTCAAAATAAATACTAAAGACAATTTCTAAGACACATTCCCCGGCAGCGGCGCCATTCTTGATAACGTTCAAATATACTTATTGAAAAGAAATATAAACGATCGTATACCCAATTATGAGTCGGGGTCGATCCCACAGAGAATATGGAAGAATATTGTCAATAGCAAATATTTAACTCGATAGTCGTTATATAAAAATGGGGGGGATTTAATTTGAAATAAAATAAAAACAATAAAAAAATATCTTTGAACTAAGTATTTATTTATATTCAGTATATTAGAAGTAACTAGGAATGTGTTCCCCATAATCTCATAACACGGTAATCCTAATAATAGTAATCCTTTTCTAGTGTATTACATGCAAAGCGATAGGTTAGGTATCTCTAATTCCTTGGTCCGGCAACTAGAGAATTTCACCCCGCACCTTGGTCCGACTACATGTGTATAATTTACTAACCCATACCTTTACCTCATATTAGACATCACATCAATGTATGACTTAGGTTTCACCTCACACCAATTGACATTAGACTATTAGATAGTATCACACTAAATCTATGTTGATAATTCTTTTCTTATTAACTACCTCCTTGGTTCGGCAAGTAGCAACAAGACGAGTTCTAACGTTGCGCACCGTTAAAAAGACTTCTAGACGAAAGAATTATCAATGCATGCTTCAACACTATTCAAGAATTACTTAGTTATTATTCATACTTTGTTAATCGCTTATGGTTTCCACAACCCTAGTTATGAAATTTAGCTACTCATTATCTCTAAAACACAATCAAAATTTATTCAAATAAATATGTTTGTGTTAATCATAAAAGTTAAGAACAATAGGTAAACTATCTTTTATTAATCATGAATACAAATAAATAATAAATGAGAAGAAAGAATAAACCCCAATTCTCCAGACGCCACAACAGCTCTTCCAAAGTTCCTAAGTTAGAAGAAAATTTATATTGTGTATTGTATCTTGGTTCTTATCTCCCTCAAGAATAATTTTTCATTCCCTATTTATAGATAGAAAAATCCTAAATAAAATAATTGAGTTCAAGACATATTAGGAAAACAAAACCCAATTAAATTGGGTTTGCACTGTACGCGTGATTTCTCCAAATTGTTGGCGGCAGAGGGGCTCCGGTCAGCTGACACGTGGAAGCAGCAAGCCTAATTCAAATTGAATTGGCGTTCAACTTTGCACCATATATAGGAATATATTATTTTAAAAGATTTAATCCATTAAGCTGCTTACTTGATTTCCTTCTTCAATCTTCCATTTTTAATTTGTTTTTAGCTTCAAATTTCTTCATTTTCCCACCAATTTAATCCTACAAATAAAATATACTATTTAGCACAATCCATAAAATTTATGCTCAAAAACGACAAATCTAAATAATAAATGTGAGGCATATAATAATTAAAAATATGTATTTTGGCCTCACATTAGGCAGCAGCACCAAAATTTGATACGCTCAAATTACACCTCTTTTCAGAAGCATAAGCGATCGTTATCACGTAAAGAACCCAACTTGTAGGTTGGGGTCGATCCCACGAGGAATATGGTTTAGACTTAAGTTCAGTAACGATTATATTCGTTTAGCCAATGTATTTTCGAGACAAATAGGTAAAAGGGAGGGGGGATTTGTTTAACAAATTCTATTAGATAGTATCACACTAAATCTATGTTGATAATTCTTTTCTTATTAACTACCTCCTTGGTCCGGCAAGTAGCAACAAGGCGAGTTATAATGCGTGCACTCGTTAAAAATACTTCTAAACAAAAAAATTATCAATGCATGCAACAACACTATTCAAGAATTGCTTAGTTACTATTCATACTTTGTTAACCACGCATGGTTCCCACTGTGGATTTAGTTACCCATATTAGCAATAACACGATTCATAATTTTGGAAGAAGAAATCATGAACTTACATAAGAAGAATAATAAACCCAGACTTCAACTTGAATTTCAACACCAAAAGATTCAAAATGAACTTAGGAAACTAAGAATTGCTAAAGTTGCAAGTTAATCTCCCAAGTCAAGAACTAGAATAAAAGTAATAAACTCTAACCCCAAAAACGAGGTTTACATACCCTATTTACAGGAAAACAAGTCCTAACTAAAAAGGAAATGAATTAAGGAAATAAAGTTTACAGGACATGTCTTCCATCTATGACACTGACCTACGGTCCGTAAGTCTATCTACGGTCCGTAGGTCCCTTCCGTGGCTCAAGACTTGGGCAATTTTTCAATCTTCAAAATCTTCCAAACTTATTGTCACATTCGAGGGTTCAACAGTACGGACCGTAAGTAAATCCATGGTCTGTAACTCCTCTTTGTAGCTCCATACTTAGACTTTTCAGCATCAGGTGCTGGAACCAAATTTTTGTCACATTTTACGAAGCAACAGTACGGTCCGTAAGTTGCAATCGTGGTTCCACAGTTAGTCGAGAATTCCCTGATCTTCAGCCATTCCTTGCTTTCCCATCGACGTCCATCTTCTACGGGGCATAACTGGACCAACGATCCGTAGGTTGCCTCCATAGATGCCTTTTTCTGCACGTCATTCAATTGTGTCTTCAAATCTTCGCGTCTGAACTTATTTCCTGAAAACATGAGAAAAATACATAAGAACTAATACAAAATGGCCCTATACACACACAACTCTCAAGTGAAATGTATTAACAATAGCCTAAACTCACGGTATATCAAAGGGCAAGCTAAGTCTGTGATACATTGGTCCCTTTGAGGTTCTTAAATGTGTACGGACAGTGGCTTATAGATTGGCTTTACCTCCTTATCTATCAGGAGTCCATCCGGTATTTCATGTGTCCATGTTGAAGAGATATCATGGTGACGGGGATTACATCATTAAGTGGGTCTCAGTTGTGTTAGATAAAGACCTCTTATCTGAGGAGAAACCGGTTGCAATTCTTGATCGTGATGTGCGTAAGCTGTGGACCAAGAGATTAAGTCCATGAAAGTTCAGTGGAAGAATCGTCTAGTTGAGAAACCTACTTGGGAAACCGAGAAGGGTATGCGAGACAAGTATCCCCAATTGTTCGTCGATTCAGGTACTACTCCATTTTTTGTTTAGCCTATTTTTCCTAAGTTTGTCACTCGGGGACGAGTGATGGGTAAATTTCTATTGTAACAACCTATTCCCGTCCTTATAGAAAAGCCAACGGAGAAAAATTTTGGACTGGAAAACTTTTTCGTAGTAACTTAGAATTTCCCAACCTGGTCAAGATTTGGATGAAATCAAAGTAAGTGAAGTCTAGGGAAATATGTAACAAATTGGTGCTCTAATTATGATTTTAATCACATAAGTAGATAGCTAAGATGTTAAGGAATCTGTACGACTTTACGGAATTGAATTCTAGTGAGTAGAACTCTCGAAACTGATCTTGGCGTGAATGGGTAGTTTCTGACTGTCATTGGTTGAAGGCTGTTGTGAAATGGGGGTTTTGGAATTCTTAAATTTTCTCACTATTTCCGTGAAAGCTGCTAAGGCGGGATTTTCCCACTAGGGCGGGGTAGCTGTAGCGAGGTGAGGACCTTTGTAGGGGGACATAGGTGACTTAAGTTGGAAATAAACCCCAAAAACATTTTATTCTGCACTTTTTGACTTTGAGAGATAAGGGACGACCCCAGGAGAGTTATTGACGGGTTTTCACCATTTTAAAGCTAAAGGTAAGGTTTTAACTCCCCGAATCCATTTTTCGATCCGTAGAATGTAAACTAGTGGGTAATTATCGATGGGGGAGGGTTTTGATTTGGAAATTACGGTGGAAAAGCCCTAATATGGGTATGGGGATCAAGAGTTTGACCTAGGATTGATATTATTGTTTATAATCCGGGTAATTAGGTGTTGTTTATTGATCCTCGCATTATTATGATTGTTTGTAGACCAAGAACAAGCGGAAAAAATCTAGAAAGGGAAGAATCAAGTTTCTTAGGGGATTCAAGCTTGTTTCGAGGTAGGTGATGGTTGTGATTTCATGTTGTGTGATATATGTTTGTTCTTACTTCATTATGATACATGTATATATGTGAATGTTGCATTATTGATCACACTAATCGTAAATGAGGATAGATGAATAATTGAATGCCACGAATCATGACTTGAATGTATGATTATGAGAATGTACTTTGCGATTGTGATTGTGACTTGTTGAATGGATCAGGTGTTATGTTTCGATACACTAACTGGGATTGGTTGCCATCTACTGGCATAATATTGGAGCAGGTGTCACGATTTGACACGCTAATTTGGAATGGGTACAACGTATCGGTACACTAACAGTTTGGGTGTGGGTTCTATGAGAGGACCATTGACTTGACATAACTGTATATATTTGAGAACTGTGAAACTGTCGTTGTTCATAAATGATGTTGATATTGTATATGTTCGGTGTATGCATGTTATTATTGTGTTGTAATGACTTATGTGTGTTGCACTTATTGAGCATGAATCATTAAACGAGAAATGTCTATTTCCTTAATAAGTATGGCGGTGTGACATTCCTTAACCACCATTTTGGACAATCCCGAAACAAATTTACTCATCCTTGTCCTAGGATCGGTAACCATAGTAGGGGCATATTTGGACAATTGTGTGAATTTCAAAGGATACTCTTTCACACTCATATTTCCTTGATGAAGGTTAATGAACTCAAACACCTTTTCATTCCTCATCTCAAAGGGAAAGAGCCTATCAAGAAAAGTGATCTTAAGCTTCTCCTAATCAAGCAGATCCACATCACCTGCCCTCTATTCCTTCCATTGATTGAACAAAACTTGAGCAACACCCTTAAGTTGATAACTGGCTAATTCCACCTTCTCTACCAATGCCACTCCCATGATCATCAAAACCTTATACACCTCATCAATGAACTCTTGAGGATCTTCCTAAACCTTAGAACCATGAAACTCTAGGGGATTCATCCTAGTGAAGTCCCTTATCATTATTGCCACCGTACCCATATTTGGGTTCACCAGAGCATTAGGCTCTCTATTGGCTTGAGCCATCATAACTTGAGCCAACACTTGAAAAGGAGCATAGAAATCCACATTAGTCACTTGTTCAGCGAACGGGTCGACTGGAACTTGAGGAACATGAGGAAATTCTTGTTCCATAAAGCTATTCATATTCCTCTAACGTATCCTTTTTTAGGGGCCTTATCTTGAAAAGCATCGGATAAGGATTACGAGAGATACATATAAAGTTAAACTCTATCACATGAAATTATAGTGGTGAAAAAAGTAGAATTTTATAAACATCTTATAGCTTTATATTCATAAATATGGCGCACTTCACACTCATGAACTCTCTCTAGTCGACGGGGCTTGTGAGACATCCTAAGACCTTTCTAAACCTTGTGCTCTAAATACCAAGTTTGTCACGACCCAGAGTATAACTTAGGTGTAACATGGCGTATAGAACCCCAAAATCCCCTAAACAAGCCACTTAGCATGCATCATACAAGATAATAGAAATAAATAGTTCAAAAGTGGCATTGTATATTCCAAATTAGTTCGACAAAGCGAAAGTCTAACATAGTCTCTACAAGCCATCTAAAATATCAAAGAAAGTGGTTGGGACGTAACTCAAAAACCACATACATCATCCGAAAGCTAGAAAGACATAAAACATTCAAAGTGTATTGGTCCTTGGAACTTGAGGAATCACCAACTCTTGAATCCGATAGAATAATTAACTAGCCACGAGTGTGAGAAGTGAGACCATCAGACCCTATATTAATGAGATAATGTTGGCACAAGTATGCATTAGTACATGAAATGTACTACGTATGGGGAAATATACACAAATAAAAATGATAAAATGAAGAACTTTAAACATGTGAGATATGACCAACATTGGAGCATTTAAAGTCTTAAGGAAGCAACAACATGTATTTCATAACATAAGATCAATACATTTAAAATATGAGACATAAGAAGGTTTTTTTGAGAGAAACATATTCATTTTTTGGGATATCAGTTTTAACCGACAATAAGAACATGAGAGCTATATCATGGAATCCGATATATTCCTCATGTCGAAAGGGGATTCTACTTGTGAAGGTAGAATTTGTACGTGTCATCTTTTCTAAACTAGATCCATTAGCTAGGTCATTTAAGACAATCCTACCGGGGCACATAATTAGGGACTAGAGGTTGCTACTAGAGACTACCATATTTGAGCCTCCACCTCAAAGTCCTCTCTGTGCTAAGTCTAAATCCCAATGGAACAAGTAAAGTTTAAATATCATTATAATATAGGAAAGGTAATGACCAATACCAATACACACCCTAAATATGAAACATTGAATAGCTCCTTAAAATACAATTCGAACATAGGTTAGAAAACCTTTCACCAATGTGAATTCATATGTGAGAAATACCTTTCAACAACATGATTATATTCGTATGTGAGTTTTAACAACAACATTGATACTTTCATCTAAAATCACTCTATCATCATAAACATCATTTTCATAAGACATGCATAACTTTCTAAAATTCATAGTTCATAGGTTCATAGTAGGAAGTCATAAATTATGCATGTGGCCATATAATTTCAACTAAAAATCATGTAATAACATTAAATCATGCAATAGAAGGTTGAAATAACAATTTAAATCATAATTGGATGACAAATTAAGAAGAACCTTAATTTGATCAATTGAATTTGAGATTGAGAAATTGAAAACTTGGGGACCCTATGAAGGAATGGACTCCATGGGTGAATACCCACATACCTTGCTACTCAAAGCCCAAGATGAATGGTGAATTGATGACCTTGGAGTGAACTGTAGCTTCTTTTTCTTCCTTAGGTTGAGAGTGAATTTAGGAGAGTGAATATATTTGGGTTTTGGGAAATAGGAGAATGGGTTTTCAGTGGGTAGATTTAGGACTTAAAACTTTATATATGGCTTAGGGTTGAAGCCAAAACGATATAGTATAGGTTTAAAACATTTAAGAAAAGACTTAAACGCCCCGAAGCTAGACCTACGACGGTAGATCTTTCTACGGTCCATACTAGTCAATGTAGACCAAGTATCGGGACCTAAAAATCACCCAACTTTTGACAGGACCCTTCTATGGTCCGTATGAATTCCTACGGTCCATAGACCATAATCGTAGGACTCAACTTTTACTCTAAAATTTAACTAGGTCTGGGACCAACCTATGAGACCCATATACGACTCAGGCCATTTGATAGACTCTATTTTTCAACCTTAGGATGGTGTACTAGGACTTGATTTTCAAAAAATATTTTCTCATATCTAGGAGACTGATCTAAGACCCATAAATATTTTTATGAACCATAGACTGGTCTCACAGACCTAAACCAATAGTGAAAATTCATGCAACATATTCCCTTTCACATCCCGAGGCTACCCCTGGATGTAAACACGAGACCTAGGATCACGACTGACCCCAAGTTAACCCTGAGCTGGCATATCATAAGCATACTAAAAGATTACTGAATAAATATACTATACGGAAGCTGAAGTAGTGATAACTAAAAGTGGGGAATACCCAATACTGATTTGAATATATAAAAGACTGTGAGTTTAATAACAACTGGAGGATCAAACTCAAAACTAAAACTGCATCCAGTACTATGTGTGAAAAAGCCTCTAACTGACTAAAGTTGCTGGGACATGCCCAACTAACTCTAGAAAACTAAAACTGAATAAAAAGACTAAAGTGTAAAGCATGTCTATTGTCCTTGAAGTATGAGGACTCACTACTGAAGCTGCTCAACTGGAGAACGGGAACTGATCTATGCATGATCTGGATGCTGAGTACCTGAACCTACATCATGAAAGGTTGTAACGTAGAGTATGCGTCAGTACTTAGAATGTACTGAGCATGCAAGATAGAGAGTATAGCTGAGTAAAATACATAACTAGACAATAACATAATCTGAAGTGAATGTAAATGCTGAACATGACATACTGAGACTGAATGCTGAAATATAACTGAAGACCTGGTCAAGTACACTGACGTCTCACTGTGGGAGCTACTATTAACCGACATAAAACCATGTGAGCTAAACGTGGAGTATAATGTATATGCCACATCATGAGGACCCAATATACCTTGCAAGGGGCATAAAGGCATGATTGTTCAATGTATACGCCCCATCGATAGGACCCAATATACCTTGCCAGTGGTATAAAGGCATGAATAGCGTGATTACGAAAGCTGACGCCCAACTGAGGGGACTGATAAACCTACGGGGGCACATAGTTCTAGAACTATAAGGGTACGTTGAACCCTAGTCAAACTCGGTCTAAGCCTACTCCTAACTGGAATGTGTATGACACAACAAAACTGAAATACTAGATAGCTCAATGTTCTGACATGAAAATCTGAGAATGCATTATTCAAATAGTGACAATGAAACATTCTTAACTAGAGCATGTATATCTGTTTAAACTGACCTAGCAAGTGTAATTCATAAAGTAATGGAATCTACACAACCAAGGTTCTGAGTTTCATGCCAAGAACTAAGCAATGATTCCACGAAAACATGATAATCTGATTAGGAATACTCTAATAGCTAAATCACAACTAATATATAAGGGTTTAGAAACCCTTGGTCCAAACAAGATATAAGAATCAAGATTTTGACTGAATTCGAAGGACCTAGTGGATGAAAAGTATCCACCAGTAAAATCCCACATACCTGGTGACGAAATCTACAGAGAAATCCTTCAATTTAGGGGCTAAAACTTTGAAGAACACTGCTGCTTGTTCTTAGGAGTTTTGGTCAACTTTTCCTCTTTTTTTACCCCAAGTTTGGATGATTTTAGATTAATGAGGGTTATGGGTAAGTTTGACTAACTTATTAGGCTTAGACTGAGTAAATCGACATAGTTTAGGCATAAAACGACGAAGTATAAGTGCCCAATGCATGGGAAAAATACCTAAAGGACCCTAACTTAAAAGTTGGCAAAGGCCACCCACGGAGGGACCTACTGGCCGTAGGTCGACCTACCAACCGTAGGTGTGGTCGTCGGTCAAGTCTGCCCGATAGGGCTTCACTAAAACGAGCATAACTTTTAGTCGGAGATGGAATTTTAGCAAACTTGGTGGCGTTGGAAAGAGGATTCAATTATATATCATTTGGTAGGTCATGGGCTACCTAATTCCTTTTGTGCTAAGGTAATGACAATTTGAAGTTGACCCAACAACAATTTCCCTCTAACTGGTTGCTGACCCTCACATACGGTCAGACCTACGGTTCGTAGGTCCAACCACGGACTGTACTGGTCGACCATGGGTAGGATCAGAGACCTTAAATATTTGGTCCTCATTGATGGTCCATGCCTACAGACCGTATGTCAGACCATGGATCGTCGGGGGCTTCTGTGGTTCTTCCACTAGGTCTGGAAAACTGCATTTTTTTCTATTTTCTCAAATATGAGTTTGTCACGACCCAAGCCTAGGGCCTAGACGTGACCGGCGAATGGGGAACCCGAAGGAACCCCAAACAAGCCTCATAGCGTATCTTACACATCATTGGTCGCGGAAGCAATTAAAATGACCATAAGCGATAAGCATAATCAAGGGGGAAATCGGGACTAAGGGAGCAAGAAAAAAAAATGATACATAAATACCATAGATGAATCAAGCTCAAACATAATACACAACTTGTCCAACACCACCTCTAAACATAGGTACTTTAGCGGGGGCCAAGACAAACAACTGGGCTCACCCTCATAGTCAAAACATAACTAAAAGGAAAAGTCTTATACATAGCAAAAGATCATAAGCAACGTCCCCGGAATGGAGGACTCACCAATAACCTTGATAGAAAATCGTATTAGCCACGCGGAGGACGAGGGTCAAGCGGTGCTCCGGTCTCTACATGGTGACATCATGTAGGCATAGAGTATGCGTTAGTACGTTTGAATGTACTAAGTATATGGGATGCAATGCAATGCTACAATAGATGGACATCATAGAAAAATGCATAATCATACCCGATAGATAGCACATAAATGAAATGATGTATATAATGACGCTTACATAAAAATCATATTTAGTAGGGCATAGCATATGTGTAGTGAGTGACCATCAATATAGTATTTCCAAGGCCTACCACCCCCTTGGAGAGGCGAAAGAGGTACAAACCCCTCAATGTGGTTACCCGGGCCTACCACCCCCCGAGCTAGGGACCAAGGTACAAACCCCTCGATATGGTTATACGGGCCTACTACCCCCCGTACTAGGCAACCAAGGTACAAACCCCTCGATACGGTTACCCGGGCCTACAACCCCCCGAGCTAGGCCTGGTCGACTCACACACTATATAGAGAAAATCATATACATGTATCCATTTCATCATCATTTCAATACTTATATAATCATCCGACTCATAGGACGTACATTGGACCTTCCATTTCATAAGAATTCTATAAATGGCATTTTATCAAACATATGGTGGGCTACTTGTTCATGTAAATAAAATCATGTGTTTCAAGAGTACTAAGTCCAACCAATTTCAAAATCCATATAAAACAGCCCACCAACAACATACATATATATATACATATATAACAACCTTCATAATTTGATCATAGAGGCATGAAAACCATAAACATCATATAATAATTCCATTTCATGATAATATACAAAAATAGACCATAATAGGATGTGTAGTAATAATTCCATAATTCAAGAATTCATAAATGATCATAAGGACCCATAAACTTGAAGTAAAATAGAGGATAAATGGTTGGACTTGTGGAAAGGAAGGTTTCCACAATCAACCCACATACCTCAACTTTGGAGAATTCTTGATGAAGATTGGAATGGAGAATTGCTTGAGATTGAATCTTGAATCCGGAATTAAAGCTTGGGATCCTTGAATTTGGTTGATGATCTTGGTGGAATTTTTGGAGAGGGTTTAGAGAGAGTTTTTGGATGTTTTGAAGTTAAATGACTAAGTATGGATATGTCCCCTTTATATAAAAAAACGTCCCAACACTTAGAAAAAAAAATGAGGCGGGTGAACAGTGTTTTCGGCTACTGGAATTTGCATTTTCTGCCGGACAAGTTTTACGAAAATGATCATAACTCCTTCATCCTAACTCGGAATGAGGTGAAACAAATTGCGTTGGAAAGCTAACTCACAGAGCTTTAATTTTGATAGTTTGAACTCCTTTCAGTTCCTTGTGTGCTGAGAGATATGCCCCTTTAAAGTTGACCCTGAAAATCGCATTTTTTGCGATTTTCGAATTTTGATACGGTTGCTCTAAAATTCGGGTTAGACCCATTTCCCACTCAATTTTACCCCCTGAATAAGAATATGAAGTCGAATTTCCGAAATCATACATGGATTTTTAGATATATGGAAATTACAATTATAGGTGTTTCCGAAGCACATTTTCGGGCATTTTTGGGGTCGTTTCAATATCACCCCCTTGGGAACATTCGTCCCCGAATGTTAAAGAAACGTACATGAGTGACACAAACATGGCAATATCAGCCCACATAAGGATGCAACAATGCACTTACATCTTATTTCAAAAACCTCAACATAGTTGTAAAACCACAATGAACTTGTCAACTTAAACCTGAATGTATGCAATGACATGGGGGCTGAACTTAAGACAAGAGATTTTATAAAGGGCTTAGATCAATACCTTAAGCTTGAGTGGAGTGGAAAAGATAAGGATATCGCCTTTGCATGTCCGCTTCGGCCTCCCAAGTAGCACTTTCAACTTGTTGATTTCTCCAAAGGACTTTAACGGAAGCCACATCTTTGTTTCTCAACCTCTTCACTTGTCTATCTAAAATCTGGACCGGAACCTCTTCATAGGTCAAATTATCTTCAACAACACCCACAACATCAAGAGGCACAATGGCATTCGGATCACCCACACACTTCCTCAACATACACACATGAAATACCGGATGAACCAAATCCATTTCGCTAGGCAATTACAACTCATAAGCTACCTTGCCAATTCTCCTCATCACCTTATAAGGACCCACGTATCTTGGGCTCAATTTGCCCTTCTTACCAAAACGAACCACACCCTTCATGGGTGACACCTTCAAATAGACCCAATCACCAACTTGGAATTCAAGAGCCCTTCTCCTCACATCGGCATAGGACTTTTGGCGACTTTGGGCCGTCTTCAACCTTTCTCTAATCATCCTAACCTTCTCAAGAGCCTCCATAACTAGATCTGGTCCTAACAAGGCCACCTCACCAACCTCAAACCACCCAACCGGTGATCTACAACGTCTCCCATAGAGAGCCTCAAAAGGAGCCATACCGATGCTAGAATGATAGCTATTGTTATAGGCAAACTCAATCAATGGAAGATGATCATCCCAACTACCCTTAAGCTCCAATACACAAGCCCTAAGCATATCCTCAAGTGTTTGGATAGTCCTTTCGGCTTGTCCATCCGTTTGCGGGTGAAAGGTCGTAGTAAGCTTAACTCTCGTACCTAGACCCCTTTGAAAGGACTTCCAAAAGTGTGAAGTAAATTGAGTACCACGGTCCGATATGATGGATAGAGGAATCCCATGCAACCTTACCAAGTCATGAATATATAACCTTGCATAATCTTCCGCCCCATATGTTGTCTTTACCGGTAGAAAATGAGTCGATTTTGTCATTCTATCAACCACCACCCAAATAGAATCAAAACTTTTTCTAGTCTTGGCTAAACCAACTACAAAATCCATATTAATTTCTTCCCACTTCCAAGTAGGAATCTCTATGTATTGGGTTAGACCACCCGGCCTTTGATGTTCGGCCTTGACTTGTTGACAACTATGACAACCGGAGACGAATTTGGCAATGTCCTTCTTCATGCCTCCCCACCAATACACATCCCTCAAATCTCTATACATTTTGGTGGAACCGGGGTGAATGGAGTAGGAAGAATTATGAGCCTCCTCAAGAATTTTCTCCCTCAAACCATCAACACAAGGCACACACAACCTACCTTGGTACCTAAGGGCACCATCTCCCCCTTGGGAGAAAACTTCCACCTTGCCCTCTTTAACCAAGGCCTTCAATTCTAACAAGGAAGAGTCAAAATCTTGTTTTGCTATCACCTCATCAACCAAGGAAGACCTAGCACCATCAACAACGACCACACCACCATTACCAACCTCTTCCAACCTAACCCCCAACCTAGCTAACCGATGCACCTCCCTAGCCATTTCCCTATCACCAATATCAACATGAGCTAGGCTACCCATAGACACCCTACTCAAAGCATCCGCCACCACATTAGCTTTACCGGAATGATAATTCACACTCATATCATAATCTTTAAGAAATTCTAGCCACCTTCTTTGTCTCAAGTTGAGATCTTTTTGGGTGAAGACATATTGGAGGCTCTTATGATCGGTGAACACATCAACATGTACCCCATACAAGTAATGACGCCAATTCTTTAAAGCAAACACCACCGCGGCTAATTCAAGGTCATGCGTAGGATAGTTCTTTTCATGCACTTTGAGTTGTCTAGACGCATAGGCTATCACCTTACCATTTTGCATTAGGACACAACCCAAGCCAACTCTAGAAGCATCACAATACACAACGAATCCCTCAAGCCCATCCGGTAGTGACAATATAGGAGCGGACACAAGTTTATCTTTCAAGGTTTGAAAACTCCTTTCACACTCGTCGGTCCACTCAAACTTAGTCTTCTTTTGTGTCAACTTAGTCATGGAAGAAGCAATAGAAGAAAACTCATTCACAAATCTCCGATAGTAACCCGCTAAGCCCAAGAAGCTCCTAATATCCGACGGGGTCAATGGCCTAGGCCAATTTCTAATCACATCGGTCTTCTTAGGATCTACCTTAATACAATCCCCCGAAACCACATGACCTAGGAAGGCAACCTCCCTCAACCAAAATTCACACTTTTCATACTTGGCATACAACTTCTCCTCTCTCAATCTTTGCAACACAACCCTCAAGTGACCCATATGTTCTTCCTCGCTATGCGAATAGATTAAAATATCATCAATGAAGACCACAACAAAGGAATCAAGGTAGGGTTTAAAGATCCTATTCATTAGGTCCATGAAGATAGCCGGTGCATTGGTCAACCCAAAGGACATGACCACAAATTCATAATGCCCATACCTAGTTCGGAAGGCTGTCTTGGGAATGTCACACTCCCTCACCTTCACTTGATGATACCCGGACCGAAGATCAATCTTAGAGAAGTGGCTAGCCCCTTGCAATTGGTCGAACAAGTCATCAATCCTAGGAAGAGGATATTTATTCTTGATGGTGACCCTATTGAGTTGCCGGTAATCAATACACATCCTAAGGGACCCATCTTTCTTCTTCACAAACAACACCGGTGCACCCCATGGTGATTGGCTAGGCCTAATAAAACCCTTCTCCAACAAGTCCCTCAATTGTTCCTTCAACTCCTTTAACTCCGCCGGGGCCATACGATAAGGGGGAATAGAAATGGGTTGAGTATCGGGGAGGAGGTCTATGCCAAAATCTATTTCCCTTTCGGGAGGAACACCGGGAAGGTCATTAGGAAAGACATCAAGAAATTCATTTATGATCGGAACCGACTCTATAGGAAGGGTTTTGGACTCCACATCCCTAACCCTCACAAGGTGATAGAGACACCCCTTAGAGATCAACTTACGGGCTTTAATGCAAGAGATGAACCTACCCTTGACTACCACATTTTGGCTCTCCCACTCAAGAATGGGTTCACTTGGGAATTGGAACTTGACCCTACGGGTTCTACAATCAATGGAAGCATAGTATGCATGCAACCAATCCATCCCAAGAACAACATCAAAATCGACCATGTTCAACTCAACAAGATCACAAGGCAATATTTTATGCAAGATGCAAATAGGACAATTTCTATAGACCTTCCTAGCAACCATATATGCACCAATAGGAGTAGACACCTTATATGACTCATGCAACAAGTCGGGCTCAACATGAAACTTTTTGGCAACAAAGGGGGTGACAAAAGAAAGAGAGGCACCCGGATCAATTAATGCATATACATCAAAGTCAAAGATTTTCAACATACCGGTAACGACGTCGGGGACTTCATCGACCCCTTGCCTCCCATGCAAAGCATAAAATCGATTGTGCCTTGGGGCACCATCTTGTCGTCCCCCTCTCCCCAAAGGAACCGCATTGGCACCTTGTGGACGGACCTCCTTACCCTTATTGCGATTTCGAGGACAATCCATTGCCTTGTGCCCCATTTCCCCACAACTATAGCAAGCACCGGTATTTCTCAAGCACGGGCCACCATGGCCCTTACCACACTTCGGACATACATCAATAGGACCCATACCCCTAACACCTTGGGCCCTTGGAACATCATTGGCAAACCCCTTATGGAGCGCATGAGAAGACCCTTGACCTTGATGAAACCGGCCTCCCGTTCTACTTTGGAACTTGCCCTCAAAACGGGCCCTCTTGGCCTCATGACCCCTCCTCTTCCTCAACTTCTCCTCCTCCATTTGTTCGGCATAGACCATCAAGCGGGACAAGTCCATGTCACTAATCAACATTGCGGACCGGCATTCTTCACTCACTAGGTCGGACACACCCATCACGAATTTGTTCATTCTAGACCGTGAGTCGGCAACCAAGTGTGGAGCATACCTTGAAAGTTGGTTAAACTTGAGGGCATACTCCCTCACACTCATAGACCCTTGTTTTAAATTCATGAACTCCACCAATTTGGCTTCCCTAAGCTCAAGAGGAAAGAATCGATTAAAGAAAGCCGTTTTGAACTCTTCTCAATGCACCACATAGTTTACCCCCTTCTCTTCCTTCCATTGGTTGTACCATATTTGGGCCACCCCTTTTAGTTGGTAGGCCGCCAACTCCGCCTTATCTTCTGACTTCACGCCCATGATAGCTAATATCTTGAGGACTTCATCAATGAACTCTTGAGGGTCTTCATTTAACTTAGACCCATAGAATTCCGGGGGATTCATCCGCACGAAGTCTCTCACCCGAGATGCCGGGGTAGGAGCCTGAGGGGTTTGGGCCCCGTGGTTGGCTTGATTAGCCATAGCTTGTGCAAATAAAGTAAGGGCATCCCGAAGATCCCCATTGGTCGGTTGTTCCTCGTGTGCGCGGGCTCGTCTTCCTCTTGTATTAGGCATGATCTAGCATAGCAAAGAGCAACCGTTAGGGAAGAACTTAATTCAACTCTATAGCACGACTTAGAACAAGGAGAAGGGAAACATTTCCTAAAACGTCTCATAGCCTCCTACTCATAGTTGTGGTGCACAACACAACCATGAATCGGACTATAATCAACGCGGTGTGTTGGACTCCGAGGATCTATCAACCTAGTGCTCTGATACCAAGTTTGTCACGACCAAAGCCTAGGGCCTAGACGTGACCGGCGAATGGGGAACCCGAAGGAACCCCAAACAAGCCTCATAGCGTATCTTACACATCATTGGTCGCGGAAGCAATTAAAATGACCATAAGCGATAAGCATAATCAAGGGGGAAATCGGAACTAAGGGAGCAAGAAAAAAAAATGATACATAAATACCATAGATGAATCAAGCTCAAACATAATACACAACTTGTCCAACACCACCTCTAAACATAGGTACTTTAGCGGGGGCCAAGACAAACAACTGGGCTCACCCTCATAGTCAAAACATAACTAAAAGGAAAAGTCTTATACATAGCAAAAGATCATAAGCAACGTCCCCGGAATGGAGGACTCACCAATAACCTTGATAGAAAATCGTATTAGCCACGCGGAGGACGAGGGTCAAGCGGTGCTCCGGTCCCTACATGGTGACATCATGTAGGCATAGAGTATGCGTTAGTACGTTTGAATGTACTAAGTATATGGGATGCAATGCAATGCTACAATAGATGGACATCATAGAAATATGCATAATCATACCCGATAGATAGCACATAAATGAAATGATGTATATAATGACGCTTACATAAAAATCATATTTAGTAGGGCATAGCATATGTGTAGTGAGTGACCATCAATATAGTATTTCCAAGGCCTACCACCCCCTTGGAGAGGCGAAAGAGGTACAAACCCCTCAATGTGGTTACCCGGGCCTACCACCCCCCGAGCTAGGGACCAAGGTACAAACCCCTCGATATGGTTATACGGGCCTACTACCCCCCGTACTAGGCAACCAAGGTACAAACCCCTCGATACGGTTACCCGGGCCTACGACCTCCCGAGCTAGGCTTGGTCGACTCACACACTATATAGAGAAAATCATATACATGTATCCATTTCATCATCATTTCAATACTTATATAATCATCCGACTCATAGGACGTACATTGGACCTTCCATTTCATAAGAATTCTATAAATGGCATTTTATCAAACATATGGTGGGCTACTTGTTCATGTAAATAAAATCATGTGTTTCAAGAGTACTAAGTCCAACCAATTTCAAAATCCATATAAAACAGCCCACCAACAACATACATATATATATACATATATAACAACCTTCATAATTTGATCATGGAGGCATGAAAACCATAAACATCATATAATAATTCCATTTCATGATAATATACAAAAATAGACCATAATAGGATGTGTAGTAATAATTCCATAATTCAAGAGTTCATAAATGATCATAAGGACCCATAAACTTGAAGTAAAATAGAGGATAAATGGTTGGACTTGTGGAAAGGAAGGTTTCCACAATCAACCCACATACCTCAACTTTGGAGAATTCTTGATGAAGATTGGAATGGAGAATTGCTTGAGATTGAATCTTGAATCCGGAATTAAAGCTTGGGATCCTTGAATTTGGTTGATGATCTTGGTGGAATTTTTGGAGAGGGTTTAGAGAGAGTTTTTGGATGTTTTGAAGTTAAATGACTAAGTATGGATATGTCCCCTTTTTATAAAAAAACGTCCCAACACTTAGAAAAAAAAATGAGGCGGGTGAACAGTGTTTTCGGCTACTGGAATTTGCATTTTCTGCCGGACAAGTTTTACGAAAATGATCATAACTCCTTCATCCTAACTCGGAATGAGGTGAAACAAATTGCGTTGGAAAGCTAACTCACAGAGCTTTAATTTTGATAGTTGAGATCCTTCCAGTTCCTTGTGTGCTGAGAGATATGCCCCTTTAAAGTTGACCCTGAAAATCGCATTTTTTGCGATTTTCGAATTTTGATACGGTTGCTCTAAAATTCGGGTTAGACCCATTTCCCACTCAATTTTACCCCCTGAATAAGAATATGAAGTCAAATTTTCGAAATCATGCACGGATTTTGAGATATATGGAAATTACAATTATAGGTGTTTCCGAAGCACATTTTCGGGCATTTTTGGGGTCGTTTCAGAGTTGTTACAATATCTCCCCCTTGGGAACATTCATCCTCGAATGAAGACTACACAAGTTGAGTATGGAGGGAAGGAACTGCAATCCCTACCACTAAGTACTAGAAACTGATATCTAATTGAACTGAGTTCCAAGGACATGCAAATATGCTGAAAATGCATGAACAACCAAAGGAACAAGGTACTAAGAATGAATTTACGCAAGAGTAAACTGAGAGACTAGAGAGGAAACTATTATCTCAAGCTGAAATGAAATCAAAAGGAAAGAGATGAAGATACTTGGCCTTCATGGCTGCTTCAACTACTCATTCAATTTAGGAACACATAAGCGATCATCTCCTTCTTAGGAGAAACCTCTACTTTGTGCTGTTGAACTTCACCTTTTAACTGAAAAATATAGGACCACTGTCCTATTTTCCCTTAACCTCTGCTACCAATGAAGGTTCTGATCTATTCTGGACTATCACACCACCATTTGATGTGTCCGTAAGACTAACTCCTAAGCGAGCAAGCCGATGAACATCTTTTGCTAATTTCTTCCCTTTTTTCTCAACATGTGCTACACCACCCTCTAGATCACCTTTCTGGCTTTAAGGTAAGAGATAATTCGACCTATAGGCACTAAGCTACTACCCTTCCATTATTAGACTGGCTCGTTGGAAACTGAAACGAAATGATCTTAGTTCTACAATTGATTGAGGCATAACACGATGTATCTAATCCATGCCTAGAATGATAACAAAATCTACCATTTCTAGCTCTACAAGGTCTACTGAGGTGACTTTCTGAGAGACTGTGACAGGGAAATTTATGTATAGCCGTCTCGCTATAACTGTGTCACCAACTGGAGTAGAGACTGAGAAGGGTTCTAAAAGAGTTCATGGACTGACAACAAAGTTTATTGCTATATAGGGAGTTACAAAAGACAAAGTTGCCCCTGTTGTCTTTCCACTGAGTGAACCATATGTGAGCCACATCTTTAAGCTGGTAGGATGCCAATTTTCCTCACTATCACTACCAATCACTTGCATCACTCCAAAGAATTTCTTAACGTCATCAATGAATTTATGTGGGTCCTCTCCAACTTGTGACCCTAAAAACTCAGGCGGATTCATCCTAAGGAAATCTTGGACCCTAGATGCCACTAATCCACCATTATTATTAGTAGGAACTGGAACCTTCTGATTGTTCTGGTTGGCTACACTCTGAGCCAAAAGTTGGATCGCATTTCGAAACTCAGCATTCAAAACCTCATGGTCTGGGACTGGAGAAACTGTGTTAACATTGCGTGCATTAACATTCTATGGGTAAGCTCTACGAGGAGGCATGATCTAAAACACATAACGTTGAATTAGAAATGAGAAGTTGGATCATA
The DNA here is from genome assembly GCA_036553675.1 of Solanum okadae. Lineage (NCBI taxonomy): Eukaryota > Viridiplantae > Streptophyta > Magnoliopsida > Solanales > Solanaceae > Solanum > Solanum okadae. The sequence goes on from CM071681.1 coordinate 36,190,415, forward strand.
CCGTACGCACGATAAGATTAGCAAAGAAAGTGAAGTTTTCCTAAAACACTTCGTAGCCTCCCACTCATTAGATGTAGTGCACTTCACACACGTGAAAATGACCTTACTTAGTGCAACTTTCATACATCCTAGGACTCTTAAGCCTAATGCTCTGATACCAAGTTTGTCACACCCCGAGGCTACCCCCTGGACGTAAACACTGGACCTAGGATCACGAGTGACCCCGGGTCAAGGCAGTCTTTAATCCATGGATACATGCTTCATCTTCTGTGGTATTCTTAGTTCCTTAAAAGTTCTGCTTAATGAAGTTAACCTTGAGCTGGCATATCATAAGCATACTAAAAGATCACTGAATAAATATACTATGCAGAAGCTTAAACAATGATAACAAAAAGTGGGGAATACCCAATACTGATCTGAATATATAAAAGATTATGAGTTTAATAACAACTAGAGGATCAAACTCAAAACAAAAACTGAATCTACTACTATGTCTGAAAAAGGCTCTAACTGACTAAATTTGTTGGGACAAGCCCCTAGCTAACTCTAGCAAAACTTAAAACTGAATGAAAAGACCAAAGCGTAAAGCATGTCTATTATCCTCGAAGTATGAGGACTCACCACTGAAGCTGCTGAACTGGAGATCGAGAAACGATCTATGCGTGCTCTGGATGCTGAGTACCTAAACCTACATCATGAAAGGATATAGTGCAAAGTATGCGTCAGTACTTGGAATGTACTAAGCATGCAGGATATAGAGTATACCTGAATAAAATACATAACTGAACAAAGCATACTGAGCAATAACATAATCTGAACTCAAAGTAAATGTTGAAATATACTGAAGGTTAAGCTAAATGTAATGACCAAGTAATACTGAGACTGAATTCTGAAAGATAACTTAAGACCTGGTCAAATGCACTGAAGACTGATGTGGGAGCTACTATTAACTGACATAAAACCACATGAGCTAAACGTGGAGTCCAATGTATATGCCCCATCGAGAGGACACAATATACCTTAAAAGGGGTATAAAGGCATGATTGTTCGATGTGTACTCCCCATTGATATGACCCAATTTAACTTACCAGGGGTATAAATGCATGAATAGCGTGATCACTAAAGTTGATGCCTAACATAGGGGACTGATAAAATTACGGGGGCACGTAGGTCTGGGACTATGAGGGTACGCTGAACCCTAGTCCAACTCTGTCTAAGCCTACTCCCAACTAGAATGTATATGACAGAACAAAACTGAAATACTAGATAGCTCAATGTTCTGACATGAAAATCTGAGAATGCATTATTCAAATAGTGACAATGAAACATTCTTAACTGGAGCATGTATATCTGTTTAAACTGACCTAGCAAGTGTTATTCATAAACTAAATAAATCTACATAACTAGGGTTCTGAGTTTCATGCCAGGAACTAAGCAATGATTCCACGAAAACATGATAATCTGATTAGGAATACTCTAACAGCTAAATCGCAACTAATATCTAAGGTTTTAGAAACCCTAGGTCTAAACAAGATATAGGAATCAAGATTCTGACTAAATTCTAAGGACCTAGTGGATGAAGGGAATCCACCAGTGAAATCCCACATACCTGGTGATGAATCTACGGATAAATCCTTTGATTTCAGGGCTGAAACTTTGAAGAACAGTGTTGCTTGTTCTTGGGAGTTTTGGTCGACTTTTCCTCTTATTTTTTCCCTAAGTTTGGATGATTTTAGGTGAATGAGGGTTCTAGGTAAGTCTGACTAAGTTATTAGGCTTAGACTGTGTAAAATGACAAAGTTTAAGAGCCCAACACATGGGAAAAGGACCTAAATGACCCTAACTTAAAATCTGCCAAAGGCCATCCACGCAGGGACCTACTGGCCATAGGTCGACCCACCAACCATAGGTGGGGTCGTCAGTCAAGTCTACCTGACAGGTCTTCACTGAAATGAGCATATTTTTTTACTTGGAGATGGGATTTTAGCAAACTTGGTAGCGTTGAACAGATGATTTAATTATCTATCATTTGTTAGGTAATGGACCACCTAATTCCTTTTGTGCTAAGGTTTATGACCATTTGAAGTTGACCCAACATCAATTTCCCTCTAACTGGCTGCTGCCCTTCACCTACGGTCCATAGGTCCAACCATGGACCATACTGGTCGACCGTGGGTGGGATCATAGACCATAAATATTTAATCCTCAATGGCGGACCCCACCTACGGACCGTGTGTCAGACCACGAACCTCGGTGGCTTCCGTGGTTCTTGCACTAGGTCTTGAAAACTGTATTTTTTTTCTATTTTCTCAAATCTAAGGTGTTACATTCCCTTATCGAAATCCAAGGTGTTACACATGCCTCTTGTCACTATTTCTAACTGGGTTGGGAGTTGACTAGATATTGTGGTTATTTCTGATTCGAGGTTGATGTTTACGATTTATGGATGTTATTTCTAGTTAGAGGCTGTTATTTCCACTTTGAGGTTGATGCTTCTGGCTCGTGGCCTTTACCTCTAGTTAGAGGCCATCACTTGGGGTTTGAGGCCTAGCATACACTTATTGGATATGGATTGGACGCATTTTGCTCTCGTAGTCTTAGTTATTTTGTGTACCTATCAGGCTTATAGGGTCTGCTCGGATTTAATTTAAACTTGTGCACGAGTCTACCTTATGGGATTATAGAGATCTAGTTAGGTTTAGTTTAGTTTTACTTATATTTTCTTTGGTATGCGTGTGTGCTCTCTTTCATATTCGCTTCGACCTCTGTTTTTGTGTCTATATTCTATCTTTTCATATTGATTTTACCTTTCTTTCTTAGTCGACCTTGGATGCCTATTGAGTACCTTTATTTTGGTAATTATGCTACCCTCTGCATCTGTTTCATGATGCAGATCCTAGTACCAACTACAAGTGGTGATTGTTCATGCCATCTTTTACAGTTTTTCTGGATCGAAAACGAGGGTGAACACTTCGCGTTCTGGATCAACTTGTCTCCTTTTGTATATATGTCTAGCTAGTTTTTTTTTTCCTTGAGATGACTTGTTGTGCTCTACTTTTGGGACTTTTATTTTTCATATTAAACAACTTTGTACTTGTGATTTCTAGGTTTCTGGAGGGATTCTATTGTATATTGGTTTTTTTTTTGCTTCCGCTTTTGTCTTTTTTATTATCTAGTGTTGGTTCTTCTTGGTTCTACCATTGTACTCATTACTAGTCGCTCTGAGTATGAGTTTGATTAACTACTGGTGGGTTATAGTAGGTGCCATCATGACTTGAGGGATCGAATCAAATCCTGATAGTATTTTTCAGAACTTTTCTTAAACGTCACAATCTTAAATAGGCCCAGACCTGGAATTCAACTTCCAATCTTGAACAAAAGTATCAAGGAGTTTTTGCAGCATATTTTGATTGATAAGAACTCTACCTATTGTCCATTCAAGAACTTTATAATTGCACCAAGTTATAGACCCAATGAAACCTATTTCATTAAGTTCACTGTATCCTACGGTCAAGGAATGACTTGTTCTGTTTTCCATAGGATTATAAATACAATTAAATCCACCCATAACCATTCATCAATGTCGACTGTTGATAGAATAATTTTCAATTCTCTTCACATAATATGGTTATCTTAACCGGACTTTGCACTTGGCCTAAAATGTGGTAATGGTAACTCATCCCTAGTGTTAATCTCACAAGTGAGTTGTTGCCTAGAGTCAAAAATCACTAAAAAGACATTCAACCTTGAATGTGATGATTGGATTTTTACCACTTGATTTAGTCTTTACATAAAATCTAAATGGACAACTTATTGATAATATGAAGTAGTAATACATATGATGTTGCCAACATACAATTTATTTAGAACATTCTTATGTCCTTATTTTCATACTTAAACATATGTAGGACACCCTACATGCATTTAAGATTATTTCTTACATACTGAAATAGGTTAATTAAAAACTAAAATATCAAGAGTCTATGATCTATTAAATGGACCAAAGATAAAGAAACTAGACAATTAAAAAGAGATTATTTTCCATTGATTGATCAATCTAAATTTCTGAATTCTTCCCCATTTAAAGCTTCAGTGAGGAAAATATTATCCCATTCCCATGCATCATTCTCAGGTGTGTTTTCAACATGATATTCATTGTTTCCCATGGTATTCTCCTGATCATTGTGATAAAATGTTTAAAGTGAGTATTTGTGTGAATAGTATGATAAAAATGAATTTATAAGGAAACAAATAAAATTAATTACTCAATAATAATAAGAATAGAGCTTTGAACTAACCTCCATGAAAGAGTTAAATCCATTAACATTAGGAGCTATGACATCACCTTGAGCTGAAGAATGATCAGTTTGTTGAATGATATGATTGTTGGTGTTGTTATTATGAAAGTTGTCATTCCCATTTGAACTAACCTCCATGAAATTGATAAATCCATTAACATTAGGAGCTATTGCATCACTTTGAACTAAAGAATAGTCATTATGTTGAATGATGTGATTGATGTTGTTGTTATTATTAAAGTTGTCATTCCAATTTGAATGGACATATTCCAACCCTGATTGGAAGGGATTGTTCACTTGTGTACCCGTAGTGACGACTGGACTCGAGTTAGGCCTGGATATAGAAAGAGAGAGAGCGCACACTTAGCAATCATATAATGTTAAACAAGAAAAATACCAAGATAAATAATAAAATATAATTCACTTGTCTCGATTTTTAGGATTATTACTATTTTAGTAGTCTCCTATTTATAACAATATGATCTCGTATAGAGTTTATAATTCTGATTTCATCATTCTTTTTAAATAGATAAAATATTATCTCTCAAACAATAATAGATTATCGAATAAAAGCTTATCGAAAGAAACCTTGTAGAAGCACAAATATTTTGCCAAGAGTTCATAATAGAATTGTCACTACTTTCACCAAAAGTCACTTGTGCCTGAAAAATATATGACTTAACTAGTTTAGTACAAAGGATGGGAGAGGGATGAGGGTAGGATTTAATAAGGAATAATATTTCAAGAATATTAATGTACCTGTGATTTTTCAAATGTCTGTGTCGAATTCTGCTGGACATCTATCACCATGTTTTGTTGTTGGCTCTATTGTGCAAATAAAAATAATTGTATAAAAAAATTTAAAATATATCTCGTTCTTTTTAAGAAGGTCTTAGTTACTGTACATTAAAAAAGTGTTACCTGAAATGGGATATAATTAGGTGACGGGTCTTGAATATGAGAAAATGGTATATTTCTAGACCGTAAAGAACTTGCAAAGGAAGGGGTATATGTGTAATTGATAAAATTGTTTGCTACTCTCTTTCCTTTGTCGATCCGATCTTGATATATGCTCCCTTGGATACTTGAACTATAATAATAACGAAATAATAAAACTAAACGAAAAAAAGAAGAGGGAATTTTTCGTAGAAAAATATCATATGAAAAAAAAAATGACCTCTTTGGATTAATCCAACTATTAGTATCAAACTGCTGGAGAGTTGTTTGTTGGGCAGCAAATTGAACGTCCATGTTTCCTTGTTTCTCCAATTCTGTAATGACCCTCCAGGTCATTTTTAAATTAAAGCATTCATTGCATCGTTTAGAGCGTTCCTGTAGCGACCCCAAGTCATTTATGACTTGCTGGCACTAACTATTCGGTCGCCTGGTCGTTCGTTTGGGTTTTAGGCCCGTTTCCCTGTTTTGGAGATTTTTATAACTTGAAAAGTTGACTTTGGTCAACCTTTTTGGAAGGCGTGCTCAGATGAAAATTCTGACAGCTAGGTTAGGTTCGGAAGATCGATTTTGGTCTAGAACGACCCTTTGTTCACTTCTCGAGGCTTTAGATGGCAGTTGTGGAATCTGGCTCAAATGATACTGGGTGTGGGACCCACTTTTCATCCAAGCGAGCTCCAAATGGAAATTCCGCCTTCACCGTTGAGTCCAAAATATCATTTCCAATCAGATTCCATATAAGGTTTGTATTTTTCCGACTCCGAACGAGTCCGAAACATCGAAATTTAAGTTTGAAGGGTTGTAGAATTTTGACGCGGCGGTGACGTGGCAGCGGAGTGGAAATCTGGAAATTTCCAGAATTTAGGACGAATTTCGTCCATTTTTTTCCCTCAACTTCAACTTAAGATTTCTCCTTCATTTTGAGTCCAAATTAAGTGATTCAAAAGGCTAACTTCAAGAGAATTTCGTGGGGAATCTAGCGGTGATCTCAGAAACGCGAAGGGAGGCTTCCTTTGAGGTAAGGAATCAATTTTAACCACTGCTAGGGTGATTTCCGGATTGAATTGATTGTTGAATTTTGAAATGTGAGATCTTGATCATCTTAGGTCCGTTTTGAGTCATTCTTGAGGCTAACTTGTAGAGTTTTTCGCAAGGATCGTCGTGGTATAATCTGTTTGGGTTGAAAGGTTCTCATTTTTACAGAAATTGGTGATCAAGGGGCTGCCCATTTTAATTGTTGTGGCTGATTTGCGGTGTTTTAAGCATCTGTTTGTGCTAAATTTTGGGGTATTAGTTTAGTAAGGTATTTGGGACGTTTCCACGGATTCGATTTCGAGATTCTAATTGTGGGCCCCACAATCCCGTTTTAGAACCGATTTTGGGTCCATCTCCGAAAAATATAATTTTAGTGTCAATATATTCGTAATGACGAGGTGATTAACCTTTTGTTAGTAGGGAAGCATTTGGAGACCGTTCGGAGGGGAAAAGATCTGGTACCGTGAGTTGGAGCACGCGTGGTCGGCTTTCAGGTAGGCTATGGTTTTCTCTAGTGAGATTGAGCATGTTTAGGCATTTTTTTATTGATTTGCTTGAGTATGGAGGGGTTCGGGTGTCGAGCATGCTAAATTTCTATAATTTCTGCCTTAGACCTGATTTCGGGAAAGTGTTGGATTATGACAGCATGTCTTTTGATATTATTGAACATCCATACTTTGTGGTGTTTATGATAATATTGATTTGAAGTATGTGTGGCCTTAGTCTAGGCTTAGACTAGTGTTGCCATAGACTTGCGAGGTTTCGGAGGTCGTTGGGCAGTAGAACTTTTTCCAACGTCGATTCGGACGGTCAGCTCCTTGTAGACTGATATAGCAGACTTGAGTCTGATAGTCGGTAACTCAGCTTATGATTTTGTATCCATAATGCCCTGCTTTTCTATTAGCTACAGTACCCGGTTAGAGTCCGTGGTCCAGCTTACTTATGTCCAGGCTTAGCTACAGTACCCGGTTAGAGTCCGTGGTCCAGCTTACCTGTGATCTGGTTTTAGCTACAGTACCCGGTTAGAGTCCATGGTCCAGCTTACTTATGTCCAGGCTTAGCTACAGTACCCGGTTCGAGTCCGTGGTCCAGCTTACCTGTGATCTGGTTTCGGCTACAGTACCCAGTTCGAGTCCGTGGTCCAGCCCACCCGTGCCCGACCTTTGGCTACAGCACCCGGTTCGTGTCCGTGGTCCAGCCCATATAGGTTGACTCATTAGCTATAGTACCCGGTTCGAGTCCGTGGTCCAGCTTGCACGTGGTGTATTCCCAATTCCTCACTAAAGCTTCAGTTTTGTCTTGATTACTCTCATCTGTAGGTTGAGGTTTTGGAGGTTGGAGAGATTCCGATTAAAGTCCGGGACGTAATGAGATCTTGGAATATAATTGGGAATGGTTCAGTTAAAAGTCCGGAAATTGGTAATATTGTGATAGACCTTCTAGCTCCATTATTTTACTTCAACTGCTAGTGCATCTGCCGGGCTTATGGGGATCCGTGCAGGTGGTTTCTTTTATTGTGCACGAGCGTACCCGTCGGGTTTATGGGAGCCCGGCGGAATTAGTTAGATTGCTTGTCTTTGTTGCCTGTACGCTCGTGTACATACCCCCATTTACTACTCTTTGCACTTGATGTGACCCTTTATTTGCATTTCAGTTTACTTTTGCTTATCTTGCTCAGTCGGCCGATGATGCGTACTGGGTACCTGTTGTTTTGGTACTCATGCTACGCTCTGCATCTATTTCGTGATGCAGGTCCGAGCACTAGCAGCTAGCGTTGATCGAGCTTGGAGTAGACTTATCCGGAGACGGGGGTGAGCACACGGCGTTTTGTACTATTTCAGTCTCCATCTGTATATATAGACTTGTCTCTTCCCTTTCGAGACAGTCCAGTCTTTGTTGTCCAGTTTTGGGACTTGTACTCATTTTGTAGTAGCTCTGTATTGGTGACTTCCAGGTTCTGGGAGGGATCTTTATTTGTATATATTTTTTTTGTTTTCTTCCGCCTGTTTATATTGTTATTTTCCTACTTTTGTTTGATTTCTACCCTCAGACCCATTACTTGTTGTTCCGGGTTACGGGTTGGCTTACCTGCTGGTGGGTTATAGTAGGTGCCATCATGACTTGATAAATCGGGTCGTGACAAATTGGTATCAGAGGAGTGTGAGGCGAGCTTTTTGAGGCTCAAGGAGTTATTGACCACCGCTCATATATTGACTCTTCCAGTTGAGGGCGAGGGCTTCACGGTATATTGTGACGCATCCGGCGTTGGTTTGGGTTGTGTATTGATGCAGCAGGGCCGGGTTATTGCTTATGCGTCGAGGCAGCTTAAGATTCACGAGCGCAACTACCCCACTCATGACTTAGAGTTGGCGGCGGTGGTTTTTGCGCTTAAGATTTGGAGGCATTACCTGTATGGAGTTCGATGCGAGATCTATACTGATCACAGGAGCCTTCAGTACATTATGAGCCAGAGGGACCTTAATTCGAGGCAGCGTCGTTGGATTGAGCTCCTGAAGGACTATGACCTATCTATTCTCTATCATCCGGGCAAGGCGAATGTGGTAGCGGACGCCTTGAGCCGAAAGGCAGTGAGTATGGGTAGTCTATCCTTCTTATCTGTTGAGGAGCGACCCTTGGCTATGGACATTCAGTTCTTAGCCAATAGCATGATTCGGTTGGATATCTCAGATTCTAGACGTGTCTTGGCCCATATGGGAGTTCAGTCTTCCTTGCTTGATAGGATCCGTGGTTGTCAGTTTGAGGATGAGGCCTTGGTGGCCCTTAGAGATCGAGTGTTAGCGGGTGATGGTGGTCAGGATACCTTAGATCCTAATGGAGTGTTGAGATTCGCCGGCCGCATCTGTGTTCCGAGAGTTGGGGATGTGATACAGTTGATACTTTCTGAGGGCCATGAGTCTAGATACTCTATCCATCCGGGCACAACGAAGATGTATCGTGATCTGAGGCAGCATTACTGGTGGAGTGGCATGAGGAGAGATATTGCTGACTTTGTTTCCCGTTGCTTGTGCTGCCAGCAGGTAAAGGCCGAGCATTTGAGGCCTGGTGGTGTGTTTCAGAGATTACCCATTCCGGAGTGGAAGTGGGAGCGTATCACTATGGACTTCGTTGTAGGATTACCTCGCACTTCCCGTGGTCTTGATAGTATTTGGGTCATCGTGGATCGATTGACCAAGTCAGCACACTTCATTCCTGTCCATACTTCCTACAGTGCTGAGAGGTTAGCCCGTATCTACATTCGAGAGGTGGTTCGTCTTCATGGGGTGCCTGTTTCCATCATCTCAGATCGGGGCCCACAGTTCACATCTAGCTTCTGGAGGACCTTCCAGGATGAGTTGGGTACCCGTGTTGACCTTAGCACAGCTTTCCACCCGCAGACTGATGGTCAGTCGGAGCGCACGATTCAGGTTCTTGAGGACATGTTGCGGGCTTGTGTTATGGATTTTGGGGGTCAGTGGGACCAGTATTTGCCTTTGGCAGAGTTTGCGTATAACAACAGCTACCACTCTAGTATTCAGATGGCCCCATTCGAGGCATTATATGGTAGGCGTTGTCGCTCTCCAGTTGGTTGGTCTGAGTCTACAGAGCCTAGGCCGCGTGGTACAGATTTGCTTCAGGAGGCCCTGGATCAGGTGAGGGTGATTCAGGATTGGCTCAGGACGGCTCAGAGTAGGCACCAGAGTTATGCGGATCGGAGGCGCCGGCCTTTGAGATTCTCTGTTGGTGATCGGGTATTCCTCCGTGTGTCGCCCATGAAGGGCGTGATGAGGTTTGGGAGGCGGGGCAAGCTTAGCCCCAGGTACATTGGGCCATTTGAGATACTCCGGACAGTTGGGGAGGTTGCTTATGAGTTGGCCCTACCTCCAGCATTTTCAGCCATCCACCCGGTTTTTCATGTCTCGATGTTGCGGCGGTATGTTCCTGATGAGTCTCATGTGCTCCAGTATGATGCAGTCGAGTTGGATGATCGTTTGACATTTGTAGAGGAGCCAGTTGCCATTCTAGCCAGAGATGTGAGGAGATTGCGCTCGAGAGCCATTCCTTTTGTTAAGGTCCGTTGGAGACATCGTCCAGTTGAGGAGGCTACCTGGGAGACCGAGCATGAGATGCGGGCACAGTTCCCCGGCTTATTTGAGCATTCAGGTACTTCTTGACTCTTACTTTCGCGGACGAAAGTTCTTTTAGTAGTGGATATTGTAATGACCCTCCAGGTCATTTTTAAATTAAAGCATTCATTGCATCGTTTAGAGCGTTCCTGTAGCGACCCCAAGTCATTTATGACTTGCTGGCACTGACTGTTTGGTCGCCTGGTCGTTCGTTTGGGTTTTAGGCCCGTTTCCCTGTTTTGGAGATTTTTATAACTTGAAAAGTTGACTTTGGTCAATCTTTTAGGAAGGCGTGCTCAGATGAAAATTCTGACAGCTAGGTTAGCTTCGGAAGATCGATTTTGGTCTAGAACGACCCTTTGTTCACTTCTCGAGGCTTTAGATGGCAGTTGTGGAATCTGGCTCAAATGATACTGGGTGTGGGACCCACTTTTCATCGAAGTGAGCTCCAAATGGAAATTCCTCCTTCACCGTTGAGTCCGAAATATCATTTCCAATCAGATTCCATATAAGGTTTGTATTTTTCCGACTCCGAACGAGTCCGAAACATCGAAATTTAAGTTTGAAGGGTTGTAGAATTTTGACGCGGCGGTGACGTGGCAGAGCCACGTGACGCCACGTGGCAGCGGAGTGGAAATCTGGAAATTTCCAGAATTTAGGACGAATTTCGTCCATTTTTTTCCCTCAACTTCAACTTAAGATTTCTCCTTCATTTTGAGTCCAAATTAAGTGATTCAAAAGGCTAACTTCAAGAGAATTTCGTGGGGAATCTAGCGGTGATCTCAGAAACGCGAGGGGAGGCTTCGTTTGAGGTAAGGAATCAATTTTAGCTACTGCTAGGGTGATTTCCGGATTGAATTGATTGTTGAATTTTGAAATGTGAGATCTTGATCATCTTAGGTCCGTTTTGAGTCATTCTTGAGGCTAACTTGTAGAGTTTTTCGCAAGGATCGTCGTGGTATAATCTGTTTGGGTTGACAGGTTCTCGTTTTTCCAGAAATTGGTGATCAAGGGGCTGCCCATTTTAATTGTTGTGGCTGATTTGCGGTGTTTTAAGCATCTGTTTGTGCTAAATTTTGGGGTATTAGTTTAGTAAGGTATTTGGGACGTTTCCACGGATTCGATTTCGAGATTCTAATTGTGGGCCCCACAATCCCGTTTTAGACCCGATTTTGGGTCCGTCTCCAAAAAATATAATTTTAGTGTCAATATATTCGTAATGACGAGGTGATTAACCTTTTGTTAGTGGGGAAGCATTTGGAGACCGTTCGGAGGGGAAAAGATCTGGTACCGTGAGTTGGAACACGCTGGTCGGCTTTCAGGTAGGCTATGGTTTTCTCTAGTGAGATTGAGCATGTTTAGGCATTTGTTTATTGATTTTCTTGAGTATGGAGGGGTTCGGGTGTCGAGCATGCTAAATTTCTATAATTCCTGCCTTAGACCTTATTTCGGGAAAGTGTTGGATTATGACAGCATGTCTTTTGATATTATTGAACATCCATACTTTGTGGTGCATATGATAATATTGATTTGAAGTATGTGTGGCCTTAGTCTAGTCTTAGACTAGTGTTGCCATAGACTTGCGAGGTTTCGGAGGTCGTTGGGCAGTAGAACTTTTTCCGACGTCGATTCGGACGGTCAGCTCCTTGTAGACTGATATAGCAGACTTGAGTCTGATAGTCGGTAACTCAGCTTATGACTTTGTATCCATAATGCCCTGCTTTTCTATTAGCTACAGTACCCGGTTAGAGTCCGTGGTCCAGCTTACTTATGTCCAGGCTTAGCTACAGTACCCGATTAGAGTCCGTGGTCCAGCTTACCTGTGATCTGATTTTAGCTACAGTACCCGGTTAGAGTCCGTGGTCCAGCTTACTTATGTCCAGGCTTAGCTACAGTACCCGGTTCGAGTCCGTGGTCCAGCTTACCTGTGATCTGGTTTCGGCTACAGTACCCGGTTCGAGTCCGTGGTCCAGCCCACCCGTGCCCGACCTTTGGCTACAGCACCCGGTTCGAGTCCGTGGTCCAGCCCATATAGGTTGACTCATTAGCTATAGTACCCGGTTCGAGTTCGTGGTCCAGCTTGCACGTGGTGTATTCCCAATTCCTCACTAAAGCTTCAGTTTAGTCTTGATTACTCTCATCTGTAGGTTGAGGTTTTGGAGGTTGGAGAGATTCCGATTAAAGTCCGGGACGTAATGAGATTTTGGAATATAATTGGGAATGGTTCAGTTAAAAGTCCGGAAATTGGTAATATTGTGATAGACCTTCTAGCTCCATTATTTTACTTCAACTGCTAGTGCATCTGCCGGGCTTATGGGGATCCGTGCAGGTGGTTTCTTTTATTGTGCACGAGCGTACCCGTCGGGTTTATGGGAGCCCGGCGGAGTTAGTTAGATTGCTTGTCTTTGTTGCCTGTACGCTCGTGTACATACCCCCATTTACTACTCTTTGCACTTGATGTGACCCTTTATTTGCATTTCAGTTTACTTTTGCTTATCTTGCTCAGTCGGCCGATGATGCGTACTGGGTACCTGTTGTTTTGGTACTCATGCTACGCTCTGCATCTATTTCGTGATGCAGGTCCGAGCACTAGCAGCCAGCGTTGATCGAGCTTGGAGTAGACTTATCCGGAGACGGGGGTGAGCACACGGCGTTTTGTACTATGTCAGTCTCCATCTGTATATATAGACTTGTCTCTTCCCTTTCGAGACAGTCCAGTCTTTGTTGTCCAGTTTTGGGACTTGTACTCATTTTGTATTAGCTCTGTACTGGTGACTTCCAGGTTCTGGGAGGGATCTTTATTTGTATATATATTTTTGGTTTGCTTCCGCCTGTTTATATTGTTATTTTCCTACTTTTGTTTGATTTCTACCCTCAGACCCATTACTTGTTGTTCCGGGTTACGGGTTGGCTTACCTGCTGGTGGGTTATAGTAGGTGCCATCATGACTTGATAAATCGGGTCGTGACAAATTCCATCTTATCAAAATTCATTTGACATTAATTAGGATTTTACATAGTTTCTAAGAAAGTAATTATTTTCTTAATGATTGAGATTTCTCATTAATCTTCAATGATATATCTAGAAAAATTATTAGTGAAAGAACAAACTTTTTTAGCCATGATTTTTTGGAGAGATAGTTGCAAGTTCCTCTCACACCAAGAAAGTTGATGAAGAGACGACTCTTGACCTGGTCCTGGTTCGTAATCCCTGCAGAAACATGTTGTTAGGTTGCATATATCGACGACTTCTTTAACTTGTTAGTATATTACATTTAGACAATTGAAATGGACTACTCCCTCCGTTTTACAAAGAATAACCTAGTTTGACTTGACACGGAATTTAAGAAAATAAAGAAGACTTTTGAATCTTGTGATCCTAAATTAAACTTATGTCAAATGTACAAAATTGTCCTTTAATCTTGTGGCCTTTAAAATGCCACGTTGAAAATTGAAATTAAAATGTTACAAAAAAAAAGAAAGAAATCATTCTTTTTGAAACAGATTAAAAAGAAAAGGAGGTCATTTTTTTTAAACGGAGGGAGTATAATCTTAATGTCTAAATGAATGTTGAAGGCAAAGTGGATATCTTCAGCCAAGATGTTAGAATTAAGAAGAACTAAAAAGGAAAACATATGTGATACTAAATCAAATAACCTTATGTTAGCATCCACAATCTGCAATTCCAATGTGCTCTTCTTGATTTGTAGCTCTAGATTCTGCATCAAAGAATTTCAAGTTAAAATAACATTATCAACTTTCCTCATTGGCTCTAGTAATAATAATAATTAATACTTCTTTATTAAGCTAAGACTATTCTTATATTTTATTTCAATGTCTCACTTCATTAACACTACACTAGCTAGAATAGAAAGGATAGATTGAAAAGAAAAAAAATGACTTATAATTCAATTTTAAACTTGACAATAAGAGAGACATCAAATTAAGTTCTGCTCACCTCAATCCTGTCGAAATTCAGGCACCAGCAACAAACATCCAAAGGCAATCATCATGAAAGAGTTTAATTCATTAGTGAGAGTCAATTTTACTTAATACAAAAGAAATCAAGAATGAGGTACTAGGTAATATTTAATATTTTGATAAATTAAAATTGTGTAACGCTTATATAACTCCATCCATGTGAGCTTGTTCACATTGCCGGTCTCAAGATAAGATAATGGAGGAGGATTGCCGATTATAAATTAGAAACAACTTCTATACACGATAAAAATAGGAGTAAGGTTACATACATCTTATTCTCCCACGACTCTACTTTTAGGATTACACTCATGAGTTTGATCTTGTTATTGTTGGAGCAACACTTATAGGTTAATGAACATTATACTAATGAATTAAAGATAATGAACACTATACTAAAGAATTAGTTGCTCGTCTATATTTTTCCCTAGTCAGAAAAGATTTTTTTAATTATGCTTTGTTTGACTTTCTAATCGCTTTTATTTATTATATTATATAAGCGTAAAATACAAAGTACAATTATTATTATTTAATAATAATAATAATAATAATAATAATAATATGGATATGATTTTTAAGTTTATAGACTCGCCAATTTAATTTATCTATATATTTTTACTTACTAGTCAAAGAACTTATAAGCTAAGCGTCTATGAATCAAAATCACTCAAAAGCAATAAGGTGTCACCCATATTAATTTTAAAATTTTAATTTTAATAAGCACTTTTGATTTCAATAAGTATTTTATTCATTTTTCTGTAATAAATTTTCTAATTCTCAAAACATTTTTTTCAAAATTGAGCTCTTAATTCTCTCTTCATTTCATTTTTATCGTTTCTTAATCTCTTTATACATATATACTTTAAAATCTACAAATTTTGTAAATAGCATTAAAGTAAATATAATTAGAGAGAACAATAAACTAAACAAAGGAAGAAGTCAGAAAGTGAAGAGATCCAAACTGTTTATCAAGAAAGTGTAGCTTGCTAACATCTCCTCTGATGTGATTCAATTGCCTTAGTTTTGTCACATTTTCCTTCATTTATATACCAAAAACATATTAATAAATGGTGAATAAAATTGATTCCAATAATTAAATTTATTACAACTCTCTATCAATTATACACTTTTTGCCTTAAGTCAAACTTCTTGTCTTTGATAAATTAAAATTAGTTAAAAATCATTTAGTATTTCGTTAAATTTGAGGATGTCATTTTCTGAATCTTTTAATTATTACTCACTTTATTTTAATTTGTTTGTCTGATTTTTTCTTGATATAATTTAATAAAGTAATGAAGACTTTAAATCTTATGATCTTAAATTAAAGATAAGTAGAATGTATTAACATGTCATTTAATTTTTTGGTCATATATATGTTACATTAAAAATTGAAATTAAGGATTTGCCGAAAATGGATTTAAAAAACAATTTTGATGAAGAAACTGAATGTCCTAAATCAGTGAATAAATGAAATCCTGGTCTCCTTATTTGACTACGTAATCCTCCCTTTAAATTATCTTTAGGGTAAGATTTAGACCAAGATCTAATTAACTTTACATGGTATCAGAGTCAATCTTGATGAATGCCCTAGAAAACAGGACATTTGTGGGGTGGAAATCCTTTGATCCCAATTTGATGGTGGGGGTGATAAACGGAATTCCAGATAAAAATGTTAGAATAAGGATGGGTGGAGGGGGTGATAAATGGAATATTGGATTAAAAATGTACGAATCTAAATGGAGTGATGGTGGTGTGATAAATTAAATCTCGGATAAGGGATATCTAGATCTGGGCGTGAGGGGGGAGGAGAAGATAATCCTTAGAAGGCTTAAGCAATCTTCCTCCCTTTAAGTTAGCTTTTGGTGTATGAGTTAAGTTCAAGACCTAACTTAACTTATTTTTTTTAAAGAGATTAAAAATAATAAGACAAATAATTTAAAATGGAAAGAATATTGATTTTCATTTCAAACTTTAGTTAGTTTCACATTCATTTAAAGATTAGACGAAATAATTCACATTAATAGAAACAAGACATAATTTTAAAACATAAAAAATGCCTGTAAATACATATCGATAAGAAATAGGTAAAATCGTAAAGTACCTGAACATTGGCCATGTGACTAACCTCAACAAAAGAAAAAAAAACTCATAAGTTAGTGATACAGTATAAGTTACTAATAGCAAAATTTATAAAAAAAAATTAATTCAAGAAAATCTAGGAAAAGTTAATGTACATCAATCTCCTTTCAACGGGAAACTTAACATAGCGTTGAAGAATGTCTTCAATTCTACAAAAGTAAAAAATTAGTTCAGAAATCAATCAAGCTAATTGTTTTATAGATCGTAACGGAATATTCATACGATATTTTTCAGAATCGTAAATGCAATACCTATTTTGGCTACAGAATTTACTAAGTCGAGCAGTAGGCGAGAACGCGACAAACAACATGTCCACATCACAACAAATTGCAATCTCTGCCGCCTTCTTTAGTAAACTACTACGTCACTTAGAAAATGTGACTTGACGTTTTGTCATTTCTTCTATTTTCTTCATCTCTATTTTTCTACCCATCTTGAAGATCTTTCAAGGGATTTCTTCTCTCCCTTGAAAGGAACAATAGCTTAGAGTGTTGTGTGAAGTGTATGAACAATGCAATGACCGGAAGAGAAAGCTCCAATGAAGCTTATTTATAAGGTAAAAAAAGCTACAAGGGACAAATAAGAAATAAATAAAAAGTTGGTCAACCTCATCCAAACATGGTCGTATGACTTTGTTGGTCAACCCCATCCAAACATGGTCGTGTGACTTTGTTGGTCAACTTCATCCAAACATGGTTGTGTGACTTTATTATTAAATGCTAAATTATCATCATGAATTTGAGATTTAGATAATATTAGTTAAGTTTACACATTTTGCACGTGTATATCACATTAATTAATGGTGTGTATATATATATAACACATACTTCTATACTACCTTAAAAATATGAACTCCCTAACTTGAATGTTCAATTACTATATTACCCCAACTTAAAACACCTAATTTAGTATATCTTTTATATTTTATATTATATTACATTTATTTATATAATAAAATATATTAAAATAATATATCTTTTCACATCGAAGGATTGTATCTTTTTTAAAAGAGTTGTGACTTTTCTAAAAAATTATGACTTTTCCAATGAGTTGTAATTTTATCACAGGGTTATGACTTTTTTGAAGGATTAAATAGAGGGTTCCCTCACATTTTTAAACTATAAATTTCTTCTTCTTCTTCTTTTCTGAAGGATTTTGCCTTTTCTTTCAGCCTGACAATAGATAAATACTTAAATATGTATAATGAATGATTGTCATGTATACCTAGTCAGTGAAGGTTAAATGAAATTAAAATCATTGAAGGAGTTAAAAGGTTTTAAAGTGATTTTATTGAGTACCCAAATGATTGCGAGATCGCTTGACATAAAGAAAGATCAATATTTATCTCATAAAAATATTTTTTTAAAATACCATGTATTACCACAATCAGTGTTCTTACATATCCTGTTGTCACTATTGTCAAGACCCCATGTAGACCCTAAGTGTAACATGGCGTATAAGACCCCGAGAGGCCCCATACAAGTCACTTAGTATATATTGTACAAGATAATAGAAATCAAAAGATTTAAAAAGAGAAGTTCAAAACATAGATTTTTATAAATGAAGCGGAAGTCTAAGCAATGTCTCAGAGCCATCTAGTATAAATGAGTAATCGGGATGTAACCCGTACATCAACTTCAGTTTCAAAAGTAAAGACAATATGAAATAAAGGCTTGGTCCTCGAAACACGAGGACTCGCCAATATTCAAACTTAGAGAAGCCACAAAAATGAGAATCTAGAGCGTCAGACCCTTCATTTTAGGAGAATTTAGGCAAGAGTATGCGTTAGTACAAAAATGTACCAAGTATGATAACAATGCATAAAGTATGGAAATCATGTAAACATGGACCTTTTCATGATATGCAATGACCAAGCTAAAATATGAGATAAAAGAGTTAGAAAACATAAGTCATAAAAACATGGTCAATGCAAGTAGGCATCATCTTTAAACATTCGTGAGATACTCCTTGAAGTAACCTTGATTCATAAATATGGGAGATTTACCTTTAACATACATGTAAGACCATATGAGCTATTAACATGTAATCTTGTGTCTACCCCACACCGAAAAGAAGTGCTCTCACTTGCCAAGGTAAGAACCATGAACTTCTACCTTACGTGGATCCACAAGCTAATGTCTATCTAGACAACCTATGGTGGCACAAAGTTTATGGGACATGGGTAATCGCTACTTGCCCACTCTGTGCTAAGCATAACTCCCACATAAAATTGATTAATCTTAACTTTCCTTAACATTCATGAGACATGGGTAATCACCACTTGTCTTAGCATTGGAGGTCATGGGTAATCGCCGCTTGCCTCATTTTTTGAATAGCTCCTTAACTTTGATTCAATTAAGGCAAGAAGACCTTTCAACCTTAGAATCCTTAATGTGAGAAAATCTTTCAAATTCATCAACCAACAACAACATCAATTATGCTTCACTCTCAAAGCAACTTATATCATATTTCATCAATTTCATAAGAACATGCATATTTCAATAATTCTCCTTTGATAGTTCAAAATCCACTTTCAATCATAAATATCCAGCAAACATGGGCTAAGCATGGGTTCATGGGGATTCATATTAAAAACATGGAATCTTCTTGATTCATGCATAATACTTCATAAAATAACCAATTATATCAACATTGAAAGAAACCCATGACATAGAAGAAATGCCTAACTTAATTGGGGATTTATAACTTTGTAAATTTGAGAAATTTAGGTACTCTATGGAGGAGAGGTCTCCATAGATGAAGACTATCATATCTTGATGCGAAAATCTTGAGATCAATAGGGGATTTTGAGACATGATAGGATTTCTTCTTCAACTTCTACAGAGAAATATTTGAGGGGATGAACTTGCTCTTCTTTTGAGAATTTGAGAGAATGAGTTGATTTGGGTATTTTTGGGGTTAAAAACCTTTATATAAGGCTTTGGTTTAAGGGAAAAATGACAGGGCATTGAATTAAAACTATCTGGAAAAGACCCTGACTTAAAACTGACGCAGTGACTTCATGGTGGCCTTCACGTCCCGTCAAGGAGTCCACGAGCCGTTATGGCCGTCATGGTCCATGACCAGTGACTAGGGGAAGGGACCCCTTCCTGGTTGGTCACTTGAGGACCCCAACTGTAACACCTCAAAAACCAGACCCAAATTTTTTTTGCAGAAATTTACCTGTTGCAGTGGACCACGGTAGAGGTCACGGACCGTGATAGGGTCCACGGTCCGTAGACCTTCCCGTGGCCATCACTTTGAAGTCACCAATCCCAGACATCATACCACGGGCACCTTTATGGTCTGTGGTGGTGTCCGTGGTGAGTCAACTAGTAGACCCCCCAAGCCTAGCCCTCAGACCTCTAAGCCTAAGTGAGGACCACGAAGACCTTCACTTGAAGTGATGCAAGTAACTATGAATGATCGGATTGAGTTAGCATCGTATCAACTTAAGGATGTAGCTTATATCTAGTACACCCAGTGGAAGGAAAATAGGGATACAGATATAACTCCTATTACTTGGGATTGCTTCAGTGAGACCTTTATGGATAGATTTTTCCCAAGAGAACTAAGGGAGGTGAAAGCTCAGGAATTTATGAATTTAAGGCAAGGTAACATGTCGGTCCAAGAGTATGGGCTCAATTTTACCCAACTCTCCAGGTATGCTCCTCACATGGTTGCTGATTCAGGGCTCAGATGAATAAGTTTCTTTGTGGAGTGTTGGACTTAGTGAAAACAAATTGTAGGAATGCTATGTTGCTGGAAAATATGAGTATCTCTAGGCTCATGACTTATGCTCAGCAGGTTGAGGGTGATAAGCTTAGGGAACATGACAAGGAGAATAAGAAATCAAGGACAGGAGACTATGACTATTCTTAACATAAATCGGGTGGTGGAAATCGCTTGCAGTATCAGCAGAAGTCTTTGACTCTAGCACCTTCATCAGCTAGTGTTCCATCTTCAGAGTTCTGTAATGATCAGAAAGGTAGAGCATCATGCTCTAAGACTCAAGGTAGTGTTTCAGGCACTACAACCTACCCAACTTGCCTGAAATGTAGTAGGAACCATCCAGGCGAGTGTCTTGTAGGGAAAGAAGGTTGCTTTGGGTGTGGTCAGTCTTGTCACAATTTGAAGGATTGTCCTTCTAGACAAGGTTAAGGAGGTAATAATGGTAGAGCTCAGTCCACAACTTTAGCAGCACTAGTTGGTCGCCCGACTCAACAAGGTAACTCATCTGGTACAGGTGGTGGTCAGTGCCAAAATAGGTTGTATGCTCTCCAGGCTCGTCAAGATCAAGAAGATTCTCCTGATGTAGTCACTGGTACATTACGAGTCTTTGATCTTGATGTTTATGCATTGTTAGATCTAGGGGCTACTTTGTCTTTGGTAACTCCTTATATAACAGTCCAATTCAGTGTTAGTCCAGAAACTCTCTCAGAACCTTTCTCAGTCTCTACTCCAGTCGGTGACCCAATTATAGCTAGACGGGCATACAAAAATTGCTCTGCCACAGTCTCTCAGAAAGTCACCTCAACAGATCTTGTAGAGTTAGAAATGGTAGACTTCAATATCATTCTAGGCATAGATTGATTACATTCATGTTATGCCTCAGTCAATTGTAGAACTAGGATTGTTTGTTTCCAATTTCCAGACGAACCAATCTTAGAATGGAAGGGTAGTAGCTTAGTGCCTATGGGTCGATTCGTTTCTTACCTTAAGGCCAAAAAGATGATTTCTAAGGGTTATCTCTATCATCTAGTTTGGGTTAAGGATTCAAGCTCCGAAACCCCAACTTTTGAGTTAATTCCAGTAGTCAATGAGTTCCCAGGAGTGTTTCCAAAAGATCTTCCCGGAGTTCCTCCCGAAAGGAAAATCGACTTTGGAATTGATCTCCTTCTAGATACCCAACCTATTTTTATTCCTACTTATAGAATGGTTCCAGCTGAGCTTAAGGAATTGAAAGAGCAGTTGAAAGACCTTTTAGATAAAGGCTTCATCAGACTTAGTATTTCCCTATGGGGTGCACCAGTGTTCTTCATAAAGAAGAAAGATGGTTCTCTCAGAATGTGCATTGACTATAGGCAGTTGAACAAAGTCACAATCAAGAATAAGTATCCCATCCCCAGGATTGATGACTTGTTTCACCAACTTCAGGGTGCTAATCGTTTCTCAAAGATAGACCTCAGATCGGGTTATCATCAACTCAGAGTCAGAGATAGAGACATTTCGAAGACAGCCTTCATAACTTGGTATGGTCATTATGAATTCGTAGTAATGTCATTTGGACTAACCAATGCTTCTGCAGCTTTCATCGATTTGATGAACTTAGTGTTGAAGCATTGTTTGGACTTGTTCGTTATCGTCTTTATTGATGATATCCTCATTTATTCTAGGAATGAGGAAGAACATGCGAGTCATTTAAGGGTTGTTCTGCAAACTCTCAAGGATCGCAGTTATTCGCTAAATTTAGCAAATGTGAGTTTTGGTTGCAGTCAGTTGCTTTCCTTGGGCATATAGTGTCGAGCGAACGGATTCGATTGGATGCCCAGAAAATAGAAGAAGTGAAACAATGGCCCAAACCTACCTCTCCTACAGATACCAGAAGTTTTCTTGGTCTAACAGGTTATTACAGAAGGTTCGTGGAAGGGTTTTCATCAATAGCCTCTCCATTGACTAAATTGAATCAGAAGAAGGTCAAGTATTAGTGGTCAAATCATTGTGAGAAAAGCTTTGCAGAATTGAAAACTAGGTTGACTATAACTCCTGTTTTAACTGTACCAAAAGGGTCAGACGGTTATGTTATCTACTATGATGCATCCAGAGTCAACCTAGGTTATGTGTTGATGCAGCGAGGTAAGGTTATAGCTTATGCTTCTAGACAACTTAAGGTGCATGAGAAGAACTATTCGACTTATGACCTCGAGCTCACAGCAGTGGTGTTTGCACTTAATATTTGGAGACACTACTTGTATGGTGTTCATAGACCATAAGAGCCTCCAGTATATGTTCACCCAGAAAGAGTTGAATCTTCGCCAGAGAAGGTGGGTTGAGTTCCTCAAGGATTATGATATGAGTGTGCATTACCATCCTGGTAAGGCCAATGTAGTAGCAGATGCTCTTAGCAGACTATCTATGGGTAGTGTGGCACATGTTGAGGAAGAAAGAAAAGAGCTAGCAAAGGATGTTCATAGACTTGCTCGCTTAGGAGTTCGTCTTATGAGCATATCAGATGGTGGTGTAATAGTTCAGAATGGGTCAGAATCTTCTTTGGTAGTGGAGGTTAAGGAGAAGCAAGACAATGATCATATATTGCTTGAGCTAAAGGGTGTAATTCATCAGTAGAGGGTTGAGGTTTTCTCCCAAGGGGGAGATGGTGTGCTTCGCTATCATGGTCGATTATGTGTTTCTAAGGTGGGTGAGTTGAGACAGCAGTTTCTTACAGAAGCCCATAACTCCAGATATTCTATTCATCCAGACGCCACCAAGATGTACCGTGATCTGTGGGAAGTCTATTGGTGGAATGGCATGAAAAGGGATATAGAAGATTTTCTGGCTAAGTGCCCCAATTACCAAAAAGTCAAGGTGGAACATCAGAAACCCGGAGGTATGACACAAGAGATTGAAATTCCTAATTGGAAGTGGGAAGTGATCAACATGAACTTCATTACAGGTTTACCTCGCACTCGCAGACAGCATGACTCCATTTGGTTGATTACTGACAGAGTTACTAAGTCTTGGCACTTTTTGGCAGTAAAGACTACAGATTTGGTGGAGGACTACGCCAGGCTTTTCATTAATGAGGTAGTTAGGTTGCATGGGGTTCCCTTGTCTATCATCTCATATAGAGGTCCTCAGTTTACCTCTCATTTCTGGAAGTCATTTCAGAAAGGTCTTGATACTCAGGTTAATCTTAGCACAACATTTCATTCGTAGACGGATGGGCAGGCAGAGCGTACCATTCAGACCTTAGAGGACATGTTGAGAGCTTGTGTGATCGACTTCAAGGGTAGTTGGGATGATCACCTTCCTCTTATAGAGTTTGCCTACAACAATAGTTATCATTCCAACATTCAGATAGCCCCTTATGAGGCATTGTATAGACATAGATGTAGATCTCCTGTTGGTTGGTCCGAAGTGGGTAAAGTAGCCTTGATAGGGCCATATTCAGTTCTTGAAGCTATGGAGAAAGTGCTACTCATTAGAGATAGACTTAAGACAGCCCAAAGTCGCCAGAAGTCCTATGCAGATATAAGTAGAAAGGAACTAGAGTTCCAAGTTGATGACTGGGTTTTCCTAAAAGTGTCACCTATGAAAGGGGTGATGAGATTTTGCAAGAAAGGGAAGCTTAGTCCTAGAAATGTAGGACCTTACAAGATCTTGAAAAGGATTGGTAAAGTGGCTTATGAGTTAGAGTTGCCAATAGAATTGTCAACAGTGCATCCGGGTTTCCACATTTCACTTTTGAAAAAATGTGTGGGTGATCCAGCATTCGTAGTGCCATTAGAGAGTGTGGTTGTGAAAGATAGTCTTTCTTACGAGGATGTACCAGTTGAGATTCTTGATCGTCAAGTTAGAAGGTTGAGAAACAAAGAAGTCGCTTCAGTCAAGGTTTGGTGGAGGAGTTAGTTCGTAGAGGGAGCTACTTGGGAAGCAGAAGCAACCATGAAGTCCAAGTATCCTCACCTCTTTCCTTCTGATTCCACTCCCGCTTGAGGTAATAGTTCCTCTTCAGTTTTTCAGTTATTCATGTATAAATTCAGTCTTAATATCATGTTCCCTCAGTTTGTACTTGCATTTTCAGCGTATCGGCATGTTTTGGAACTCAGTTAAGTTAGAAATTCAATCTTAAGTGTTTAGTGGTAGGGTTTGCAGCTCTTTCCCTCCAATTCAGCTAGTTTAGTCTTCATTCGAGGACGAATATTCCCAAGGGAGAGATATTGTAACACCTCGAAAATTAGACCCAGAAAAAAATTGCAGAAATTTACATGATGCAGTGGACCATGACAGGGTTCACGGATCGTGATAGGGTCCACGGTCCGTAGACCTGCCCGTGGTCATGACTTGGAAGTCACCAATCCCAGACATCAGACCATGAGCACCTTTACGGTCCGTGGTCTTGAAGACGGAGCTTGGTGGCACCCGTGGTGACTCAACTAGTAGCCCCCCCAAGCCTAAGTGAAGACCACAAGGCCTTCACGGTTCGTGGTCCTCCACATGGGCTATAGTAGCGTCTGTGAAGGCTATCCAGTAGGGCCCCTAGTCTTGCCTCAGACACCCCTCGCCCAAGTAAGGACCACGAGGACCTTCACAGTCTGTGGTGGTCACAACGGGTCATGGGGACGTCCGTGAGGTTTGGACCAGTAGCCCCATTGCCAGTCCCCTCCAGACCACAGCCCAAGTGAAGACTACAGACACCTTCAAGGTCCGTGGTCCTTCACACGGGCCGTGGTAGCATCCGTGAGCAAGAACTCTCAGACCTTCAGTCCAAGTGAAAACCACGGCCATCTTCACGGTCCGTGAAGATGGTCGTGGTCAACCCATCAGCAGTTTAAGTCAAGGGTTTTTCGGTCTTTTTCTTTTTCGTTGGACTTATAACCTCGTCGTTTTAGCCCTAATTTACGTGGTATTAGTCAGTTTTAGCCTAGAAACATAACTAGAACTTACCTAAGTCAAATCTTTAATCAAAACTTGGAAATTTCGAAGCGAAAGAGGGGAAAGAGACGAGTAACCCTAATTCAAGAAAACAACAATTTTTCATCAATTACAGCCTCAAAATCGAAAGATTTCTCCGAGAATTTCATCACCAGGTATGTGGGATTGCACTAGTGGGTTCCTTCACCCATTAGGTCCCTAGTTTTCAATCAGATTCTTAATTCCCTCAAAATGATCTAGACCTAGGGTTTCTTGAATGATAGAATTGTTGGGTTTTTAGCTGTTAGAATGACCCAAATCATATTTGTATGTTGTTACTTAGTTTATTGCATGAATTTCAGAACCCTAGCTATGTAGTTCTTTAGTTCTTGAATTACACATGGTAGGACAGAAATTTCAGTAATTTTTTTTTAATTCCTTGGTAAAATCTTACTCACTATGAAGAGCGGTTCGAGTCTTAGTTCGAAAATTTTTCTGGGGTATTACACTTTCATAATCAAATAACGACAATGCCGTGGAAAATCACTCATAAGGGTCAAGGAAACAAGAATGGAGTGCAATGCAACGTAGTGAAATGTCATATAGAGTGATGCATGTTTGTTCTAATGATACACAACCGTTGATTATCAAATTTGGACCCATTGGGGACTCACTAGGTCCATGCATCTGCCGAAAGCATTTCCCTTCAACATCAATGAAACTATTCGGTATAGCCAGAACCATTTCCCTTGGGCATCAAATCAATCACCTAAACCATTTCCCTTTGGCATCAAATGAATCACCTAAACCATTTCCTTTCGGCATAAATATCAATCTGATTCTTATCATAGTGTTTCAGAACCAATGCAAATAGACATGTTCACACTAATAGTGAGAAGATGACAAATTCTATATCAATACTCAATCAACACTTACACAATCATGACACATAATCAATAGAGGGTCAATATAACCGTTCAAATCATTCATGACACATCATACATTAAAATATCAACGAATTCCTTTTTACACCACAATATCGTCAGTAGAATTCAATCAACATTGATCAATGGGCAAGAATTATGAAACCCTTTACCAATTCATCAAATTACTCCTAATCACACATTAATGCATGCAAGGTTCGATACTCTTAACGAATAGTCAAAGAAGTCCACTTGCATTGAAAGAGAAAATAATTAACTCGGCACTTGAGCCTTCCCTCTACAATGAATCTTCAAGTCCACACAATCTAATAAAAAATAATTCAAATAAGAAATCATGAACAAAAACACCCATAAAACTGATTTTACAAACCAAATCCAAATTGACCCAAAAAATTATTCCGGGCTAGGGTTAAATTTCAAATTTTGTGGAAAATCAAGGTACCCAAAGATTTTGGAACTCATAAATGAAATCATAAAGAAAAACGAGTTGAAATTCTCCTTAAAACCCTAATTTACCAAGAACGCAACTTTAAGAGAAAAACCCCAAAATTTGAATTTGAAAATAAGGATTTAGATATAAAAATCATGAAATCATAATTGAGTAATGAAGGAATAGAGTTCAAATCACTTACCGAATAGCTTTAGCTTGAAAAATATCTTTAGAATAAGCCCCTAGAGCTCTCAACGTCTAATAATGGAGAAATGGGGGAAGAATTCACATTTTGGGAAGTTTCATTAAATTGTCAGTCCATTAGTCTTCATGAACGTGGTTGCTGTACCACGATCGTAGAGACCATATGAACTAACCCTTTGTGAACACGGAGACCACTGTACGAACTCGAAGGTCTATACCTTGACCCTCCGTGAATGCAAACTAGACCCTATGAATGTGA
Source organism: Solanum okadae (assembly GCA_036553675.1). Lineage (NCBI taxonomy): Eukaryota > Viridiplantae > Streptophyta > Magnoliopsida > Solanales > Solanaceae > Solanum > Solanum okadae. The sequence goes on from CM071681.1 coordinate 36,217,413, forward strand.
GGGTCTACTAACCTAGCCCTCCGCAAATGTAGAGGCCATCCCACCATACCCTTTGTGAATGTGGCCAAGATCTGTGAACCCGAAGGAGATGCCATCACCAAAACACAAGAATAATCAAGACATAGAAATATTCACCCAAAGGACACTTGAGATTTGTTGGGAATACCATGCATACAAACCATATATGATACCCAACTAAATGCAATGTTTCAGATTAAATGGAACTATGTAAAATGGATTTGAGGTCTCCATGACCAAAAACCTGTTAAACGCAATAAACTAACTTTAACTCAAAACTACTAACCTACCCTCGAAACCTCTGAAATATCAACCAAGACCTCACCTAGGCCTAAAATCACCATTTGAATTCAACAGAATAATTGGAAATCTTATCTGAGGGTCCATACCCTTAATGCTGATCAAAGTCAACTCTTGGTCAAAATACACTTAAACTTCCAACTCAATAGCTTAAATCTAAATACATTGAAACTAAAAACAACAACATTCTTTGACAAAAGTCTACATTCTAGAGCTAATGGAATTGACGAAATTCTATTCTGATACTTTGTAATGTCCTATTTCTTAAGAAATTACTTTTATGCGTGAAATGACCTTTTCTTTTCTTCCCCTAAGCATTTCTTGCTTATTATGTGTTGTGGAAATGGTTAGTGTAGTGTCTGATGCAATCAAGTGAGGTTTTGGTAGATTTGAGCCTTTTGAGTTGAGTTATATTGAAATGGTTGACTTTGGTCATCATTTCGGGATTTTTGCGTTGGATGATGATTCTATCAGTTTCATTGAGTCCGAACTGTCGAGTTAGATCAAGTATAGTGTTTGGTTAGAATCTTGATACCTTAGGTTGTAATTTATTTAGGTAAAAAGTTGAATTTTTTACCTAAATGGGTTCTGACGGGGTACTTTGGTCATAACAATCTTTTTTTGAAATCTGATGATTCCAGTGGTTCCAAAACATGTTTTATCATGAATTTGCATTATTGATTCATGATTTTAGAGTTCCGGATGAGTTTCGTGGGTCAAAGAAATGAAAAATTGTTTATTTAAAGGTCAATTTTGAATGAGTTTTCATTGATTTTCGGGATTTAAGGTCCTTGTATTGCGGGTAAACTGATTCTTGCAAAGTTTTTACAAAATTTCTCATTTTTAAAACATTTCACATGTGGGTTTGGGAGTTTTTCCCCAAGTTGGAAAAATTGGTAATTTCTTGATTTGGAACTCATTTTTTTGCTAGATTTTAATGGGTTATTCAACCCCAAATCCCTTTTTACTTGTATAATATGGTTTTCAAATAAAATTATGATTTTATCCTTCCCGATTTGATAGAGTTTTTTGAAATGTTTTAAACTTAATTCCTAACCTTTTTTTATTATTCCTTTATATTCTTGATAGTTGAGGATCATTTCAAAGATTGTTTGATAGAAGAAAAGCTTTGGTAGAGTGGTTCGGGTGATGTTTCGACCTACGAGGTAGGTTTGGCTTATCCTTCTTCTAGACTGGTTGGGTAATTGATTATTCTTAAAAACTAGACTATGGTATGGAATAGTAGCATGACATAGAGATGTTTGAAATTGTATACTTTATTGTTTCACCCGTGTTAAGTCTTATTTGTATTGTTTTGCCCGTGTGGGAGGCTTGTGTGTAATTCTTAGCCCATGTGGGGGCCTTATGTGATATTACTATTTGCATGGAGAACATGTGATTCATGAGATTACCGAAAGAGGGGTTTGAGATGATTATTCTAGAATATTTGATTTGAAATGCCCAAGTTAGGGGCATGAACTTATTTTTGATCACATCTTAAAATGATAGGAATGTTTCCAAATGGTATAGGCTTATTTCAAATGAGTTCTTCCATTATTTTGTGTTATGATGGTGTGTCTCATGATTTATTAAGTTTGGGAACTTTGGACTCTTTTAGACTGATGTTGAATAGGTTATGCCTTTGTGTTGTATTCAAACACCTCGGAAGTTAGAAAGTAAAAAAAGAAAAAGAAAAATGCATGTTGTAATAGTCCAACCTACGGGCCATAGGAAGGGAGTCGTAGATCTCGAGCTGTGTTTTTGGAAAATGAAGTTTCTGAAGTTGACCTATGGATAAGAAGGACGAACCGTAGAAAGGTCCCGTAGATGTGTTCCAGACATGGTGAAATTTTGGAGTTAAAGCTGAGTTATACGGACTAGAGAAAGCCATACGACCCATAAAATAGTCTCGCCAAATTTGGATGATGTTTATGGGCTCCAGTATTTGGTCTACAATTGACCAGTATGGATAGTAGGTCATAACTGTAGGATCAATCTGACCATTATTTTAAGGGTATTTTCATATATTTATAATTCCTATACTACATAATTTTACCTCAAAAGATTTAGCAGAAGAAATCTCTTCAAAATCGCCTCCGGAGGTTTTGCCAAGATCAAAAATGGAAAATCTAGCTTAGACCCAAAAAATTTAGACCAAAACTCCTCTCTGATGTCACCAAAGCGAACCACACAAAAGCTGGAGGTCTCACTTTTGCGAAGTTGGCTCTGCTTAAGCGATCATCGCTAAAGCGAGCACTAGTCTGCTTAAGCGAACCCCGCTAAAGTGAGCACTGCTCCACATAAGATCACCCCGCCCAAATAGCCATTCTATCTTTTGCGAGCAGTCCTTCACTTCCGCAAACGTGAGGATTGCAGAACCAGAAACATCAGCCAATAAAAAATCATCGAAAGGACCCTCAGTATTCATTTGGAAACATCTACACACAAACCATATATGTAAGTTTACTATACTCGACATTCCAAACTCAATGGAACCGTCAAGTATGAATCTGAGGTCTCCTTGACTCGACATTCATGAAAGTCACAAAAAACTAACATAACACCTAAAAAGGCCAAAACAAGATCGGGACCCCTGAAAAATTAACCAACACCTCACCTAGACATGAAATTATCCTCCGAAACCAACAGATTCATTGGAACTCTGATCCGAGCATCCGAACCCCAAATATTGACCAAAATCAGGCCAAAGCTAAATTTCCATAATTTTCCAGTAAATGCCCTCAAATCCTGAAACAGACTCTGAATCTGAAATCGACAACTCTCATAGACCAGATTCCTCATTCTAGGACTGATAGAATCAATGAAATTCCATACTGACACTCAAAACTCCAAAGACACCAAAAACCACTTTTTAACAACTTTAACCTTTCAAACTCAGAACTTACAAAATTCACAACTTATAACCTAAGTTCAAAACCAATTCTCAAAACTCAATTAGAAACAACTCAGAGTCAATATTAAGAGGGGCAAATCGGTAAGTTTATGAAACTTTCCAAAAATGACCAATCGAGTCATTTGTACCGATACACTGGTGAGTAAGATCGTTCTATCTTGGAAGGATATATTCCATTAACCTCGAGTACTTGAGGGGAATAATTTCCTTAAGGACACACTGTGCATTCAGTGGACTCGTTTTCTTCTTTGAGAAAACTATTATGTATATTATTTCTAATCTGTTTTTCTATTTTCTTTACTGGTTTTAAGTTTCTAGTTTTTAAAATATTCTTTAAAATTTGTTAAGTTATTGTTCCATGTATCTTAGCAATATGGGTTGAGCAACATATCACTCCTTTCATATCATCACCCCTCAAAGTTGACTACTTATTTTTATTTTCTTGAGTATTATTAGATCATTTTAGAGACTATTCATGACAAAATCAATTATCATATGATGTCATATACCATTAACCACAATAGATAATTTTTTTACTTGATCGATAAGCATAAATTCTAAATAAGGACATGAAATTTTTTGTCCATCCTATTTTCCAGAAAATGCATGATCTATAAAATCTTCTATTCCATTCAAGTATTCTTTATTGAGTCAGTCAAAAGACATTCATATTTTATTTATAGAATTGTCCATGACGATTAAGAGATTTTTTTTATTTATACAATTAATGTAGGAGTTGATATGTTAGTAAGAAAACAAGAAAAAAATATTTAGTCATAATTGTATTTCAGATAAAATATCAATTCTAGTTATATGTAATTTCACATTTCAAAGATATCAGTTTATCAATTAATTGTGCATTAAATTTGGGTGAATAAAGATCACCAATCCACTAAAAAGTTATAAAATTTTGGTGTTCTGTGAAACTCACTTTGTTGGATTGTTGGAAATGAGCTCGTGCAAGCATCAAAACATGCATGCATCAAAACATGCATTCTCGCTATCTACAGAGTCCTTATGGCTTGCTCCTAAAAAGAATAATCAAGAAACCTTCTTATTTAGAACAGACATTCCATTCTTTGCTTTCCCAACACTGACCTCTCTGGTCGAATGTTAGAGTCGGCTCTACTTCAACTAGTAGTCTTTAAGTCGGAAATCACTTTCACATCTCATATGGGACCATTATTATCCTGCATTTCTTGCTTATTTGTTAGACTAGTGCTCTTGATTTAAAATCACTCAAATAGGCATACATCCTTAACTCGAAAGATTCATTTTTAAAAGATATACTAGTCATTGAACTCTATATTATGACCTTCTAAGTGTGAAATAAAGAGGCATAGAGAAAATAAATAGAATCAAATATTCTTGGATCAAATATTTACACCCTTTACTTCAATGAAAACTAACAATTTTTTCTAAGGTTTAATCATTTAGGAGAGCATTATTGTATTCATACATGATCTTATTGGTAAAATAAACACTACCAAATAATGAAACAATCTTACAAATTTATTTTCAAAACTTCAAGAATCTGAATTTTTATTTCTTAGATATGATATCTACAAAATCAAGTTGATCAATCTGAACAATATACAAAAATAAAACTATAAAAGAAAATTAACTCTCATTTTATCTCTATTCCTACCCTGTCTCTCTCGAAGTTTCTGATTAATTGCTAAAAAATCTTGATATGGCCGATCCACCACAGACGAAAGAAGCGAACTTCATCGGGGAGCTCGACGGTCCTATAGTTCCACCTCTTCACCGTACTTTTTTTGCCCTACATATGATCAATGAAATCGTTATTGATGAATCATTCAATGATATTTTCCCAAACCATAGCAATGATAATGCGTTTCAAAACCTTAGTTGTCTGCCAGACTGTTTCGGGTCAGAGTCGGGTTTAGAATCGATTCAGATTAACCCAAATAGCTTTGGTCAACCTAAGAGTCAACTGATTGGGAGTTTTGATGATGCTACTGGAAAAATCAAATCGACCTCTAATATTGTCTTGGGGAAGCTCCGGGTTCAAATAAACCAGTATAATTTTCTCTAAATTTAGAAATTTAGAGAAGGTGTCAATTCTAGTATAAGTAACTATAGCTATTTGTTGGAAAAGAGAAGTGAAGATTTGAATAATGTAAGAAAACACTAAAAATCCACTCTATCTTCCTTGAGTGATAATGTTAATAATGATGAGGAAAAAAAGAAGATGGCTAAAAAAATTAGGAACAGGGAAAGTGCTCATTCGTCAAGGAAAATAAAAAAAGCATTATGTTGAGGAGTTAGAGGATAAATTTAGAATACTTCATTCAACAATTCAACACTTAAATGCAAAGTTATCTTATGAAATGGTGGAACATGCAACTTTAAAAACACAGCTTGGAGGTACTGGTGTATCTCCTCAAGTTCTGGCACCTCCCGGGATTTATCCCTATCCTCTTCCATGTATGTCATATACACCACCTTATATGATGAAGCGACAAGGATCTCAAGTGCCATTGGTTACTATTCCAAAGTTGAAATCACAGGCACTAGCGCCAGCACCAAAAAGTAGCAAGAATTTGGAGAAAAAGAAGAGTGAGGTGAAAACAAAGAAGGTTGCTAGTGTTAGCTTCCTTGGTGTGTTGTTCTTCATTCTTCTCTTTGGTGGGTTGGTTCCTTTTATTGAAAGTGAGATATGGTGGTGTGCGGGAACCATTTATGAGTGGAGAGTCTTTTGTGAGTGGATTTAATGAAAAACATCATAGAAGAGTTTTGACTATTGACGGGCATGTGAATGGGACTGGTTATTTTGGGAAATACGGAGGAAAAGATGATAGCTTGCATTGTGGCCAGGGAGGTCAAGGTGAAAGCAATCAGCAAAATAGCAATAAGGTTGTAGATGAGTTTGTTCATGTGGGCAATGGTAGTGATCCTCCAGGAGCCTCTTTGTATGTCCCAAGAAATGATAAACTTGTTGAGATTGACGGGAGCTAGATTATTAAGTCTATATTGGCAAGTGAGAAAGCCATTGCATCTTAGGGAAGTGCTGATAAGAAAAATAGAGAGCCAGGCCTCGCAGTTCCTGAAGATTTAGCCCCGTCTATCCCAGGAATCCATCCTTGGCTTTATCGAAGTACTGTAGTGGGAGAAAGGGTTCTTGGATCTGAGGAGAAAAAGAATGTAAAGGCAACTATGCAACAGTGGTACCTTGAAGGTGTTGCTGGTAAGTGTTGTTCTATCTAGACTGACTATCAATTCTTATCTTTGTGATATGATTGGGCATTTTAAGGACTTCATATCATTTAAATTCATGTTTTTCTTTTCTTTTTCCATTTTTTTAGTTCAAATCTTCTATTCTTGATAGAAAGGAATTTCTCTAGCTATTATACCCAAAACAACTTTCAACGGAGGCAAATCTAGTTACTCTTTCAAGTGTTTTCTTTGAGAATTTAGGTATTTTTAACTGCTTTGAGTCCCTTAATTCTATATCTTACATTATTATATGCTCGTCAAAGTATATGTTCTAAGCAAATTTGTGGTTTGGAGAAACCTTTTTCTTTCCAATATTTTAATTCATTATTTGTGTTCATTTGGGCAGGTCCTTGTTGAATTCAGTGTACAGCAGTGTAACATCTCACAAATTGAAAGAACTAGAAAGAGTGATTTTTGGAAATAATAAAAATCTGGAAAATTGGTTAATTTAAGTTTGAGTTTTTAGTCAACTTCAAACAGACATAACTCCTAGATCATTATGATTTAGGTGTACTTCTAGGTATGGCTGGAAAGATCTAGGAATAATCTTTCCTACGCCACCGAGTTTGCACGATTCCGAGTTTGTATGAGTGAGATATTCCCTTTAAAAGTTGGGTTGTTCAAATAAGGAAATGTCCAATACTGATTTTTAAAGGGTGTTTTGGTCTTTTCCATACCCTATAATTTTAATTCGTTTTTGGTGAATTAATTAAGGGTCAAAACTGAATTGGATCAGTTTAGGCAATTGGAGATTTACGCTAGGGTTTTGGGAGAAAGAACGCAAGAGGAGAAAAGAGGAAAAAGATCAACGTTCGTCGTTCTTGAACGTTTAGCTTGTGGATTTCGACAAACATTGATCCCTAAAGAGGTATGTGAGTCTTTCATAGCATTGGGTTCATTAACCCATGCACCAATCACATTTATTTTAGTGAAGTTTGTTCTAGAAAGTTGAAAGTTGATGAATCTTGAATGTTGTTCTTGAAATTGACCTTCGTTATTGATTTAGGTTGAGTTTAGTAAAGACTAAAGTTTGAAGTGCATTTCGTCAAAAGAGTATATCAGGACTATGTATTTCCAAAGAGTAAATGTTTTCACATTTAAACAAGAAAGGAAACTGAGATTTCCAAAAGAATCTGTGAGCTAGTTTTCAGTAAAGAGTAAGAATAAAGTTCATTCTTCAAAGATTATTCAGGAACTAAGTATTCCCAAGAGTTAAAATGTTTTCACATTTGAGCAAGAAAGGAAACTGAGATTTCCAAGAGAGCTTTTAAGCTAAGTTTTTGAGTAAATATCTTAAACCAAAGAAAGAGTTTTGTTTTTACAAACATATGAGCTAAAGTATATTTTGGGAGTAGTATTGAGCACCGATATGGGGACGAGCTTGAGTTCAGATAACACATCTTCATAAACCATGTAGCCATCATGGGTAGTAAAGGATCATACTTTTTAGATGACTCCTTAAGGTGCTTTTAGCATAGACTAGTGGATCCACTTAGTCAAGCGTTCTATATGACGGCAAAGTATAGGACCGTTCTGGCAGCGTGGGCAAGACACTGTATCACCACTTAGGCTCATAGTGGTGGTTGTCGGTTACAGAAACTCCCACAGAAACTATATTACTTTATTATATGAGTAAAGTTGAGTTTGTTATTGCTTTTTCTTTAACGAACTAAGTTGTTTTCTACTGTTTTAAAAGCTTTCTATATATTGCATATGTTTTAATTGTTTTATATTGAGTTAAGTTATTCAGTAGTTAAGTAAAGCCAAGGTAAGTGTTTCTTTCAGATTAGTTTCAAGCTTAAGTTATGTTTAGCATTCCAACTCGCATACTCATACATTAAATGTACTGATGCCAGTTGGCCTGCATCTTATAATGATGCAGACGCAGGTAACCAAGATCAGTATCTAGCACTTCGTTGATCCAGTTGAGAACTCAGAGTCAATTGGTGAGCGTCCTAGCTCTTCGGATGATCCTATTTATTGCTTTCAGTATTTTAGTTCATTAGGATATCGTGAGTCTTGTCTCGACGTCCATCTAAGTTGTTTAGAGGCTTCATAGACAGAGTTAGTGATGTTGGTTCATGAGTCTTTACTTTTCCTTTTAAGTTAAGTTGAGACTTGAGTTGCCACTTTGGCAGTGAATTTTATTATAATACATTCTAAGTTATATTTTGAGCAGTTCAGTTTACTTGTTTTAAAAGTATTTATCTTGAGTAAAGTCTTTCGCTGAGTAAGTAAGCCAGGCCAAGGGTTCGCTTAGGGCCACCAATGGTTCTCGAGTGCCGGCCACGTCCAGGGTGTAGGCTCGGGGCGTGAAAATCTTGGTATCAGAGAACAGAGTTCAAGATTCCTAGGGAATCTATGAAGCCGTGTTTGTAGAGTCCTAGTTATCGGTGTGAAGCGTGCCACATCTATAATTAGGAGGATGCAACACTTAGGAACATTTCTCACTTCTTTCACACTCATTTCGTGCGTTAGAGTTTTATCTCTAAAAAGTTTCTTTCTAACTCGTGCTTACGCGTAGCCAATTGTAAGTTGGATTGTTTTGAGAGTGCTTTCATGGGGCAATTCTTTCCCATGAGCTAAGAGAAACAAATAGATGGTTGCCGACATGAGGAACATGATGAGTTTATTCGTTGTTGGGTTGCCTCGTCTGTCAGATAAGGAAAGTAAGGCAGCCATGCTAATAGGTGACATGGGCATAGCAAGGCTGATGATCCATGTGCAATAAGTTGAGAATAACCAGTTGAAGGATAGAGAAGAGTTTGAGAATAAGAGGGCTAAGACATTAGGAAATGAATCCGGGCAGCAGAAGAGTAATGCGAACCGGTCTTCTTTCCAACATAAGCAGAAAGGATCTGCTTCATCATCTGCTAGTGCACCTGCACAAAGGAACAAATGTGAGTACAATAGTCAGAATTTTCAGAACTTTAGCGCTAGATCTGTACATTCGCAAGGTAGTAAGGAACAAGGGGGTACTAAGACTCCTGCATATGATAAGTGTGGTAGGAGCCACTCAGGGGTTTATCGTGATGACTCCACTGGTTTCTTCAAGTGTGACAAGAACGGTCATTTTATGAGGGAGTATCCGAAGAACAGGCAGAGTAATGGTAATGGGGATAATAGAGCCCAGTATTCTTCAGTTGCTCCACCAGATAGAACTGCATCTAGATGAGCTACTTTATGGGCAGGCGGAGAAGGAAACTGTCTTTATGCTATCACTAGTTGCCGAGAGCAAGTGAATTTGGCAGATGTTGTCGGTGGTATGATCCAAGTCTTCAATTTTGATGTTCTTCCTGAGCAACTTCTTGATCCCTTCAGTGTTTCTACACCTGTTGGAGAGTTTATTCTAGCAGAAAGAGTCTATCGTGATTGTCTTATTTCCATCAATCACAAGAGTACAATGGCTGATTTAGTTGAGCTAGACATGGTAGAGTCTGATCTCATTCTAGGTATGGACTAGCTTCATACCTGTTATGAATTATTAGATTGTAGAACTCGAGTAGTCAAGTTCCAATTTCCAGTGAACCAGTTATAGAGTTGAAGAGAAGTTCAGCAGTACCTAAGGGTCGTTTTGTTTCGTACCTTAAGGCGAGAAAGTTAGTTTCCAAGGGGTGTGTCTATCACTTAGTCAGAATTAATGACTCTAGTGTTGAAATACCTCATATTCAGTTAGATTCAGTAGTAAGAGAGTTTCCAGAAGTCTTTCCTGATGATTTCCCAGAGTCCATCCTGAGAGAGAAATAGACTTTGGTATAGACATTATTCCAGACACTCATCCTATCTTTATTCCGCCATATAGCATACCACCAGCAGAGTTGAAAAAGTTAAAAAAGCAGTTGAAAGATCTTTTAGAGTAAGGTTTCATTCGACCAAGTGTCTCACCTTGGAGCACTCTGGTCTTATTTGTGAGGAAGAAAGATGGTTCCTTTAAGATGTGTATAGATTACCGCCAATTGAATTAGGTTACCATCAAGAATAAGTATCCTCCTTCGAGAATTGATGATATTTTCGATCAACTTCAGTGTGCTTCTTATTTTTCTAAGATAGACCTCAGATCAGGCTACCATCAGTTAAGAGTGAGGGAATGTGATATTCCAAAGATAGCATTCATGACCCGTTATGGTCATTATGATTTTCTGGTCATGTCTTTTGGTTTGACCAATGCGCCTATAGCATTCATGGATAGAGTTTTCACACCTTATTCAGATATATTGGTTATTGTCTTCATTGATGACATTCTAATCTATTCGAGGAATAAAGAAGATCATGCTAGCCATCTCAGAATAGATCTTCAGACTTTGAAAGATAGAGATTGTATGCCAAGTTCTCTAAGTGTGAGTTCTGGCTTGAGTCTGTGGCATTCTTAGGCCACATTCCGGTGATGGAATTAGAGTTGACACTCAGAAAATAGAGGTAGTGCAGAATTGGCCTAAACCCACATCTCCAACTGATAGTAGGAATTTCTTGGGTTTGGCTTGATATTATAGAAGGTTCGTAGAAGGGTTATCGTTTATTTCGTCCCCTTTGACCAAGTTGACTCAGAAAAGTGAAGTTCAATGGTTTATAGTTTGTGAGAAAAGCTTTGAGGAATTGAAAAAAACAGGTTGACTACTGCCCAGTGTTAACTTTACTAGAGGGTACTCAAGGTTTTATAGTGTATTGTGATGCATCTAGAGTTCGTTTGGATTGTGTGTTAATGCAGAATTGCAAAGTTATAGCTTATGCCTCCAGACAGTTAACATTCATGAGAAGAATTACCCAACCCATGACTTAGAGTTGGCTGTTGTAGTATTTACTTTGAAAATATGTTGTCATTATATTTATGGTGTTCTCGTGGAAGTGTTCACCGATCACAAGACTCTTCAGTATGTGTTTAGTCATAAAGAGCTTAATCTCAGACAAAGGAGGTGGTTAGAATTACTCAACGATTATGACATTAGTTTTCTTTATCACCCAGGTAAGGCTAATGTTGTTGCTGATGCCTTGAGCAGATTATCTATGGGTAGTACCGCCCATCTTTTAGGAAGATAAGAAATAGTTAGCACAAGAAGTGCATAGACTTGCACGGCTAGGAGTTCGACTAATGGATTCCACAGAAGAAGGAGTAGTGGTGATGAATGGGGCTGAATCATCATTAGTGTCAGAAGGGAAAGAAAAGCAAGACCAAGATCCTTTATTGCTTCAATTAAAGGCAAGTGTTCATAAGCAAGAAGTGATGGCTTTTGAATAAGGGATAGATGGTGTTTTGAGGTATCAAGGTAGATTGTGTGATTGATCTCAAGGGTAATTGGGATGATCACCTACCTCTTAGTGAGTTTGCCTACAACAATAGTTACCATTCTAACATCCAGATGGCTCATTATGAAGCTCTTTATGGGAGAAGTTGCAGATCTCCTTTTGGATGGTTTGAAGTTGGTAAAGCAAAGGTTGATATGGCCAGATTTAGTTCATCAAGCTATGGAGAGGGTGAAAGTGATTCAAGGAAGGTTGAAAACAGTGCAGAGTCGTCAGAAATCCTACACTCATGTTAGGAGAAGGGAGTTAAAGCTTGAAGTAGATGATTGGGTATACTTGAAAGTTTCACCCATGAAGGGTGTAATGAGATTTGGTAATAAGGGGAAGCTTAGTCCCCGTTATATTGATTTTTACAGAATATCCAAAAGGATTGGCAATGTAGCTTATGAGTTAGAGCTACCACAAGAGTTAGCCACAGTTCATCCGGTATTTCATATCTCCATGTTGAAAAGTGTATGTGCGATCCTTCATTGATCATACCGACTGAAGATAGTGGAATCAAGGGTAGGTTATCTTATGAGGAGATTCCACTTCAGGTTCTAGATCGCCAAGTTCACAAGTTGAGAACAAAAGAGGTAGCATCAGTCAAAGTTCTGTGGAAGAACCAATTTGTTGAGGAAGCTACTTGGAATTTGAGGAAGATATGAAGAAGAGATATCCATATCTCTTCGAATCCGGAGAAGTTCCAAATTAAGGTACTAATCCTTTTCTTGGCTTTCATTACAAAATTAGTATGTTGTAATTACATTGCTTGTTGGGTGTTTGAGCTGAATGTTAATGTTACACCCTTAGCCTACTAAGAGTAATCTCATTCGAGGACAAATGTTCCCAGGAGGGAGATATTGTAACATCTCGCAAATTGAAAGAACTAGAAAGAACTAGAATTAGAAAGAGTGATTTTTGGAAATAATAAAAATCTGGAAAATTGGTCAAGTTAAGTTATGTTTGAGTTTTTGATCAACTTCAAATGGACATAACTCTTAGGTCAGGATGAGTTAGGTATACTTCCAGGTATGATCGGAAAGATCTTGGAAGAATCTTTCCAACAAACCCGACTTTGTGCGATTTCTGAGTTTTTATGAGTGAGATATGCCCTTTGGAAGTTGGGTTGTTCAAATAAGGAAATGTCCAATCTGGATTTTTAAAGGGTGTTTTGGTCTTTTCCATACCTTATTATTTTAATTCACTTTTGGTGAATTAATTAAGGGTCAAAACTGAATTGGTTCAGTTTAGGCAATTGGAGATTTACGCTAGGGTTTTTGGAGAAATAACGCAAGAGGAGAAAGGAGGAAAAAGAGCAACGTTCGTCGTTCTTGAAGGTTTAGCTTGTGGATTTCGACAAGGGTTGATCCCTAAAGAGGTATGTGAGTCTTTCATAGCATTGGGTTCATTCACCCACGCGCCAATCACGTTTATTTCAACGAAGATTATTCTAGTAATTTGAAAGTTGATGAATCTTGAATGTTGTTCTTGATATTGACCTTCGTTTTTAAGTTAGGTTGAGATTGAGGAGTTCCTTGAGGTTAAAATGTTGTTTCCTTGAGTTGTTTGAGTTGGATTCGTGTGTATACATACTGGGTATCTGAATCTAAAGAGAACTTGAGAATAGTAGTCGAGTTTAGGCGAATTGGGGCTGGAAAACGAAGAAGGAAAGAGTCGGACAAGGAACAGGTAGCAGGTCCGCATCGCAGACCTGTTCCTCAGATTTGACAAAATTGTTTTCGCGTCGCGGAGTGGTCACGGACCGTTCTACCTCAAAAGTATTTTCGCGACCAAAATTTAAATAGACCTCTGCATCGCGGAGCATCCTCAGACAGTGATTTTCTTTATCTTTTCTCATGTTTAGCTATCTAAAATCATTCCTAAACATCATGAGATCTTTCCTATCACAAATCACAATCCTTGAATCCATAATTCAATTCAAGGAAAGTTAAGAGTCAAGTCAAGAGAAGTCAAGAGACAAGTTAAGAGAAATTCGTAAAGTTTTCCAAAAGACTTTTACAAATGTCTTAACTTTGTTTTAAGACTTGAGTTTTGAGTTGAGTAAAGAGTAAAGTTTGAAGTGTATTTCGTCAAAAGAGTATATTGGACTATGTATTCCCGAAGAGTAAATGTGTTCACATTTAAACAAGAAAGGAAACTGAGATTTCTAAAAGAGTCTTTGAGCTAGTTTACAGTAAAGAGTAAGAATAAAGTTCATTCTTCGAAGATGATTTGGGAATTAAGTATTCCAAAGAGTTAAAATGTTTTCACATTTGAGCAAGAAAGGAAACTGAGATTTCCAAGAGAGCTTTTAAGCTAAGTTTTTGAATAATTATCTCAAACCAAAGAAAGAGTTTTGTTTTTACAAACATATGAGCTAAAGTATATTTTGGGAGTACTATTGAGCACCGATATGGGGACGAGCTTGAGTTCAGATAACTGACGAGTCACGTCTCCATAAACCATGTAGCCATGGGTAGTAAATGATCATACTTTTTAGATGACTCCTTAAGATGCTTTTAGCATAGACTAGTGGATCCACTTAGTTAAGCGTTCTATATGATGGCAAAGTATAGGAAAGTTCTGGCAGCGTGGGCAAGACATTGTATCACCACTTAGGCTCATAGTAGTGGTTGTCGGTTAGAGAAACTCCCACAGAAACTATATTACTTTATTATATGAGTAAAGTTGAGTGTGTTATTGCATTTTCTTTAACGAACTAAGTTGTTTTCTACTGTTTTAAAATCTTTCTATATATTGCATGTGTTTTAATTACTTTATTTTGAGTTAAGTTATTTAGGATTTGAGTAAATCCAAGGTAAGTGTTTCTTTCAGATTCTTTTCAAGCTTAAGTTATGTTTAGCATTCCAACTCGCATACTCGTACATTAAATGTACTAATGCCAGTTGGCCTGCATCTTATTATGATGCAGACGTAGGTAACTAGGATCAGCATCCAGCGCCTCGTTGATCCATTTGAGCACTCAGAGTCAGTTGGTTATCCTCCTAGCTTTTCGGAGGATCCCTTTTATTGCTTTCAGTATATTAGTTCATTAGGATGTCGTGGGTCTTGTCCCGACATCCATCTCAGTTGTTTAGAGGCTTCATAGACAGAGTTAGTTATGTTGGTTCATGAGTCATTACTTTTCCTTTTCAGTTAAGTTGAGACTTGAGTTGCCATTTTGGCAGTGAATGTTATTATAATACATTCTAAGTTATATTTTGAGCAGTTTAGTTTACTTATTTTAAAAGTATTTATCTTGAGTAAAGTCTTCCGCTGAGCAAGTAAGCCAGGCCAAGGGTTCGCTTGGGGCCAGCAATGGTTCTCAACTTCCGGCCACGTCCTGGGTGTAGGCTCGGGGCGTGACAAGAAGTGTTCGATTTTGATGCGTCATCTTCTGCTCCACAATCCATAGTTCCTGTTACCAATGCTAGAGATATATCCATGGAAGAAACGCAGAATGGAACGCATCTCCATCAAAATAGAAGGATCTTCAATGGTCCTCCAGTTTCCCTTTCTAGACCCTCTCACGACGTTTTTGAAAAACAAAATGGAACAAATGGAAAGCGATAGAATGTCAGCAGGAATAAGTCACTTTCTTCCTTGGTAGTATCTGTTCTGGTTGATGGGGATGGAATCATGGGTCCGAATTCCGTCTATTAGATATTCATTGTTGTGGTTATTGATAGTGTCAAATATGCCACATATTCTTGCATGCTTCTATTTATTGATAGTGTTCATGTAGCAGAAGCATCATCGAAAAACAATGTTGTAGAAGCAATAAGATCTACTGATAGTCCTCATTAACTGATGGGGCATGATGGTTGTCTTCTTTATGTGTCATATGTTTATGCAATAATAATACTATCTCTCTTTAATTATCGAAAGAAGAAAGCGAACAATCCTTTAAGTTATATGTATTATGTTTTTGCGCTCTATATTTACTCAAAAAGAACAATTGTAGTTGGAAATTCCTTTCATTATCAAATAACTCGAAAACATTTGAGTTTCTCCTAAATTATATGACATCTTACCTGGGAAATCAAAGCTTTGAACATCGGTAAATTAAGCAATTAAGTGTAGAATTATTATACAACTACACACCTAGCAGAAAGAGAAAAGAAAGGATAAAAGAAGAGAACACATGACCATAGATAAAAATTGAGGTATTTTCTCAAGTTGTGATATGTTTTCTTTAGTTGTGTGTTTTTTTCCAGCTTGACCATGACCATTGTGAGCAACTCAACAACAATATAGTAGAAAGTTCCCACGTAGCTTACGTGTCTCAAGTCCTTAAACTCTACTTCTCTCTTCTCTTGGATTGAGCAAATGTATGAAGCATTAAAAAAATATTATGCTTTCAAACTTATGGAACAATTGAGTTAGGTTCAATTCCTTAATTAGGTTAGTCATTTGAGAAATCACATCATAAAAATTATGTGTCATTAATGTATAAAGAAATATAATTTTGTAAAGATAGATATCAAATCATGCTTAAAGTCTGAACAATTAAACACATCAGCTAAAACTCAAGTAATTAGTTGTTTTCCAATTGCATATAGGGACTAAAGATCGAGCAAGTATTGCAACGATGGTTGATTTTGGAACTACTATTCCACTCCTATGTTCTTTGTAAATCTGTCCGGGAATTGAACTTGCAATTCCTTTTGGCATTTTACTAGATAGATTGTGAGATTTTGTGAGTTAAAAAGAATCCTTAAGTGAGTTGTAAATCTTTCTTTTTGAGATGCTAACAAATTTTGTTGATTGAATGTTTATTGTGTGGTCTTAGGACTCTAATTAAGTGGTGATCCAATACCTTTTTCTCATCAAAACACTTTACACTACTTCAACGTAGTTTAAAGAAGTTTGGCTTTACCTTTGAGAAAATTTATTACTTCCTTGAAATTTCTAAGTGGATTTTCTACTTGAAGATCATTTGTAGCATCACATGTAGCACTTCTACTTTTACCAATTAGTTGTTGTCTAGCTATATACAAAATCAAGCTTTCAAGTGGCTTCATTTGAAGTCCGACTGGAAATTTCATGTACACCTCCTCATTTAAATCTCCATGTAAAAATGCATTATCCACATCCACTTGAAATAAGTCTCAATTATTTTTGACGTTATAGACAAGATACACCTAATTGTATTCATTTTAACCACCGGTTAAAATGTTTCATTCAAATCTATTCCATCTCTTTGTATATCGCCTCTAATTACCAATCGAGCTTTGAGTCTTTCCATGCTTCCATCTGAATATTGTTCAATTTTATACACCCATTTACAGGGTAATGTCTTTCTCCCATGAGGTAACTCCACAACCTCCCAAGTTTTATTTAATTCAAGCGCTGCAATTTCATTAGGCATGACATTTTGCCAACCTAGGTGCATCATAGCTTGGGTATAACTAGTAAGTTCTTGGAGGTTTGAGAGGGAATGTATGAATGCTTTATTTGTGGAACACAAACTGGAAAAATAAAACTAAGGAGGAGTAACAGAGGAAAGAAAACAAGAACCGACATTGTTGAGTTGCAAAGCGTTGCAGATATAATCCTTTAGATAACTAGTGCTTTATGAGACCTAGAAGATTTTTTAAGAATATTTTCTATGAGTATAAGAGAAACGGAAGGTGAGGGAATCTTGTCAGGAATAATAGGAGAAGATGGAGATTCAAAGGTACTAGGATAATGATCATAAAAAAAAGCAGACTTAGTGATAGGTAAAATATGAATAGAATTGTCCTCTGTGGACAGATTATGAGGAACTAAAGTAGGAACAGGATCCTTAGGACAAACATTATTATCCTTAGGTAGAAAATATTCGGTACATTCATCAAGTTTAGTAGGGGCAAAAGGAAATATGTTTTCATGAAATATCACATCTCTTGAAATAATTTTTTTCTTGATTTAAAGATTAAGTAACTCAAAACCATTCTTTCAATGAGGATATCCTAAAATCACACATGACACAGCTCTAGGTTCAAACTTTTCCCTATGAACTGAAAGAGTGGAAGCGAAACACAAACAACCAAAACACTTAAGACTCTGATAATTTGGTTTAGACGTAAAATGAATCTTATAAGGTGTTTCGTATTTGAGAACTTTGGAAGGAACCCTATTCAAATAGGTTGTTGTTTGGTGAATGTGATTGAAAAAGAAGCACTCTAGATGTTTATAATAGATGCCTATGTTTCCTTTCCACAACTCCATTTTGTTGTGGAGTGGAAACACAAGTTGTTTGGTGAATGATGTCTTGAAACGACAAAAATTCAGATTACAGTTTTCCAGTCCCCAATTCAAAAGCATTATCAGATCTTATTTTCTGGATATTAGTATGAAACTTTCTCTCTATCATGATTTGAAAAGATTTAAGTACTGTAAAAGCATTTGATTCGGAAGATAGTAAGAAAGTCCATGTTCCAATACTAAAACCATCTACTATAGTGAGAATATATTTGAAATTGTCATAAGTAGGATTGTTGTAGGGTCCCTAAGTATATACATGAATTAATTCAAAAATAGATTTTGTAGAAATAGAACTAGAGGGAAAAGGGAGTTTGGATTGTCTAGCCATTGGACAAATAATACATGGAGATTGGAAATTTGAACAATGGTATACTGGAATAAACAGAATTTGTCTCATATTGATTAAAGGCATATGAGCGAGTCTATAATTCCATAGATTCTCTTTTACATTTGAAACTAGAATTTAAAATAGGAATAGGATTGGCAACACAGTGCCTTTTGGAATTAAAACTTGACTAGATATTAAACTATCCCTAGAAGCTGTAGCTTTAGACTTCGATTTTAGAATGTAGAGTCCATATTTTTCTTCACAATCTCCTGTGGCTACTTCATTGAAGGGCCCTATAGAAAACAAGAATCAGGAGTGAAGAGAACATGTCGATTAAGTTATTGACAAAACTTGTGGACAAACATAGGATTGAATTTAAAAGATGGAATACAGATAACATTATACAAGATCAAGATTGGCAGAAGAGTAACAGAACCATAATCTATGACCTTAACATTGTGAGAATTGTGAAGAAAATGATTGGATTTGCTAATGACTTAAAATTGGAAAAAGGATACTTGCTAAAAGTCATATGTTCAGATGCACAATTGTCCAATATCCAAGAATTGGCGTCTGTTTTAACCAAAAATGCATAACAATTTAAAAACCTTTTCATACTAGCACATTTGACACTCGTGGTAGCTTTGGCATTGTTATCACTTTGCTCTTGTACCAATTTTTATTGTTGAAGTAATTGCAAAAATTCTCCTATGTTCTCCTGAGTTAGAGTTTCAGCATTTGAGAACTCACTCCCCCCTTGATCAACCTCCTCTACAGCCTGGTAAGCATTGTCAGCCAAGGTTTGGAATCTCCTTTTCGTTGTGAACTTGAAATTTGGAGGAAATCCATGAATCGTGTAGCATTTGTCAATTCTATGACCTAGCTTTTTGTGGTAGGCACATGTGCTTGAATTCTTATTTGATTCAATAGATCCCCTTGGTGGTTTGAAACTAGGATAGTTTATATTTCCTCCTGATTGATTTGCTACGATAAAAGATGCAGAGTCCCCTGGATAGACATGAAAATTATTGATTTCTCATTGCTTTTAATCTTGGATAAGTAAGGAATAATCCTATCCAATACAGGGAAAATTGGATGACAACAAAATCCTGCTCCTAACACCAATAAAGGACTCATTCAGCCTCATAAGGAATTGTAACAACTTTTCATCTTGATGGAATTTGAGAAGTTTTGCCTTAGACTCTTCAACGCAACTAGTTCATCCCATACAGTCGCACACACAAACACAAACAACAAAAAATGTTCAACGAATCTAGTTCATCCCATAGACTCTTCATTTTAGTGAAATAACCTGATATAGTAGAGTTACCTTGCACCGCAACATTTAGTTCCTTTTGTAACTGGAATAATTTTTCACCATTCATCTGACCAAATCTATCTTCTAGGTCACTCCAGATTTCTTTTGCACTTTGAGAGTAAAGCACCAATTCAACTATCTCTTTAGATAAAGAGTTAAGAAGCCACGAGAGAACCATGTCATTGCAGGATGACCATGACTTTTGAAGAGCCAAATCTGCAATTGGAATCGCCTATGAACCATCAATGAACCCATAGCTTTTCCTATCAAACATTGTGGAAATAAGATTCATCCAGGATAATATTACTTGGAGTGCTTTCATTAATTGGATCGGAAGTAGAAGATGTGGGTTCCATTGTAGAGAAGATGAAGAAAGACAAAATGAAATAAGGATTTTAGTCAGATTCTAAACCTGCTTGGATACCAAGAAAAAAATAGCAAGAAATTGATTGAGAGAAAATTCTCTTTTCTATATGTTGGACATGATCACTGTATAGATATGTATATATACAACTCACAGAATACATGAATAACAAACTGTGAAAAGATAATGGAAAATGTGAATAAACAAATATGAAACGTGTCCTACTTTATCTAACAAACTATTGTATCCTACTATGTATAAAACAAACTAAAAGATAATTACAAGGAATACAAAAATATGACTAATCTTCTAAGAGCCTTTTCAAAACAGAAACACACCTAGCAGACCTCTCTCTTCTTCTTCGTTACTGCGTCACCATTATCTACACCAGCATATGTTAACAAGTATTCTCAAGGAATCAGCTTGCAAATTCACAACTATTGCGTATTTCTTTCTCGATATCAGCTAAGTCTTTGTCAAAATTTATGGCTATTGAAATTTCTTTTAGTTCGTTAAAGGGTTGATCTTATTAGAGCAGGGAGCACTTGTTATTTAGATAAAAAAGAGAATTAAATTTATCTTTTCATTTCCAATTTTTTGGAAATATTTGTTATTACTTAATAGTTCAGTTGTATAAGATTGAAATATTCTTTTAGACTTTCATATTCATTATTAAGAAAAGTCTAAGATATTGGTATTTCAACATTTCATATCCTTATTAATGATTAAAACATGACTAAGAAAAGTTCTCTAATGACAAGAAATAGGAAAAAAGTTAATTATATCCTTGAGAGGAAAAATAGGATCATGTAAGCACCATCAAAATACTAAGAAGGAAAACACTCTTCGTAACAAAAATTGATTTAATTTTAAGAAATCCAAAAAAAATGATCACATTTAAGAAGTTATACGATAAGTTATAATTTTTAGATTTCATAAAATTTAATCATACATGTCCAAGATTAAAAATTCTATGACCTAATTAAAAACGAGCTTACATTTAATTTTCTTGAAGATTAATTTGTTGTCCCAACCACAAAATTAAAAGTAGTAGAAAAAAATATTCTATAAAGTGGAGTATAAAAATAACAATTGAATAAAGGTTATTGATTTCATATATATATATATATATGAAGTTACTTAAAAATTTAAGGAGTATGGAGAACACGAAAAGAATAATCATCATAGAGTTTATTAGTCATTTTTTTACAAGTCGATAAGCAATTGATCTTGAAAAAAAATCGTTGAAATTAATCAACCGCATTATTTTTAACGGTAAACTTTTTAATGAGTAAGAAAATGTTATTTTAAAAAATTAAGATAACATTAGTGCAAACATTTGTCCAGTCGTCTAAATTAAGACTTTCACATTTACCTTGGAGATACGATTTTGTTCTGAACGGAAGACATTCCTCTATCTTAAATATATATCCAAGTCTTTGATATATCAATCAGATTAACTTATTTAACAAGATTGAATAATTTACACTAAAGGTATTGGTTCATCCAACTACAATGAGAATGATTCATGTAGAAAAGATATGTACATAAGTCTTAAAGAAATAAATCAATACTTATGACATACATTATCATCTCTCTTGGAGATAAGATGACACTTTAATTATATTTTATAATCCCTACAAATTTCTAATAAAAAATATATTCAGTTAAAGAATTGTTATTATTAGATAGCAAATTATATTGTCAAACGGGGCTACACGTGCAGCGCATGTGCCCAGAGACAAGTATTATTAAAAGTGGGAATAAAAAAGTTTTAAAGGTTGGATTACGATTTTACCCTTTCTATAAATTAAATGATATAAAATATTTAACTAATTAAATATTAAATTGTATCATTTTAATTAAAATGTTAATAACTTTTGGAATTCCTTAGATTAATTCCTAATTGAATATCTAATTTAATAATATCTATCAACATTACTAGTAGTAGTAGTTTTAAGAAGACCTTGAAAAATTATGTAGTAATTTTGTATTTCTTTTTCCATGTATATTGCTAGATTTATAAAGTCTTAAAAATAATGTGTGTATAGTATTTTTTTCTTTGCTCTTTTTTTTGTGTTTTCTCTCTATTAGACCTCTTAAACATTTATTAGTAATTATTGTATTTTAGTACTCATTATATGCATGATTTCAAATAATTTAAATCTATAAAAATTCACATGAAATACACGTGCAATAAACGTGTCTAGAATCTAGTTTGAATGATATGATTGAAAGATATATGGAACTAAACAACTAATGTCTAAAGTAAAGTCTCTACTAACTAGAATAAAGAAGATTTAAGTTTTGTCGGGACATGCCTCCTAGTTATCACAAAAATAATAATTGTCTAGATGGAAAATTTAGCAACTTACTACTATTTGAAGTCTCCAAATGAGGACTCGCCAACTACTGACTGGAAAGCTGCGACATAAAAGTATGTACATGGAATGTACTGAGTACATAAGGTGACACTAAGCATAGTCAGCTCGGGTGGAAACATGTAACAAGAATTTATGAGTTTTCAATTATTATAAACTCTGAGATAAATGAAAGACATCTTGAAATCAGTGTATAAATATCATTTGAGAATCTGCTTTCAAATACATAAAGGTGAATCTATTTTAGTATCCCTGAACTAAAAATGAATCTAAGATGTCATATCATTTCACAGAAAGTCAGATGTTTTCTGGTTATTTCCTAATGTAAGGAATTTCTAACTACGTTAGTCATTTTTGAGTAAATATTAATATAGAGTGCACATGCATAATACATATAACTCAAAGGAGCATTCGCTTTCTTCTTTTGATAATTAAGGAGCGATAATATATTATTGTAGAAACATATAACACATAGAGAAGACGACAATTACCCTCCATTATTTATTGATAGTTGTTTAAATTTATACTATTACACATTGAAGTTACGTGAATAACGAGGACTATTAGTAGATCTTATGCTATCTACAAAATTGTTTATCTTTGATGTTTCTATGGCATGAACACTCCAACTTCAGATGACTTCACCGAGCACATCCTTTAAGTGGAACTATGCAAGAATAGGTGATACAATTGACACTATCAATCAGCACAACTATGAATATCAAAAAGAGGGACTTCGGACCCATGATGCCTGTTAGAGAATCAGATATTTCTAGATAGTCCTTTTTAATGCTTCTTTCTAATTAATATTATGTTTATCTTGTACAAGAAAGGTAGTCCTTGTTTTATGTAATATGTTTTGTAATAACGTACAATAGTGGTTAGATAGGACGTAAGGTCTCTACTAACTTGTGACAAGCTTATATAGCTATATGTGTATGCCTTTAGTAACATGGTATCAAACAAATTCTTGGGTGCAGGCCCTCATATGTTTACAAGAGAAAGCTATCACATATGGGTGATAAATATGAAGGTTTATCTCAAAGCTCTTAGTCTATGGGAAACAATTGAAAGTGAAGATGGTCCTCCTCCACTTTGACCAAATCCAACAGTTGCACATCTGAAGATTTATGAAAATGCGAAATCAAGGAAACCAAAGGCTATCACATGTCTTCATTCGCACTTTGAGATGTAATTTTTTTGCAAGAATAATGGCTTGTGGAACACCTAAATAAGCATGAGAGAAGCTAAAAGAGGAGTTAGATGGAAGTGACAGAATGAAGATTATCAAACTCTTAACTATCAAACGAGAATCTGAGATGTTAAAGATGAAAGAAGGAGATACTGCGAAAGAATATTATGCCAAACTTGGAGAGATTGTTATCAAAATAAGTCTATTTTGTTAAATCTTTTCAGATTCAAAGGTTGTGGAAAAGACTATGATAAGCTTACCAGCAAGGTTCAAGTCTTATATTTCAGCAATAGAGGAATTTTGTGATCTGAAGACTTTATATGTAGTGGAATTGAGCGGCAAGTTGCAAGCTCAAGAACAACGATCAAGTATAAAAGATGAACAAGTAGCTGAAGTGGCATTTCAAGAAAATCATAAAGACAAGCAACATTTGAAAGAAAATATAAGGATGTCCGAAGATATAGTAGGAAAGGGCAAAAGATGAGAAGTTTGATGGTGAAAATTTTACAAGAACAGATGATTCATGATTGTGGGACAAAAGATATGGGCATTTTTAACTATGCTACTTTTAAGTCTATGTATGAAAATGATTAACTAAGGACTTACTTGAGATCTCACTGTCTAAAAAAATTTGTGAGTCACGTCAGATAGGTACGGTACACATGAAAGCATTTTTGTAACACCTCAGAAACAGAAAGTTGAGTTTTGAATGGAGAAGTTCCATTTTGGCACTGATGCAGTGATATACGAGTCTGACCTACAGACTGTAAGAAGTCATATGGGCAGTAGGAATGAAGTTGTAGGTCTTGGTTTGAGATTTGGAAAAATATCAAGTCCTAATAAGTTGAACTATGAAATAACAGATAGATCGTAAGTAAGTCTATGTGTCGTAAAAATTCCCCATAGGGTGATTCAGAGAATTGATTTGAGACCTCAGGTCTAGGAAAGAATTTGACGAGTCGTACCGTAGTCTATGGGTCGTAGGTGAGATCCGCAGAAGTGATCTAGACTTGGTGAAATTTGTGGCTTGAACTTGTTCTTGTGGAATTGATATGAAATTTTGAGTCCTAGTAAATAATTCTATGACTGATAGGACAGTCCGTAGGTCAAAGTCGTAGGGTCTTCCGATAGTTTTTAATTAAGGGTGTTTTGGTTTTTTTTCTATCAAATTAACCCTTAAACTATGTCATTTTAGCCCTATAACTATCACTATAACCATTTTTACACATTAGACTAATCCAAAATCTTATCATTCACTCAATTATCTCAAATCCATCAAGTTTTCATCTCCAAAATCCTCTCAAGAGCTCGTTAGGTGAAAGTTAGGGTTTCAAGCTTCAAGGTCTCATCCTCGTTGCATTCTTAGGGCTTTGATTATCAAGGTATGTGGTAATTCACCAATGGATTTCTTTCATCCATTGGGTCCTGGGTCCTAAAGAAAACTCTAAATCTCCAATTCAATTTCACCCAATTATCTAATGTTTCATGTTATCCTTCTTGGGTCCTATTTATTATGATTCAATTGATGTTATTTGATCCTATTATGCATGATTCAATCCAATCATATCTTTTACAATTCATTTCATATGGACACATGCTTCATACTTGATTTTGACTATGAACTTATGAGCAATGCTTATGAACTTATGAATTATGATTATGAAAGCTATGGATGTTTTACAGAAGGGGTAATTTATGAACTATGAATGCTTTTGAGATAAGTATCAATGATTTGTGAAAGATTTTCTCACAATTAAATGGAATCATGATTTAGATACTTTGAAAGGTAAGTGTGTATTATGAAGAAGTTATGAAATCATGGTTTTGAAGGAGCTACTCTTTTATGAACTTGTGATTGGATTAATAGTCTTAATTGCTTCCTTTCCCAGTATTTTTATATGATTATGATTATGCCTTTTCCATTGGGATTCACTTAGCATTGAGAGGACTTTGAGATGGAGGCTCTCCCGTAGTAGAGGTCGAGTTTCTAGAAGCAATTTCTTTGTCCCTTAACTATGTGACCTCGTAGGATTGTCTTAAAGGACCTAAGCTAGTGGATCCACTTTAGCGAATAATGAATGAGACAGAGTTCTGCCTTGGCAAGTAAATTCCCCTTTTCGGTGTGAGGGTCATACCGGATTCCATGTTATAGCTCACATGGTCTTATTGCCGATTAATGGTAAATATCCCACAAATGAACTATGTTTCTATCAAAGGTTTTATGAAAGTTTCTCAAATGGTTTTAAGTATGCATTGACCTTGTATATAATTTATGATTTCTTTATAAAGGTTTTTATCATGTTTTACTTGGTCTTGCATATCATGTTCAAGATTTTGTAGATTTTCATACGTAGTACATTCACCGTATAATGCATATTTGTGTCTATATTATCTCAAAATATAGGGCCTGATGTTCCTCCTCTCGGGTGTGCTTAAATGGAAATTGCTCTGCTTAATCACTTGGATAGGTAAGTCATCCTGGTTCGAGGGCAAAGCCATAGATACTTCCATTGGTTTTATGGTCTTTTAGTTTCAGACTTGTACGTGGTGTATGGGTTACGTCCCAACCACTCTTATGATGTTAGAAAGGCTTATGTCAGACTTAATAGTTTTTCACGTATTTTTTGATGTACTCTATTGATATCCCTTATGTTATTTTATGATTTCATACTTATATTGATTATATCTCTTAGTAATTCATTACGTCATACTTATGTCAAGTCTCTTGTTTAGGATCTCGAGATCATATTTGTCATGTCACGTATAGCGTGTACTTTGGGTCGTGACAATTTCTTAAAAGTGCTACCTAGAGGGCAATTGAAAAACTTGAAATAGTTCACATAGATGTGTGTGGACCTATGCAGACATCCTCTTGGGACCAAATAAATATTTTTTGCTCTTTATTGATGACTTAACAAGGATGATAACAAGCCTAAAGTATTTTCAGTTTTTAAGAAATTTAAAGCTTTTGTTGAAAGAAAAAGAGGTTGTATGCTGAAGGTCTTTGACGCTAGGGAATGGAGGTGAATACACTTCATATGAGTTCAATAAGAATTGTGAAGATATGGGAATTAATCACAAGTGCACTGTAAGCTATTCACTCGAAAAAAATGGAGTCGTAGAGAGAACATGATTGTTGTTGAAACCACTAGATGTTAGTTGCTTGAAAAGAAACTACCGTAAATCTTTTGGGCATAAGTTTTCTGTTACTTCAGTGTATTTGTTAAGTAGGCTGACAACTAAAGTTGTGGATGGAAAAACACATATTGATGCATGGAATGGAATATGACCATATGTGAAGCACTTAAAAATCTTTGGTTCGATTTGCTATTCTTATGTTTCTTCGGTCAAAAGAAGCAAATTTGAAGTGAAAGGTGAATTAGGGATCTTTATTGGTTATTCATCGCAAGCCAAGGTTTATAGAGTATTCAACTTCCAAACAAAAAGTATTTCAGTCAGAAGAGATGTACTAGTGGATGAGCATGCTTATTGGAACTGGGCTTAAGAGCAAATTGAGAAAGATAATGCATGTTTTTAGAAAGTGTATCCGGTGCCTGAAATACAATCATTTGTCTCTCAAAATTCAAAAGAAGTTGAAGAATCAGACAGGGCATCCTCACTTGATTCACCAATTTTGAAGACAAGGTTTCTTTATGAGATATATCAAAGATTTAATGTTGCAGTCTCAAAACCAAATAGCTATCAAGAAGCATCAAGACATGAAATTTGGATTGAAGTTATGAAAGAGGATATTTGTATGATTGAGAAGAATGATACTTGGAAGGTGGTTGATAAACCCGAAGTCAGAAATTGTTACAAAGAAAAGGAAGAAGATCTTCAAGTCTACAAGGTGTAAACAGTAGGAAATCATTGTTGTAAATTTCTATAGAAATTTAAAGATGAAGGCTGAAGTTTTCTTGAGTTCTATATAATTCTCTAGATGTTTCATTACATAAGGTTTATACTTAAATAAAGTGAGAAAATTACAATCACATAATAAACAAAATATCTCACACTAAACTATGCACGTATGTGGCTCACTAACCACCACTCACTTTAAATCTAAAGACTGGTCTATTAAAAAAATATCTAGAATCTAAGAGTTTCTAGATAAATTTTAATTTCCTAACATAAATGTAATAAGGTGAAGTGGGTTTATAGAACAAAAATTAATCTAGATAGCTCACTTTATAAATACAAAGAAAAGTTTTTTTGTGAAAGGTTACTCACAAATTGTTGGTTTGGATTATGGAGACACATTTGCACATGTTGCACGACATGATACAATAATGCTATTTTTTTGGCAGCCCAATTAAATTGAAAGTTGTGTCATCTGAATGTGAAATCGGCATTCTTCAATGGAAAGTTGTAGGAGGAGATTTATGTCGACCAACCAGAAGGCTTTTCTTTTTCAGTAATGGAGGATTAAGTGTACAAGCTACATAAGCCATTATGTGGATCTAAGCAAGCAACTCAAGCCTGGTACAATAAAATTGATGCTCATCTCATTTATTGTGGCTTTAAAAGAAGTGAAAATGAAGCCATTTAATATGTGAAGAAGGCTATAGGAGGATATGTTCTTGAGTTGTCACTCTATGTTGATGATCTTCTGTTAACGGGAAGCAATAATTATATGGTGAATCACTTCAAGCAAGATATGGAGACCAAGTTTGAAATGTCCTATTTGGGTTAAATGAGTTACTTTGAAGGAATGAAGATCCATCACGATACTTGTGGATTCTAAATTTCTCAGAGAAAATATGCAGGGGATATCTTAAAAGGTTCAAGATCAAGAGGTGCAAGACTGTACCAACCCCACTGGTTCACAATGATAAGATATCAAAGTTTGAAGGAGGTGTGATGACTCCACAAATTGGACTCATTTAGGGCTTTATTTTGATAAGAATAGTATCCTCGAATGCTTATTTTATCTAAATATCTGATGAAAACTCTTAAGTTTCAGGTATTTGAAGTTTTAGTGAAAGCATGGACACTTAGGCGCAAAAAGGAACAAAAAGGCCGAAAAAAACAAAGAAGCTGAAGCTCGAGTATCGCCAAGCACACTTGGTGATTTGCCGAAGGGATTTACTCTGCCATTTGTTCCAGTACGCGAAGCCCTGAAGGAGAAGGATCAAAAAAGGGATGAAAGGAGCAGTCGGCGCTTCGCCGAATAGTTCCGCAAAGAAGTACTATACCGCCCAATGGTCCAGAACATGAATATGTAGAAGGCAAGCACGAAACGACGATGAGACAGATGAAAGGCAAATCGCCAAAGTCATTAGGCGATATCGACTAACTTCGCCGAAAGATCTGCCAGCGCTATTTTCTGAAGTCTATAAATACTGAACTGATTATTAATTTTAGACAGTCGAACTTTTATTTTAATTTCCAGAATAGAATAGTACTTTTTGGATATTTTTCTCTCAAGTTTGGAGAGGGCTTTTGGGAGACTTGAAGAAAGAAGAATTTCATCTTCCCCAAGTTGGAAGTGGGTGTTCTCCATTCTTCTTCCTTTGCTTAAATCAACGTTTAATTTCTTATAGCCATTTGATTTTACTATCATTTTAGGTGTATTTTGTTATTTCTTGGTGTGTGGCTAAAAACCCCCATTCTTGGGGTGTGATTTAGCAAATATGTGTTGATATTATTGTTGGGTCTTTCTTGCTGATAGGTTAGATGTAGTTTAATGGTGATTTCATCTTGTGGTTGTAGTTTAATCTAAATGGTTTGTAGTTGCAAATCCAAAGCCACCCATGTGTTTTCGGCTTGCCCGAGAGGGAGGTCACGAAACCAAGACCACTAGACTGATAGCCTAAGGAGTGGGTCGACATGAGGTTTAGCCTGAGAGGGTGAGCCCTAGTCCCATATCCTAACACTCAACTCGAGAGAGTGAGTAGGGTAAGGCGTAGGATGGTCTTCATGCGGCAAATAGGTGTCCGAGAGGAAAGCATTTGAAATGGGGTAAGTTGCCCGAGAGGGAACTTATTTCCATTTAAAGCTTAGCCTAGTCACTATTATCTTACAAATTTCCTCTCAAAAGCATGTACCTAACTACTTATCTCAACTTGTATTGCGGTCACACCCCAAGAACATTTCCCCATGCTTTATTTTCTTATAATTTTTTTCTATTTTTACTACTTGTGACAAAACCCCCAAATCGTTATTTGACACTTTTGTGTCACCCCCTTTTATTTACTATGGTTTTACTCGTTAATATCTTTAGCTACGACTAGTTAGAGCTAAATTTTGTTTTTCTATCAATTCTAAAAACCACTCCCTTGGGACACGACCCCAACCTTTAGTTGGGTTACTATACTATCGACGATCGTAGACACTTATACAGTAGGTTAGTGTCGTTGATCACGATAAACATCAAAATGGCGCCGTTGCCGGGGAGTGGTGTTAGTTGAGAATTTTTAGATTAGTAGAATTTTTGTTCTTCTTAGTTGTAGTTCACTAATTTAATTTTTAGTTTTGTTCTGTTGATTGTGTAAACATTTCAGAAAGCATGAGTGTTAACGGTAGTAACAGGAGCCAAGTGGGCCATCAAGATGAAATTGGTAACCTCAACGATGTCCAAGAGCCCAACATCAATGATCCACATCTCATGGGAGGTGTCGGAGCCATCCGTCTACCTCCAACAGAGGGAAATACGGTGTTCCACATAACAAGCACCATGTTGAAACTTTTGCAACTAAAAGGACTTTTCAGTGGATTGGCTCATGAGGACCCACATGAGCATTTTCGAAACTTTGTGGATGTGTATGGACCTTTCTCGTTCAAAAAGATCTCTCAGGAATCAGTTTGATTAAGACTATTCCCTTTTCTCAATGATGGGGGAAGCTTGCAAGTGGCTAGCTGAATTACCACAAAATTCAATCACTTCATGGGAGGAGCTGGTCACCGCATTTAATGTGCGAATTTTCCCTCTCTCGAAGATGATGACTATTCAGGATAATATCCAAAGCTTCAAGCGTCTGAATGGAGAGCCTCTTCATGAAACTTGGCTCTGGTTTAAGAAATTGGTGCTACAATACCCGACCCATGGTCTACCTGATAATGTGCTCCTTTAATACTTTTACCGGAGTCTAGACTTAGTCAACAAAGGTGTAGCTGACCAACTCTTGCCCGAAGGCTTAATGCAGCAACCATACGCAGTAGCAGCTCAACTTCTCAATGGGATGACAACCATCAACATGGCGTAGAACACTCGCGAAGACCAGGTCTCACCGGTCACATTTTAACTATCCAATGAGCAGGTTGAAAAAGATAATGAGAGAGACCAAAACATGGCCAAGATCATGACGCAGCTTGACATTTTATCTAAAAATTTCATGGGGGCTGGTGCCCGTGGTGTCAATGCTGTGGGAGTCGGGGGTGCAAATCTTGAGGAGATGAAGTTTGAAGCCATGTATGACGAGGAAGTAAATTTCCTAGCTAACCAAGGCGGGGGCTACCGTTTAAACTACCCAAGGCAGGGTGGTAATCAAGGATGGGTTAGAGATGAAGGTTGGAAGGATCGAGATGGTGAATGGAGGGACCATAATCCAAATTGGAAGGCTGGGGAAAAGGATAGATATGTGCCTCCCCACGAGTGTCAGAAGCCCAAGGATTCAGAAGGTGGTAGGTTTGAGGATATGCTCTCGCGTATACTAAACAAAGTTGAAGGGTCAGACAAAATGCTAAAAGGTATGAAAGATGACATGTCTACCCTCAGCCAGACTGTCACCTCTCTTTCAGTTTCAATCAAACAGTTAGAGACCCAAATGGGTCATATCTCGTCTCATCTCAATCTGAGACAACAAGGGGGTTTGCCTAGTGACACTATGGCTAACCCAAAGAGTGAGGTCTAAAGGTTAACTTGCGTCGTGCCGCGACCTTAACTAAGGCGTTGTTTGGTAGGCAACCCAAAACCATTTACTCATTTTTTTTGTTATCTTAATAAAATAATAGTGTGTTGTTTGTGCAGATTAAGGAAAGTGCTTGAAAAGATGTATGGAGGCGAGCAATAGTTCAGTTTGGTGGATCACCGACGAGTTCGGTAAACCCAATCATTCCCACCATTTGACGCAATACACCTTAAAGGTTGACTCTGTAAAACTCAGCAATAGTTGGAAATCATTGGCGAATCACCGATCATTTCGACGACCATGATAGAATTCGCCGTTGGAACCCTCGTATAGTAGCGGCTCTGTAACCTTTGGCGGATAAACCCATAGTCACCGTTCCGCCAAATGAGTTACCCAGTTTCACTAACGTCACCAAGTGGATGGTTTTTGCAAGCCAAAGCATCAATATCCAGACAGATGGAGCAACCTATTAGCCAGGATACCCTCTTCACCTCCCTCTGTATCTTTCTTTATCTTGCCTCTTGATTCCGTATTACCTGCATTTGAGGACAAATTGCTTTTTATTTGTGGTGAGGTGAGGCCTATTCGTGTTTTGTATATATTTGGGTTATTCTGTTTCTAAATGTGTTTACACTGCTCTTCTGTGGATGTTTGAGCTCATGGCTTCGTTTACTTTTAATTGCAAACTGATTTTGACCCTTCCGAATATTTTAGAATTTTTCACACATTTTTGCCACCCCTCATGAGTTGAATGTGGTTGTTCTTTTGCAAGAATTTAAGTCTTGGTTTCGATCAATACCGATGGCTTGAATAGTGGTCTCAATTAAACAAACATGAATGTGTAGCTACGATGAGGCCAAATGAAGTTGCATAGACAATATGTGAACTCTTTGCATCTCGTTGTGATTAGCCATTTATCGAATTGATTCTCTTGTTATGACCGTTGCACACTAGCGAAAGTGTGTAGTCTTGTTTGACTAAAGTGTCGATGCCTTGTGTGATTAGCTTGCTTTGAACCATGCATGAATAAACCTAGAATTTGTCTTGTTTTTCTGATTGATTTAGAAAGGTGTCCTCTTGAAATGATCTTAGGCAACTTTAAAGAGTGTGAGCCAAATTTGACATATACCTCTTTTGTGGCCTACCTGTAAGTGTGTGAAACTCTTTTGAACACCCTTTGAACCTTACGTTTCTTTGGAAAAACCTTGAGGAACCCTATACCTTACTTGACCCACTACCTACAATCCTCTTAATTTGTTATTTAGTGAATAGCCAACTTAGGCCAAATGCCTTAGTGGGGGGTGTGGTAAAAGGAAAATGAGAAGTCAAGAAGTGCAAGAAAAAGTCCCCCCTAACCCATGGAATTGCATAAGTGGAAACCCCTTGAATTCAATTCAAAAAAAAATATGGAATAAGGTACGAAGGAAATCGGGTTTCCAAGCAATCCATGAAGGTGAATAAACAGGTGACTTAGAAGCATTAGAAAAAGAATTGATAAAGGAGGAGAAGGGAATGCCTTGAGAATACCACATCCCACGAGAAAGGAGCCATTGAACCTAAATGACCATACCTTTGCATTCATCCCCATTACAAGCCTTAGAAAGACCTTTTTGATCTTGAGTAAGCTGAATCAAAAGTCGATTGGAAAATAAGGGCAAACCTATGGGTGAAAACATGCATTGTGTTCCTCTTTTTGAGTGTGAGCATTGCGTCTAATTCCTGATCTTGAATTGATTAACTTCTGTGTGTGAATATGGAATCATTCTTCATGTGAGGGCATTTAGATACTTTTTGTCGAGCGTGAACTTGCACAAGTAGCAAGTATTGCAAGCATGAGAATCTCTGGTAATGGTGTGTCACAACTTGAATCTTTGAGTACACAGTTGATCTTTGCATAAGTAATTTGAATCTTGTTGTGTATGTTCATGATTGAGTCTTGTGTAGCACTGTTTGAGACACCATTTTTGAATGGCTGAACTTAAGTTTGCTTGAGAACAAGCAAAAGTTTAAGTTGGGGGTGTTGATGAGTCCACAAATTGGACTCATTTAGGGCTTTATTTTGATAAGAATAGTGTCCTCGAATGCTTATTTTATCTAAATATCTAATGAAAACTCTTAAGTTTCAGGTATTTGAAGTTTTAGTGAAAGCATAGACACTTATGCGCAAAAAGGAACAAAAAGGCTGAAAAGAACGAAGAAGCTGAAACCCGAGCATCGCCAAGCACGCTTGGCGATTCGCCGAAGGGATTTACTCCGCCATTTGTTCCATTCCGCGAAGCCCTGAAGGAGAAGGATCAAAAAGGCGATGAAAGGAGAAGTCGGTGCCTCGCCGAAAAGTTCCGCGAAGCAGTACTATATTGCCCAATGGTCCAGAACGTGAAGATGCGGAAGGCAAGCACGAAATGGCGATAAGACAGATGAAGGGTGAATCGCCGAAGTCATTAGGTGATATCGACTAACTTCGCCGAAAGATCCATCAGCGCTATTTTTTGAAGTATAAAAATACTGAACTTATTATTAATTTTAGAGAGTCGAACTTTTATTTTAATTTCCAGAATAGAATAGTACTTTTTAGATATTTTTCTCTCAAGTTTGGAGAGGGTTTTTGGGAGACTTGAAGAAAGAAGGATTTCATCTTCCCCAAGTTGCAAGTGGGTCTTCTCCATTCTTCTTCCTTTGCTTAAATCAAGGTTTAATTTCTTCTACCCATTTGATTTTACTATCATTTTAGGTTTATTTTGTTATTTCTTGATGTGTGGCTAAAAACCCTAATTCTTTGGGTGTGAGTTAGCAAATATGTGTTGATATTATTGTTGGGTCTTGCTTGCTGATAGGTTAGATGTAGTTTAATGGTGATTTCACCTAGTGGTTGTGGTTTAATCTAAAGGGTTTGTAGTTTCAAATCCAAAGCCACCCATGTGTTTACGGCTTGCCCGAGAAGGAGGTCGCGAAACCAAGACCACTAGACTGATGGCCTAAGGAATGCGTCGATATGAAGTTAAGCCCGAGAGGGTGAGCCCTAGTTCCATATCCTAACACTCAACTCGAGAGAGTGAGTGGGGTAAGGCGTAGGCTGGTCTTCATGCGGCAAATGGGTATCCGAGAGGAACGCATTTGAAACGGGGTAAGTTGCCCGAGAGGGAACTTAATTCCATTTAAAGCTTAGCCTAGTCACTATTTTCTTAAAAATTTATTTTCAAAGGCATGTACCGAACTACTTATCTCATCTTGTATTGCGGTCACACCCCAAGAACATTTCCCCATACTTGATTTTCTTGTAAATTTTTGCTATTTTTACTACTTGTGACAAAACCCCCAAATCATTATTTGACACTTTTGTGTCACCCCCTTTTATTTACTATGTTTCTACTCGTTACTATCTTTAGCTACGACTAGTTAGAGCTAAATTTTATTTTTCTATCAATTCTCAAAACCACTCCATTGGGATACAACCCCAACCTTTAGTTGGATTACTATATTATCGACCATCGTAGACACTCATACCGTAGGTTAGTGTCGTTGGTCCCGATAAGCTTCAAGGTGTAGGGCTGGTCCAACAATTTATAGAAGTCTAATTGGTAGTTTGTTGTATTTAATAGCAACAAGACCTGATCTCATGTTAGCGACAAGTCTTCTGTCGAGGTTTATGCTATCTCTAATTCAAGATCATCTTGGTGTTGCTAAACTAATGTTGAGATATATGAAAGGAACTGCTGATTATGTTATTTGGTTTTAAAAGGAAGAGGAAGGGCAAATGATGGTTTATTCAGATTGTGATTAGGAAAGAAGAATTAATGATATGAAAAACACATCTCGATATGCTTTTACACTTTGTTCGGGCATGTTCTCATGGAATTCAAAGAAACAAAATGTGGTAGCTTAATCTTCTACAGAAGAAAATTACATTGACGTTGTTGGAGAAACTAATCAATCTCTACGATTAACTAAGATTCCGAGTGATCTAGAGCAAAATCTTATTAAATCTACTGTCATTAAGGTTGACAACAACTCAGCAATATCTATGGCCAAAAAACATTGCCGTAGCAAGCATATAAAAGTGAAGTTTTTTGCTATCAAACAAGAAGAGAATGATGAGGAAGTTACACTTGTTCATTGCAGCTTAGATCAGTAGATTGTAGACTTTATGACCAAGGCTCTTCCTAAGGGAAAATTTGAAGTTCTAAGGGCTAAGTTGGCAGTATCCAAGATAAAGCTCAAGAAGGAGTGTTAGAAAATGAGATATTTCTAGATAGTCTTTTGTGTAATGATTCATTTTTAAATATTATGTTTAGTTTGTAAAGGAAAGGTAGCGCTTATTTTATGAATGTATTATAAGAACATACACTAGTGGTTGGATATGTATGGTCTCTACTAACTTTTGAAAAGCATGTGTGTGTGCCTTTTGTAATATGTAATATGAATGAAAAAAGCTTTTGTTGAACTTTATCATTTTCTCTTTAAGTTTCAAATACTAACAATGCCATCACCATCAACATCACCCATCTCTCTTGGATCAACCTGAACATATACTACCATGGAACACAGTGACTTGTTCCCGCTGAAATTCTCTTCCTTTGCAGTATTCCTTACTAAGTATGTCCTAAGACATCTATTTTTTTATTTCTATAATTGTCGATTATGATCAAGATATTGTTTTATTTTCTACAATTAATGTAGGAGATAAAAATATGTTAGTAAAAAAAGAAAAAAATGATTCATAATTGTATTTCAGATAAAATATCAATTTTATATGTATTTAATTTCACAACTCAAGGATATCAGTTTAACAGTTTAAATGTGTATTGAGTTTTGATAAATAAAGATCATCAAGCCTCTAAAATGTTGAATTTTTTTTATGAACAGCTATATGGGACCATTATGATTTTGCACTTCTTGCTTACCTGTTAGGCTAGTACTTTTGATTTAAAAGCACTCAAATGGGTATAAATCCTTAACTAGAAAGATTCATTTATATAAGAAATACTACTCATTGAACTATAGATTATGACAGTCTAAGTGTGAAATGTAGAGGCATTGATAAAATAAATAGTCATTTTTATAAATATTTACTCAAAAATGACTATTGTAGTTGGCAATTCCTGCATCTCCATTTTTCTTATGAGCACTTCCATGAGATGTCATGGCTTTTCTAGCTTGCCAACACAGACTGAATTATCAAGTTCCCCTCAATCTTAACAAGTGTACCATTCCTCGGGACATAAAAAGAGGCTGCCAGAGGATCACTAGCTAAACCCACGCAAACAAACACATATGGAGCCTTATTGGTATTTTGTTGATTGCTTTCACCCTGACCTCCCCAGCCACAATGTGAACTATGATCTATTCCATCGTATTTCCCAGAATAACCGATTCCATTCATAGGCCCGTTAATAGTCAAAACTCTTCCATGATATTTTTCAGAAACTCACTCACAAGAATCCCCACTCCTAAATGGTTCCTTCATACCTCCATATCTCACTTTCAATAAAGGAACGAACCTACCAAAGAGAAGCATGAAGAACAACACACCAAGGAAGTTAACACTAGCAACCTTCTTTGTTTTCACCTCATTCTTCTTTTTCTCCACTTTCTTGCTACTTTTTGGTGCAGACGCTACTGCATGTTGTTTCAACTTTGGAATGGAAACCAATGGAACTTTTGATCCTCGTGGCTTCATCATATAACGTAGTGTATATGATATCTATAGAGGGGGATGGGGATACATCCTGGGGGTGGCGGCACATGAGGAGGTACACCAGGTTCTCCAAGTTGTGCCTTTAGAGTTACATTTTCTGCCATTTCATAGGACATCTTTGCATTCAAATGTTGAAGTGTTGAATGAAGTATTCTATATTATTCCTCTAACTTCTCAACATAATGCTTTTTTCTATGCCTTTACAAGTGAACACTTTCCTTATTTCTAATTAATATAGCCATCCTCTCTTCATCCTCATCATTATTAACATTGTCACTCAAGGAAAATATAGTGGATTTTTTATGTTTGCTTACATTAGTGGAGTCTTCACTAACTTTTTTTCCTTGTCAACAAATAGCTACAATTACTTATATTGGCATTGAGTTTATTTTCTAAAATTCCACCTTTTACTGAATTACTTCCTAAATTCGAAGAAGATTTTACCAATTTGTTCGAATATGATAGATTATTCATCCCTTTTGTGAGATTGGAACCACAATTTGGAGATGGCACATTCAAGTACCCGGAGACATCGGTAGAAACCTGATGCAACGACAGAGGCACTTCATCCAAAACTCATGAGATGCTCTAACAATGAAGTATCCCCGGCAATGACACGTCCATAACCATCATACCTCCCACTGCCTGATTGCTGGAAAAATTGCTCATTTCCTCCAATGTCAACTTAACATTTCTAGCATAATAGCTAAAATTTCCAATCAATTCATTCCCAACTTGACCAAAGCAATTAGTGTCCATCTGGACTGGGTTCGAGCCCAGAGCTTCCCTGAGAGAATCTCCCGATGTTGACTTGAATTTCTGGAACAATCGTCAAAACTCTCCATCAGTTGACTCCCAGGTTAACCAATGTTATTTGGGTCCATCTGATCTGATTCAAATCCTGACTTTGACACGAGAAAGTCATGGAGGTAATTAGGCATTTGAAACACATCATCATCCATAGGGTTTTGAAAAATATCATCAAATGACGCATATAAAATGATGTCATCAACCGAGAAATCAACATTCCAAAATTTAATAGAAAATTATTGACGTTTTCTGCGTATGTTGTAGTCATGTGTAGGGAATA
Organism: Solanum okadae; assembly: GCA_036553675.1. Classification (NCBI taxonomy): domain Eukaryota; kingdom Viridiplantae; phylum Streptophyta; class Magnoliopsida; order Solanales; family Solanaceae; genus Solanum; species Solanum okadae. The sequence goes on from CM071681.1 coordinate 36,255,632, forward strand.
AAAAGTATGGTCAATCATTTAAAAGAGGATTCTAGTATCCAAACATGCTCTTATTGGTAAAATACACATAACCAACTAATGGAACAACCTTACAAATTTATTTTTTGAAACTTTAAGAATCTTAATTTTTATTTCTAAGATATGATACCTACAAAATCTAATAGATCAATCTTAACAATCTCGAAAAATAAAACTACAAAACAAAAGTAATTGTCAGTTTCCTCTCTATTCCTACTTTGGCTCTCTCTAAATTGCGGTCAATTGCTAAAAAATTATAGATATGGACGATCCATCACTAGTTGAAGAATTGAACCTCATCGAGGACTTCGATGGTCTTGTAGTTCGATCTCTTGACCATACTTTTTATGCCCTACACATGACCGCAACATATCAAGAAAATATTGAGGACTTTTCGTTGAAATTTCGAAACATTGATTTCTCAATTGATGACATCATTCATGATGCAGCAGTTAATGATATTTTTTGAAACCCTACCGATGATGATGTGTTTCAAACGCCTAGATATCTTCCTGACTATCTCGAGTCACATCCAGGTTTGGACTCGGCTTAGATGGACCCAAATAGATTTGGTCAACATGGGAGTCAATCGATGGGGAGTTTTGATTATGCTTCTAGAACTTTCAAGTCAGTGTCATGAGTTTGTCAAGGGGAAGCTCTGGGATCGAACCCGCTCCACATGGACCCTAATTGCTTTAGTCAACATGGGAATGAATTTATTAGGAGTTTTAGCAATTCTTCTAGAAATGTCAAGTTGAGGTCGGAAGAAATGAGAAATTTTGCGACAATTGGGCAGCGGGAAGTGTGATGGTTAAGGAAATGTCATCGTCGGGGCTACTTCATAGTTGGAGCAGCTCGGGAGTTTTGGATGAAGTGTCTCTATTGTCGTACCATGTTTCTACCGAGTCTTCGGGTACTTGAACGTGCCATCTCTGAATTGAGATTCCAATTTCTCAAAAAGGATGAATAATCTGTCAAATTCTAACAAATTGGTACATTATTTCCCGAAGTTAGGAAGTAATTCATTACAAGGAGGAGTTGAGAACAGAAACTCAATGCTAATATGAGTAGCTGTAGCTATTTGTTGAAAAGAAAAAAGGTAGTGAAGACTAGAATAATGTAATCAAACACCAAAAATCCACTATATTTTCCTTGAGTGACCATGTTAATAATGATGAGGATGAGAAAAGAATGGCTAGATTAATTAGGAACAGGGAAAATGCTTACCTGTCAAGGCAAAGAAAAAAGCATTATGTTAAGTAATTAGAAGATAAAGTTAGAATACTTCATTCAACAATTCAACATTTGAATGCAAATATATCCTATGAAATGGCGGAAAATATAACTTTAAAGGCACAACTTGAAGGTACAAGTGTACTTCCTCAAGTCCACCCCACCCCCGGGAAGTATCCACATCCTCCTCCATGGATGTTTTGTACACCACCTTATACGATGAAGCGACAAGGATAAAAATGCCATTGGTTCCCATTCCAAAATTGAAACCACGGGCAGTAGCGCCGGTGCCTAAAAGTGGCAAGAAAGTGCAGAAAAAGAAGAGTGAGGTGAAAACAAAGAATGTTGCTAGTATTAGCTTTCTTGGTGTGTTGCTCTACATGTTGTTCTTTGGTAGGTTGGTTCCTTTATTGAAAGTGAGATATGGAGGTATGAGAGGGAAATATTTATGAGTGGAACTGGTTATTCTGGGAAATATGGTGGAAAATATCATAGCTCACATAGTGGTCAGGGAGGTCAGGGTGAAAGTAATCAACAAAATACCAATAAAGCAGCAGATGAGTTTGTTCACGTGAGTAATGGTAGTGATCCTCTGGCAGCCTCTTTGTACGTCCCGAGGATTAATAAACTTGTTGAGATTTATGGGAACTCGACAATTTAGTATGTATTGGCAAGTGAGAAAGCCATGTCATCTCATGGAAGTGCTGATAAGAAAAATAGAGAGGCAGACCTCGCAATTCCTGGGAGATTTAGACCCTGTTGTCCCACGAATCCATCCTCGCCTTTATCGAAGTCTTTCAGCAGGACAAAGGACTCTTGGATCCGAGGAGAAGAAAAATGTAAAGTTAACTATGCAGCAAAATAGGATTGTACTTTCCCTTTTTCTTTTTTTTTGTTCGGCTAACAGAGTTGTTTCTCTTTAAAATTGGTAAGCTTGATGAACATGATAAAGATTCATGTGAACAACACAAGCCCTTGATGATAGAAAGTTGAGCACTTCAACAAACATTAATTTACGTGTTCAACTTTCTATCACCAAGGACTTGTGTTGATCAGATGAACTTTTATCATGTTTATCAAAACAATGTTTTGCTTGTAATCCACCATAAAGGGAAAATGTGTACCAATTTGAAAGAGAGATGAATCTGTTAGCCGAACATAGAAGAAATGGAAATTACAATCCTAAAAATAATTGGAAAACTTACCTGGGCAAATTAAAGCTTGGAACATCGGTGAATTAAGCGTAGAATGATGGATAAGAATTTGAAATCAGTACAACTGGAAAATCTGCGCATCACATTTGAAAATCGAGAAGTAACCTTAAATATAAACCCTAACAACAAAACGGGAAAGAAAATCTTTATAACAAAAGGGGAAAAAACTTTTTATATACAAACACAATAGAGGGAGAAATCTTACCAATAAAATACATTGACAAATAGAGATTAGAGAGATATATGCTGGACATTTGATTTGTGCCCTTTTGAGTAAAAAATTGAGGAGTTAAAAATAGAATTTTTTCTTTCTAAAATTCAATTATACACAATTTAAAAAAGAAGCAAACTTTACCAAGCACATTTTCACAAGCTACAATTATATTGTTATAGTTTTTAAGATCGGAAGTTAATAATTTACTTTGTATATGGTTTATTTTGTATTCACTTTGACTGTAGCCTTTAAACTTATAATTAAATTTAATATAATGAACGTTGATGTTTCAATGAAAGTATTTTGTATTCATATGAATTATACCAACTTTTTGAAGATTCCTATACATTTAACGTTAACAAGTTTTAGCTTATCACGCAGGTAAGTGAAAATATATTTGATCTCTTTTTCAATTACTATATATCAGTAAAAGAAAAATGAAAAAATTGTAAAAATGACTGATCCGACTAAAATCAAATTCGTAAAAGCCAACTTTATGTTGCTTTGATTTGGTATTAAAATTTAATAAACTGACATAATTGATTTAGTTATTTTTTTATGAAAAACAAACCGACCTATATACACCCCTAATTATTATGATTAAATAGTTGTCAAATTTTTAATTTAAAAAATTATATTGAATAGAGCTATATGTGGTAACTTCCCAGTTTGAAAAAAAGAAAAAAATATTGATATTTAATTATTTAAGGTATAAATTCAGAAACAATAACTAATTACCTAACTAACTAATTTTTTTTCTAAGCTACACATGGCTTTCTCCTGTGCTTCTTGGCTTAATTCTAGGGTAAACTAAATATCATTTGATATTAACTAGTGAAATGTACGTATTTTGCAAGTGTATATCGCGTAAACTAATAATAAATATATATAAAAGAAAAAATTATTGTGTGTATATTATATAATTAAGTAACATTTTTTTTAAAAAGATACCATAAATATTTAAAGATAAAAAGTGTGCATAAAGGGTGTAACACCCAAAAATCCATAGCTCAGGTTAGACTAGGGAAGAGTGCAGAAAAGTGTTGAAATCATTAGAATTATGTGTTTCACGGGCACCATCTACGAGTGGTAGATAGGTCCCGTAGTTGAGACTTCAGAAATCAGTAAAATTGTTTCAGTGATTATGATTGATTCCCAATTGATCATTTATTGACTAAGCTAATGGTAACACTAGCTTGGTTTATGAACACTAATAGGAATATCTGATGCACTGATAGATGGGCTATGAAATATTTCCTCGACAATGGCAGATTTAGCACTAGATTGGTATATGAATTTTACTGATATATATAGGAGGTGGACTATTATTTAGAAACTTCGCATACAATGTAACACCTTGGAATTAATTTGGGAGATCTACTATGGGTTGAACGAACAGGTCCACAGGCCTAAAACCAACCATGCACCCTCTATGATTAGCTAAACGGTCCGTTTAGGGATTCTTTGACCTTTTAGGGGCAGAGTTTTGGCTGTTTAACGCAACCCTAGAGCTGGCCCATCTGTACGGTTCCCTTCACAGAACATCAAGACCTGAACGGTCTGTAAAGGCTTCCATAAAAGTCACCCCTCAACTTTTTAAGTAATGGCTATTTTAGTCTTTCCCTATGTGTTGGATACCTAAGCTATGTTGTTTTTGTAATGACCTCCAGGTCATTTAGTTTAGTTTTTATATGTCTCATGTTCAGCATTTAGACCATTCGTATAGTGACACCAAGTCATTAATGACTTGTTGGGACTGACAATTTGGTCATCTGGTCGTTCGTTTAGTTTTTATGCAAGGTATAGTATTTTGGAGCTTTTGAACCATGAACGGTCAGTTTTAATCAAAAAATTCAGGAAGATTACCTTAGAATCCAATTATGATTATTTCATCAGCTACAAAAGGGCCATTTTAGTCTAGAAGTATAGTCGGCATGGCTCCCGAGGCTTTCAGTGCGAGTCTGTGTGATTAGGCATTTTAACTTTTAAGTTGAAGCCTAAGTTTGACTTTAGTCAACATTCTGAGTAAACGGGCTCGGATGAGAATTTTGTCAGCGTGGGTAGCTACGGAATGTTGATTTTAGTCTAGAATGACTCTTCGTTTAGGTCCCGAGGCTTTTGGGCTAATTCTAAGGCCACTCGTAGATTTTGGCATAAAATGAAAATTGGGTATGTGACTCACTTTTAATCAAAACAACCTCGTATGGGAATTTTGATGATTTTTTGAGTCTGGAATACCATTTTTCATGAGGTAGCATAGTTTGTTTGTGTGCACGGGGTTCCGGGTGAATCTTGGGCACTCCGTTGAAGTTTGGAAGCCCAAGCCCTTTGCTATAGCTGAAGTGTCGGGGCCGTGTGCCTGGCCTCACGGTCATGAATGGTCGAGCCCTAGCATGCATGTTCACGCGCAGGCTGCCATGTTTAGGAATGGCTGGCCTCATGTTCGCGTTCAATCTACCGCAGTCACGACCGACCAGTGATCAGGCCTCTCTATTAAAGCTAGTCACGAGGCAGCCTTGGCTTAAGTTGGTATTTTTAGGATATGTCCTTCGTTTTAGCTCTGATTTGGTGATTCAAAGCCCCATGCACTCGTAATTTTCAAGATTAGTGGTAGAGTGATTGGACTGTATTGGTGACTCTATGTTCGAGGTGAATTTCTCCGATAAATAGATACCTTTTCTCTTTTAATTTGAGTTTTTGTTGTTGTTTTTGGGTTAGCTAATTTTCGAGTATCGAATTATGTTCTATTTTCAAACACAAGTTTAAGGCATGGTTTATGACCTTTTGACGAAGCCAATTTTGGGATTCCTGATGCTGGTCACACACTCTCATTTTTTACTCGATTTTGATTATGTTTCTAATTGATGCGAATTTATTGCCTAATCATTATTAATAACATTGTGATCAATAATTTGATAGTGTGGTGGTGTTCAGAGGCCTTTGGGATTTTATAATGGCATTTGCTAGTATTTAGCCTCCCTCTTGTAATTCCATCTTTTTTGTTTCCGTAGGGGCCTTCGTCTTAGATTGGGTGTTGGAATCCTTAGTTTAGGCTCGTAGCTTTGTTGTGGTATCAATGGTCTTGTTTATCCTTGGTGGAATTGATACTTTGTGACAATAGACTCGGAGGGACATTAGGTATGTTAAATTATGTTGTACCGCCCTTATAGTTATGCTCTGCTCCTAGTAGGTTGGTAATAAGTCGTTCTCCTTTTGTTGGGACATGTGACCTTGGTGACCATCGTAGTCATGGGTTGGCCTTAGCTATGCGCAATCTTAGCTTGAAGTAGCATGATTGAGGTAGAGTATCACCCCTTGAGGCAGTTTTCTATTTTATTGATTTGGAACTCTTCATTGGCCCATTCAGTTGTTGTTTAGCTATAGACTTGTTATACCCTTATGAGCTTTATTGTATTATTGGGCCCGAGGCAGTACACGAGGACCAGCAGGATCTCAGATTAGTACTCTCCGCTTGATAGCGTGGTTTGGGTGATTGATTGTTTATTTGGCTTGAGTGCCTTGTTTGAATGATGGTGATGGCATGCATTGCATTGTTTGTTCATTCACATAGATTTTATGGTACAATCTCGGCTTATGCATTGGCATACATAGCATTTATGATGAAATACTAATTTACTCAATTTTTACTCTAAAGTGGATTTAACATGAGTCATACACCTAGATCACCGAATTTGCTGGATTTTGAGATTATGAGACGTCAGGGATGTGCTCCTTACTACTCAAGATATTAGAGGCATCTATGATGTTCTCAATTCTTACTTAACTAGTCAGCGTGTCGACGCCTTTTCTTGCATGAATATGTCTACTTATGATCCTCTACGGAGTTGATCCCTACTTGTTACAATTTCAAGGCCTAAGTCTTGGTTCGGGACCAGGTAGTGTATACAGACTACCTGTGTCCCCTATGAGCTCCTTTGGTCGTGAGTATCATAGTACCGAATAATGGAGCTGCATAGGTCCTACCTCACCCGTAGGGCGGGGAGGTAGTTCTGTACACTTAGTTACAGATGGCTATTGATGGTTCTACTGCATCCTTTGCATCTAAATGTATTACCTATCACCAGTATACTTGTTTGTTGATTGCACCCCTTCAATTTATGGGGTCGGTTGGGTTATGTTTTCTAATTCTACCTTCTGGCTTATGGTGTCTGATTAGGTTATTGTTTGACTAAATCTTATTCTCTATTATTTTTTATTGTTAGGCTTGGTCAGTAGAATTGTGGTTGTGGGACCTCTTGACTCTGAGTATTTGATTTGGTGTCTTAGTTGTTGACGAATAGGTTTTTGTCTTGCGTTCCAGGTACATTATGACTCAGCTTCTTACCTCTTGTATCATGTGTCTACTATTTATTGTCTTTTTACATTAGCATCTCACCTTATTACTTGTTGTTTATGCTTGTGTAATCTTTTGACCTCAGTCGGTCGTTGCCTGCTGAGTACTATTTCGATACTCATACTACATTTCTGCCCCTGTAGATTGCATTTTGAGTTATCTCCGTTGATTAGAGTCGTGCAGAGCAGCTTGGAAGTTTGGAGATTGGGGTGAGCTTCTGGTGTCTGGAGCTACCGATTTTCGTATATTATTTTTGCTAGCTTAGTCATTATATTGTATTAAGAGACAACCCGTACTTATCTTGTGTTTGTAAAGTCTTGTACTCATTTTTTGTATTAGATGCTCAACTACCAACTGGTGCCATGTCTTGGGATGTTTTATGTTTGTATCTCTATTATTTACCCTTTCTTTGCTTGTTTTGAGCTTTATGCTTCTCGTTATTGGCTTCCACTTGATAGTCTATTGCTTATGACTCCAGACTAAGGGTTAGGCTTACCTACTTGTGGGGTGTAGTAGGTGCCATCATGACCAGAGAAATTGGTTCATGGCAGTATTAACCCCTATTCTAAGCCCTATATAAGTGATTTAAGTCCTAAACAACCCATTGTAAATCATTCTCCTAAATCATAAATTTCCCTCCAAGTTTATCCCCAAAATCCTCTTTAAAGCTAAGGAAGAGGAAGTTAGGGTTTCACTTCAAGATCTTCAATTCACCATAGCTATTAGGCCTTGATCACTAAGGTATATTAGTATTAACCTATGGTGTCCTTCCTCCTTAGGGTTCCTAAGATCTTCACATTTTACAAAGTTAGATTCTCAATTCAAAGTTTGGGTATTATTCAATCTTCATAGGTTCTTTTCAATTATGATTTAATTTTTTTTCTATCTTTTAATGTATGAGTTGAAGTATTTACATGATTTTGAGTTGAATTCATATGAATCCATGTTCCATGATTTTAGACTATTAATACATGATGACACTTATGAACTATGAAATATGAATTTTATAAAGATATACATGTTTTTTATGAAAGAGATGTAAATGACTTGAGGTTGCTTTGAGAGGAAAGTATCAACATTCTTTTTGTGAAAGGTTTTCTCACATACTACTAAGTTCATGATTGTGAAAGGTTTTCTCACATAAGGATTCATAAGGTTGAAAAGTTTTCTCACCTAAGTTGAATCAAGTTTTAGGAACTATTCTAAATAAACTTTAGCTTGGATTGGTTGGTAAATTGAGTCTTTTCATGGATGATAATATGAATATGATTAATGTCCATTCCGTGGGATTTTGCTTAGTACTGAGCGGATTTTAAGGATAAAGGTTTTAGTTTAGCGTCCGTGGATCTTTAGCACCAATCCCTAAGTTCCAGAATAATGCGCCACCATAGGATTGTCTCAGATGGACACTAGCTACTGGATCCACTTTAGCTTAGACTTACGGTTCATACCTTGGCAAGTAAGGACATCTTTTTTTTAGTGTGGAATAGATATTGAATTCCATGTTATAGCTCACATGGTCTTTGTTGGTTAAATGGTAAACATCCCACAATAATGAATGGTTGTTACTTTCAAAGTATCTCACAAGTGTTTTAAAGATGTTAAGCTTGCATTTACCATGATTATGACTTATGTCTTCTAACCCTTTTATCATTATGATTTAGTTTGGTCATTACATGTCATGTAAAGTCATTTTTAACACGATTCCATAACTCTTATGCATTGTTATCATACTTAGTACATTCCATGTACTAATGCATATTTGTGCCTACATTGTTTCACTAATGTAGGGTCCAACGCTCCTACCTCTCATACTCGTGGGTAGTTGATCTCTTGGCATTCGAAGATTGGTGAGCCCTCATGTTTTGAGGACCGAGACACTTTTATAGTTTTCCTTATTTCAGTTTTCATACATCTGTATGTGGTGTATGTGTTACGCCTCAACCACTTTCTTTTGATAGATAGATGGCTTGTTGAGACTATGTTAGAATTTTTCTTTGTCAAAAACTATTTTATGATACTCCCTCCGTGCACTTTTATTTGTTAGGATAAGGTCATGCACAACCCTTAAGAAAAATTTAATAAGAGGTGCTAAGTTTAAATCCCAACGGAATAGATACAAATTATATATCATTATAATATAGGAAATGTAATGATCAATACCAATCCACACCTTAAATATCAAAACATTGAATCGTTAAAATACAATTCGAGCATATGTGAGAAACCTTTCACCAATGTGAATTCATATGTGAGAAATACCTTTCACAACCATGATCATATTCATATATGAGTAAACCATTCACAACAACATTGATACTTTCATCTAAAAGCACCCCATCATCATAAACATCATTTTCATAAGACATGCATAACCTTCCAAAAGTCATAGTTCATAGATTCATGGGTTCTTCATAGGTTCATAGTTGGAAGTCATAAATCATGCATGAGTCCATATAATTTCAACTAAATATCATGTAATTACATTAAATCATGTAATAGAAGGTTGAAATAACAATTTACATCATAATTGAATGAAACCCATGACAAATTAAGAAGAACACTAATTTGATCAATTGAATTTGAGATTGAGAGATTGAAAACCTTGGGGACCCTATGGAGGAATGGACTCCATAGGTGAATACCCGCATACCTTGCTACTCAAAGCCCAAGATGAATGGTGAATTGATGACCTTGGAGTGAACCCTAGATTTTTCTTCTTCCTTAGGTTGAGAGGGAATTTAGGAGAGTGAAAATGTTTGGGTTCTTGGGAAATAGGAAAATGGTTTTTTAGTAGGTAGATGTAGGACATAAAAACTTTATATAGGGCTTAGGATTGAAGCTAAAACAACATAGTATAGGCTTAAAATATTTTGGGAAAGACTGAAAAGCCCCTAAATTAGACCTACGGGCCATATATCTTTCTATGGTAGATCTTTCTATGATCTATACTAGTCAACGTAGACCAAGTACCTGGACCTAAATATCACCCAACATTTTACTGACCCTTCTATGGTCCGTATGACTTTCTACGGTCTATAGACCCTAACCGTAGAACTCAACTTTAACTCCAAAATTTCACTACGTCTAGGACCAACCTACGAGACCCATATATGACTCGTAGGCCATTTGACAAAATGTCCTGGTCAACCGTAGGATGGGGTAATGGGACTTGATTTTCAAAAAATATTTTCTCATATCTACGAGACTGGTTACGGCCCGTAGAAATTTCTATGAATCGTAGAGTGGTCTCGTAGACCTAAACTAGTAGTGAAAATTCATGCAACCTATTCCCTTATCGAAACCAACATGTTACACATGCCTCTTGTCACTCTTTCTACCTGGACTAAGAGTTGACTAGATATTGTGGTTATTTGAGGTTCGAGGTCGATCTTTATGATTTGAGGCTATTATTTCTAGTTCGAGGCTATTATTTCCACTTTGAGGTTGATGCTTATGGCTCGTGCTCGTTACCTCTAGTTAGAGGCCAGCACTTGGAGCTTGAGGCATAACATACACTTATTGGATCTGGATTTGAGGCATTTCTCTCTCATCATCTTAGCTAATGTGTGTACCTATCGGGCTTATAGGTTCCGTTAGAATTTTATTTAAACTTGCGCATGAGTGTACCTTTTGGGATTATAGGGATCTAGTTAGGTTTAGTTTAGTTGTACATATATTTTGTTTTGATATGCTCATGTGCTTTCTTTCATATTTGCTTGGACCTCTGTTTCTGTCTGTATTCTATCTTTCCATATAGTTTTTACCTTTCTTGCTCAGTCGGTCTTTGATGCCTACTGAGTACCTTTTATTTTTGTACTCATGGTACCCTCTACATTTGTTTCCTGATGTAGATCCTAGTACCAGCTACAAATGGTGATTGTTCATGCCATTTTTTTGCAGCTTTTGGGAATCAAAGACGATAGTAAGCACTTGACATTTTGGATCAGCCAGTCTCCTTCTGTATATATGTCTAGCTAGTCTTTTGCCTTTGAGATGACTTGTTGTGGTCCACTTTTGGGACTTCTATTTTTTCATATAAGACAGCTTTGTACTCGTGATTTCAAGGTTTTTGGTGGGATTCTATTGTATAAAGATTTTGTTTGCTTCCGCTTTTGTCTTATTATATTGTCTAGTGTTGGTTATACTTAGTTCTACACTTGTACTCATTACTAGTCGTTCTGAGTACGAGTTTGATTAACTACTGATGGGTTATAGTAGGTGTCATCATGACTCAAGGGATTGGATCAGTTCCTGATAGTATTTTTCAGAACTTTTCTTAAATGTCACCATCTTAAATAGGCCCAGACCTGCAATTCAACTTCCAACCTTGAAAAAAAGTATCAAGGATATTTTGCAGCATATTTTGATTGCTAAGAACCATACCTATTGTCCATTCAAGCACTTTGCACTTGGCCTAAAATGTGGTAACGGTAACTCATCCCTACTATTAACCTAACAAGTGAATTGTTGCCTAGAGTCAAAAATCACTAAAAAGAACCTTGAATGTGACGATTGGATTTCGACCATTTAAATGGACAACTTATTGATAATATGAAGTAGAAATACATATGATGTTGCCAACATACAACATAAAGAAACTAAAATATCAAGAGTCTATGATCTATTAAATGGACCAAAGATAAATAAACTAGACAATTAAAAAGAGATTATTTGTCATTGATTGATCAATCCAAATTTCTAAATTCTTCCCCATTTAAAGCTTCATTGAGAAAAACATCATCCCATTCCCATGCATCATTCTCAAGCGTGTTTTCGACATGATATTCATTGTTTCCCATGGTATTCTCCTGATCATTGTGATAAAACATTTAAAGTGAGTATTTGTGTGAATAATATAATAAAAATTAATTTATAAACAAAAAATAAAATTAATTACTCAATAATAATATGGACTGAAGAATGATCATTTTGTTGAATGATGTGATTGTTGGTGTTGTTATTATGACAGTTAACATTCCCATTTGAACTAACCTCCGTGAAATTGTTAAATACATTAACATTATTTTTGCCAGAAGTTCATAATAGAGTTGTCAATACTTTCACCAAAAGTCACTTGTGCCTGCAAAATATATGACTTAACTAGTTTAGTACAAGGGATGGGAGTGGGGTGGGGGTCGCATTTAACAAGGAATGATATTTCAAGAATATTAATGTACCTGTGATTTTTCAAATGTTTGTGTCAAATTTTGCTTGACATATATCACCATGTTTTGTTGTTGGCTCTATTGTGCAAATAAAAATAATTGTATAAAAAATATCTCGTTCTTTTTAAGAAGATCTTAGTTACTGCACATTAAAAAAAGTGTTACCTGAAATGGGATATAAGGTGACGGGTCTTGAATTTGAGAAAATGGTATATTTCTAGATTGTGAAGAACTTGCAAAGGAAGGGGTATATGTGTAATTTCTAAAATTGTTTGCTAATCTCTTTCCTTTGTCCATCCGATGTTGATATATGCTCTCTTAGATATTTGAACTGTAATAATAACGAAATAATAAAACTAAACGAAAAAAGGAGAGGGAATTTTTCATAGAAAAATGTCATGTGAAAAAAATTAATGACCTCAATGGATTAATCCAACTATTTGTATCAAACTGTTGGAGAGTTGTTTGTTGGGCAGCAAATTGAACACCCATATTTCCTTGTTTCTCCAATTCCATCTTAATAAAATTCATTTGATATTAATTAGGATCTTACATAGTTTCTAAAAATAATTTTCTTAAATGATAAATCTAGAAAAAATTATTGGGTGAAAGAACAAACTTTTCTAGCCTTGACTTTTTGGAGAGATAGTTGTAAGGTCTTCTCACACCAAGAAAGTTGATGAAGAGAAAACTCTTGATCTGGTCCTGGTTCGTAAACCCTGCAGAAACATGTTTGACTTGACACGAAATTTAAGAAAATAAAGAAGACTTTTAAATCCTGTGGTCCTAAAGTAAAGTTATGTCAAATATATAAAATAGTCTTTTAATCTTGTGGTCTTAAACATACCACATGAAAAGCTGAAATTAAAATGTTATCAAAGAAAGAAAGAAAGAAATCATTCTTTTTGAAATAGACTAAAAAGAAAAGGAAGTCATTCTTTTTGAAACGGAGGGAGTATAATCTAAATGTCTAAATGAATGATGAAGGTAAAGTGGATATATTCAGCCAAGATGTTAGAATTAAGAAGAACTAAAAATGAAAACACTTGTGATGCTAAATCAAATAACCTTATGTTAGCATCCACAATCTGCAATTCCAATGTGCTCTTCTTGATTTGTAGCTCCAGATTTTGCATTAAAGAATTTAAAGTTAAAATGACTTTATCAAATTTCCTCATTGGCTCTAATAATAATAACTAGCTATAATAGAAAGGATAGATTAAAAAGAGAAAAATGACTTACAATTCAATTTTAAACTTGACAATAAGAGAGATCAAATTAAGTTCTTCTCACCTCAATCCTGTAGAAATTCAGGCACCAGCAACAAACATCCAAAGGCAACCATCATGAAAGAGTTTAATTCATTAGTGAGAGTCAATTCTACTTGATACAAAAGAAATCAAATATTAGGTACTAGGTAATATTTAATATTTTGATAAATTAAAATTGTGTAACGCTTATATAACTCCGTCCATGTGAGCTTGTTCACATAGCCGGTCTCAAGATAAGATAATGGAGGAGGATTGCCGATTATAAATCAGAAACAACTTCTATACACTACAAAAATAGGAGTAAGGTTACATACATCTTATTCTCCCGCGACCCTACTTTTAGGATTACACTCATAAGTTAGTGCTATAGTTTAAGTTACTAATAGAAAAATTTATAAAAAAAAAACTCAATTCAAGAAAATCTAGGAAAAGTTAATATACGTCAATCTCCTCTCAACAGGAAGCTTAACATAGTGTTGAAGCACGTCTTCAATTCTACAAGAGTAAAAATTTAGTGAAAAAATCAATCAAGCTAATCGTTTTATAGATTAATAACTAGCACAACGTAACGGAATATTCATACAATATTTTTGGAATCGTAAATGCAATACCTATTTTGGCTGCAAAATTTAGTAAGCCGAGCAGCAGGCGAGAACGTAAAAAACAACATGTCCACATCACAACAAATTGCAATCTCAGCCGCCATGTTTAGTAAACTACTACGTCTCTTAGAAAATTTGACTTGACGTTTCGTGATTTCTTCTATTTTTCTCACCTCTATTTTTCTACCCATCTTGAGGATCTTTTAAGGGATTTTTTCTCCCCCTTGAAAGGAACTGTTGTTACGTGTCTCAGGATCTGCTTTGAATGGGTCAGAGACTTCGGCTGATTATTAGGAGATTAGTTTTCTTTTTAGTCATTATCCTATTAACTAGTTATAGTTGTTCCTATTTTATAGGCATGTTAGCAGTCTTTTAGCAGTCCATGTTATGTGTTAGTTGTACTGCCCCACTACTTATTTAATCAGCTTGAAGTTCAATAAAAATTATTCTTCAGATTTCAATTCATCTTGTTGTTTCAGTTAAATTAATAACATTGGTATCAGTGCCCTACTTCTTAAGGGACTTGTGTGAGACTTGCGAGGTTCTTTCCTGAGTGTTTATCCATAAAATATTCTCTGCAAAACACCATTAAAACAATGGTGAATGCAGGCTCTTTTTTTTCTATGGCTCCACCAGTTTTCGATGGAGAAAACTATCAAGCTTGAGCAGTGAAAATGCAAGTTTATTTGGAGGCAAGTGATTTGTGGGAGGCTGTCGAGGAAGACTACAAAGTGCATCCTCTGCCAGGGAATCCAACTATGGCTCAGATTAGAACCCACAAGGAAAAGAAGACAGGAAAATCCAAAGCTAAATCTTGTCTCTTTGTTGCAGTTTCTGCCACCATTTTTAGTAGAATAATGACATGTAACTCAGCCAAAGCAATTTGAGATTTTCTCAAGAAAGAGTACGAGGGAGATGAAAATTTAGAGGAATGAATGTACTGAACTAGGTTAGTGAATTCGAGATGCAGTGTATGAAGCAATCAGAAACCATTAAGGATTATTCTGATACGTTGCTTGGGATTGCCAATAAGGTAAGGATACTTGGAAATGAACTTACTGATAATAGAATAGTTCATAAAATACTTGTAACTTTACCTGAGAGATATGAGGCAACTATTGCTTCATTGGAAAATACTAAAGATATGTCTAAGCTTAGCTTGGCAGAGTTATTGAGTGCACTGTAGGCACAAGAACAACGAAGAATGATGATGCATGAGGGATCCATTGAGGGAGCTTTGAAAGCCAAGTTGCAGTTCGGTTCAAGTACCAGGGGAAACAAAGGAAAAGGAAAGAAGGGGAATCATGGAAACTATGAAGCAACAACAGCAAGAAATTATGTTACTGCAACTAGCAACACCAGAGAAGGCAAATATCCTCCCTTCCAACATTGTGGGAGGAAAAATCATCCACACTTCAAGTGTTGGAGAAAACCTCATATGAAATGTAGAAAGTATCACAAGCTCGGTCATGCTGAGATTATTTGCAAAGATAAGGGATTACAACAAAAAAATGATGCACAGATTGCAGACCAACAAGAAGATGAACAACTATTTGTGGCCACCTGTTTCACAAGCAAAAATTCACATGAAAGTTGGTTTGTTGATAGTGGCTGTACGAACCACATGACCAATGATGAAAAGCTTTTCAGAGAACTTGATAGATCAGTTAAATCAAGAGTCAGGATCGGAAATGGAGAATACCTCCCAGCGAAAGGAAAGGGGACTGTAGCAATTGAAAGTTACAAAGGTACAAAACTTATTTATGAAGTTTTATTTGTTCCTAAAATTGATCAAAATTTATTAAGTGTTGGGCAACTCCTAGAAAATAGATTCAAATTATTATTTGAAGATAAAGCGTGCCTGATCAGTGATCCTAGTGGTTAGGAAATATTAAGAATTAAAATGCAAGGAAAAAGTTTTTCCTTGAATCCACTTAACGAGGAAACATAGCTTTTCCAAGCCAGTTGTAGCGGAAACGTGGCACAAAAGGTTGGGGCACTTTCATCACAAAGCTTTATTTTTTATGCAAAGGAGCAAAATGGTAAATGGTTTACCAAAGTTGGAGGAGAACCCCTCAAGTTGTAAGGCTTGCGTGCTTGGCAAGCATACTAGCCTTCCATTTAAAAGTTCCACTTGGAAAGCTACAGAAAAGTTGCAACTCATTCACACCGATCTTTGTGGTCCACAAAGAACTCCATCACTCAATGGCAGTAGGTATTATATTATTTTCATTGATGATCTAACAAGAATGTGTTGGATTTATTTTATGAAGTTTAAGTCCGAAGCTACTGGAATTTTCATGAAGTTCAAAAGATGGATAGAAAAACAGAGTGGCTACAAGATTCAGGTCATTAGGTCAGATAATGGAACTGAATATACCTCGGATATGTTCAATTCTTTTTGTGAAGAAGCTGGAATTGAGCACCATCTTACTGTCCCTTATTCTCCACAACAAAATGGAGTGAGTGAGAGAAAAAATAGAACAATCATGGATATTTCAAGATGCTTGTTGCATGAGAAGAATCTACCAAAGAAGTTTTGGGATGAAGCAGCAAACACTATTGTTTTCTTGCTGAATAAACTGCCTACGCGGGCAGTGGAAGGAAAGACTCCATTTGAAGCATGGTATGGTGTCAAACTTGTTTTGAAAAACCTCAAGATATTTGGATGTCAATGTTTTTCTTATGTTCCACAGGTTAAGAGAGACAAGCTAGATAAGAAGGCAGATTTGGGAATCTTCATTGGCTATAGCTTATTTTCTAAAGCTTATAGGATCTTTCAACCTCAAACATACAAGATTATGGTAAGTAAAGACATTCAATTCCTTGAAGATGAGCAATGGAAATGGAATGAGGAGTCTAGAGCTAAAAACCAGAATTCACAACTTGATTATGATGAATTGGTGGATGATCAACCTATTAGAGGAACAAGGTCACTCCCTGATATTTATGAGAGATGCAATGTTGCTGTTTTTGAACCTGCAGGTTATGAGGAAGCAAAAGTGGATCAAAATTGGACAAATTCAATGAAGGAGGAGCTGACCATGATAGAAAAGAACCAAACTTGGAAGCTCGTGGCAAGACCCCAAGATAGAAAAGTTATTGGAGTTAAATGGATTTTTCGAACAAAGTTAAATCCAGATGGTTTGGTAAACAAGCACAATGCTAGATTGGTGGTGAAAGGCTATGCACAAGTTTGGGGAGTGGATTTTTCTAATACTTTTTCTCGAGTAGCCAGATTGGATACAATTCGGATGTTTTTGGCTATTGCGGCACAGAAAAATTGGAAGATTTTACAAATGGACGTGAAGTCTGCTTTCTTGAATGGTCTACTACAGGGAGAAATATATGTTGAGCAGCCAGAAGGGTTCAGCGTACCAGGACATGAAGATATGGTTTATCTGTTAAAGAAAGCTCGATACGGACTAAAGCAAGCCCCTAGAGCTTGGTACAGCCGAATGGATAATCATTTGCTAGGCTTAGGCTTTGAAAAAAACTTAAGTGAATCAACTCTTTATGTCAAGAAAGTTGCCTCTAACATTATTATTATTTCTCTGTATGTCGACGATTTACTTTTGACAGGAAATAATACAGGGCTGATTGAACAATTCAAGGAGGAAATGATGAAAGTCTTTAAGATGACTGATCTTGGCGAGATGACTTATTTTCTGGGAATGGAGATCAAGCAAACTGAGAATGAAGTTTTTGTTTGTCAAAAGAAATATATGAAGGAGATTCTAAAAAGATTTAGAATGGAAGAATGCAAGAGTGTGAGTACTCCAATGAATAAAAAAGAAAAGCTGAAAAAGTATGATGGAGTTGGACTAGTTGATGAAGGAGTATAACGAAGCTTAATTGGATGTTTGACGTATCTCACAACAACAAGGCATGACATCTTGTTTCATGTGAGTGTTTTATCCAGGTTTTTAAATTGTGCAAGTGAGTTGCACAAGATGGCCGCCAAACCAGTAGGTAGGTATCTTAAGGGAACTCTAACCTATGGCATCAGATTTAGCAAAAGTCAAAATTTCAAACTCCGTGGATATTTTGATAGTGATTGGGGCGGGTCAACTGGTGATATGAAAAGAACGTCTGGTTATTGTTTCACTTTTGGATCAGGGTGATTCTCATGGTGCTCAAAGAAATAGGAAATAGTAGCACCATCAATAACTGAAGCAGAATTCATCGCAGCAGAAACCACTGTTAATCAAGCACTATGGCTTAGGAAAATTTTGATCGATTTGCAGCAGGAGCAAGCAGAGAGCAATGAGATCCTTGTGGATAATCAAGCTGCTATATCCATATCCAAAGATCCCGTGTTTCATGGAAGGACCAAGCACTTCAACATCAAGTTTTATTTCTTGAGGGAAGTGCAGAAAAACGGTGAAGTGGTTTTATTCTATTGCAAATTAGAGAATCGAGTGGCAGACATTCTTACAAAGTCATTTCAGTCATTTCAAGTTGGGAGTTTGCAGCTCCTGATTCAGGAGGAGTGTTGTTACGTGTCTCAGGTTCTGCTTTGAATGGGTCAGAGACTTCAGCTGATTATCAAGAGATTAGTTTTCTTTTAGTCATTATCCTATTAACTAGTTATAGTTGTTCTATTTTATAGGCATGTTAGCAGTCTTTTAGCTGTCCATGTTCTCTATTAGTTGTACTGCCCCTCTACTTATTTAATCAGCTTGAAGTTCAATAAAAATTATTCTTCAGAATTCAATTCATCTTGTTGTTTCAGTTAAATTAATAACAGGAACAATAACTTAGAGTGTTGTGTGAACTATATAAACAATGCAATGACCGGAAGATAAAGCTCCAAAGGAGCTTATTTATAATGTAAAAAAAGCTATAAGGGTCAAATAAGAAATAAATAAAAAGTTGGTCAACCTCATCCAAATATGGTTGTGTGACTTTGTTGGTCAACCTCATCCACACATGGTTATGTGTCTTTGTTATTAAATGCTAAATTATCATGATGAATTTGAGACTTAGATAATATTATTTAAGTGTACGTGTTTTGCACGTGTATATCACATTAATTAATAGTGTGTGTAAAAAAAATAAAAAATAAAATATATATATATATATATATATTCATTCATTCTCCTATACTACCTTTAAAACATATACTCCCTAACTTGAATGTTAAATTACTATATTACCCCAACTTAAAACACCTCATTTAATATATCTTTTCAACCACATGTTCATACTACCCTTGTTGTCTTTAAATAGAGGGAACTTCTTCTATTCTACCTTTAAAACATATACTCCCTAACTTGAATGTTAAATTACTATATTACCCCAACTTAAAACACCTCATTTAATATATCTTTTCAACCACATGTTCACACTACGCTTGTTGTCTTTAAATAGAGGGGTTCCCTCACATTTTTAAACTATGAATTCCTCCTCCTTCTTCTTCTTCTTCTTGTTCTTCTTCCTCCATAAGCAAGGAAGCTCACCAAACAACTATGGATTGTGAATGGTATCAACGAATCGCCTATTGATGACCCTGATCTCATGTATTTGCATTATAAAATTTGCAGGACAAATAATGTTAGTACATGGAATGTACGAGAATGCAAGGGGAAACCTAAAACAAAACATATGATTGAACTGGAACTAAGGAATGACTTATATCATCTCAACCTCAAGGATAATCAAACTTAGTCAACTCAATTCAATATAAAGCAGTAGTAAATATGTATTAAAGATTTTAAAAACAGTAGATAACAACTCAATGTATTAGGAAATACAATATAACTCAGTTTGTATGTAAGAATACAAAATAACTTTGTTTGTATATAAAAATACAAAATAATTCTGTGTGTATATAAAAATACAAAATAACTCTATGTGGGAAATTCTCTAACTGACAAGCATCACTATAAGTTATGTGATAATACAATATCTTGCCTACGCTTCCAGAACTGTCCTATATTTTGTTGGGTATAGGGCTACTCACTAAGTGGATCCACTAGTCTATGATTAAAAAACAATTAAGAATCATCTAAAAAGTATGACCCTTTCTACCCACGTTGGCTACATAGTTTATGAGGACTCTGAGTTATGTGAACTCGGCCCCATATTGGTGCTCAATACTACTCCCAAAATATAATTTAGCTCATATGTTTAAAAACACAACTCTTCCTCTGGTTTGAGATTATTACTCAAAATATTTCTCTTAAAGATGTAGTACTCAAAACTGAACTATTTTGGAAATCGGTGTTTCCTCTCATCTTAAATGTAAAAAATATTTACTCTCGGGAATACACAGTTCCCATATATTCTATTTTATAAATGAAACTTAACTCTCCTTATTCTTAAACTCAAGTACTCAAGTCTTAAAACAAGTTTAAAATGATTGTAAAAGACTTCTCAGAAAAGCTCGAAAGAACTCTCAAGACTTAACTCTTACCTCTACTTTGAATTTGAATTATGAATTCAAGGTTATGATTCATGTTACAAATGATCTCTTGATGTTTAAATGAATTTTAGAGTGTGGGTATCAAATACAAAACATAGGTATGATTCGAGGGAACTCACACGAAAAGAAGGACAGAAGAGTAGGGGACCAAGCGACCCTAGCGCACTGAGTGGCGTGTGGCGTCAGCCCTTGAACTACTAAAGGTGGGTTAGGGTGCACTGAGTGGCGCAGCACCCCAAGAACCAAACTACATAAAACATTTTTGGTGCACTGCTAACGCGGCGCTCCAGCCCCTTGCCCAAAAAACCCGATGAAATTTCTTTCTCATTTTCTAACCCTAATTCACCTAGAATCGAATGGTTTCTTCCCCACTCACATAGATTAGAATACGCAACATAAGTAAATGATAATCTACTCAAAAAAAACCTTAAACTACTAACACTTATATGACGAATTCATCAAAACCCTAACAATCAAGGTTATGATTAATGTTACGAATGATCTCTCGATGTTTAAATGAATTTTAGAATGTGGGTATCAAATACAATACATAGGTATGATTCGAGGGAACTCACACGAAAAAAAGGACAGAAGAGTAGGGGACCAAGCGACCCTAGCGCACTGAATAGAGTGTGGCATCTGCCCTTGAACTACTGAAGGTGGGTTGGGGTGCACTGAGTGGCGCAGCACCCCAAGAACCAAACTACATAAAACATTTTTGGTGCACTGCTAGCGCGGCGCGCCAGCCCCCTGCCCAGAAAACCCGATGAAATTTCTTTCTCGTTTTCTAACCCTAATTCACCTAGAATCGAATGGTTTCTTCCCCACTCACATAGATTAGAATACGCAACATAAGTAAATGATGATCTACTCAAAAAAAAACCTCAAACTACTAACACTTATATGAAGAATTCATCAAAACCCCAACAATCAAGATTACGAATGAAATTTCAAGAAACTCCTCAAGAACACAAATCCTTCAAATTCAAGAACGAAATTTGCATTTAAAATGGGATGATTGGCATGTGGGTGAATGAACCCAACACTATGAGAACTCACATACCTCTTAGGGATTAAACCCTTAGCGAAACAATCTTCGATTAGCAAGAAAACTCGATGAATGCCTTGAACGTTCCCTCTTTTCTCCTCTTTTCCTCTTCTTGGACTCCTCTCAAAACCGTAAGCTTAATTTACGATTGGTAAAACTGATCCAAATCAGATTTGACCCCAGAATAATACTAAATTCGTTTTAAATCTGAAGAGGTAAGGAAAAGACCAAAATACCCCTCATATTTTTTGGTAACTTTCCTTAACTGGACCAGCAGATTTCAAACGGTCATATCTCCCACATCCGAACTCGAAACATAGAAAATGTGGGTGCATTGGAAAGAGGATTCCAAGAACTTTCATTTGATATCTTATGGGCCATCTAACTCATCATGTACTGAAAGTAATGGTCATTTGAAGTTGATGCACAACTCACAACTTAAGCTTAACTCAAACAAAACTCAAATTGGATCTTTCCAAATTGGTTCTTTCTATATTTAGCTCTTTTTAAGATGGGATGTTACAATATCTCCCCCTTGGCAACATTCGTCCTCGAATGAGATCACTCTAAGTAGAACTAAGGGTGGTAACATCGAACACCCAGCTCAAACACCCAACATGCAATTCAACACAACATAGCATATCAATTAAAAGAGTATTTTTCAGAAAACACTATCGTGGTCTGAAATTTCTCCGAAATCAAAGAGATATGAGTATCTCTTATTCATATCCTCATCAACCTCCCATTTAGCTTCCTCAACAAACTGATTCCTCTATAAGACCTTGACTGATGCTACCTCATTAGTTCTCAACTTGCGAACCTGACGATCTAAAATCGGAATGGGTACCTCCTCATAAGATAGGTTTTCCTTAATACCATTATTATTAGTAGGGATAATTAATAAAGGATCGACCATACACTTCTTCAACATTGAAATGTGAAACACCGAATGGACTGTTGCTAACTCTTGCGGTAGCTCCAACTCATAAGCTACATTGTCAATCCTCTTTGCTATCCTGTAAGGACCAATATACCAGGGAATAAGTTTCCCCGTCTCGCCAAACCTTACAAGACCCTTCATGGGTGAAACCTTCAAATAAACTCAAGCATCCACCTCAAACTCTAAGTCTCTTCTCCTAACATGTGTATAGAATTTTTGACGACTCTACGTTGTTTTCAACCTTTCTTGAATGATCTTCACTTTCCCCATAGCTTGATGAACTAAGTCTGGTCCTATCAACCCAGCTTCATCAACTTCAAACCATCCAATAGGAGATCTACACCTTCTCCCATAAAGAGCTTCATAAGGAGCCATCTAGATGTTAGAGTGATAACTGTTGTTGTAAGCAAACTCTATGAGAAGTAAGTAATCATCCCAATTACCCTTGAAATCAATCACACACACCCTCAAAATATCCTCTAAAGTCTGAATTGTATGCTCTGCTTGACGATCAGTCTGAGGATGGAAAGCAGTACTCAAATTCACCTACGAACCCAAACCTTTCTGGAAAGAATTCCAAAATTATGCAGTACATTGTGCACCTCTATCTGTAATGATGGACACTAGAACTCCATGAAGTCTAACTATCTCTTAGATGTACAATTTGGCATAATCTTCTGCCAAATAGGTAGTCTTTACCGGCAAAAAGTGGGATGATTTAGTCATCCGATCTACAATCACCCAAATAGAATCATTTTTCCTGCGAGACCACGGTGAACCAGTAATGAAATCCATATTGATCATCTGCCACTTCCATTCTGGAATATCTATATTATGAGCCATACCACCGGGCCTTTGGTTCTCTACCTTGACTTGTTGACAATTTGGGCACTTAGCAACAAACTCAGCAATACACTTCTTCATACTAGTCGCGATACATCTTTGTGGAACCAGGATGGATCGAATATCTGGAGCTATGAGCTTCCTCCATGATTCTCTCTTGGAGTTTATCCACCTTTGGTACACACAACCTACCTTAATACCTCAATACACCATTTCCCCCTTGTTCAAAAGCCATCACTTTCTTCTTATGAGCATTTGCCTTCAATTCAAGCAAATCATGGTCGTGGTCTTGTTTCTATTTCACTTCTGACACTAATGATGATTCATTCCCATTCATCACCACTACTCCACCTTCACTGGAATCCAACAAGCGGACTCCCAAGCATGCAAGTCTGTGCATATCCTTGGTTAATTCCTTCTTCTCTTCCTCAACATGGGAAGTACTACTTATAAACAACTTGCTCAAAGCATCAACAACAACATTAGCCTTACCTGGGTGGTATAAAATACTCATGTCATGATCCTTGAGTAACTCTAACCACCTCGTTTGTCTAAGATTAAATTGTTTCTGACTACATGCATACTAAAGACTCTTTTGATCGGTGAACACATCTAGATGAACACCGTAAAGATAGTAATGCCATATCTTCAAAGAGAACACTACAACAGCCAACTCTAGATCATGGGTTGGGTAATTCTTCTCGTTGATTTTAAGTTGTTTGGAGGCATAAGCTATAACATTTCCATTCTGCATCAATACACAACCTAGTCCATAACTGGACGCATCACAATACACAACAAAGCATTGTGTACCCTCCAGTAAGGTCAACACTGGGTAGTAGTCAACCTAGTTTTCAATTAGTGAAACTTTTTCTCACAATCTTCAGACCATTGAAACTTTACTATTTTCTGAGGCAACTTAGTCAACGAGGATGAAATTGATGAAAACCCCTTGATAAACCTCCTATAATAACCAACCAATCCCAAGAAACTCCTAATGTCAGTCAAAGATGTGGATCTAGGCCAGTTCTGCACGACCTCTATTTTCTTAGTGTCAACTAGAATCCCATTACCAGAAACAATGTGGCATAAGAATGTCGTAGACTCAAGCTAACATCACACTTAGAGAATTTAGCATACAACTCTCTATCCTTGAGAGTTTGGAGAACTACTCTGAGATGACTAGCATGGTCTTCCTCATTCCTCGGATAGATTTGAATGGTATCAATGAAGACGATAAAAATATCAATATAAGGTTTAAACACTCTGTTTATAAGGTCCATAAACGTTGTGGGAGCATTAGCCAAAAAAAATTACATGACCAAAAAATTATAATGACCATAGCAGGTTCTGAATGTTGTCTTAGGGATGTCACTTTCTCTTACTCTCAACTAATGATAACCCGATCTGAGGTAGATCTTAGAAACAAAAGTGGGACCCTAAAGTTGATTAAATAGATCATCAATACTTAGAAGGGGATACTTATTCTTTATGGTAACCTTGTTCAATTGGCGGTAATCAATAGACATTCTAAGTGAACCATCTTTCTTCCTCACAATTAAGACTGAAGCGCCCTAAGGTGAGACACTTGGTCGAATGAAACCTTTATCAAGAAGGTCTTTCAACTACTCTTTTAACTCTTTCAACTCAACTAGAGCCATTCTATATGGAGGAATAGATATAGGATTAGTATTAGGAAGAATATTGATACCGAAGTCTATTTCTCTCTCAGGAAGGACTCCAGGAAGATCATCTGGAAAAACATTTGGAAACTCACTCATAATAGAAACTGACTGAATAGGTGGTGTCTCAACACTAGAGACATTAACTCGTACTAAATTATACACACACCCTTTGGAAATTAACTTTCTCTCCTTAAGGTAAGAAATAAAACGACCCTTAGGCACTGCTGAACTACTCCTCCACTCAATGACCGGCTCATTAGGAAACTAGAACTTACCTACTCGAGTTTTACAATCAACTGAATAACATCAAAGTCCACTATATCTAGGTCAAGTAAGTCAGCCATGGTGTCCTTGTGATTGACATAAATAACACAATCATGATAAACTCTCTCCGCTAGAATAGACTCACCAACAGGTGTGGAAACACTGAAGTGCTCAAGAAATTTATCAGGAAGAATATCAAAATTAATAACAATATAAGGAGTCACAAAAGATAGACTCACTCCTCGGTCTAGCAATGCACATACATCAAAAATAAAGACTTTGATCGTACCAGTGACAACATCTGGCGAATTATTTTGCTCTTGATAACTGGTGATAGCATACATACGGTTTGCTCCTCCACTTGACCCTGAAGTAGCTCTTCTAGGTGCACCTCTGTCTGGTGGAGCCGCTGAAGAAGATAGGGCTCTATTGCCCCCATTACCACCACCCTGCCGGTAGTTAGGGCACTCTTTCATGAAGTAACCATTTTGACCACACTTGAAGCAACCAGTGGAGCCATCACGACACACTCCTGAGTGGTTCCTACCACACTTAGCACATGTTGGAGTCCCATTACCTCTTTGTGCCACACTACCTTCAAACTGTGCAGGTCTAGCTCTAAAATTATGTGAATTCAGATTCTTGAACTCACCTCCGTTACTTGGTGCAGGTGCACTAGCAGATGATGGAGCAGGTACATTTGGCTTTTTCTGAAAGGAGGACAAGTTTGCATTACTTTTTTGCTACCCAGATTCATTTTCTGATGTCTTAGCCTTCTTATTCTGAAACTCTTCTCTATCTCTCAACTTATCTTCCTCAACTTGTTTCACATGGATCGTCAGCCTTGCTATGTCCATATCTCCTATCAGTATAGCTACCTTGCCTTTCATATGTGACAGAAGAGACAACCCAGATACAAAAAAGACTCATCTTGCTCCTCATGTCAGCAACCATCTCTGAAGCATAATGGGATAATTGGGTGAACTTGAGGCTATACTAATGCACACTCATAGATTCCTGCTTAAGAGTGAGGAATTCCCTTACCTCGGCCTCTCTCAGTTCACGGGGAAAAAGACGCCCCAAGAAGGTCTCCTCAAACATAGACCAACTCACAATTGGTCCATCCTCAACTCTACTCTTCTTCCATTGGTCGAAATACACTCTAGCAACACCATTATGTTGGTATGCAGCTAGTTCCATACGTTCCGCATTAGCAACACGCATTACCTCAAATACTTTCTGTAACTCCTTCATAAAGTTTTCCGGATCCTAAGTGACACTTGAACTGGTGAAGTCTGGAGGATTTATCGTTAAAAATTTCTAAATTCTGGACGTATCAGCCACATCCTGTTGAACCTCTCTCTATTACCTAGCTTGGTTGGTCAGCACTACACTCAGCATCCAAATAGCATCCTGGAACTCAACATTAGTGACCTCTCGTTGGGGTTACACTTCTTGTACATTAGGTACCCCTTGATCCTGAGGATCAACATTCCTCCTAGCGGGACGACCTCAGATAGCTCTCCATGGAGGCATGATCTGAAAGATACGCGCAAGCATGAATTACAGAGAAAGTTATAGAGATGAACTTTATTGCACGAAAAAATTATGAAAGAAGTGAGATAGTTCATAAAATTTGTAGCCTCCCAATTATAGATGTGGCGCGCGTCCCACCAATAAGTAGGACTCTACCGACACGGCTTCATAGCCACCATAAGACTCTTGAATTATGTGCTTTGACACCAAGTTTGTCACGCATCGAGCTTACAATCTGGAAGCAACTGACACTCGAGAACCATTTCTGGCCCCAAGCGAACCCTTGGCCTGGCGTAACTCTTAGCAGAAGACTTAATCATAAATAAGATGAACTCAAAAGCACAACTTTACTCGATGTCTCAAATGTGTACTCAAAATATTTTAGAAATAAAACATTCAACTAGCCAAAGAGACAACTCAAGTCTTTAAACATTAACAACTGAAGATGAAAAAGACTCATGAACTACTACTATTTATCTATCTATGAAGCCTCTAATACTATGAGGGATGTCGGGACAAGACCCACGATCATCCCAACAAAACTGAAATATCATGAAATAATAGAAATACTAAGGGATCCTCTGGAATCAAGGAGTATCACCAAACAACTTTGGAACTGCGAATGGTATCAACGAATTGCCTGTTGATGACCCTAATCTCCTGAATTTGCATCATAAAAGATGCAGGCCAAATGCCATCAGTACATGAAATGCACGAGCAGCAAGGGGAAATCTAAAATAAGACATAATCTTGAATAGGAACTGTAAAAACAACTTACCTCGTCTCAAATCAACTCAACCTCAAGGATACTCAAACTTACTTAACTGAGTTAAATATAAAGCAATAATAAAGATTCATTTTAAAGAAAAGCTTATAAAAACAGTAGATTACAACTCAATGTATTAGGAAATACAATATAACTTAGTTTGTATATAAGAATACAAAAAAACTTTATTTGTATATAAAAATACAAACTAACTCTGTGTATATAAAAATACAAAATAACTCTGTGTGGGAGATTCTCTAACCGACAACCATCACTATGAGCTATGTGATGATACAATGTCTCACCCACGTTGCCAGAACTATCCTATACTTTGCTGGGGTATAGTACTACTCACTAAGTGGATCTACTAGTCAATGATTAAAAAGCAATAAGGAATCATCTAAAAAGTATGATCATTTCTACCTTCGTTGGCTACATGGTTTATGAGGACTCTGAGTTATCTGAACTCGTTCCCATATCGGTGCTCCATACTACCCCAAAAATATAACTTAGCTCATATGTTTAAAACATAACTCTTCCTCTGGTTTGAGATTATTACTCAAAATATTCCTCATAAAGAGATAGTACTCAAAACTGCTCATGAACTCTTTTGAAAATCAGTGTTTCCTCTCATCTTAAATGTAAAAACATTTACTCTTGGGAATACTTAGTTTCCATATATTCATTTTCAAAAAATTAAACTTAACCTTCCTCATTTTCAAACTCAAGTACTCAAGTCTTAACACAAGTTTAAAATGATTGTAAAAGACATCTTACAAAAACTCGGAAGAACTCTTAAGATTGAATTCTTAACTCTACCTAGAATTCGAATTATGAATTCAAGGTTATGATTCATGCTATGAATGATCTGTCGATGTTTTAATGTAGTTTAGAGTATGGATATCAAGTAGAAAACATAGGTATGATTTGAGGAAACTCACATGAAAAGAAGGACGGAAGAGTAAGGGACCTGGCGACCATCGCACACTGAGTGGCGCGGGGCGTTAGCCCTTGAACTACTTAAGGTGGGTTGGGGCGCATTGAGTGGCGCAGAGCCCCAGGACCCAAACTATAAAATCATTTTCTAGTACAATACTGGCGCGGTGCAGCACCCCTCTTCCCAGAAAACCCGACAAATTTTCTTTCTCATTTTCTGACCGTAATTCGTCTAGAATCGAATGGTTTCTTCCCCACTCACTTAGATTTGAATACCGAACATAAGTACACGATAATCTACTCTAAACAACCCTCAAGCTACTAATACTTATCTCAAGAATTCATCAAAACCCCAACAATCAAAATTATGAATGAAATTCAAGAAACTATTCAAGAACACAAATCCTTCAACTTCAAGAACAAAATTTTCATTTAAAACATCATGATTGGCGTGTGGGTGAACGAACCCAAAACTATGAGACTCACATATATCTTAGGGATTAAACCCTTGGCAAAACAATCTTTGATTCGCAAGAAAACTCGATAAACCCCTTGATCTTTTCTCCTCTTTTCCTCTTATTGAACTCCTCTCCAAATCCTAAGCATAATTTAGGATTGGTAAAACTGATCTAAATTAGATTTGACCCCAAAATAATACTAAATTCGTTTTAAATCTGAAGGGGTAAGGAAAAGACCAAAATACCCCTCATATTTTTGGGTAACTTTCCCTAACTGGACAAGCAGATTTCAAACGGCCATATCTCCCATATCCGAACTTGTAACTTCACAAACTCGGTGGCATTGGACAGAGGATCCAAGACATTTCATTTGATATCTTAGGGGCGACCTAACTAATCTTGTAATGAAAGTTATTGTCGTTTGAAGTTGATCCACAACTCACAACCTAATCTTAACTTGAAAGAAAACTCAAATTGGCTCTGTCCAAATTGGTTCTTTCTATATTTAGTTGTACCATATCACAAGTTGAAATATCTAGGAAGAAGTTAAGAATTGGAAATAGCCATTTTTGGAAAGAATATAAAAATCTGGAAATTTGTTAAGTATGTTAAGTTGAGTTTTTGGTCAACTTCAAATGACCATACCTTCTAGCTCAAGATGATTTAGGTGTTTTTCTAGGTATCGTAGGAGATATCTTGGAATAATCTGTCCAACGCCGCTGAGTTTGCGCGATTCCGAGTTCGTATGAGTGAGATATGACCATTTGAAGTTGGGTTATTCAAATAAAGAAAGTCTAAAACCGGATTTTGGGAGGGTATTTTAGTCTTTTCCTTACCTAATTATTTTCATCCATTTTTAGGAGTTTAATTGGGGTCATATCAGATTTTAGTCAGTGTAGAAAAGTTGAAGTTCACGCTAGGTCTAGGAGAAAAGAGAAAAGAGGAGAAAGGAGAAGAAAAATCAAGAATCGTCAAGAACGTTCGAGTTTGGTTGTGGATTTCTCCAAGGATTCAATCATACGAGGTATGTGTGATCACATAGTGATGGGTTAGTTCACCCACGCGCCAATCATGATTCAATTCAGCAAAGTTATATAGTTTTGAAAGTAAATCCTATGAGTTCTTAATGATAATTCGATTGAAATCTTTTGGGTTCTTGTTGTTGAAGTTTCTTGAGATTGATTCATGTATTTAAATGTGAATTCGAGTTAAATTTTATATATATTGATGAATTATTTGTTTCTAAGTGTTTGGGGAAAGAACCAAGTGAAAATAAGGGGTTTAGAGTTAAAAATAGAAGAATAAAAGTCAGAGGCACCTAGGCAAGGGCTTGGGCGTCGCCCCTCTCATAGCCCCAAGAAGAATTCTCTAATATTTTGCCTCTGTGGAGTCACCCCTCTCAGAGCTCCAAGTAGGGGTCTCTAAACTTTGGGCTCTGGCGCCCCACCCCTCTTAGAGCGCCAAGGACGTCAGTTCACCCCATTTTCCCCCTTCTTTCTATACTAGTTCCTTGGTAACGTACCTATGTTTTCCAATCGATTTCTATACTCTAAGGTATGTTTAAACATAATGAAATCATCCATAAACATGAGATCATGAACCTTGAATCCATAATTCATTTCAAGAAAAGTTAAGAATCAAATCTAGAAGTTAAGAAGCAAGTCAAGAGAAATTCATAAAGCTTTTCCAAAGTCTTTCGCAAACGTTTTAACTTTATCTTACGACTTAAGTTTCGAGTGGACTAAATATTTAAGAGTAAAGTTCATTTCTTCAAAGATTATATGGGAACTAAGTATTCCCAAAAGTTAGAAATGTTTTCACATTTGGCCAAGAAAGAGAACATCGATTCCAAGATAGCTTTTAAGCTAAGTTTTGAGTAATTATCGCAAACCAAAGAAAGAAGTTTTATTTTAAAAACATATGAGCTAGGTACATTTTGGGAGTAGTATTGAGCACCGATATGGGGATGCAAGTTCATAATAACTCAAGTCTCCATAATGCATGTAGCCATCATGGGTAGTAAATGTTCATACTTTTTAGATGACTCCTAAGTTCTTTTAAGCATAGACTAGTGGATTGACTTAGTTAAGGCGCCCTATATGACAACAAAGTATAGGATAGTTCTGGCAGTGTGGGCAAGACACTGTATCACCAGTTAGGCTCATAGTGGTGGTTGTCGGTTAGAGGAACTCTCACAAAAACTATATTACTTTATAATATGAGTAAAGTTGAGGTTATTATTGCATTTTCTTTAACGGACTAAGTTGTTTTTCCATTGTTTTTCAAGATTTCCTTGTATTGCATGTGTTTTATTATTTTATATTGAGTTAAGTTGTTCATGAGTTGAGTAAAGACAAGGTAAGTGTTTCTTTCAGACTCCTTTCAAGCTTATGTTATGTTTAGTTTTTCCCTCGCATACTCACACATTCAATGTACTGATGCCATTTGGCCTGCATTATCTTATGATACAGACACAAGTAACCAGGATCATCATGCAGTGCCTCGTTGATCCAGTTGAGCACTCAGAGTCTGTTGGTGAGCCTCCTAGCTTTTCGAAGGCCCCCTTTTTCATTTGCTTTTAGTATTTCAGTTGTTAGGATGATCAGGGGTCTTGTCTCGACATCCCTCTTTGTTTTAGAGGATTTATATACAGATAATTATAGCTCTTTAGTCTTATTCATTTCAGTTGAATACATTTAAGACTTGAGTTGCCATTTTGGCTAAGTTATTATCTTTTAAGATTATTGCATGAGTTGTATTCTTTTGTTTAAGTCTTCCGCTGAGTAAGTGAGCTAGGCCAAGGGTCTACTTGGGGCCAGCAATGGTTCTCGAGTGCCAGTCCCTCACAAGGTTTAGGCTCGGGGTGTGACAAAATTGGTATCAAAGCACAGAGTTCAAGAGTCCTAAGGAGTCTATGAAGTCATATCAGTAGAGTCCTGGTTCTCGGTGTGAAGCGCGCCACATCTATAATTAGGTGGCTGCAACACTTAGGAAAATATTCTCACTTCTTTCATACTCATTTCATGCATTACAGTTTGATCTCTAAAAAATTTCCTTCTAATTCGTGCTTGCGCGTGTTTTTAGATAATCATGCCTCCATGAAGAGCTGTTAGAAGACGTTCTGCTTGGCGTAATATTGAGAAGCAAGGGGTACCCAATGCACCTAAAGTGCAACCCCAAGGGGAAGTCACTAATGTTGAGTTCATGGAAGCAATAAGGATGTGAAGTCAAGTTGTGACTAACTAGGTTGGGCAATAAAGAGGAGCTCGACAAGAAGAGGCTGACACTTCGAGGATTCGTGAGTTCTTGAGGATGAATCCTCCAAGTTGCACTGGTTCAAGCACTATTGAGGATCCAAAGGATTTTATTGAGGAACTAAAAAAGGTATTTGATGTTTTGCATGTTGCCAATGCTGAGCGAGTAGAACTAGTTGCATATCAATTAAAGGATGTTTCTAGGACTTGGTTTGACCAGTGGAAGAAGGTTAGAGCTGAGGGAGCACCACCTGCGAGTTGGGCATGTTTTGAGGAGACCTTTCTGGGGAGTTTCTTTCACCAAGAACTGATGGAGGCCAAGGTACGAGAGTTTCTTACCCTTAAGCAAGACTCTCTAAGTGTTCATGAGTACGGGTTGAAGTTCACCCAACTATCCCATTATGCTCCAGAGATGGTTGCAGATATGATGAGTAGAATGAGTCTTTTTGTTGTTGGGCTGTCCCGTCTGTCAAGCAAAGAGGGTAGGGCAGCTATGCTAATTGGGGACATGGATATAGCAAGGTTGATAGTTTATGTGCAACAGGTTGAAAAAGAGAAGCTGAGGGATTGGGAGGAGTTTAGAAATAAAGACCAAGATAGGGAATGAGTACGGGCAGCAGAAAAGCAATGTGACCCGTTCGTCCTTTCAGTAAAAGCAAAAGGGACATGCACCATCATCTGCTAGTGCACCTGCACCCAGAAACAAATGTGAGTATAATAGGCCAGAATTTCCAGCACTTCAGAGCTAGACATGTGCAGTCTCAAGGTAGTGTGGCATAAGAAGGTAATTGGGCTTTCGTATGTGCTAAGTGTGGTAGAACCCACCCGGGTAAGTGCCGCGATGGCTCCATAG
Source organism: Solanum okadae (assembly GCA_036553675.1). Lineage (NCBI taxonomy): Eukaryota > Viridiplantae > Streptophyta > Magnoliopsida > Solanales > Solanaceae > Solanum > Solanum okadae. Next base: position 36,288,716 of record CM071681.1, read on the forward strand.
GTTGTTTCAAGTGTGGAAAAGAGGGTCACTTCATGAAAGAGTGCCCTAAGAACCAGCAAGGTAGTGGAAATCAGGGCAATAGAGCCCAATCTTCATCAGTTGCTCCACCAAACAGGGTTGTATCTAGAGGAGCTACTTTCGGTACTGGCGGAGGAGCAAACCGCCTTTATGTGATCACTAGTCGCCAAGAGCAAGAGAACTCCCGAGATGTTGTCACTGGTATGATCAAAGTCTTAACTTTTGATGTTTATGCTTTGCTAGACCCAGGAGCAAGTTTATCTTTTATAACCCCTTATATTGCAAATAAGTTTCATGTTCTTCTTGAGAAACTCTGTGAACCCTTCTGTGTTTCTACACCTATTGGGGAGTGTGTTCTAGTTGAGTGAGAATATCGTGATTATGTCATTTCCATCAATCTCAAGGACACCATGGCTGATTTAATTGATTTAGACATGGTAGATTTTGATGTCATTGTAGGTATGGACTGGCTTCAAGCTTGTTATGCCTCCATTGATTGTAGAACTTGAGTTGTTAAGTTCCAAATTCCTAATGAGCCAGTCTTAGAGTGGAAAAGTAGTTCACCAGTGCCTAAGGGTCATTTCGTCTCATACCTTAAGGCAAGAAAGTTAGTTTCCAAGGGGTGTGTTTATCACTTAGTCCAAGTTAATGACTCTAGTGTTGAGATACCTCATATTCAATTAGTTTCAGTAGTAAAAAAGTTTTCAGTAGTCTTTCCAGATGATCTTCCCAGAGTCCCTCCTGAGAGAGAAATAAACTTCGATCTAGAAATCCTTCCAGACACTCGTCCTATATTTATTCTTCCATATAGAATGGAACCTGCAGAGTTGAAAGAGCTTAAAGAATAGTTGAAAGATCTCCTTGATAAGGGCTTTATTAGACCAAGTGTCTCACCATGGGGTGCTCCGGTCTTATTTGTGAGAAAGAAGGATGGTTCCCTTAGAATGTGTATAGATTACTGTCAACTGAACAAGGTTACCATCATAAATAAGTACCCTTTTTCTGAGAATTGATAATTGTTTTTATGAGCTTCAGGGTGCTACTTGTTTCTCTAAGATAGACCTCATATCAGGCTACCATCAGTTGAGAGTAAGGGAATGTGATATTCCAAAGACAACATTCATGACCTGTTATGGTCATTATGAGTTTCTGGTCATGTCCTTTGGTTTGACCAATGCACCTGCAGCATTCATGGACCTTATGACTAGAGTATTCAAACCTTATTTAGATCATTGATGACATACTAATCTATTCGAGGAATGAAGAAGATCATGCTAGCCATCTCAGAATAGTTCTCCAGACTCTAAAAGATAGGTAGTTCTATGTCAAGTTCTCTAAGTGTGAGTTTTGGCTTGAGTCTGTGGCATTCTTAGGCCACATTGTGTCTGGAGAGGGAATTAATGTTGACACCCAGAGAATAGAGGCAGTGCAGAATTGACTTAGACCCACATCTCCAACTGATATTTGGAGTTTCTTGGGTTTGGGTGGCTATTATAGAAGGTTTGTAGAGGGTTTCTCATCTATTTCGTCTCCTTTGACCAAGTACACTCAAAAAATATTGAAGTTTCAATAGTCTGAAGCTTGTGAGCAAAGCTTTCAGAAATTGAAAAAGAGGTTGACTACTGCCCCAGTTTTGACCTTTCCAGAAGGTACTCAATGTCTTGTGGTGTATTGTGATGCATTTAGAGTTGGGTTGGGTTACGTATTAATGCAGAATGACAAGGTTATAGCTTATGCCTCCGGACAATTGAAAGTTCATGAGAAGAATTACCCAACCCATGACTTAGAGTTGGCTATTGTAGTATTTCCTTTGAAGATATGGCGTCATTATTTGTTTGGTGTTCGTGTAGATGTATTCACTGATCAGGAGAGTCTTCAATATGTATTTACTCAGAAAGAGCTTAATCTCAAACAGCGAATAGAGTTACTCAAGGATTATGACATGAGTATTCTTTACCACCCAGGCAAGGCTAATGTTGTTGTTGATGCATTGAGCAGGTTGTGTATGAGTAGTACTACCCATTTTGAGGAAGCTAAGAAAGAACTAGCAAGAGATGTGCATAGACTTGCACACTTAGTAGTCTGACTATTGGATTCCACAAAAGGAGAAGTAGTTGTGATGAATGGGGCTGAATCATCCTTAGTGTCTGAAGTTAAAGAGAAACAAGACCAAGACCCAATTTTGCTTGAATTGAAGGCAAATGTTCATAAGCAAAAAGTATTAGCTTTTGAACAAGGGGGAGATGGTGTATTGAGATATCAAGGTAGATTGTCTGTACCAATGGTGGATGAACTCTAAGAGAGGATCATGAAGGAAGCTCATAGCTCCAGATATTCTATTCATCCGGGTTCCAATAGATGTATCGCGATTTGAGAGAAGTTTATTGGTGGAGTAGTATGAAGAAGGAAATTGCAGAGTTTGTTGCTAAGTGTCCGAATTTTCAATAAGTTAAAGTAGAGCACCAAAGGCCCGGTGGTATGGCTCAAAATATAGAACTTACGGAATGGGAGTGGGAAATGATTAATATAGATTTCATCACAGGTTTACCAAGGTCTCGCAGGCAACATGATTCTATTTGGGTTCAATAGAATGACAAAATCATCCCACTTTTTACCGGTAAAGACTACCCATTCAGCAAAAGATTATGCTAAGTTGTATCTTCAAGAGGTGGTAAGACTTTATGGAGTTACGGTCTCCATTATTTCAGATAGAGGTGCACCATTTACTACACAATTTTGGAAGTCATTTCAAAAAGGATTGGGTTCAAAAGTGAACTTAAGTACTATCTTTCATCCTCGGACAGATGGGTAAGAAGAGCGCACTATTCAGACATTAGAGGATATGTTGAGTGATTGTGTGATTTATTTCAAAGGTAATTGGGATGATCACCTACCTCTCATCGAGTTTGCTTACAACAATAGTTACCACTCTAGCATCCAGATGGCTCCTTATGAATCTCTTTATGGGAGAAGATGCAAATATCCTATTGGATGGTTTGAAGTTGGTGAAACTGGGTTGATAGGGCCAGATTTAGTTCATCATGCTATGGAGAAGGTGAAAGTGATTCAAGAGAGGTTGAAAACGGCGCAGAGTCATCAGAAATCCTACACTGGTGTTAGGAGAAGGGAGTTAGAGTTTGAAGTAGATGATTGGGTGTATTTAAAAGTTTCACCCATGAAAGGTGTTATGAGATTTGGTAGGAAGGGGAAGCTTAGTCCTCGGTATATTGGCCCCTACAGAATATCGAAAAGGGTAGCTAATGTAGCTTATGAGTTGGAGCTACCACAAGAGTTAGCCATGGTTCATCCGATATTTCACATCTCCATGTTGAAGAAATGCATGGCCGATCCTTCATTGATCATACCAAATGAAGATATTGGGATCAAGGATAGCTTATCTTATGAGGAGATTCCTGTTCAGATTATAGATCGCTAAGTTCACAAGTTAAGCACAAAAGAGGAAGCATCAGTCAAGGTTCTTTGGATGAACCAATTTGCTGAGGAAGCTACTTGGGAAGCTGAGGAAGATCTGCAGAAGAGATATCCACATCTCTTTGAAACCAGAGAAGTTCCAGACCAAGGTACTAGTTCTCTTCTTAGTACTCTTTAAATTATTAGTTGGCATGTTATACTTGCATTGCTTGTTGGGTGTTGAACTGAATGATTGATATTACACCCTTAGCCTAGTAAGAGTAATCTCATTCGAGGACAAATTTTCCCAAGGGAGATATATTGTAACATCTCGCAAATTGAAATAGCTAGGAAGAAGTTAAGAATTGGAAATAGCCATTTTTGGAAAGAATATAAAAATTTGGAAATTTGTTAAGTATGTTAAGTTGAGCTTTTGGTCAACTTCAAATGAACATAACTTCTAACTCAGGATGATTTAGGTTTTTTTTCAGGTATTGTAGGAAATATCTTGGAATAATCTTTCCAACGCCGCTGAGTTTACGTGATTCCAAGTTCGTATGAGTGAGATATGACCATTTGAAGTTGGGCTGTTCAAATAAGGAAAGTCTAAAACCGGATTTTTGGAGGGTATTTGAGTCTTTTCCTTACCTAATTATTTTGATCCAATTTTAGGAGTTTTATTGGGGTCATATTATATTTTAGTCAGTTTATAAAAGTTGAAGTTCACGCTAGGTCTTGGAGAAAAGAGAAAAGAGGAGAAAGGAGAAGAAAAATCAAGAATCGTCAATGTTCGAGTTTGGTTGTGGATTTCGACAAGAATTCAATCCTACGAGGTATGTGAGATCAAATAGCATTGATTTAGTTCACCCACGCTCTAATCATGATTCAATTCAGCGAAGTTATATAGTTTTGAAAGTAAATCCTATGAGTTATTGATGATAATTCGATTGAAATCTTGTGGTTTCTTGTTGTTGAAGTTTCTTGAGATTGATTCATGTATTTAGGTGTGAATTCGACTTAAATCTTGCATATATTGATGAATTTTTTGTTTCTAAGTGTTTGGGGAAAGAACGAAGTGAAAGTAGAGGGTTTAGAGTTGAAAAACGAAAAAGAAAAGTCGGAGGCTCCTAGGTAGGGGCTCGGGGTGTCGCCCCTCTCATAGCCCCAAGAAGAATTCTCTGATCTTTTGCCTCTGGGGCTTCGCCCCTCCCAGATCCCCAAGCAGGGGTCTTTGAACTTTGGGCTCTAGCGCCCCACTCCTCTCAGAGTGCCATGGATGTCAATTCACCCATTTTTCCCCATTCTTTCCGTACTAGTTCGTTGGTAACGTACCTATGTTTTCCAATCGATTTATATACTCTAAGGTATGTTTAATTATCATGAAATCATCCATAAACATGAGATCATGAACCTTGAATCCATAATTCAATTCAAGGAAAATTATGAGTCAATTCTATAAGTTAAGAAGCAAGTCAAGAGAAGTTCATAAAGTTTTTCCAATGTCTTTCGCAAACATTTTAACTTTGCCTTAAGACTTAAGTTTGGATTTGACTAAAGAGTTAGGAGTAAAGTTCATTTCTTCAAAGATTATAAAGGAAGTAAGTATTCCCAAAAGTTAGAAATGTTTTCACATTTGAGCAAGAAAGGGAACATCGATTCCAAGAGAGCTTTTAATATAAGTTTTAAGTAATTATCTCAAACCAAAGAATGATATTTTTAAAAAAAAAACATATGAGCTAGGTACATTTTAGGACTAGTATTGAGCACCGATATGAGGACGTGAGTTCATAATAACTCAAGTCTCCATAAACCATATCGCCATATTAGGTAGTAAAGGATCATACTTTTTAGATGACTCTTAAGTGCTTTTAAGCATAGACTAGTGGATCCACTTAGTTAAGGCATCCTATATGATGGAAAAGTATAGGACAGTTCTGGCAGCATGGGCAAGACGTTGTATCACCACTTAGGCTCATAGTGGTGGTTGTCGGTTAGAGAAACTCCCACAAAAACTATATTACTTTATAATATGAGTGAAATTGAGGTTCTTACTGCATTTTCTTTAATGGACTAAGTTGTTTTTCCATTGTTTTACAAGCTTTCCATATATTGCATGTGTTTTATTACTTTATATTGAGTTAAGTTGTTCATGAGTTAAGTAAAGCCAAGGTAAGTGTTTCTTTCAAATTTCTTTCAAGCTTACGTTATGTTTAGTTTTCCCCTCGCATACTCGTACATTCAATGTACTAATGTCATTTGTCCTGCATCATCTTATGATGCAGACACAAGTAACCAGGATCATCATCAAGCGCCTCGTTGATCCAGTTGAGCATTCAGAGTCTGTTGGTGAGCCTTTTAGCTTTCCGGAGAGCTCCTTTTACATTTGTTTTTAGTATTTCAATTGTTAGGATGATCGGGGGTCTTGTCCCGACATCCCTCTTTGTTTTAGAGGCTTCACAGACAGATCGTTATAGTTCTTTAGTCTTATTCATTTCAGATGTATACGTTTAAGACTTGAGTTGTCATTTTGGCTAAGTTATTATCTTTTAAGATTATTGCATGAGTTGTATTCTTATGTTTAAGTCTTCCGCTGAGTAAGTAAGCCAATCCAAGGGTTCGCTTGGGGACAACAATGGTTCTCGAGTGCCAGTCCCGCCTAGGGTGTAAGCTCGAGGAATGACATTAGCTCTTTCTAAGATAGCTTGTTACATTTATGACTTGCTGGCATTGACTGTTCTATCGCCTAGTCGTTCGTTTGGGATTTATGATCGTTCTCCTATTTTGGAGCTTTTGAAACTTAAATAGAGTTGAATTTAGTCAAAACGTCATGTAAACAACCTCATAATGGAATTTTGATGGTTCCATCAGCTTTAAAATGGTCATTATAGGCTAGTGGTATTGTCGGCTTAAATATCGAGGCTTTCTGCGCAAGTTTGTGCCTTAGGTGTTTTAGCTTTTAAGCTTTGGCCTAAGTTTGGCCTTAGTCAACATTCTTGGTAAACATGATTGAATTGAAATTTTGTCATCGCGGTTAGCTCTGGAATGTTGATTTTGGTCTTGAAGGCCATTAGTTTGGGTCCTAAGGCTTACGGTGTGAGTTTGAGCAGTTAGACAAGATGTTGGAAAGCTTAAAGTCCTAGAGTTGAGTTTGGTCATCAGTCTGAGAATTAGTTATTGTATAAGAATTTCATCAGCGCTATTAGCCCCCGAAATATTGAATTTTGTTTAGTAGGACCTTTCGTTTGGATCTTGAGATCATTTTTTTAAAATTTTTAGGGAGCTTAGGCAAAAATTTGAGTTTTAGGCCTAATGGGTTTCGAGGGGGTATTTCTATCATAACAATCTTTTTACAGAAATCCAATAATTCCATTGAGTCTGGAATGTCAAATTTAGTAGGGTAGCATATCTGGTTTATTTTATCGGGTCCCGAATGAATCTCGAGGGTCCGTTCGGTGACTTTGAAAAAAATGGAAAAAATCTGATATCTGGTGCAGAATTTTCGCGACCAGAAAATATCCCTTTTTAGCGACCTGAAGTTCTTTTAGCGACCAGATTTGCCATTATTTGAAGCCAAAAATCAACATTCAAATCTCATTTTCTAAACGTGGTTTCTCTAATTTTAGTTTCGTTTTGGGTAATTCAAAGGCTGGGTTGCTCGAAATTGGCGTGGCTACGCATTAGAGTGCTCGAACATTGTCGGGAGGGGGGGGGGGTGTCTATTTGAGGTAATTTTCAAGTTTGAGCTATTGTCCTCTCTCCTTCTTAAGCTTTAATGGTGATTTAAATGCATGGGCTGATTCCTGGCTATTCCGAGCCCCGAATTGTGTTTCGGTTTGGGACACAAGTTCAGGGATGTAAAAGAACCTTTTTACGGAGTCAATTTCAAAATTCCCTTTGCGTGTCCCACAATCTTGTTCTAGACCCGATTTTGGGTGTGTCTCCGAAAAATGTTATTTTAGTGTCAAAACGATGGTATTGACGTTGTGATTCTATTTTTTATAGTGTGGCAGTGTTCCGAGGATGTACATAAGGGAAAAGCTCTGGCAACGTGATTTGAAGCGCGTGCGGTTGGCTTACAAGTAGTAACGACCCGAGAGCACCCCCTAGTCGTTACCGACGTATTCGACCTCGAAGAGGTCTTATACAAACCCTTAGCATTCGTCATAACATGTATCATAGAATAAAATCACGGAAAATTTAAAATTTTTACTTTGGAAGTTCAACTTCACTTCATATACGAAAAATAGAATCTAACTTCGTCACAATGCACCATCTAGACATAGAAGTATCGAAAATGGGACTTAGCCCTTACATCAATAAGAAGTCTTGAAATAGGAAAGTACAACAATGTCTTTCAACATAAGCAAAGAACTAAACATAGAAGCTAGATCATAGGGTCTTGTCCTCGAACTTGAGGACTCACCAACTTGGGGAAGCAACTCCAAGTGTCTTGAGAAGTAAGCTTGAATCCTCAATGGCCCGAACCTAAATGTTTGGGGAAAAGGGAGAAATTATGGGTTAGTACAACACACGTACTAAGTATGGCTACTATGCATAAAAACCACTGAAACATGCATAAAAGGACATTTAGTCAAAACATGCTTTTTACCAAGTAAATCCAATATGCACACAAAGTAAGCATCATAGTCCAAACCAACATAATATCATCCCAACATGTAGACAACCCAAGTAATACTAGTGCAATGCAAAGAATAGAATCCCATAACCCTATTCAAAGCCAAGTATCACATTAAGCAACCTACTTCATGCATACATTCATAAGATCATATTTCATCATAACTTACCATATTCATAATGATCATACATAACATAGCTTCAACATACATAAGTCATAATCATCATAATCATAAGAGAACACTACTACAACCATCTCTTAGGATCCCACAAGTGCAATGTGCAAGAGAAGTCCCATACCCTCCCTTACACTATGTAGAAACCCTTAAGAAAGCCCTAGTAAGAGTTCACACCTTTCATACCTTCATTTACTTTTACATTAGGGAAATATTGCAATAACCAACATAGACCATGAGAGCTACATGGAATCCGGTGTTCTACTCCCACACCGAAAAGAGAGGGTTAACACTTGCCTAAGGTGTAACCATTCGTGCATAGCTATCTAGGTGGATCCACTAAGCTAGAGTCCTATGTGGGCAGATAGTTAAGGGTCAAGGAGATTGCTTCTAGAAACCCTAACTTACTAAACGTGGGGATTTCCATCTCATGAGACAACACATACCGTGCATAATTCGGACTTGCTAAACGTGAGGAAACCCATATGGGGAGCCGGACTTACTAAACGTGAGACCCCCATCTCATTTACATGCCATTTCGGTGCTAAGCATATAATTCCCTTTTGTAATCATCTTTAGTCATCACATAAGTTCACATTAACCTTTACTAGACTCTTATGTAGACATCTTACCATAATAGCTCATATGTGTTCATAAGTGAGAAGCAATCCTTTCACTTTAGAAACACTTAGCAAGTGAGTAAACCTTTCACTTTACATTACACTATAATCATGAGAACTACCTTTCAATCATATAGGAATCATACCATAGCATACATACATACTTCATAGCTAATTTAAGTGTAGAGGGTTAAGGATGAGGAAACTAGGTCATCAACACCACAACAACACATTAGGTATAGCATCATTACAATCTATGTAATTCACCTTTCATACTTGAGTTCAAAGAAGAACCAACCTTCATACCTTCTTTCCCTTCATGGGACATCCATACTTCAATTACCAAACAATTCATAACCAATACATAATACAAGGTAATTCATGAAGTAATAACATAATCAACATCAATATAAGCAATTGACATATTCCCTTCATAGCCTTCAAGGCTTCATTCAAAGACTCAACCCTAATTTCATAGAAATTATACATAACCTAGGGTAGAATCATCACACAAACATGAATTACATAATATCACATTCAATTCATAGTCTTCAATTAATATCCAACACAAACTAGGGTTAGAATTAGGAAAAGAAGGAGAAACATGGGTCTCATGGGGAATTCTTCAAGAAACCATAAATACAACATAAATTCATCCATAATTGTTCATATAACATCAATAAAAGTCAGTTTATAACATCAATTTTACTTTAGCAAGAAGACCCGCGTTTTTGGATTGAAACCTAGAAATTTTGAAATTCATCTTGAAGGGGCCTCTTGGGGAAAGAAATCCCAAGAGTTATAAGCAACCATACCTTATTGACGAATTAACCACAAAAATCCGAGTTGAAACCTTCAAGATTTTGTCTTCTTCTTGAAGCTCCAATCTTCTTCAATGGAGTTCTTGAGAATAGAGAGAGAGTAGAGAGAATAAGGAACTTTAGGTTTAGATCTTTGGGGTTTTGTGTTTAAGTGATAAAAGTGAGGTAAATTGACTTAAAAATCATTATATACACGTCCCGTAAAGTACCCTAAATACCCCTCACTTAGTGAACTCCAATCTTCTTCAATGAAGTTCTTGAGAAGAGAGAGAGAGTAGAGAGAATGAGGAACTTTAGGTTTAGATCTTTGGGGTTTTGTGTTTGAGTGATAAAATTGAGGTAAATTGACTTAAAAATCATTATATACACGTCCCCTAAAGTACCCTAAATACCCCTCACTTAGTTGGACTCTTTAATGAAGTAAAAATTGATTTTTGAATTTCTGCATTTTCGTCGCGGACTTGAGCAATTCCCTGAAGATATTTGGAATTAAATTTCGAGACAGTAGAGTCCGCGACATGACCGCGTCGCGAACTAACTTTTTTCTCCTTGGGGGAGCTAGTCCGCGACGTTGAGCTATTCCCACCAAGTGCAAATTGCAAGCTGCCTTGGCAGCTTGCTTGGCCAAGGTTGGGGTCCTCCTAGGGGCCCCTTAGGGTGTCCCCGGGGTGTCGTATTCGAACGTTTTGACCTTATAAACATATATTTACCTAATTTAAACCTTTTTACAAGATTATACCACCATTCAACACTCCCAAACCTGCCCAAAACCTAAGGACATACTAGAACACATTCTTCTCTAGTTTTCGGACGTCGTGGTCGTTTCTTGATGTTTAGACTTTTAATCTTCCAAACCAAGTCAATTTCATTAATTTAGGTTTATAAAAAATAATTTTAACTATTTTTTTTAAGTCATTATTCATAAGGTGAGGGTCTAACTTAAGTCATAGAATTTCCGGGGTGTTACAATATCCCCTCCTTAGGAATATTTGTCCCCGAATGTCACTTGGACTTCTTTCTAGGGAGATAATGACTCAAACTAGTAGCACAACAACTAGTCACATCAACAACATCATATCATCATATCATATAGGAATTTAATCCACAACATAACTATGCTCAAAACTCTTTACTTCACATAAGTATAGGAGGAACGACCTTCTCCATATTCAATGAGCATCAACATATATATTAAGCAATCAACAAGACATTTCGTTAACAAGACAACATCAAGTATGCTCATTACAACTCTCATGAAGACAACATCACACAACATCTATGGGTGCAATTTCAACCATGAGAAACAAAATTCATGAAAACTCAAAATACAACTTAAGCATGAATTTTTTTCACAAAAATATGCACATACAAGGAAATCATATCATAATCATCAACACACATGATTTTCAATTTATACCAACTTAAGAGAGGCTACTAACCTCAACTTTGGCTAGGAGTAAGAGGAAAAGGATGAGGGTAGTGGGACTTCATGTTGGCCTCGGCCTCGGCCTCCCATGTTGCACCTCCCAGAAGCGAACTTCATTGAGGAGTTCGACGGTCTTGTCGTTCCACCTCTTGACCATACTTTTTTCTCCCTACACATGACCGCAACATATCAAGAAAATGTCGAAGATTTCCCTATGGAATTTCAAAATGTTAATTTCACGATCGATGACATCATTCTTGACGAATCATTCAATGATGTTTTTCCAAACCCTACCAATGATGATGCGTTTCAAAACCAAAAAAGCTTGGCAATATGTATCGCAACTTTTCTATCCGAGTGAAGAGGAACCGAAAAGGCTATTGGAATCGAATGATCAATGAATAATCGCACCAACCAAGTAAACTCGGCAACAACTTTCCTCATGGACCAATACTCAGCTTCAGCAGAGGTGAGGGAAATAGAAGTCTTCTTCTTTGACTTCCAGGAGATAGGAGAAGCACCAAGAGCTATGTAAAATCCACTTACAGACTTTCAAGAATTGGCCAAAGTCCCCCAATCCGAATCACGGAACGTTATCAACTCAAAGGATTGTGATGAAGACATGAATAATCCCAGACCAGGGTCCTTCAACAAGCAAAGGACACGTGGAACAGCATTCAGATGAGATCTTGCATATATTGGCTCAAATATTATATTGTAAAAGCAAGATCTGGGTGACTATGTGTGAGATAACTTAACTTTCCATGTAGATGGCGATACAAAGTTGAGTCTTTGATTGGATCACCTGAATTAGGAAGCAATTTTGATGTGGAATCAAAAGGGGAAGATACTGGAGTAAGGCCGAGAATATCAAATTTTTCCACCAAATCCAAATTGAACTTGTGTTGACTGAGAATTAGACCCCGCTACTCGGGAAGAACCTCCATACCAAGGAAATAGTGCAAGTTTCCCAAGTCTTTAATTTTGAACTCTTGATTTAGGAAGACTTTAAGTCCATTAATCTCTTCAATTTCATTTCCTGTTAACAAGATATCATCTACATAGATAGCCACAATACATATAGAAGAATTTGTTTTCTTAAAGAACAGGGAATAGTCATTTAACAAATGAGTAAAACCTTTGAAATTTAAGGCAAAATTCAATTTGGCATACCATTGTCAAGATGCATGTCAGAGCCTGTAAATGGATTTCTTCAGCCTACAAACATGATTTGAGGAAGGACGAGTAAGTCCGACTAGAAATTTCATGTACACCTCCTCATCTAAATCTCCATGTAAAAATTCATTATCCACATCCAGTTGAAATAATTCCCAATTCTTTTTTACTTCTATAGACAAGATACACCTAATTGTAGTCATTTTAACTACCGGTGAAAATGTTTCATTGAAATCTATTTGATCTCTTTGTATATCGCCTCTAATTACCAATCGATCTTTGAGTCTTTCCATGCTTCCATTTAAATGTTGTTTGATTTTATACACCCATTTATAGGGTAATGTCTTTCTCCCATGAGGTAACTCCACAACCTCCCAAGTTCGTTTAATTCAAGCGCTACAATTTCTTTAGGCATGACATTTTACAAACCTGGGTGATTCATATCTTGGGTATAGCTAATAGGTTCTTGGAGATTTGAAAGGAAATTTATGAATTCTTGATTTGTGGAAGACAAACTGGAAAAAGAAAACTAAGGAGGAGTAATCGAGGAAAGAAAACAAGAACTGGTGACATTGCTAAGTTGCAAAGCATTGCAGATATAATCCTTTAGATAAGTAGGTGTTTTATGAGACCTAGAAGATTTTCCAAGAATATTATCTATGACCATAAGAGAAATTGAAGGTGAGGGAATGTTATCATGAATAATAGGAGAATATAGAGAATCAAAGGCACCGGGATGATGATCATCAGAAAAAGCAGACATAGTGATAGGTAAAATAGGAATTGAATTATCCTATGTGGACAGATTATGAGGAACCAAAGTAGGCAAGGGATCCTTAGTACCAACACAATGATCCATAGGAAGAAAAGATTCAGTACATTCACAAAGTTTAGTAGAGGCAAAAGGAAATACGTTTTCATGAAATATCACATCTCTTGAAACAAAAATGTTCTTGGTTTAAAGATTAATTAACTTAAAACCTTTCTTTCAATAAGGATATCCCAAAAACACACATGACACAGCTCTAGGTTCAAACTTTGCCCTATGAACCGAAAGAGTGGAAGCGAAACATAAACATCCAAAACACTTAAGACTCTGATAATTTGGTTTAGACGTAAAATGAATCTCATAAGGTGTTTTGTATTTGAGAATTTGGAAGGAAACCTATAAATCAAATAGGTTGTTGTTAAAAGACAATAACCCCAAAACTTAATAGGTAAATGCAATTGAAAAAGAAGCGCTCTGGATGTTTATAATAGATGCATGTGTTTCCTTTCCACAACTTCATTTTGTTGTGGAGTGGAAACACAAGTTGTTTGGTGAATCATGCCTTGAGATGACAAAAATTCAGATTGCAGTTTTCAGTCCCCAATTCAAAAACATTATCTGATCTTATTTTCTGGACTCTAGTGTGAAACTTCCTCTCTATCATGATTTGAAAAGATTTAAGTACTGTAAAAGCATTTGATTTGGAAGATAGTAAGAAAGTCCATGTTCCTATACTAAAACCATCTACTATAGTGAGAATATATCTGAAATTGTCATGAGTAGGATTGTTGTAGGTAATTACGGATCAAATTTAGTAGTTTCTTCTCTTTAGGACTCTGTTGTAACTTCCTCCTTGTATAGAAGTTATAGATAAGTCTTACTTTTTTCTTAGTTTATCTCTTTCCAGTAGAATCTATATATACTTAGTCTACAATCAATAAAATACATCGTTCCTTTCATTCTACTGGCAACTTTATACTTTATATGGTATCAGAAGCCAATTAACTCTCACGAGTAAAATTCTGTCGAGAAACCCTCCCACCCTTCCAATTAAAATTACCCCAAACATCACTGTAACCAACTTTGATGCCAATACAATGATTGTTCAGTTTAATCTTGTCATCCAGTTACCAATCAAATTAAATAGAAGCCACAATTTTTCCCTTTGGAAAGCACAAGTGTCCATGCCTATGCGTGGTCACAACCTTTTTGGCCATCTCGACGAATCTCTCCTAACCCCTGCTCATACAGTGGCTCAAAATAATCAGGACGTCGAAAATCCTACATTTGTTTCATGGTATCGCCAAGATCAACTAATTCAAAATGCCATCTTGGCCTAAGTTGATCCAACTCTTGCTGCTACGGTTGTCGTTGCATCCACTTTCCAGGCTACTTGGGATGCTTTGCACACTGCGTATGCCAACAAATCGCAAACAAGGATCTTTAGTTTGCGTGATCGTCTCTCATGCCTCACAAAAGAAACCCTTCCTATCGCTGATTATCTGCACCAAGTTCGATCACTCTGTGATGAACTTGCCACTGTTGGAGCTCCTATGTCCAATGAGGAACTAATTGTCAAAATCCTCACTGGACATGGATCTGAATTCCGTGAAATATCAACTGCTAACCGTGCAAGAGATTATGTTATATCTTATCCGGAACTTTATGAGAAATTACTTGACCATGAACTTTTCATAGAGCATGAAGAAGCAAAGAATCCAGTCTCAACACCCATTGTTGTTGCTATTGCACAACAAACAAACATTCATCCTCGCCATGGAAACACCTCTAACAGGCGTTCAAATGCAAATCCCCCCAACACCAACCAGTCAAGGTGTTCCCATTCATGGAGTATTGTCAATAATAACCAACTGCAGCGTTATGACCCCACTCTGAAGTGCCAGTTATGTGACCGTCCTGGTCATTCTGCTAAGGTTTGCAGATCATAATCACACGATCACCTACAAGCCCGAGCAAACTATGTTGCTCGATCTCCAACTCAACGGGCTCCTTGGATTGTTGATACAGGCGCCACTCATCATATGGCCTCTAATGCGCAAAACTTTACTGATGTGCACACCTACCGTGGTCCAAAGGAGATAGCAATGGGGGACGATAACACCATTCCAATATATCATACCGGTAACACTAACTTAAGTGCATTGAATCAGCAATTTAAGCTTCTCAATACTTTATGTTCTCATTCTGTAAAAAAATATCTTTTTTCTGTTTCCAAATTTTGTTGGGATAACCATACGTCCATTGAATTCTTTCCATTTACTTATTGTGTGAAGGATCTGAGTAAGGGGGAGCCTCTGTTTCGCGGGCAAAATCGAGATGGGCTAAATGAGTGGTCGTCGGACAGTGCACATCATATCCCTTAATGCAATGTTATCGTTCCTCTACACCTGTGGAATCGGCGTTTAGGTCATCCTAATCATCGTGCTTTAAACACGATTTTTCATCAGTTTTCTCTCAAGTTTCACATTCTAGAACCGCTTCCATTTGTAATTCGTGTTATTCTAATTAAATGCACATGCTACCTTTTTCTGAAAATTCATTACAAAGTCAACGACCATTGCAAATAATTTATCCTGATTTATAGGGGCCATCTCCTGTTTTGTCAATTGATAACAAGAGATATTATGCCTTATTTGTTGACCAGTACTCGAAATACATGTGGTTGTTCACTATAAAATCAAAAAAGGAAGTTCTTGATTTCTTTCAAGCTTTACATTCCTTACTTGAGCATCGGTTTCAAACCAAAATTATGTCTCTATATACTAATGGTGGTGGTGAGTTCCAAGGTTTATCCTCATATCTCAAACCTCATGGTATTGAACACTTAGTGACACCTCTATACACACCTCAAAGAGTGGCATCATATGAATGCAGACACAGACATGTAGTTGAGACTGCCAAAACCTTGTTGCATCAAGTCTCCTTTCCCTCATCTTTTTGGAGTTCTGTCTATCACCAAGAAGTTTACCATATAAACCATCTAACCACTCCAAATTTACAAAATAAATGCCCTTATGAAATTTTATTTCAAGAGGCTCCAAAGTATGAATCCCTTAGAGTTTTTGGTTGTTTATGTTACCCGTGGCTTAAACCATATGCCAAAAATAAGTTAGAGTCAAAATCGACTCCTTGTGTATATTTAGGATTTTCTAATAAACATTACTGCCACCAATGTTTTGATCCCGTCAAAAACAAATTGTACTTATCCAGGGATGTTCAATTTTTGGAAGCCACCTATCATTTTCATAATATTTTTTCGAATCTAAAAATCCAACAGAGCACTGATATCGCTTGGGAAATTTGTTCTGATGATCTACATGTGACTAATAAACCATCAAGTTTAGATTCTTGTCATCCCCTCCCAGATGCTCTGCCTGGGCACCCTCCCCGGCCCAACTCAATGCCTGCCAGAGTAGAAGGTGTCTAAGTTGCTTCAGGTAATTCTCAGACTTTATCGGTTCCTTCATTGCCGCACACCATTACACCACCACCGGATAATACTCATCCCTCATCGTCACCCAGACCATTAATCACCTATCAACATAAAAATCACTTATCAACGTAAAAATCACTAACAACTAAATACCTCAGTGTTACTACTCCCTTCTCATATACCTCCCCCAACCTACCTTCTTAGTCATCTGCCAATAACCCTTACCAACCTGCACTTGCTTTGACTCCATCTGATCCTTCACCCATGGTGACAACTTCAAGTCATCCCATGGTCATACGCTCCAAAACAAATAGTCTCAAACCCAAGCAGTTTAGTGTCAATGTTCAACTTTCCTCGTCCTTTGTTCCTCATACATACAAACAAGCATGTCCTAACCCTCACTGGAGAGAAGCGATGCAAGCTGAATTAGATGCACTTATTAGGATTTTTTTTATTAATAATAGAAAAATAAATAAAAACAGTAAAAACGGGATTAGGCCCAAACAGCCCAATCCCAAAATCTGAAAAAAGACTAGAATAGGAAACAAAAACTAAGGAAAGACAAAAAGGGAAAGTTAAGCCCTCATATTTTCAAGTAACCAAAGTCCCGAAACTTCAAACCGGCAGCAATGTTGGATCTCCGTCGATCTCCTTCCTCCACGATTCATTCCAGCGACAATGGTGGACCTCCATCGATTGAATCTTTCTGCAAATGATGAGATAAGAGTTAGACCTTACTCACAGTAGAACTAGGGAAGCTTATTGTCGAGCTTGGATAGAGTACACCAAGATGTTAAACCTCTCACTAACGCCACGATTCTTGTTCATTGAAGACTTCTTCAGTTCAAACAAACTTGATCCAGTTCCTGTGTAAGAGGTAATCCCCAACCCATATCGATTATTCAACAAGCAACTCACGTTTACATTGTTATGCAGTGCCCTTATACTGATGTACAAATCGATCTTATTTGGGGCTTCCTCCAGGTGGTAATCTTCCGTTCTCACTCAGATAAGTATAACCACAGCCTTACCAATTGTTGTTGTCTCTATCAGTGCCTTCTAGAGTACCATTTTCCTTAAACCTTTGCCTTTTGACGGATTGAGCTCCGAGGGAACTGATACCACTGTCTAAAAATCTAGGATCTAAAGTCCATGGACATCTAATAGGTATTTCTTTCATCTCCTCTACTTGACTTATACTGTAACTGCATTCCATTTTTTGCAACGATTTTAATTCCATACTACAAACCATAGAATTTGTTTTGTATTTTAGTAATTCTATTGTTTGGAATATAATTTGCATCCATGATTAGTAGGGATTTTCCTTCCTTTGGTACTTCTTGAATTGATTGGAAAGTTTTAATCTCTGTACCTGCAAAAGAAAAAAATAAAGTTAGTTAAGTAGTCTGCCACTTTGTTGCCTTCCCTGAACGTATGTAACACCTCAACTTCCCTTTTGTTTCTCAAAAATTCAATCTTCTTAATCAGCACTTTTATACTCCAAGGGACCTCCGAACTCCCATGTAAAATCTTGGTCAATACCAGTGAATCCGTCTCTAAACACACAGGGAGTAAATTATGTGTAACACCATAATTTAAACCTTTCTCCGTAGCACTAGTTTCAGCCTCCAAACCTGTTTTTATGCCAAGATCATAGGTTGCAGCAAATATAAGTTCTCCTTTCCAGTTTCTGATGCAAAACCCACTAGCACTTTGTCCAAGGTTTCCTTTAGAAACTCCATCTGAGTTACACTTGTAAGTCCTCTCCATAGGAGGTTTCCAGTAAATGACATTAGGAACTACAGTTGGTTTAAATCCTTAAAAGAAATGCACCAAATTTGGCCAATCCTCAAGGATATTCCTTATCCAAGGATATCTAAAAACAGCTAACCAGTGCATGTTCATGTTTACTTCCATCATCATGTCTTGCACATTCATTTTGTCACCATATCTTATTCTATTCCTCCTTTTCCAAATTTTCCAGAGTATTAGACCAGGTATAGCATTGAATAGGGGCCTTAGCTTAGATGAACAATTTGCATTCCACCACTTATACAGTTTGTCTTTTATCTGAAGAAAAGGACCTTCTACATCAGCAGCTCTAGCAAAACTACTCCACATCTAATTAGCAGTAGGGCAGGAAACAAAGAGGTGTTGAGAACTTTCAGTAACCATCTGATCACAACATCAACACACCATCTCCTCCTTAGTTTCAAATTTTGCTAATACTTCACCAATGGGGATCCTTTTCATTGTCAATCTCCAGAAAAAGAAAGATACCTTAAGAGGTACACCCTTCTCCCAAATCCTAGCAAAAGTATCATCCTCAACTCCAGGGGTTCTAATAAAGTCCCAAGCAGACTTAACTGTGAATTTCCCAGAGTTGTTTAACATCCACATAGGATTATCTTTTTCCTCTAATTCTTGGAATCTCTCAATATTATTGAGAATATGTTTTAGAACATTCTCTGGGAACACATTCCTTAAGAGCTCTTCAGTCCAACTCCCTTCATGAAATAATTGATCAACATCTATTTGCATCTATTTGTTAGTATATGACACTGATAGGTAATAATATAAAGCACCTAATTGTGTCCAATTGTCAATCATGATACTAGAATGCCCACAATTTGGTTGCCACCATATTTCTTGCTAAAAAAAAATCTCTAGCAGCTAGCATATATTTCCAGGTTTGGGAACCCCCTTTCCACTTTACTGTTTGTGGTCTGTGTATTTTATGGTATTTATTCTACATAAACTGGAACCATATAGTATTTTTTGTTCTAAAGTTCCACTACAATTTTGTAAATAAAGCCCTTGAAACATCAAATAAGGATCTAAATCCTAGTCCACCTTGTTTTTTGGGTAAACATACGTTATTCCAGGAAACCAGTGTTTATCTCTTCCTACTTCCTTAAAATTCCATAGAAATCTTGCAAAGATTCTATGAAGGTCATGAATGACACACTTGGGAGGAATGATAGCACACAACTGATATATAGGAACTCTGTAATACATTATTGATCAATACAGTCTTACCCCAAAAGACAGAAGTTTCCCTTTCCAAGATCGAATTTTGTTTTGAACCTTTTTTATAAGTTCAGAGAAATAAATTTTCCTTTTCGTTACATGCCCAATTGGACACCCAAGATAAGTTAATGGGAACTTACCTCTAGGAAAACCAGTACACTTTTCTATCATCTAGATATCGCCTTGTGCTGCCTAGTGATAAACAAAATATGCACTTTTCTCTTTATTGATTTTTTTACCAGATTGGGATGCATAATCTTGTAAAGTCTTCATAATAAAGTTCAAGGAAAATCTATAGGCCTTAGCAAAAATGATAGTGTCATCATCATAGGCAAGGTGATTAATCTGTTCACTCTACTTTGGAAGACCAAACCCTTAATACCCTGCATAGCTGAACAAATTATTAAGGGCCCTAGTAAGGACTTTAGCTGTTAGAATGAATAAAGAAGCATATAAAGGATATCCTTATTTAACACCCCTAGTAGAGTGAAAAAAACCACAAGCTTGGCCATTGACCAAAACAGAATACCAATTGTTGGCCACTAGTCTCCATATTTTATCAGTAAACACTTCGTTAAAGCCCATTTTTTCCAACACTTTAATTAAAAAGCTCCAATCTACCTTGTCATATGCTTTATTCATGTCAAGTTTAAACACCACATTAGCAACTTTAATCCTCTTCCTGATATCCACAATGATCTCCTAAGCAAGTAGGACATTTTCTGTAATACTTCTTCCTTTGACAAAACCACATTTATTAGCAGAAATAAGAGAAGGTAAGAATACTTCCAGTCTATCATGAACAACTCTGGAAATAACTTTGTTAAGAAAGTTGCTAAGACTGATAGGCCTTAGATCAGCAAATGAACTCACCTTATCCTTCTTAGGAATCAAAACAAGATTTGTATGAGTGATGGATTTTGGGAGTGCCATCCCTTTTTTTAAAAATCAATCACCACCCTCACAACATCCTCTCCTACTATATCCCAGCAAACTTGATAGAAGTGCCCAGTCAGACAATTAGGTCCACTAGTACTATTCCCATTAAGTTCAAATACCATCTTTTTAACCTCCTACAAAGTGGAACTCTTATTTAGCATTTCATCATCTTCCGCCTTAATCAAAGAGGGAATTAATTCCACAAGGGATAATTTAGACTCATGTATATCACTAGAAAATTGATCTTGATAGAATTTTACAACATTTTCCTTAACTTCACTTCCTTCAGCCCATGTACCATCAACTTTCTGCATTTTGGAGATTTCTAATCTTCTCCTTCTTCGTTTTACAATATTGTAGAAGAATTTGGTGTTCCTATCTCCTTCAATGAACCATTGCATCCCAGCCTTTTGTCTCCAGAAATCCTCTTCAAACTTCAAGTATTTTGTATATTCTGCTTGAGCTCTATTTAGGATGATTCTATTAGCATTAGTAGGAACATCCTCAAACAATTTTTCTTTGATTTTCAGAATTTCCTCCCTTACAATTAATTGCTTGAAAATATCCCCAAAACTTTCTCTACTCTACATAGAAAGAGCTAGTTTAGTCTTCTTCATCTTGATCATTAAATTAATAAACACATCATCAGAATGATCATCAACCCAACTCAGTCTAATCAGATCTTTGAACTTCTCCTTTTCAGAGCAAAAGTTAAGGAATCTAAAAGGTTTGTGGAAATGGACAATTTGAACCCCACAAGACAGCAACATAGGAGCATGATAAGACCCTGTCCTAGCTAGATGTTCCAAATCCACATGACTCAACCCTTCCAGAAATTCTTGATTCCCCACAACCCTGTCTAATCTTTTAAAAATACATTCTCCATCTGACCTCCCATTCCACCAAGTGAAAGGGTTGCCCTTGAATTTAATATCAAATAGTTCACAAGAACTGATACAAAAAGCAAAATCCTTCACCTCATTTGGATAGACATTAAGTCCATAATAACATTAAAGTTCCCTCCAACAAACCAGGGGATTTCATATTTTACCCAATGGCATACAAATCCTTCCACGATTGAAGTCTTTCAACTGTTGTACATTTAGCATAGACAATAGTATTAACCATCTAATGCCCACTAAGGAATCACATTTTAATAGTCAATTGTTGTTCAAAATAAGAAACAACCTCCACCTGAATATCCTCCTTTACAAACAACCAAATTTTCCCATTGAAGTTATAATTTGCATAGGCCATGCCTAATATCCTTTTAAATTGCTAGATCTACCTAGTCTCTTGAAAAGGTTCCATTAAAGGAACCAAATCAAACTTGTGATATCTATGAAGCATTTGAACACTATGGAAAGAGTGCTTAGATCTAACTGATCTAATATTCCATATTATTGTTTTAAATATCATTTTAATATAGCTCTACCATACAGCAAAGGGTTCATCCTAATAGGCTTATCGCCTTGAGACTTACTCTTCTTCTTCTTTGATTTCCTTTGAGGGGAACCTCCTACACTATTTAAAATTTGTGCATGATCACTATGATTTTCAACTTCATCCCTATCTATTACTAGATCAGACATGGAATTTGGTTCCATTTTATCCTTCGATGAATATGGTTGAGTGCAAGTGGTTGTTTCGTATAAAACATAAATCTGATGGTTTCATTGACAGGTATAAAGCTCATCTTATTGCAAAGGGATTTACCCAGCGTCCAGGCTTAGACTTCCATTCCACCTTTAGCCCAGTAGTCAAACCAGTTACTATTTATTTGGTGCTTACCATTGCGACACAGTACAATTGGCCAATCTAGCAGATTGATGTTAATAATGCATTCTTACAAGAAAGCCTTAAGGAAGAAGTTTATATGAGGCAGACACCAGGCTTTGAAGATCACAGTATCTCCACCCATGTCTGTAAGTTGAATAAAGCAATCTATGGCTTGAAACAGTCCCCTCGAGCTTGGTAAAATGAGCTCAAAAATTATTTGCTAAATGTTGGGTTTGTCAAGTCCCAATCTGATTCTTCTTTATTTATTTTGCATAATTTTGGATTCACTTTTTATGTTCTTATCTATGTGGATGATATAATCATCATTGGAAATCATATTCGTGGGGTTTGTCATACAATCGATGGTCTTTCCACTCGTTTCTCCTTGAAAGACCTGGAACAGCTCCATTATTTTTTGGGTGTTGAGGTATCTCTTCTACTGCTCGTCTTTTTTTGTCCCAGCAAAAGTATATTATGGATCTTTTAGAGGATGTTGGTATGCTAGACAGTAAAGGAGTTCCTACACCTATGACCTCAACTACCATTTTGACAGCTTAAGTGAATGATCCTCCAGCTAATGGTACTTTTTATAGGTGGGTAATTGGAAAGTTGCACTACTTATCCTTTACACGCCCTGATATTGCCTTCACAGTTAGCAAGCTCTCTCAATTTATGCAAAATCCATGCCACTCTCACTGGAAAGGAGTCAAGCGATTGCTTTGTTATCTTCGTCACACCTGCCAATATGGTATACAGATTGCCAAAGCTCCATATTCGTGTTTGTTTGCTTACTCAGATTCAGATTGGGCTGGTGATCCAAATGATCGCACTTTTACCTCTGGCTATATCACATTCTTGGGCAACACACTAACTTTCTGGGCCTCTAAGAAACAATGATTCGTATCTCGGTCCTCTACAGAAGTTGAGTATTGAGTTGTGGCTGCTGCTGTTGTAGAAACCAATTGGATTACAAATCTTCTTCATGAACTTCGGCTTTAACTTAAGGGAGTTCCACAGGTTTTCTGTGACAACATCAACACCACTTACATTTGTTCCAGTACGGTCTTTCATAGTAGGATGAAGCATGTTGCCATTGGTTTTCACTTTATTCGTGAAAAAGTTCAGAATAAGGATATTGAAGTTCACCACCTTCACTCAGCTGATCAAGTGGCTGACATACTAACAAAACCTCTTACTAGAGATTCTTTTGTCCAGCAATTTTCCAACTTAGGTATTGTTGACACCACCAACTTGCAGGGGCGTAATAACGGATCAGATTTAGTAGTGTCTTCTCTTTAGGACTCTGTTGTAACTTCCTCCTTGTATATAAGTTATACATAAGTCTTACTTTTTTATTAGCTTATCTTTTTTATGTAAAATCTATATAAACTTAGTCTACAATCAATAAAATACATCGTTCCTTTCATTCTACTGGTAACTTTATACTTTATAGTAGGGTCCCAGGTCTCTACATGAATTAATTCAAAAATATATTTTCTAGAAAGAGAACTAGAGGGAAAAGGGAGTTTGTACTGTCTTGCCATTGGAAAAATAATACATGGAGATTTAATGGGAAACTGGAATAGACAAAAAAATTCTCATATTGATTAAAGGCATATGAGCGGGTCTATAATGCCATAGCTTCTCTTTTACATTTGAAACAACAATATTTATACTACAATCTAACATAGGGAGAGGACTGGCAACACAATGCCTTTTGGAATTAAAACTTGACTAGATATTAAACTATCCCTAGAAGTTGCAGCTTTAGGCTCGATTTTAGAATGTAGAGTCCATCTTTTTCTTCACAATCTCCAGTGGATAATTCATTGAAGGTCCCTGTAGAAAGCAAGAATCAAGATTGAAGAGAACATGTTGACTAAGTTGTTTACATAACTTGTGCACAAACATAAGATTGAATTAAAAAGATGGATTATAGAGAACACAATGCAAGATCAAGTTTGGCAGAAAAGTAACAGAACCATGATGTGTGACCTTAACTTTGTGAGAATTGGGAAGAGTCGCCATGATTAAATTTCCTAATGACTTAAAATTAGAAAAAAGATGCTTGTTAAAAGTCATATGTTCAAATGCACCACTGTCCAATATCTAAGATTTGGTGTCTATTTTAACCAAAAATTAATAAGAATCGAAAAACCTTTTCATACCAGCACAATTGGCACTCGTGGTAGCTTTGGCATTGTTATCACTTTGCTATCCCAATTTTAATTGTCGAAGTAATTGCAAAAATTCACCTATGTTCTCCTGAGTTAGTGTTTTTTCCATTTGAGAACCCACTTCCCCCTTGATCAACCTCCTCTACAGTGTGGTAAGCATTGTCAGCCAAGGTTTGGAATCTCTTTTCCTTTGTGAACTTGAAATCTGGAGAAAATTCATGAATCATGTAGAATTTGTCAATGCTATGACCTGGCTTTTTACAGTAGGCACATGTGCTTGAATTCTTCTTTGATACAAACAGATCCCTTTGGTGGTTTGAAACTAGGATATAAAAGATGCAGAGCCCTCTGGATAGACATGAGAATTATTGATTTCTCGTTGCTTTTCATCTTGGATAACCAAGGAATAAGGCTATCCAATAGAGGGTAAATGGGATGACAAAAAAATATTGCTCCTAACACCAATAAAGGACTCATTCAGTCTCGGAAGGAATTGTAACAACCTTCCATCTTGATGGAATTTCAAAAGTTTTGCCTTAGTACCACAATCGCACACACAAACACAAACAGCAAAAAGTGTTTAACACATCTAGTTCATCCCATAGACTCTTCATTTTAGTGAAATAGTCAGGTATACTAGAGTTACATTGCACCACAACATTCAGTTCCTTTTGTAACTGGAACAATTTTTCACCATTCGTCTGACCAAATCTATCTTCTAGGTCGCTCCAGAGTTCTTTGACACTTTGAGAATAAAGCACTGATTCAGCTATTTCTTTAAATAAGAAGTTGAGAAGCCACGAGAGAACTATGTCATTGCAGCATGACCATACCTTTTGAAAAGCCAAATCTGCAATTGGAATAGCCAGTGAACCATCAATGAACCCAGGTTTGTTTTTGGCAGAGAGCATAATTATAACAACCCTTCTCCATCCACCATGGCTTTTCCTATCAAACACTACGGAAACAAGAATCATCCTAGGATAATCATAGGGATGAATATAGTAGAGATGAGTTGCATCGATGACATTATTTCCAGCAGAAAGAGTACTTGGAGTGCTTTCAATAATTTGATCGAAAGTAGAAGACGTGGGTGCCATTGTAGAGAAGATGAAGAAAACAGAAAATGAAACAAGGATTTTAGTCAGATTCTAAACCTTCTCAGATACCATGAAAAAATAGCAAAAATTGATTGAGATAAAATTCTCTTGTTTTTACATGATCATTGTATAGATGTGTATATATACAACTCACGGAATACATGAATAACAAACTGTGAAAAGATAATGGAGAACGTGACTGACCACTATGAAACGTGGCCTACTTTATCTAACAAACTAATGTGTCCTACTTTATCAAACAAACTAAAAAATAATTACAAGGAATAAAAATATATATCTGACTAATCTTTCAAAAGCCTTTTCAGACAAGAAACACACTTAACAGACCTCTGTCTTCCTCTTCGTTACTACATCACCATTATCTACACAAACATATGTTAACAAGTATTTTATGGGTAACTAAATGAGATGACTTTAGACAAGTTTTGAATGTGAACTTTGTAATTAATTGACTATGTTTCATATGTGTAGGTGTGCGAATTCAAGTGTTGAACATGATTAGTGAGAAAGGCCAATAAGAATGCTAAAGAAAGAAAAGAGAATAAAAATGTGCATCTGCTGAGCTATTGCCCACCCGCGCAGTGGTCGCGCATTCAAGTGCCTAGCTGCATGCCCACGCGGAAACATTCAAGAAATTGCTACCTCTCCGCGCGCCGGTCGTGCGCTTGGGCTCTCAAACGCGCGCCCACACGGCGTGTAGGCGTGACTTCATTAAAGGAAGGGTATTTTTAGAATTTTGCGGGAAACCCTATGATGTATGATGTTGGAGCTTTCCCCAGGGGGATGTTTTAATCGAAAAAGGGGAGAAAAAAAGACACTAGGTTACGAAGAGAGAAAGGGGAACACGTGGTACACAACTCGAATCCAAAACGGAAGTTGGGATTCAAAGTTTGATTGTTGTGTCTTCTTTTTCATCTTTGTTCTTAGTAAACGTTTATATTCCATGGAGTAGATTCTTAAGGGGTATTTGACAAACATGTTGTATTCATGAATCTATTGGGATTTTGTTTTCATTCTTATGCTTGAACTTGTTATGGAAATTTGAATTAAATTTATTTAATCGAAAGAGGAATATCTTGGTGAATATTGTTGAATAGTTTTGTTGGATTGAATCAATATATTTTCTCTAAAGTAATTGAAGGAGCTTGTGATCATTATTGATTAAATCTCAAGGAAAAATAGTCGAAGTATGTTACTTCCTTGAGAACAATCATTAACATGTTTTTGCATATTAGAATCACCGGGGTATAATTGGTTTATTCTTTAACTAAAGATTTACTCGGAAGAGAAATCTAAAGCTTAAGGATACTCTAATAAGCTATCGAATTTGAGAGAATCGTGAGAACTTTAGATGTGATAAATGAATGTGGTCAACCCAACTATCATTATGCGCTTGTTTCTTCTTGTACCCTCTCTTTTATTATTGATATTAAACTTCATAGTTACCAATTGTTTTTAATTATATTTAGTCTATAATAGTGGTTCATAACCACCACCAACTCTTTTCTTTTGATCACCTGAATATTAGTTAGCATGATTTGATTGAATTATTATTTGTACCAATCCTTGTGGAGACGATCTTTATACTATACGATCTTTGACTAGTGAAGCGCTAAACTTATAGTGTGTTTGTGCTCGTCAGTATTCTCAAGGAATCGGCTTGCAAATTCACAACTATTACGTATTTCTTTCTCGGCAGCAACTAAGTCTTTTCTTCAAAATTAATGGCTATTGAAATTTCTTTTAGTTAGTTAAAGGGTTGATCTTATTAGTGCAGGTAGCACTTATTATTTAGATAAAAAGAGAATTAATTTTTTCTTTTCATTTTTATTTTGCTGGAAATATTTGTTATTACTTAATAGTTCAGTTGTATAAGATTGAAATATTCTTTTAGACTTTCATACTCTTTATTAAGAAAAGTCTAAGCTATTGGTATATCAACATTTCATATCCTTATTAATGATTAAAACATGATTAAGAAATTTCTTTAATGATCAATAGTCTTGTTGAGGTTTGTTTAATGACAAGAAACAAGAAAAAAGTTAATTATATCCTTGAGAGGAAAAATAGGATCATGTAAGAACCATCAAAATGCTAAAAAGGAAAACACTCTTCGTAACAAAAATTAATTTATTTTTAGAAATCCAAAATAATGATCACATTTAATAAATTTAAAAAAAAAAAAATTACCAGGCATGTGTCCTGTGGTGAAATACACGCACCTGACATGTTATTTCATCATTTAATAAAAAAAAATTAAAAAGTTCTCCTCCTTCCTCTTCTTTTTTTTCCCCAATCATTTCTTCAACACCATTTTTTACCTCAAAAAATTTCTATATTTCTAAAAATTTATAAAAATGAATATTCTAGTCATCTTTAAATCTACTCCAAATCTCTAGAGCCTAGAAGATAGTGGTCCTAATCAAATCTTTCATTCAACCAATTCAACAATTTTTCCCTATTTTTTTACATTTCGGTTGATCTTCTTCCTTAGACAATTTCAGATACATATTAAATGGGTCATGAACATTCGAGATCAGATTCAACCCCTGAAGATTCCCTTGACAGCTCAAAATCATCGCGGATGAGAAGACCAATTTGTGACACCAATTTGAGAAACCTCTCTCTTCTCCATTCTTTATTCTTTCTCCCTCTAAAATTTTCATGATTAATTTATATTTTGAGTTTTTGATTTTGATTCTTCATGGGTTTTAAGAGAACATGTAGGATCTTTCTATAAAAATGTAGAAGAAATTGATTTGTTTTAGTTCATTTTAATAAGTTTGAAAAATATTTATAAATATACAAATATTACTTCACTTTGATTTTGCTACTCATGAGTCCATGACTTTAAAAAAATTAATTAATGGATATGTTTTTTAAAAAAATAAATTTAATTTGTTAGATATGTTCTAAATAAGTCTATTGAAAAATTATTTATACAGAAAATGCATTAGTTGTTGATAATTTTTATACCAAACATCCATTGAAAAATCTTCAATAATGATAATGGTGAAAAAGGTATAGGTGTATAGATAAATAAGAAGAAAGAAAGAGAAAGAAAAAAGAAAATCAGAAAAAATGGAAATTAAAAAAAATAGGCAACTAACTCTCTCAAAAAGAGTGAAATGCACTTTTTATGCTAACTCAGCACTTAAAGGGTTATTTATTCTATTTTAAAGTAGTTCAGGGGGTAATAGGACTCCCGCGAAGGATAGGTGTGTAGTTGGAAATCCGGTAATAGG
Source organism: Solanum okadae (assembly GCA_036553675.1). NCBI lineage: Eukaryota > Viridiplantae > Streptophyta > Magnoliopsida > Solanales > Solanaceae > Solanum > Solanum okadae. The sequence goes on from CM071681.1 coordinate 36,317,513, forward strand.
CTGGGGGGGCGGGGTCATTTGGCCATTTTCTCTTTAAAAAATTGAATAATTTACACTAAAGGTATTGGTTCATCCAACTACAATGAGAATGCTTCCTGTAGAAAAGACATGCACATAAGTCTTAAGAAATAAATCAATACTTATGACATACATTATCATATCTATTGGAGATGAGGTGACACTTTAATTATATTTTATAATTTTAAAAATTTCTAAGAAAAAATATATGCAGTCAAAGAATTGTTATTATTAGATAGCAATAGTGTCAAATGGGACTACACGTGCATTGCATGTGCCAGAGACTAGTATTATTAAAAGTGGAAATAAAAAAAGTATAAAAGTTGGATTACGATTTTACCCTTGCTATAAATTAAATGTTATAAAATATTTAACTATTTAAATATTAAATTTTTTCATTTTAATTAAAATGTTAATAACTTTTGGAATTCCTTAGATTAATTCCTAATTGAATATCTAATTTAATAATATTTATCATCTATACTAGTAGTAGTAGTAGTCTTAAGAAGAACTTGAAAAATTATGTACTAATTTTGTATTTCATTTTCCATGTATATTGTAAAATTTATAAAGTCTTAAAAAGAATGTGTGCATCGTATTTTCTTTCCTTCTTTGCTCTCTTCTTTTTTGTGTTTTCTCTCTATTAGAACTTTTAAACATTTATTAGTAAGTATTGTATTTTAGTACTCATTATATGCATGTTTTCACAGAATTTTAATCCATAAAAATTCACATGAAATACACGTGCAACACATGTGTCCAGAATCTAGTCTGAATGATATGACTGAAAGATCTGTAGAAGTAAACAACTAATGTCTGATGTAAAGTCTCTACTAACTAGAATAAAGAAGATTTATTTTTTGTCAGGACATGGCTCCTAGCTATCGCAAAACAATTAATTGTCTTGATGGAAAATTTAACTACTTACTACTTTTTGAAGTCTCCAAATGAGGAGGACTCGCCAACTACTAATTGGAAAGTTGCAACAGAAAAGTTTGCGGTCAATACATAGTATGTACTGAGTATATAGGTGACACTAAGCATAATCAGCTCGAGTGGAAACAGGTAACAAGAATTTATGAGTTTTCAATAATAGACACTGAAATAAATGAAAGACATCTTAAAATCGGTGTATAAATATCATTTGAGAATCTGCTTTCAAATACATAAAGGTGAATCTATTGCAGTATACCTGAACTAAAAATGAATCTAAGATGTCATATCATTTCAAAGAAAGTCAGAGGTTTTCTAGTTATTTCCTAATGTAAGGAATTTCCAACTACATTAGTCATTTTTTAGTAAATATAAATATAGAGTGCACACACATAATACATATAACTCAAAGGAGCATTTGTTTTCTTCTTTCAATAAATAAGGAGCGATAATGTATTATTGTATAATCATATCACACATAGAGAAGACAACAATTACCCTCCATTAGTTAATGATAGGTGTTTAAATTTATACTATTATACATTGAAGCTACGTGAACAATGAGGACTATTAGTAGATCTTATGCTATCTACAAAATTGTTAATCTGTGATGTTTCTGCAACATGAACACTCCATCTTCAGGTGACTTCACCAGAGGAGCACATCCTTTAAGTGGAATCATGCAAGAATAGGTGATATACTTGACACTATCAATTAACACAACTACGAATATTTAAAAGAGCGACTTCAGACCCATGATGTTGGTTAGAAAATGAGATATTTCTAAATAATCCCTTTTAATGGTTCTTTCTTAATATTATGTTTAGTTTGTACAAGAAAGGTAGTCCTTGTTTTATGGAATATGTTTTATGATAAAGTACAATAGTGGTTAGATAGGTAAGGTCTCTACTAATTTTTGACAAGCTTATATAGCTATATGTGTATGCCTTTAGTAACATGTTAAATATTTATAGGAGAAAATTATCACATATGGGTGATAAATATGAAGGTTTATCTCAAAGCTCTTAGTCTATGGGAAACAATTGAAAGTGAAGATTATCCTACTCCACTTTGACCAAATCCAACAGTTGCACAACTGAAGATTTATGAAGATGCGCAGTCAAGGAAACCAAAGGCTATCACATGTTTTCATTCACACTTTCAGATGTGATTTTCACAAGAATTATGGCTTGTGGAACACCTAAACAAGCATGAGAGAGGATAAAAGAGGAGTTCAATGGAAGTGATAAAGGGAAGGTTGTTAAACTCTTAACTCTCAAATGAGAATTTGAGATGTTAAAGATGAAAGAAGGAGATACTATGAAAGTGTATTATGCCAAACTTGTGGAGATTGTAAGCAAAATAAGTTTATTTTGTTAAACCTTTTCAGATTCAAAGGTTGTGGAAAAGATGATGATAAGCTTACCAACAAGGTTCAAGTCTTATATTTCTGCAATAGAGGAATCTTGTGATCTGAAGACTTTATCTATAGCGGAATTGAGCGGCAAGTTGCAAGGTCGAGAACAATGATCAAGTATAAAAGATGAACAAGTAGCTGAAGTGGCATTTCAAGAAAACCATAAAGATAAGCAACATGAGAAGGAAAATATAAGGATATACGAAGATAAAGTAGTAATGGGAAAAACATGGAAGGAACCTTCAAAGAAAGGAAAGTCTCAACCTTTCAACCATTGTAAAACAATCAATCATCGAGAAAATGAGGATTGTTGGTTCAAAGGAAATCCATTGATCCAATGCAGATTTTGTAGAAAAATGGGTCATAATGAGAAGAGTTGTAGGTTCAAGCAGAATCAACCATAACAACGCCATGTGCAACAAGCAAATTTTACTGAAGAGACAGACTAGAAAGAAGAAAGATTGTTTATGACTTCTCATGAAGAAAACATAACCAACAAAGCCTCATTGTTCATAGACAGTGGATGTACGAGTCATATGTCACACAATGAGCTCATGTTTCACACACGTGACAAGTCAATCAAAAGTAAAGTTAGGATGTGTCACGATCCAAAGGTACACCCTAGATGAAACATGGCGTACTCGACCCCGAAGGATTCTCATACAAGCCACTTAGTATATCATAACATAAGATAATAGAAAAGTGTGGAATTTAAAAACATTTTTCATACAATCAAAGTCTTTATAAAATGAAGCGGAAGTCTTACTACACTTTTGTCTCAAAGCATCTACAACAATACTTGAATAACTCTTGGGACACAGCCCATACAATAGTGTAACATATAAAGAAAGACATAAAAGGAATTGGTGGCTTTATCCTCGATGCTATGAGGACTCACCAAGTCTTCAACTCCTTGCTCCTATAGAAACCTATCCTCAAGAATGGAACTCAAAATCACCAAACCCTACATTTGATGAGAATGTAGGCAAAAGTATGTGTTAGTACAAAAGTACTAAATAAGATAGCTAGCATAACATCATAAGAGCATAACATAAGGGTTAGTCAACATAATTCATAATCCATAAGCATAAGAGACAATAACATAATCATAAGCATAATCTCTAACATAGACATAATGCAAGCATTAGTCATCATAAAGCACAGTCCATATACATAGTCAAGTCTTAGACTTTCATATCATAAGAAAACTACTTCATAAGTAACCTCCAAGTATACTTGTGCAATGCATGGATAGGATCCCATAATCCCATACATGTTAAGTACTCCCTTTGGTCATCATAATCATACTTAACATCTTAGGATCTCATCCTTAGCATAATTCTCATAGACAAGGGAACCTTCACCTTTAGTCAAACATATCAAGGAAGGCACTATAGCAACAATCCAAGCTAAGCATAAAACATATAAGCGAAACACTTCATGAGTCACCTCAAGGCAAGCTTGTGCAATGCATGAAAAAGACCCTATAATCCTACCCATGCTAAGCTATACACTTTAGGTTCTTCATTCATGTTTATCATCTTTTGTTATCATAGACAAGGGAAATCACCTCTAGTCATGCATGTATTGGACGGGGCCCTTCAAGCTAAAATCCAAACTAGTCATGCTCATGTTCATAAATGCAAGGGGAATCACCTCAAGGCATACATGTCATGGAAGGCCTATCAAGCTACAATCCACGCTAGACATGTTCATATTACTCTTTACTTGTTTTAAGACATAGGAACTCACCTCTCTATGTTTATCATAAGGGAAAATGGGTATTCACCTCTCTATGTCTATCATATAGTCCAAATGGGTATTCACCTCTTACTTTACATATAAAGTCATAGGTATTCGCCTCCATAACTATTTTAGGGAAACATAGGTATTCACCTCCATGCCCCACCATTATATGATGTAGGCATTCGCCTACACATCATTACATAAGGATCATAGGTATTCGCCTCCATGATCAACATAAAGGCTAATGGGTATTCACATTTTGCCTTACTATAGAAGTCACATTTTAAGGGTAGTCACCACATACTTCTTATATCATGTCATGGTCAATCTCCTCATGATTATCTATTTAGGGATAAGGGGAGTCACCTCATATCCCTCTCATACAAAGGTCTTTAGGGGAATCACCGCAAGCGTCATCACATTTCATAGTACTTAGACTTAGATTCATTTTAGATTCATATTCATGCATAATACCATATCTAGAATTCTACATTAGACATGGTTGTCATCATGACTCAAGCGATTCTATCACTTCATACATTCAAACATTCGTAAGGTAGATTAGGTGAGTAAAGTCTTACCATAATCCTTTTATCTAATAGTCTACCCTTATCATATAAGCTTCACTCTTGGAGCCTTATCATACATAATCCATCATATTGGCTTTATTCATGACTACAAGTCTTAGTCTCAAAGCTTTACTTCTTACAATTATCATACATACCTAGGTTTCAAGGCATTCTAATCACATTCTTCATTATCAAGTAATTCTAGTCATAAATCATCATAAATGTTCAACTTCAAGCTTTACTAGTCATGATTCATCATTTATACTATAATCTAATTCAATTCATGTCTACATGTTTCTATTCTTGAACAATTAATACTCATAACATCAATTCTAGAAGATTATCTCTAAGTCTTCAATTTCCCTCTTTAGGGCACAAACCCACATTACTTCAATCTCATCAATTAACTAGGTTTAGCCATGAAAAACACCTAATATCATCATAATAACATAATTAAATACTAAATCAATCATAAACAAGTACTATCCACTCAATTGGAATCATACTCAACATTACCCACAATATAGGAAAAAACCCTAGCTAGAATTGGGGTTCATCTTCACAATTGGGGGAAATATAGGGGGCTCCATGGATGGAAGAATCTATGGATTAATAAGCTATAATACCTTGATTATAAATACCTCACCAATATTGCATCAATGGAGGAATTTTCCCTAACTTGTTTCTCTTCTTCTTCTTCTTCTTCTTTGCTTTCCTAGAGAGAGAATTTCTTGGAGGGAATTTGGGTTCTTTGGGTGAATTGAAATAAGGGTCTATTAGCTTTATATAGATTGTCTAATTAATAATAAAATGACCCTACTTAATAACTAATTAATTCTAGAACCTTTCCTTAACCCCTAACTTAAACCGCCTTAAGACCAACATGCTCCAACCCACGGACCGTGCTGGTCCTCCATGGGTGGTGGTCTGCAGGTCCACTATTGGGGTCTTGATCCACTACCCTCCCCACGGGGCGTCGGTCGACCCACGGGGTGTGAGTCCCCTCGTGGGTCACTGCCTCGAGGCAGATTAGGGATTGTTTTGATAGGGTCCTCCTCAAGGACCCTTGGTTGGTCCTTGGGGAGTCGTACCTTAACGTTTAACCCCTAAACCCCTCATTCAAAGTACGGGAAGTCATTTCTACAACTTTAACCCCCACGTAAAGCTCTAGAACCCTTACCTAAAGCCCTAATTTAGCTTACTAGTTCCTGGGTGTTACAGGATGGAAAATTTTGAAATAATAGGTGCACTTGGAAAAGGTTCAGTTGCCTTTTAAACTACACAAGGTAATAAATCTATACATGATATGTTGTACGTTCTTTGTTTATCATGTAACTTGTTAAGTGTGATTCAAATGATGTCTAAAGGATATTCCTTGTTTTTAAGGGCAAACATTGTTTGGTTTTTGACTATGAAGATAGTTTGATTTTTAAAGTAGAAATGGTGGATAAAACATTTCCTTTTGAAGAGAAGTTTGATAGTGCAAATTTTACAAGTACGGATGAGTCATGATTGTGGGACAAAAGATATGGGTGTTTTTAACTATGCTCCTTTAAAGTCTATATATGAAAATGATTGACTAAACACTTACTTGAGATCTCACTGTCTAAAAAATTTGTGACTCAAGTCATATAAGTAAGGTACACAGGAAATCACTTTTGTAACACCTCAGAAATGAAAGTTGAGTTTGAATGGAAAAGTTTCATTTTGGCACTAATTTACTGATCTATGAGTCCGACCTACGGACTGTAAGATGTCCTATGGCCATAGGAATGAAGTTGTAGGTATTGGTTTGAGATTTGGAAAAATGTGAAGTCCCAATAAGTTGAACTATGAAAGAACAGATAGATCGTAGGTAAGTCTACGGGGTCGTAGAAAGTTCCTGTAGGGTGATTCAAAGAATTTATTTGAGACCTCAGGTTTAGAAAGGATTTGAAGAGTTGTACTGTAGTCTATGGGTTGTAGGTGGGATCCATATAAGTGATCTAGACTTGGTGAAATATGTGCTTGAACTTGGGTTCTACGAGTTAGCTGTATGATAAGAAATTTTGAGTCCTAGAAATGATTCTATGACTAACCAGGACAGTCCGTAAGTCAAAGTCGTAGGGTCTTTCAATAGTTTTTAATTAAGGGTTTTTTGGTTTTTTTCTATCAAATTAAACCTTAAACTATGTCATTTTAGCCCTATAACTATCACTATAACCATTTTTACTCATTAGACTAATCCTAAATCTTCTCATCCACTCAATTATCTCAAATCCCTCAAGTCTTCTTCTCCAAAATCCTCTAAAGAGCTTTCAAGGTGAAAGTTAGGGTTTCAAGATTCAAGGTCTCATCCTCCTTGCATTCTTAGGGCTTTGATTATCAAGGTATGTGGGAATTCACGAATGGATTCCTTTCATCCATTGGGTCCAAAAGAAAACTCTAAATCTCCAATTCAATTTCACTCAATTATCTAGTGTTTCAGTTATTCTTCATAAGTCCTACTTATTATGATTCAATTGATGTTATTTGATCATATTATGCATGATTCAATCCAATCATATGTTTTTCGATTGATTTCATATGGACCCATACTTCATACTTGATTTTAACTATGAACTTATGAAAAATACTTATGAACTTATGAATTATGATTATGAAAGCTATGCATGTTTAATAAAAGGGATGATTTATGAACTATGAATGCTTTTAAGATAAGTACCAATGATTTGTGAAAGATTTTCTCACAATTGAAAGGAATCATGATTTAGATACTTAGAAAGGTAAGTGTATTATAAAGAAGTTTATGGAATCATGGTTTTGAAGGAGCTACTCTATTATGAACTTGTGATTGGATTAATTGTCTTTATTGTTGCCTTTCCAATATTTTTAAATGATTATGATTATGTCTTTTCTATGGGGATATACTTAGCACCAAGAGGACTTTGAAATGGATACTCTCCTGTTAGTAGATGTCGGGTCTCTAGAAGCAATCTCCTTGTCCCTTAACTATGTGCCCTCGTAGGATTGTCTTAAATGACACTTAAGCAAAGAATGAATGAGACGGAGTTCTACCTTGGCAAGTAGATTCCCCTTTTCGGTGTGAAGGTCATACCGGATTCCATGTTACAGCTCACATAGTCTTATTGTCGGTTTATGGTAAATATTCCACAAATGAACTATGTTACTATCAAAGGTTTTATGAAAGTTTTTCAAATGGTTTTAAGTATGCATTGACCTTGTATATGATTTATGATTTCTTTATAAAGGTTTTTATCACGTTTTATTTGATCTTTCATATCATGTTTATGGTTTTGTACATTTCCCCATTCCTAGTACATTCACCGTACTAATGCATATTTATGCCTATATTGTATCAAAATATAGGTCTTGATGTTCCTCCTCCCTGATGTGCTTAGATGGAGATTGCTCAGCTTAATCACTTGGATTGGTGAGTCATCATGGTTCGAGGGCAAAGCCATATATATTTTCATTGCTTTTATGGTCTTTCAGTTTCAGACTTGTACGTGGTGTATGGGTTACATCCAAACCACTCATATGATGTTAGAAAGGCTTATGTCAGACTTAATAGTTTTTGCGTTTTTTCAGATGTACTATGTTGATATCCTTTATGTCATTCTATAATTTGAGACTTATATTGATTATATCTCTTAAATTGTAAGTCATTACGTCATACTTATTCCAAGTGGCTTGCTTAGGATCTCTCGGGATCATATTTATCATGTCGCGTCTGGGGTGTAATTTGGGTCCTGATAATTTCCTAAAAGTGCTACCTAGAAAGCAACTGAAAACTTGAAATAGTTCACACAGATGTGTGTGGACCTATGCAGACATCATCTTGGGAACAAATAAATATTTTGTGTTCTTTATTGATGATTTAATAAGGATGACTTGGGTGTATTTTTTGAGTAACAAGCCTTTCACTTTTTAAGTCATTTAAAACTTTTGTCGAAAGAAAAAGTGGTTTTAAGATGAAAGTCTTTGAGGTTAGGGAACGGTGGTGAATACACTTCAAATGAGTTCAATAAGTATTGTGAAGATTTGAAAATTAATCACAAGTGGAATGTAAGCTATTCACTCGGAAAAAAATGGAGTCTTAGAGAGGAAGAACAAGATTGTTGTTGAAATCACTAGTTTTTTGTTGCTTGAAAAGAAACTACCGCAAAACTTTTGGGCAGGAGTTTCTTTTCCTTCAGTGTATTTGTTAAGTAGGCTAACAACTAAAGTTGTGGATGGAAAAACTCCTATTGAGGCATAGAGTGGAATAAGATCATATGTGAAGCACTTAAAAATCCTTGGTTCGATTTGCTAACCTTGAACTGAAAGGTGAATTAGGGATCTTTATTGATTATTCATCGCAAGCCAACAGTTATAGAGTAATCAACTTCCAAACAAAAAGTATTTCAGTTAGAAGAGATGTACTAGTGGATGAGCATGCTTATTGGAACTGGGATAAAGAGCAAATTGAGAAAGATAATGGATGTTTTTAGACGTGTGTCTGGTGCCTAAAATCCAATCATTTGGCTCTGAAAATCCAAAAGAAGTTGATGAATCAGATGGGGAATCCTCACTTGATTCGCCAATTTAGGTTCCTTTCTGATATATATCAAAGATTTAATGTTGCAGTCTCAGAATCAAATAGCTACCAAGAAGCATCAAGACATGAAATTTGGATTGAAGTTATAAAAGAGAATATTTGTATGATTGAGAAGAATGATACTTGGAAGGTGGTTGATAAACCCAAAGTCAGAAATTGTTACAAAGAAAATGAAGAAGATCTTCAAGTCTACAAGGTGTAAACAGTAGGAAATCATTGTTGTAGAAATTTAATGATGGAGGCTGAAGTTTTCTTGGGTTCTATATAATTATCTAGATGTTTCATTACATAAGGTTTATACATAAATAAAGTGAGAGATTTACAATCACATAATAAACAAAATATCTCACACTAAACTATGCACAAATGTGGCTCACTAACCACCACTCATTTTAAATCAAAAGACTGGTCTACTACAAAAATATGTAGAATCTAAGAGTTTCTAGAGAAATCATAATTTCCTAACAGAAATGTAATAGGGTGAAGTGGGTTTATAGAACCAAAATTAATCTAGATAGCTCAGTTTATAAATATAAAGCAATGTTTGTTGTGAAAGGTTACGTGCAAATTGGAGGTTCGGATTATGGAGAAACATTTGCACCTGTTGCACGACATGATACAATAAGGCTATATTTTTTTTGATAGCTCTATCAAATTGAAATTTGTATCATCTGGATGTGAAATCAGCATTCTTCAATGGTCAGTTGTATGAGGAGATTTATGTCGACCAACCAGAAGGCTTTTGTTCCATGAATGAAGGATTAAGTGTACAAGTTTCATAAGCCATTATGTGGATTTAAGCAAGCTACTCAAGCCTGGTACAGTAAGATTGATGCTCATCTCATTTATTGTGGCTTTAAAAGAAGGGAAAATGAAGCCACTTTATATGTGAAGAAGGCTACAGGAGGAGATGTTCTTGTGGTGTCACTCTATGTTGATGATCTTCTGTTAATGGGAAGCAATATTTCTATGGTGAATCACTTCAAGCAAGATATGAAGACCAAATTTGAAATGTCCTATTTGGGTTAAATGAGTTACTTTGTAGGAATGAAGATCCATCATGATACTTATGGAATCTTAATTTCTCAGAGAATATATGCAGGGGATATCTTAAAAGATTCAAGATGGAGAGGTGCAAGCCTGTACCAACCCCACTAGTTCACAATGAAAATATTTCAAAGTTTGATAGAGGTGTAGGGCTGATCCAACAATTTATAGAAGTCTAATTGGTAGTTTTTTTGTGCTTAATAGCAACAAGACCTGATCTCATATTAGCGACAAGTCTCCTGTCGAGGTTTATGCTAGCTCTGATTCAAGATCATCTTGGTGTTGCTAAACAAATATTGAGATATATGAATGGAACTATTGATTATGTTATTTGGTTTTAAAAGGAAGTGTTAGGGCAAATGATGGTTTATTCAGATAGTGATTGGGAAAGAAGCATTAATGATATGATAAACATATCTCGATATGCTTTTACACTTTGTTCGGGCATGTTCTCATGGAATTCAAATAAACAAAAAGTGGTAGCTTAATCTTCTACTGAAGCAAAATACATTGACGTTGTTGGAGAAACTAATCAAGCTCTACGGTTAAGTAAGATTCTGAGTGATCTAGACCAAAATCTTATTGAATCTACTATCATTAAGGTTGACAACAACTCAGCAATATCTATGGCCAAAAAACCAATTCAACATGGTCGTAGCAAGCATATAAAAGTGAAGTTTCTTGCTATCAAACAAGAAGAGAAGGATGAGGAAGTTACACTTGTTCATTGCAGCTTAGATCAGCAGATTGTAGACATTATGACAAAGGCTCTTCCTAAGGGAAAATTTGAAGTTCTAAGGGCTAAGTTGGCAGTATCCAAGATAAATCAAGGAGGAGTGTTAGAAAATGAGATATTTCTAGATAGTCTTTTGTTTAATGGTTCTTTTTTCAATATTATGTTTAGTTTTCAAAGGAAAGGTAGTCCTTATTTTATGAATGTCTTATAAGAACATACACTAGTGGTTAGATATGTATGGTCTCTATTAACTTTTGAAAAGCATGTGTGTATGCCTTTAGTAATATGTAATATGAATGAAAAAGCTTTTGTTGAACCTTATTTTTTTTTCGCTAAAGTTTCAAAACTAACAATACCATCACCATCAGCATCACCCATCTCTCTTGGATCAACCTAAACAGATACTACCCTGGAAGAAAGTGACTTGTTCCCACTGAAATTCTCTTCCTTTGCAGTGTTCTTTACTAAGTATGTCAAAATACATTTATTTTTCTTATTTTTAATTGGCCATTATAATCAAGATATTGTTTTATTTTCTACAATTAATGTAGGAGCTAAAAATATGTTTGTAAAGAAAGAAGAAAAATTAATCATAATTTTATTTTAGATAAAATATCAATTTTATTTGTATTTAATTTCATAACTCAAGGATATCAGTTTAACAATTAAAATGTGTGTTAAGTTTGGATAAATAAAGATCATCAAGCCTCTTAAATGTTAGAAAATTTTCATGAACAACTATATGGGACCATTATGATTTTGCACTTCTTGCTTACCTGTTAGGATAGTACTTTTGATTTAAAAGCACTCAAATAGGTATAAATCCTTAACTAGAAAGATTCCTTTAAATACTACTCATTGAACTATAGATGATGACATTGTAGGTGTGAAATGCAGAGGCGTTGAGAAAATAAATAGTCATTTTTATAATATGTACTCAAAAATGACTATGGTAGTTGGCAATTCCTGCCTCTCCATTTTTCTTATGAGCACTTCCATAAGATGCCATGGCTTTTCTCACTTGCCAACACAGACTGAATTATCAAGTTCCCCTCAATCTTAACAAGTGTATCATTCCTAGGGACATAAAAAGAGGTTGCCAGAGGATCACTAGCTAAACCCACGTAAACAAACACATCTGAAGACTTATTGGTATTTTGCTGATTGCTTTCACCCTGACATCCCCGGCCACAAAGTGAACTATGATCTATTCCACCGTATTTCCCAGAATAACCAGTCCCATTCACAAGCCCGTCAATATTCAAAACTCTTCCACGATGTTTTGCAAAAAATTCACTCATAAGAATCCCCACTCATAAATAGTTCCCTCATACCTCCATATCTCATTTTCAATAAAAGAACCAACCCACCAAAGAGAAGCATGAAAAACAACACACCAAGAAAGCTAAAACTAGCAACCTTCTTTGTTTTCACCTAACTCTTCTTTTTCTCCACCTTCTTGCTACTTTTTGGCACGGGCACTACTGCTTGTGGTTTCAACTTTGGAATGGGAACCAATGACATTTGTGATCCTTGTGGCTTCGTCATTTAAGGTTGTATAACAACATCCATAAGAGGAGGACGGGGATACATCTTGGGGGGTGGCGACACTTGTGGAGGTACACCAGTTGCTCCAAGTTGTGCGTTTAGAGTTACATTTTCCGCCATTTCATTGGATATCTTTGCATTCAAATGTTGAATGAAGTATGCTAACTGTATACAAGAATTCCTCAACATAATGCTTTATTAACTGCCTTGACAAGTGAACACTTTTCCTATTTCTAATTAATCTAGCCATCCTCTTTTTATCCTCATCATTATTAACAATGTCACTCAAGAAAAATATAGTGAATTTTTGGTGTTTTCTTACATTATTCAAGTCTTCACTACCCTTTTTCCTCTTCAGCTACAGTTACTTATATTAGCGTTGAGTTTATGTTCTACAACTCCACCTTTTACTGAATTACTTCCTAAATTCGCAAAAGAATGTACCAATTTGTTCGAATCTGACAGATTATTCAGCCCTTTTGTGAGATTGAAACCACAATTCGAAGATGGCACATTCAAGTACCGGGAGACATCGGTAGAAACCTAGTGCAACGACGGAGGCACTTCATCCAAAAATCCTGAGTTGCTCCAACTATGAAGTAGCCCCGGAGATGACATTTCCATAACCATCACACCTCCCACTGCCTGATTGCCGACAAAATTGCTCATTTCCTCCAACGTCAACTTAACATTTCTAGCAGAATCGCTAAAATTTCCAATCAATTCATTCCAACGTGGACGTAAGCAATAAAAACCCATCTAGACCAGGTTTGAGCCCGAAGCTTCCCCGATACATTCTCCCTAGGTTGACATAAATGTTCTACATGCATCATCAAAACTCCCCATCAGCTGACAGGTTGACCGAAGCTATTTGGGTCCATTTGATCTGATTTCAAACTCGGCTTTGACCCGAGATAGGCAGGCAAGTAATTAGACGTTTGAAATGCATCATCATCGATAGGGTTTGGAAAAATATCATCAAATGATGCATAAAAAATAATGTCATCAATTGAGAAATCAAAGTTTAAAAATTTCATAGAAAATTATCGACGTTTTTTTCATATGTTGCGGTCATATGTAGGAAATAAAAAGTATGTTGCGGTCATGTGTAGGACGTAAAAAGTATGTTGCAGTCATGTGTAGGATGTAAAGAGTATGTTGTGGTCATGTGTAGGACGTTTTCTAAAATTCAACTTTCTTTCTTAATAACCTGTTAGACTAGTGCTCTTGATTTAACTAGAAAGATTCATTTTTATAAGATATACTAGTCATTGAACTCTAGATCATGACCTTCCAAGTGTGAAATATAGAGGCATAAAGAAAATAAATAAAATTAAATGGTTCTTGGATCACATATTTACACCCCTTACTTCATTGAAAAATAACAATCTTTCCTCAAGGTTTGATCATTTAAAAGAGGATTCTTGTATCCATACATGCTCTTATTGGTAAAATACACATACCAACTAATGAAACAACCTTACAAATTTACTTTTTGAAACTTTAAGAATCTTAATTTTCATTTCTAAGATATGATATCTACAAATTCTAACAGATCAATCTGAACAATCCCAAAAAATAAAACTATAAAAGAAAAGTAAATGACAGATTCCTCTCTATTCCTACTCCGTCTCTCGCTAAATTTGTGATCATTGCTAAAAAAATTTGGACCATACTTCTTACGCCGTACACATGACCACAACAAGTCAAGAAAATATTGAGGATTTTCCTATGAAATTTTCGAATGTTGATTTCTCAACTGATGACATCATTTTTGATGCATCATTCAATGATATTTTTCTAAATCCTACCCATAATGATGTGTTTCAAATGCCTAGATACCTGCCTGACTATCTCAGGTCGGAGCCGAGTTTGGACTCGGGTCAGATAGACCCAAATAGCTTTGGTCAACAGATAGGGAGTGTTGATGATGCTTCTGGAACTATCAAGTCAACCTCGAGATATTGTCAAGGGGAAGCCACGGGATCAAACCTGCTCCAAATGGACCCTAATTGTTTTAGTCAACCTTGGAATGAATTGATAAGGAATTTTAGCAATTCTTCTAGAAATTTCAAGTTGACGTCGGGGGAAATGAGCAATTTTTCCAGTAATCAGGAAGTGGGAGTTGAGATGGTTAAGGACATGTCATCGTCGGGGCTACTTCATAGTTGGAGTAACTCAGGAGTTTTGGATGAAGTGTCTGTGTTGTTGCACCAGGTTTCTACCGATGGCTCTGCGTACTTGAACATGCCATCTCCGAATTGTGGTTCCATCTCTCAAAAAGGTTGAACAATCTGTCAAATTCTAACAGATTGCTACATTCTTCCCTGAAGTTAGGAAGTAATCAGTAAAAGGTGGAGTTGTAGAACATAAACTCAATGCTAATATAAGTAATTGTACCTATTTGTTGAAAAGGAAAAAGCATAGTAAATACTCGAACAATGTAAACAAACACCAAAAATGCACTATATTTTCCTTGAGTGACAATGCTAATAATGATGAGGACAAAAAGAATATGGACTAGAAAAATTAGGAACAGGGAAAGTTCTCACTTGTCAAGGAAAAGAAAAAAGCATTATGTTGAGTTAGAATACTTCATTCACCAATTCAACATTTGAATGCGAAGATATCCTATGAAATAGAGGAAAATGTAACTCTAAAGGCATAACTTAGAGGTACTGGTGTACCTCCTCAAGTGTAGCCACCCCTCGGGATGTATCCCCATCATCCTCCATGGATGTCATAGACACCACTTTATATGATGAAGTGCCACTGGTTTCCATTCCAAAGTTGAAACCACATGCAGTAGTGCCCGCCCCAAAAAGTAGCAAGAAAGTGCAGAAAAAGAAGAGTGAGGTGAAACCAAAGAAGGTTGCTAGTGTTAGCTTCCTTGGTGTGTTGTTCTTCATGCTTCTCTTTGTTGGGTTGGTTTGAAAGTGAGATATGGAGGTATGAGGGAACCATTTATGAGTGGAGATTCTTGTGAGTGGATTTTTTAAAAAACATCATGGAAGAGTTTTGACTATTGACGGGCCTAGGAATGGGACTTGTCATTCTGGGAAATATGGTGGAAAAGATCATAGCTTACATTGTGGCCCGGGAGGTCAGGTTGAAAGCAATCAACAAAATACCAATAAAGGTGTAGATGAGTGTATTAACGTAAGCAATGGTAGTGATCCTCTAGAAGCCTCTTTGTACATCCCGAGGAATAATAAATTTGTTTAGATTGACGAAAACTCAACAATCCTGGGAGATTTAGACCCTGCTGACCCAGGAATCCATCCTCGTCTTTCTCGAAGTCTTTCAGCGGGACAAAAAAACTATGTTTTGATGAACATGATAAAGATTCATGTGAACAACACAAGCCCTTACCAACATTAGTTTAAGTGCTCAACTTTTTTATCACCAAGGACTTGTGTTGTTCAAAGGAACCTTTATCACGTGTATCAAAACAAAGTTTTGTATGTAATCCACCATAGAGAGATGGCTCTGTTAGCCGGACATAGAAGAAAAATGGAAATTACAATCCTAAAAATAATTGGAAAACTTACCTGGGCAAATTAAAGCTTGAAACATCGGTGAATTAAGTGTAGAATGATGGATAAGAATTCGAAATCAACACAGCTGGCAAATCTACTCATCACATTTGAAAACAGAGAAGTCACCTCAAACATCAACCCTAACAACAAAATGGGAAAGAAAATCTTTATAACAAAAGGGGAAAAAACTTTATATATACAAACACAATAGAGGGAGAAATCTTATACCAATCAAATCCATTGACAAATAGGGATTAGAGAGATATCTGCTGGACATTTGATTTGTGCCCTTTTGAATCAAAAATTGAGGAGTTAAAAATTTGACTTGATATAAGAATAAAAAAAAATTCTTTCTAAAATCCAATTATACACAATTTAAAAAAGAAGCAAACTTTACCAAGCACATTTTCACAAGTTACAATTATATTGTTATAATTTTTCAAATCGGAAGTTAATAATTTACGGTGTATATGGTTTATTTTGTATTCACTTTGACTGTAGCCTTTAAGCGAATAATTAAATTTAATATCATGAACGTTGAAGTTTCAATGAAAGTATTTTGTATTCATGTGGATTTTACGAACTTTTTGAAGATTCCTATTCATTTAACGTTTACAAGATTTAGCTTATCACACAGGTAAGTGAAAATATATCTGATCTCTTTTTCAATCACTATATATTTGTAAAAGAAAAATGAAAAAAATTGTAAAAATGAAAGATCCGGGTAAAATCAAAGTCGTAAAGCCAACTTTATGTTGCTTTGATTTGGTTTTAAAATTTAATAAACTGACATAATTGATTTAGTTATTTTTTTATGGAAAAGCAAATCGACCAATATATACCCCTAATCATTATGATTAAATAGTTGTCAAATTTTTAATTTAAAAAATTCTATTGAATAGAGCTATATGTGGTAACTTACCAATTTGGAAAAAGAAAAAAAATTCGATATTTAATTATTTAAGGTATAAATTCAGAAACACTAACTAATTACCTAACTAACTAATTTTTTCTAAGCTAACACATGGCTTTCTCCTGTGTTTCTTAGCTTAATTCTAGGGTAAACTAAATATCATTTAATATTAACTAGTGAAATGTATGTATTTTACAAGTGTGTATCACGTAAACTAATAATAAATGTATATGAAAGAACAAATTATTGTGTGTATGTTATAATATTAAGTACAATTTTTTTTAAAAAAATTAACGTAAATTTTTAAAGATAAAAAGTGTACATAAAGGGTGTAACGCCCCAAAATGCATAGCTCAGGTTAGACTAGGGGAAATTGCAGATAAAGTGTTGAAATCATTAGAATTTTGTGTTTCACGGGCACCATCTACGAGTCGTATATAGGTCCCATAGTTGAGACTTCAGAAATAAGTAAAATTGTTTCAATGATTAAGACTGGTGGCCAAATGATCATTTATTGACTAAGTTAATGGTAACACTAGATTGGTTTATGAACACGGATATGAATATCTGATGCACTGTTAGATGGGCTTTGAAATATTTCATCGACAATGGCAGATTTAGTACTAGATTGGTTTATGAATTTTACTGATACATATAGGAGCTGGACTAGTATTTAGAAACTTCACATACAATGTAACACCTTGGAATTTGAGAAATCTATTGCGGGCTGAACGGACAGGTCCACAGGCCTAAAACCAACCACGGACCCTCCACGATTGGCTAAACGGTCTGTTTAGGGGTTCATTGACCTTTTAGGGGCAGAGGTTTAGCCGTTTAATGCAGCCCTGAAGCTGGCCCATCTGTATGGTTCCCTTCACAGAACATCAAGACCTAAATGGTCTGTAAAGGCTTTCATATAAGTCACCCCTCAGTTTTTAAGTCATGGCTATTTTAGTCTTTCCGTATGTGTTTAATACCTAAGGTATGTTGTTTCTGTAATGACCTCCAGGTCATTTGGTTTTTATGTCTCATGTTCAGCATTTAGACCATTCTTGTAGTGACAAAAAGTCATTAATGACTTGTTGGGACTGACAGTTTGGTCACCTGTCGTTCATTAAGTTTTTATGCAAGTTATAGTATTTTGGAGCTTTTGAACCATGAACGGTCAGTTTTAATCAAAAAATTCAAGAAGATAACCTTAGAATCCAATTATGATTATTTCATCAGCTACATAAGGTTCATTTTAGTCTAGAAGCATAGTCGGCATGGCTCCCAAGGCTTTCAATGCGAGTTTGTGCGATTAGGCATTTTAATTTTAAGTTGAAGCCTAAGTTTGACTTTAGTCAACATTCTGAGTAAACGAGCTCGGATGAGAATTCCATCAGTGTAGTCTATGGAATATTGATTTTAGTCTAGAATGACTCTTCGTTTAGGTCCCGAGGCTTTTGGGTTAATACTAAGGCACCTCGTAGATTTTGACTTAAAAGGAAAATTGGGTATGGGACTCACTTTTAATAAAAACAACCTTGCATGGGAATTTTGATGCTTTTTTGTGTTTGGAATACCGTTTTTGATAAGGTAGCATAGTTCGTTGGTGCGCACGGGTTCCGAATGAATCCTGGGCACCCCGTTGAAGTTTTGAGGCCCAAGCCCTTTGCTATAGCTGAGGTGTCGTGATCGCGTGCCTGGCCTCACGGTCATGAACGGGTGGCGCCCTGGCGTGCATGTTCACGGGTGAGCTACCGCATTTAGGAATGGCTGGCCTCATTTTCTCGTTCAATCTACCGCGGTCACGACCTGCCACTGATCGGGCCTCTCTATTAAAGGTTATTTGCGAGGCAGCCTTGGCTTAAGTTGGTATTTTTGTGATATGTCCTTCGTTTTAGCTCTGACTTAGCGATTCAAAGCCCCACACACTCGTAATTGTCGGGATAAGTGGTAGAGTGATTGGACTGTATTGGTGACTCTCTATTCGAGGTGAATTTCTCCTATAAACTATTATCTTTTCTCTTTTAGTTTGAGTTTTTGTTATTGTTGTTGGGTTAGCTGATTTTTTAGCATCAAATTGTGTTCTATTTTGAAACATAAGTTCAAGGCATGGCTTATGACCTTTTGACGAAGCTAATTTTGGGATTCCTGATGCGGGTCACACACTCCCATTTTTTCCTCGATTTTGAGTATGTTTCTAATTGTTGCGAATTTGGTGCCTATTATTCGTAATGACATTGTGATGAATAATTTGATAGTATGGTGGTGTTCAGAGGCCTTTCGGAGGTAGATAGCTCATGTGTGATGGATTCGAAGCGCTCGTGATCGGCTGTGAGGTAGGCTTCGATCTACTTTTTTAGTTGAACTTCTTATATAACTCCTAGTATAGATTTCATGTAATTTTTTATGGCATTTTCCAATATTTAGCTTCCCTTTTGTTATTCCATTTTTTTTGTTTCCGTAGGGGCCTTGGTCTTAGATTGGGTGTAGGGATCCTTAGCTTAGGCTTGTAACTTTGTTGTGGTATCAATGGTCTTGTTTATCCTTGGTGGAATTGATACTTTGTGACAATAGACTCGGGAGGACCTTAGGTACCTTAGATTGTGTTGTACCGCCCTTAGAGTTATGCTCTGCTCCTAGTAGGCTTGTAATAGGTCGTTCTCCTTTTGTTGGGACCTGTGACCTGGGTGACCATCGTAGTCATGGGTTGGCCTTAGCTATGCACAATCTTAGCTTGGAGTAGCATGATTGAGGTAGGGTGTCACCCCTTGAGTCAGATTTCTATTTTATTGATTTGGAACTCTTCATTGGTCCATTCGCTTGTTGTTTAGCTATAGACTTGTTATACCATTATGAGCTTTATTATATTGTTGGGCCCGAGGCCGTACGCGGGGACCAGCGGGTTGTCAGATTAGTACTCTCCGCTTGATATCGTGGTTTGGGTGATTGATTGTTTATTTGACTTGAGTGCCTTGTTTGAATGTTGGTGATGGCATGCATTGTGTTGTTTGTTCATTCACATAGATTTTATGGTACGATCATGGCTGATGCATTGGCATACATAACATTTATGATGAAATACTATTTTACTCAGTTTTTACTCTAAAGTGGTTTTAATAGGAGTCGTGCCACCTAGATCGCCGGATTTACTAGATTTTGAGATTATGAGACGTCAGGGACGTTCTCCCTTCTACTTGAGATATTCGAGACATCTATGATGTGCTCAATTCTTACTTGACTAGTCAGCCCGTCGACGTCTTTTCTTGCATGAATATGTCTACTTATGATCCTCTACGGAGTTGATCCCTACTTGTCACAAGTTCAAGGCCTAAGTCCTGGTTCGGGTCCAGGTAGTGTATACGGACTACCCGCGTCCCCTATGAGCCCTTCTGGCCGTGAGTATCATAGTACCTAATGATGGATCTCCATGGGTCCTACCTCACTCGTAGGGCAGGGAGGTAGTTCTATACACTTAGTTATATATGGCTACTGATGGTTCTACGGCATCATCTGCTTATATATGTATTACCTATCACCAATATACTTGTTTGTTGATTGCACCCCTCCAATTTATGGGGGTCGGTTGGGTTATGTTTTTTTATTGTACCTTTTGGGCTTATAGGGTCGGTTAGGTTATTGTTTGACTATATTTTATTCTCTATTATTTTTTATTGTCAGGCTTGGACTGTAGAATTATGGTTGTAAGATCTCCTGACCTTGGGTATTTGACTTGGTGTCTTAGTTGTTGACAAATAGGTTGTTGGCTTGCGTTCCAGGAACATTCTTGACTCAGTTTCTTACCTCTTATTTCATGTCTCTACTCTTTATTGTCTTTTTACATTAGCATCTCCCCTTATTACTTATTGTTTATGCTTGTGTTATCTTTTGAGTTCAGTCAACTGTTGCCTGCTGAGTACTGTTTGGTACTCATACTACACTTCTGCCCTTGCAGATTGCAGTGTGAGTTATCTCCGTTGATTGAAGTCGTGCAGAGCAGCTTGGAGTTTTGGAGATTAGGGTGAGCTCCTAGTGTCTGGAGCTACCGGTTTCCATCAATTATTTTTGCTAGGTTAGTCATTATACTGTATTCAGAGACAACCCGTACTTATCTTGTATTTGTAAAGTCTTGTGCTCATGTTTTATATTAGATGCTCAACTACCAACTAGTGCCAGGTCTTGGGATGGTTTCTGTTTGTACCTCTATTGTTTACCCTTTCTTTACTTGTTTTGAGCTTTATACTTCTCGTTGTTGGCTTCCACTTGATAGTTTGTTGCTTATGACTCTGGACTAAGGGTTAGGCTTACCTACTTGTGAGGTGTAGCAGGTGCCATCATGACCTGAGAAATTGGGTCATGACAATAATAACCCCTATTCTAACCCCTATATAAGTGATTTAAGTCCTAAACAACCCATTCTAAATCATTCTCCTAAATCATAAATTTCTGTCCAAGTTCATCCCCAAATCCTTTCTAAAGTTAAGGAAGAGGAAGTTAGGGTCTCACTTCAAGATCTTCAGTTCACCATAGATATTGGGCCTTGATCACTAAGGTATATTTGTATTCACCTATGAAGTCCTTCCTCCTTAGGGCTCCTAAGATTTCACATTTTACAAAGTTTGATTCTCAATTCAAAGTTAGGGTTTTATTCAATCTTCACAGGTTCTTTTCAATTATGATTTAATTGTTTTTTTTTCTTTCTTTTAATGCATGAGTTGAAGTATTTACATGATTTTGAGTTGAATTCATATGAACCAATGAGCCATGATTTTAGACTATAAATACATGATGAAGCCTATGAACTATGAAATATGATTTTTATAAAGATATGTATGCTTTTATGAAAGAGATGTAAATGATTTGAGGATGCTTTGAGAAGAAAGTATCTACGTTATTTTTGTGAAATGTTTTCTCACATACTACTAAGTTCATGATTGTGAAAGGTTTTCTCACATAAGGATTCATAAGGTTGAAAAGTTTTCTCACCTAAGTTGAATCAAGTTTTAGGAGCTATTCTAAATAAACTTTAGCTTGGATTGGTTGCTAAATTGAGCCTTTTCATGGATGATAATATGAATATGAGTAATGACCATTCCGTGAAATTTTACTTAGCACCGAGCGGATTTTAAGGATAAAGGTTTTCGTTTAGCGTCTGTGGATCTTTAGTAGCAATCTCTAAGTTCCAGAAATATGTGTGTCACACCCCAAATCCGGATGTGATGGCACGTGTCCATTTCCCACCGGACACGTAAGCCTAACCCAACCACAACGATAGAGAAGTAGAAATACGAGAATAAAAGATAATAAATAAGCGGAAGACTTTAATTAAAACTCAACACTACCCAGGATTTGGTTGTCACATGTACAAACCTCTAAATACAGAATTCGAATAAAAATATACAAGTCTCAGAGTATAGTTCTCGAATAGAACAAAATTGAAAGTAAAGATAACTCAAGGGCACGTCTGGAATGAACCGCTACCTTTCGAGTATGTCCCGAAGCTCAATCTGCTAAAGAAAATACTAAGCCGAATCTGAGAGAGCTGTCAACCTACACAATTGTGTAGAAGCAAGGGTGAGTACCGAAAACCACAGGTACTCGCAAGTAACTCTAAACTAAGCAAAACTAGCAGCTACAAACAACTCCTTTCAATCCCAACCGAACAACTGAAACTTCAATCTAACATCAAACCAACCAACCTATACTAAACAGATCATATTCAACAGCCAGAACCAACAGTATATCCTCATCAACCTCAGATCAACAAATAAGAGCAAGTAGATCAAATTCCACATAAGAAGGGTAAACCGATACAATCCACACATCACAGACAAAGATAAGGCAAATGCGATGCAAAATGCAATAATGATGTCATGTAGTCGTGATGCATGTCTGTCCTACGATACACATCTATTGACGTAATCAGTCCGCACTGAATACTCAAATCAGAACCCATGGGCGCCACACATGGACCACGTATCACCGCCGAAACCAGATCCCATCGGCATCCAAATTGCTAGCCGGAGCTAGTCCATCTCATATATCTCTAGCCGGAGCTAGTCTCAACTGTGTCTCATATCCATCCATCCTCATAACAGTGTCTCAAAACTCATGCAACAGATAATTCACACATGGGATGACTAATGAATATGCACATGTCATCAATCACAATCATATCACGATCACATCATAGTATTACACATCATCTGTCTCAATCACAACCATATCACGGCCACATCATAGTATTACACATCATCTGTCTCAATCACAACCATATCACGACCACATCATAGTATTACACATCATCTATGTCAGTCACAACCATATCACGACCACATCATAGTATTACACATCATCTGTCTCAACATCAATGTCTGTATCAATCATAACCTACTCATGCTCTTCTATCCCCTCAATATCAGTTATCACATGACTTATTAAACAAATTCAAGTCACATATCACACATTTAGCTCGTTTTATTCCCCATCTTTCATTTACAACAATTTCAATCAACAAATAAAACCCATCCTCAATCCCCCTTACTCCCCAACACAATTAGGAAAGTAGTCATGCGTAGTTAAGAGTTTAACAAAGTTTAGAAGTCACTTGCCTCAAAACACTTCAACTAGTAACTCAAATTTGAGTTTTACCCTTCCGAGCACGCTCCAAAACACCACAATCTATTCATAAATGGAATCCCACAATCAATACGAATCTAACAACACCAATATCGTGAAATTTGGAGAAAAAGGGTAAAATGGTCAAAAATCTCGTTCCGGAAAATATTCTCAAAATCTGGAAATTTTTAGTGAAAAATGTTCCCCAAGAAATTTAGAATCCAATAGTGAAAACCGTTTCGATAAAGGAGTTGAAATGAGTTCACAAACTCAATTTGAAGGAAAAATCCATGTTCTTGAAGAAGCCCAAAATATTCGGATCCGAAACCCCGATTCGAAAATGAAATATTTCTTGAAAAACATCTTATCCATGCTTAGATAAGTTCAAATATGAAATTTCATCAAAAACAGAGTTAAGATCGACCTTGAAATTCTCAATTTATCAAACTTTGACTTTACCGGGAAAGTCCAAATTGTATGCGGTTAATATGATGAAAATAATCGATGAATCAATAATTTTATGTTAAAATCAGTTTACCCATAACATAAGGATTGTAAATATACCTTTTTCATCAAAAAGGGAGTCCAAATCGATAAAACCCCAATTTTTCCCAAGAAATTTACGGATAGGGAAAAAAAAAACCAGATAAAGAAATTATGAGAAAATGTCAAATTGAAGATTGAATACTAACCCTCATATTAATTCAAGAATAAACCTGTAAGAATCGCTCCATTTCGATCTCTTGAACTCTCGATATGCTCAAAATACCAAATGAACACAGTCTGAGATTTTTATAACAGTACATGGCTGTTATGCACCAGAAAAACAGCAGTTAATCTTTCACTAAAAAGGCCGTAATTTCCTCATACAATAGTGAAATGACCCGATTCTTTGTTGTAAATGTCTTAAATAATGATACGGACCTGCTCGTTTAATCGGAGCTTAATTTCATGCTCGTTTGCCCAGTCAAATATCATTTCTACTCGGTAAACAATTATTTCTTATTTGCGATAAAAGTCCAATCTCGGGTTAGCGAAAATGCACCAAAATTTGCAGATAAGTCTTATAATTCATGCTCAAAATTTCAGAACCTTTGGAATAATTTTTTGACCTTTAAATCTAATAATGAACCCTTTAGTTATCACAATTTGCTGAAATAGTGTCAAAGCATCTAAGAAGCTTAAAAGCTCACCCAAAACTCATTTGGCACTTCCCGAACACGAACCAAATATGCTACTAGCTCGAAAATGATATTTCGGACTCAATGAAATCGTCGGAATTTGAATTCGAGGTCTCCTTGACCCGGTATCCGATAAGGCGTCAAGAAACTAACTTTAGGCTCAAAAACTCGAAACGCACTCGGGGCCTCTAAAAATTCAACCAAGACTCATTCTAGACTTAAAATCACCCCCTGAATCCAACGGTGCCCTCGGAATTCCATTTCGAGCACCGGAACCTCGTTTGTTGACCAAAGTCAACTCTTGATCAAAATTTTACAATTTTAGCAACTTAGGACCTCAAATCTTCGTTTTAACTCCAAATTTGACTCCGTATATTCTCCTAGGCTCGTTTCGACATTCTAAAACTGCTGGAATCGACGAAAATCCGATTCGAGTCTCGAAACTCCAAATGACTCGAAATAGCACTTTTAACCAAACTTTAACTCTTAAAAACTCAACTTTCCACAAACTCAACTTTTCATCAATTTTCCTTCAACCCAACTTCGAAAATACAATAATTAGGACTCGGGGCAACTATTGAAAGGGGTAAAACGGTCATTTTATGAAAATTTCCAAAAATGACCTTTAGGGTCATTACAATGTGCCACCATTGGATTATCTCAGATAGACACTAGCTGCTGGATGCACTTTAGCTCAGACTTATGGTTCATACCTTGGCAAGTAAGGACATTTTTTTTCAGTGTGAAATAGATATTGAATTCCATGTTATAGCTCACATGGTCTTTGTCTGTTAAATAGTAAACATCCCACAATAATGAACAGTGGTTACTTTCAAAGTATCTCACAAGTGTTTTAAAGATGTTAAGCTTGCATTTACCATGATTATGACTTATGTCTTCTAACCCTTTTATCATTATGATTTAGTTTGTTCATTACATGTCATGTAAAGTCCTCTTTAGCATGATTTTATAACTCTTATGCATTGTTATCATACTTAGTACATTCCATGTACTAATGCATACGTGTGCCTACATTGTTTCACTAATGTAGGGTCCGACGCTCTTACCTCTCATACTCGTGGCTAGTTGATCTCTTGGCGTTCGAAGATTGGTGAGCCCTCATGTTTCGAGGACCGAGACACTTTTATAGTTTTCCTTATTTCAGTTTTTAGACATTTGTATGTGGTGTATGGGTTACATCTCAACCACTTTCTTTTGATGTATAGATGGCTTGTTGAGACTATGTTAGACTTGTGCTTTGTCAAAAACTCTTTTATGATACTCCCTCCGTCCATTTTTATTTGTCAGGATAAGGTCATGCACAACCCTTAATTGAGGTACAATTTGACTAATATAACCCTATTATCAATGAATATGGAAATTGTTCTTCATTAATGGATTTTAGATGTATACATTAAATATCACTGATTCATGTGTTCAAATAATACCAAAAGTTCAATGAGATAACTTTTCAACTGAATTAAAACTTTCTACACTGCTCAATGAAAAAAAAATTGTCGCTTTCTTCGTGAATGAAATTTTTTTGCTTTCAAATTTAGTTTAAACAAAAATATTTCTTTCAAATTTAGTATAGGAAAACTTAAAATTTTCCACCAAAATTAACATTATAAAAGAATGCATAGTATTTGAAAATATGGTATCAGACAAAGTTATCAAATTTCATTATTTCAAATAGTTTTAAATATGTCCGTTGAACCTAATAATGATAATGGTGTTAGAAAACAATTGTGTGATCTCAATATTGTTATAGATTATGTTCATGATATAAATGATATTTCAAACGGATGTAATTATTGAAACATTTTCGATGAATCATTTTTTATTTGTCACGATATTCTAAGGTTATTGAGCAATCTACATCTTGGATTCTTTAGTGCCATTCAGTCCTTGCAGCATGTGGAGGCACCAAAATCTATTGATGAACTTATCATTGTTGTTGTAAAGGCATACAAAGATTTTTCTACAGTGATGTCGAATCGTATTTTTCTAACACTACAATAGTCCATGGTACAAATTATGCGAACAAGAGGTTTTCATAAGTATAAAATTCCGCATATAAAGAAATCTACGTTAGAGAAAGAGGGCCAACTTCCTGCTCAACTGAAATGTAGTTTTGAATTGATATATGAAGTACTCGATCATTTAGGGAGAAATTAGTTCCTAAGTTTTTGGATAATGATGGTAAATTGTTAATAAGACCTTCACAGTTGAGGAGTGAATTCATATGGAAACTTGTAACAAGTTTCCTCCTTAATATGATGGTAAATTCATATGGAAACTTGTTCAAGTCCAATCCATCATTCACAACATTTAAGTTGAAGTCATCACCAACTCCTTCTTTTGAGTGCTAAACTTTCTTCATTTGATCTTCAACTATCTTCATGGGATCTTCAACTTTAATGGAATCGTGAATTTTAATATTTACTGAAAGTTTAACTTGAGTTTTGGTGTCCATGTTTATAAAAATATAATCTAATGATTCTTCTAAAACTAATTTAATAGAATGCTTACTTAAGCTAATGGTGGAAGTGCATTACTTAAAATAGTCTTGTAACTTTAAAATGGCTTGTACTTTTTGAAAACTGTAGGAATGATTTTTTTTCACGTTGAAGTATTGTAACTTTAAAATGGCCAGTACTTTTTGAAAACAGTAGTTAATTATTAAAGGTAGAATTGGAAAAAGGTGACTATCGTTTCTTGATTGTTTAAATTGACAACTAATTTTGGACAACTATTTTTAGTATACCTGACAAATAAAAGTGGACGGAAGGAGTATAAGACTTTTTTTTTTGAAATCTTTATTTCTATTATCTTGTATGATGTATGCTAAGTGGCTTGTGTAGAGCCTCTCGAGATTCTATACACCATGTTACGCCTATGGTATGTTTTGGGTCGTGACAAACTTGGTATTCAAAGCCTAACGTTTAGAAAGGTCTTAGGATGTCTCACAAGCCACGTCGAGTAGCGTCTTGTTCATAAGTGTGAAGCGCGCCACATGTATGAATAGGAGGCTATAAGATGTTTATGAAACTCCACTTTTTTCATCATTCTAAAGTTGTGCAATAAAATGTAACTCTATATGTCTCTCTCCTAATGCAATCATCATGATATGGCCCCTCAAAGAACATAGGTTAAAAGGAATGCCTGTGACAAAGTGGAACAAGAAGCTCCACAAGTTCCAGCCGACCCTTTGGCCGGACAAGTGACTAATGCGAAGCTCCGATCTGCTTTTCAAGTTTTGGCTCAAGCTATGACGATTCAAGCCAATAGGGAGGTTGTGGTCCCCGTGAACCCAAATGTGGGTACGGCAGCAACTAGAGTGAGGGACTTTACTATAATAAATCCCCCAGAGTTTCATGGTTCCAAAGTTGAGGAAGATCCACAAGATTTCACGGATGAGGTGTATAATTTTTTAATGATCATGGGAGTGACGCCAGAGGAAAAGTCAAAATTGGCCACTTTATCAACTTAAGGGTATTTCTCAAGCTTAATTTGACCAATGGAAGGAAGAGAGGGCGATAAATGTGGGTCCTCTTGATTATGAAAAGCTTAAGGTTACTTTCTTTTATATATATATATATATATATATATATAAAGCTGAATATAGAAAAGATGATGTGACATCTTTCAACCACTATTTATATTATTTTTTTCTCTTTTTCTGAAATTTTTATTGATTTTTTGCCCTATAATCTAATTTAATAATTATGACTTTAAAAAACCACACAAAATAACCCTTCAGCTACAGCTCACATTCGGATAATAAAGTTTGAAACTTTCGTACCGAAAAGACCCACATTGGGAGGTCTTTGATTCTTTTTTCTTTCTGTATGTTGGTGGTGCCTTTGAAGTTTCAACTACACTCATTCTACTCTCTTTGCCAGTGCTCAACATTTCTGCTAAAACATTATTCTCCTCCACACGAATTTTCTGTTTCTTTTTTTTAAAGGGAGAGGACCAGCCATCTCTGATGGATCGTCTCTAATAACTAAGAGAAGTTTGTTTAACTACTTTGCTCGCTATTATTCGGCATTGCTTTCATGTTTAGTATCATTGTTTGGTCGACCTTAACCTACTTGTCCTTAAGACACTATAAAAATTCAGTTGTTACTCTGAATTATGGGTTGTATACAACTTAAATAGCTAATTGTACAACTCCTTTCAGCTATTTATATTTCTACCAAGTTGCCTGACTGACTAGTTCAAACATATTTTTTGTCATTTTCTTCTAACATCAATGATTTTGGTGTCCTATGACCCCACCCCACCCCCCACCCCCCACCCCCCTTTCTCTGTATCTTCTCCTCCATTCAAATTTTCAATTAGCTAATAGTTTTTTGGAAGGGGCAGTAAAAAGGTTACTAGAGAAATTTAAAGAGTCATGGATAATGAAGGAGGAAGAGAGAAAGGGGAAGCAAACAACTCAGTGGTATGTCACTCAACTTTTATAGTGGAGAGTGTATTTGCTCTTTATCTTATAGTACAAGGGTATATTTGGTCCATTTTCCATTATTTGATTTGTGTTATTTGAATGTTTTCCGTAGAAGATTAAGTATCCGATAATTTTAGATGAAGTATTAGGTCCCATAGATTACACCAATTTTCATAGATAAACTGTATAACAAGAATTTGTGTTAGATATTCCTAAAGGATAGCTCTTCAAATTCACACTAAATACATGTGCACGTGTTAACTGCCTGTGTAGAGCATATATATATATATATATATATATATATATATATATATATATATATATATATATATATATATATATATATATATATATATATGTGTGTGTGTGTGTGTGTGTGTGTGTGTGTGTGTGTTCTCTATGAAAACTTGATATAACATTTGGTCATTTGGCAGGAGTCATTTTCTGCTCTTTACAAGGATGTTGTCAACGTTCTGGAATTCATTGAGAGGTTAAAGAATGAAGAAGATAAAAAGACTGTTGAAATGGTTGATCAAATTGAAAATCTGAAATTTGGGATGGCATTTATTTGTACGTACATCCAGCTTTCTTATTCCGATTTGGAGCAATTTGATGAATTAATGTCTGTCCAAAGACAAGAGGTTGAAAATATTCTTCGATCAATTCTCTGTGATGTTGAGTTTAACGTGGCGATTAAATACAACATACATCATGTCCTTACTCGCCTCAGGGATAATATTGATTATTTTATCAGCTCTCAAAATCGCTCTACATCAAGTGCCACCATGACTGAGGAGCAGATGGACTTCCTCCTCCTGAATCTCCATCATCTATCCAAGTATCTTACTGAACAGACTCAGTATGAGATTCTTCACAATGTGTGTGGCAACATGAAAGATTTCCATGGGTTGATAGTGAATGGGTGCATTGAGCACGAGATTGTTGAATATGTCTTACCTCAGTTTCAACTCATGGCTGAGAGAGTAGGACGCTTCCTTTGGGATGATCAAATTGATGGAGAGTCTCGACTCTTCAAGCTAGCACATCTACTCATGAAGATTATTCCAATTGAGCTGGAGGTTGTGAACATATGTTTTACAAATTTGAAAGCTTCAACTTCAGCAGAAGTTGGACACTTCATTAAGAAACTCCTGGAAATTTGTCCTGACATTCTTAGAGAATATTTGATTCATCTACAGGAGCACATGATAAATGTTACAACCACCACTACTTCAGGGGCTCAAAACATTCATGTCATGATAGAGTTCCTATTAATTATTCTTTCTGATATGCCCAGGGACTTTATTCATCATGACAAATTATTTGATCTTTTGGCACATGTTGGAGCACTTACCAGGGAGGTATCAACTCTTGTTCGCGACTTAGAAGAAAAATTAAGGAATAAAGAGAGTACTGACAAAACAAATTGTGCAACCCTAGACTTGCTGGAAAATATTGAACTCCTCAAGGAAGATCTCAAACATGTTTATCTGACAGTCCCGGACTCATCTCAATGTTGCTTCCCCATGAGTGATGGACCTCTCTTCATGCATCTGCTACACATGCACTTAGATGATTTGCTAAATTCCAATGCTTATTCAATTGCTTTAATAAAGGAAGAAATCAGGTTGCTGAAAGAAGACCTAGAATCCATAAGATCTTTTTTTGTGAATATTGAACAGGAATGGTACAAAGATCTCTGGGCACGTATTTTAGATGTGGCATATGAGGCAAAAGTTGTCATTGATTCAATAATTGTTCGAGATAATTGTCTCTTACATCTTATTTTCTCACTTCCCATTACCATAATGAAGATCAAGCTTATCAAAGAACAGGTCTCCAATTTACATGAGAAGATTCCCAAGAACGGAGGTCTCCTTGTTGTAAACTCTCCCAAGAAGCTAGTTGAAAGCAAGTCATTACCGGCTGGTAAAATTATTGTAGGTTTTGAGGAGGAGACAATTTGGATAATTGAGAAGCTCACCCATGGATCGGCAGATCAAGATGTCATTTCGATCACTGGCATGCTAGGTTCAGGTAAAACTACTTTGGCGTACAAAGTATACAATGATAAATCAATTTCTAGTCATTTTGACCTTCGCGCATGGTGCACGGTCAACCAAGAATATGACAAGAAAAATTTGTTGAATAAAATTTTTAATCAAGTTAATGGCTCGGATTCAAAATTGAGTGAGAATATTGATGTTGCTGATAAGCTACGGAAACAACTGTATGGAAAGAGGTATCTTATTGTTTTAGATGACGTGTGGGATACCTCAAAATGGGATGAGTTAACAAGACCTTTTCCAGAAGTTG
The DNA here is from genome assembly GCA_036553675.1 of Solanum okadae. Lineage (NCBI taxonomy): Eukaryota > Viridiplantae > Streptophyta > Magnoliopsida > Solanales > Solanaceae > Solanum > Solanum okadae. The sequence goes on from CM071681.1 coordinate 36,349,132, forward strand.
AGAAAGGAAGTAGAATTATATTGACGACTCGAGAAAAGAAAGTGGCTTTCCATGGAAAGAGCAACACTGATCTTCTTGACCTTCGATTGCTAAAACCAGAAGAAAGTTGGGAGTTATTAGAGAAAAGGGCATTTGGAAACGAGAGCTGCCCTGATGAACTATTGGATGTTGGAATAGAAATAGCCCAAAATTGTAAAGGGCTTCTGTTGTGGACGCATTTGTGGGCAAGACATATGTGCGACAGAGAGCCAAATAACTTGATTTAATTATAACGCTAGTAGTTTATTATTATTCTAGAATAGGAAGAATTTAATTTTATTGTTAGTAGTTTTCTTATTAGTTTAGAATAGGATTTATGTTTCCTAGTTCCATTAGACTTCCTATTACTGTAAGAAGACTCCTATTTAAAGGAGGATTTGAGGAATAAGAAGTACGCAGACTTTAATCAGAAACAAGAGATAGGAGTTCTCTCTTCCATTGAACTCTAAGGTTTCAGCTTCCCTTTGATGAGCTGAATTTATAAACAAAAATAGGTCGATCTAGGAATTCGAACAAAAGCAAGGGAAAATCTAAGGCAGTTGAATTTGATTTCCCTGTTCATCGTCCTGTGACTCGATCCTTCTCTAAGAATCCTAACAATTTGGTACCAGAGCCTAACACAATGGACGATGAGATCAATTCTAGGTTTCAAGAAGAACGTGTGATAACAGAAACACTAATGGATTCTAAACTTGCAGCGATGGAACAACGTCTCGGTGAAAAAATTGTCCAAGCTATTCAAGAACAATTTTCTAGCTTGGGAATTGGCTCTACAAAACTGACAGTCCATGGGGCAGAGACCAGTAGTGCTCCGACAACAGGTAGATCAACAAATCCGGCTCCTAGAGGTGATACGCTGCATATTCAACCGGCTGATCAGAATCATCAAACTAGTGGAAATTCCAATTCGACAATTCCAAGGTATGCAAGGATGGATTTTCCTACTTATGATGGCACCAACGACCCATTAATTTGGGCACATCGTTGTGAACAATTTTTTGAAAATCAACATACAGCAGATGCAGAAAAGGTTGGAGTCGCTGGGTTTCACTTGTTAGGAGAAGCACAATTATGGTATTATCAGCTTAAACGAGCGAAGGGCCCAATGAGTTGGGAAGATTGTTTCCAGCGATTTGGACCTCCTGAAAGCAGCAACCCAGTGGGTGAACTAGTCACGCTTCGACAAACTTGTACAGTTGAAATTTATCAACGTCAGTTTCAAGAAAAGTTGACTAGGGCTGATGAGCTTATTCCAGAACACTTGCACGTGGGTATATTTATGGCAGGGTTGGATGATTCAATCAAATTGGACGTACAATTGCTCAAACCACCTGACTTATCGACGGCTATGAGTATAGCCAGGGCTTTAGAGAAAAAACAGCAATTGCAAAGAGTCAGTAACACTCGCAAAGCTGCATGGCAGCAGTCTCGGACAAGTCATGGAAGCACAGTGAACTCAGCAAAGTCTAATACTGGTCTAGTTGACTCATCTACCTCGACAAATATCCAGACTAGCAACCAAACCCCTTTTTTCAAGCGATTAACTCGGGTAGAAATGGCGGAGAGAAGAGCTAAGGGATTATGCTATAATTGTGACGAACAATATTCAGCCACTCACCAGGGTAAACGGCTTTTCTGGTTGGAATTGGATGATTCAGTTGATGACGCAATTCCAGAGTGCCGGATGACTGCCCGGAAATTTCTTTACATGCAATTACAGGTCAAAGGCATGCACAAACTATGCAATTGCCTGCACTCATTAACAGACATCATATGCTTAGTCTTATTGATTCTGGAAGTACCCACAATTTTATAAGTTCTACAGCTGCTAGTCGCTTACTCCTTGATGTTTTTTCCTTGCACAACATCAGCATCTCCATTGCTAATGGAGAGAAAGTTCAATGCTTGGGGCTCTGCACAGGGGTAACAATTTCTATTGGTGAACATAGCTTTATTGTAGACCTTTATGTTATTCCCTTGGGTGGATTTGATATTGTTTTGGGAGTGAAGTGGTTACAGTCTTTGGGTCCTATACTTTGGGACTTTGCGGCACTTACTATGAGTTTTTCGGTGGAAGGGAAATTAATTTTGTTTCAGGGACAACAAGGGTATTGTGGAAAGGCTTTGCATCTGCTAGGAAAGGCAATTACTGATGAGCAGCGACTGGAATGCCTTTTGACCGAGTTCGATGATCTGTTCCAGGCACCTAAGAGTTTACCACCATTGAGACAATGTGACCACCGCATTAGTTTGCTGCCCGGAACAGCTCCTGTAGTTGTTCATCCTTATCGATACCCTCATCGGCAAAAGGATGAGATTGAGAAGCAATGTAATCTGATGTTGCAACAAGGATTGATACGACCAAGCAAGTCCCCTTTTTCTTCACTTGTGTTATTAGTATCTAAGAAAGATGGGTCTTGGCGCCTTTGTATTGATTACCGTGAACTAAATGCCAAAACAGTCAAGGACAAGTTCCCAATTCCAGTAGTGGACGAGTTACTAGATGAGTTACATGGGGCCAAGTACTTTACTAAACTAGATTTGCGATCTGGATACCATCAAGTCCGCATGTCTCCTGTAGATGTGGAAAAGACAGCCTTTCGAACTCATCACGGGCACTTTGAGTTCCTTGTCATGCCATTTGGACTCACTAATGCCCCATCTACTTTCCAAGCTTTGATGAATGAGGTCTTTCATGAGTTCTTACGCCACTTTGTGTTGGTTTTCTTTGATGATATCCTAATTTATAGCAGTTGTTGGGAGGACCATTTGGTTCACGTGCGAAAGGTATTTTTGTTATTGCGCGCACACCAATTATACTTGAAACAATCCAAATGTTGCTTTGGTACAACTCAAGTCGCATATTTGGGGCATATTATTTCAGTTACAGGTGTGGAGGTAGATAAGAGCAAAGTACAAGCAATTTTAGATTGGCCTCAACCGCAACCAATTACACCTCTTCGTGGGTTCTTGGGATTGACAGGTTACTACCGCAAATTTATTCGTGACTATGGGCAACTGGCAGCACCTCTGACTAGTCTACTCAAGAAAAACTCCTTCCAGTGGAGCGATTTGACCCTCGATGCATTCCAGAAACTTCAGCAAGCCTTATCCTCTGCTCCCGTACTCAGGTTACCCGATTTTACTATGAATTTCATTATAGAATGTGATGCTTCAGGAGGTGGTATAGGGGCTGTTTTGCAACAGGAAGGTCAGCCCGTAACTTTTTTTAGCCGACAGTTAGCAGCTCGTCACCAAAAATTAGTTGCATATGAAAGGGAGTTGATTGGCCTTCCAAAGGCAGTACAACATTGGCGGCCATACTTGTGGGGGCGCCCTTTTCTTATTCGAACAGATCATTACAGCCTAAAATACTTGCTAGAACAACGGCTAACTACACCACCTCAACAACATTGGTTGAGTAAACTCATGGGTTACGATTTTACAGTGGAGTATCGGGCTGGTTGTCTCAATAAAGTTGCGGATGCTTTATCTAGAATGACACATGAGGACCCTTCTTTGAATGCTATTAGTTCCCCTCGTAGCACATTACTGGACACCATCCGGGAGGAGCTTACAAGATCATCAGAATTGTTAGGGTTGTATGATAAAATCAAGCTAGGAGATTTGGATTCGGACTGGCAAGTTCAGGATGGGTTGCTTTTGTTTAAAGGTCGCATCTACCTTTTACCGAATTCTCCTTTGCTACCTACTATACTTTCTGCTTATCATGATAGTGCCCATGAAGGAATACAAAAAACGTTGCACCGAATTCGTGGAGATTTCTACTGGAAAGGTATGAAAAAGAACATTGCTGCATATGTCGCTGCCTGCCCGGTGTGTCAACGCAATAAATCTGAACATTTAAGTCCCGCAGGATTGTTACAACCTCTCCAGCTTCTGGTCAGACATCTCCATGGATTTTATTGATGGCTTGCCCAAGTCTTAGGGGAAGTCAGTCTTGTTTGTAGTAGTGGATCGGTTCTCAAAATATGCTCATTTCATACCATTGGCTCACCCATACACAGCAGCTCGTTTGGCTAGGGTATTTTTTGAGCAAATTGTTCGCTTGCATGGGATACCTGAAACTATTACTTGTGATAGAGATGTGGTTTTTACTAGCACTTTTTGGAAGGAACTTTTTCGCTTGAATGGTACTAAACTACAATTCTCATCTGCTTACCACCCACAAACAGATGGGCAAACAGAAGTCGTTAACCGTACTGTTGAAATGTATCTTCGCTGCTTTGTTGGTACTTGTCCTCGAAAGTGGGTTGCTTGGGTCCCATGGGCAGAATTTTGTTATAACACATCTTTTCATTCGGCATTGCAAACCACACCCTTCAAGGTTGTTTATGGTCGTGACCCACCTCGTTTGCTTTCCTATGTGCCTGGGACCACTCGGGTAGAAGTTGTTGAACAGGCATTGCTGGAACGTGATCACATCTTGGGTGATATCCGATTTCGATTACAAGCAGCACAACAACAAATGAAGGAATATTATGACAAGGGCCATCGTGACGTCGAATTTTCTCCAGGGTCACTTGTATGGCTTCGTTTACATCCTTACAGGCAGCGCTCCATGCGGCTGAGTATTCACAATAAACTGTCCCCCAAATTTTATGGTCCATTTTCAATCTTACGACGAATTGGACAGGTTGCATATGAGTTGGATTTGCCAAATGACAGTCGACTTCATAATGTTTTTCATGTTTCCCTTTTGAAGGCATTCAAAGGCGACCAACTCCCACCTGTTACAGAGCTACCAGCACTAAAGGACGGCCGCATAGTTCCTTTGCCTGCTGCTGTCATTCGAGCTCGTTTAAACCGTGGTACAAAGGAGATTCTTATACAATGGTTGGGTATGACAGAGGATGAAGCGACCTGGGAGGATGTAGACTGTTTTAAGCAGGCTTATCCATCGTTCGAGCTTGAGGACAAGCTCTTTCAGCATGAGGGGGGTAATGTTGTGGACGCATTTGTGGGCAAGACATATGTGCGACAGAGAGCCAAATAACTTGATTTAATTATAACGCTAGTAGTTTATTATTATTCTAGAATAGGAAGAATTTAATTTTATTGTTAGTAGTTTTCTTATTAGTTTAGAATAGGATTTATGTTTCCTAGTTCCATTAGACTTCCTATTACTGTAAGAAGACTCCTATTTAAAGGAGGATTTGAGGAATAAGAAGTACGCAGACTTTAATCAGAAACAAGAGATAGGAGTTCTCTCTTCCATTGAACTCTAAGGTTTCAGCTTCCCTTTGATGAGCTGAATTTATATACAAAAATAAGTCGATCTAGGAATTCAAACAAAAGCAAGGGAAAATCAAAGGCAGTTGAATTTGATTTCCCTGTTCATCGTCCTGTGACTCGATCCTTCTCTAAGAATCCTAACAGCTTCCTTTGGTGGCTGATCTGATTGCTGGAGTCATTGCAGGGAGGGAAAAGAAAAAGGCAGTGTGGCTTGAAGTTCGAAATAATTTGAATTCCTTTATTTTGAACAGTGAAGTGGAAATGATGAAGGTTATAGAACTAAGTTATGACCATTTATCAGATCAAGTAAAGTTGTGCTTGCTTTACATTGCAAGTTATTCGAAGGACACTGGAATGATAATTTCTGGGTTGATAGATTTATGGCATGCTGAAGGACTTGTGGAGCAGACAGAGATGAAGAGTGAGGAAGAAGTGATGAAGGTTTATTTGGATAACTTAATTTCCAGTAGCTTGGTAATTATTTTCAATGAGATTGGTGAGTACCCGACTTGCCAACTTCATGATCTTGTGCATGACTTTTGTTTGATAAAAGCAAGAAAGGAAATGTTGTTTGACCGGATAAGTTCTCAAGTGCCCCATCTTCTTCTTCATATTTGATGCCACGTATAGTGACCATTGATTGTAAAAGCAAGTTCTTTGGCCTTGAAAATTTTGTCCTGTTCGGTTCAAATAAGAAAAGGCATTCTGGTAAACACCTGTATTCTTTGAGGATAAATGCAGATAATCTTGACGGCGGTCTTTCTGATACATGTCACCTAAGACACTTGAGGCTTCTTAGAGTGTTGAAACTGGATCACACTTTGTGAAAGATTCTTTGCTGAATGAAATATGCATGTTGGTTCATTTGAGGTTCTTACGAATTGGGACAGAAGTTAAATCTCTGCCCTCATCTTTCTCAAACTTCCGGAATCTAGAAATTCTCTTGGTGTATAACAACGGATCAACCTTGGTACTATTACCGAGAATTTGGGATCTAGTAAAGTTGCGAATACTGCACATGACTTCTTGTTCTTTCCTTGATATGGATACAGATGAACCAATACTGATAGCAGAGGACACAAAGTTAGAGAACTTGAGATATTTAGAGAACCTGGTGCTTTCCTATTCGAAAGATGCAGAGGATATTTTCAAAAGGTTTCCCAATCTTCGAATTCTTGTATTCGTTCTCAAGGAATCACGGGATTGTTCAACAAAACGACACTGGTTCCCAAAATTGGATTTCCTAACTGAACTAGAACGCCTCAGTGTAGAATTTGAAAGTTCAAATGACAGTGAGCTCTCTGTAGGGACAAATTGGCTGTGTAATTTTCACTTCCCTTCAAGTTTGAAAATATTGTCATTAGGTAAATTTCCAATAACACCCGATTCATTATCAACATTAACTAGACTGTCCAACCTGGAAGGGTTGTCCCTTGAGAACACAATCATTCACGGGGGAGAATGGAACATGACGGAGGAAGACACCTTTGAGAATCTCAAATTTTTGGAGTTGGATGAAGTGACACTTTTTAAGTGGGAGGTTGGAGAGGAATCATTTCCCGTGCTTGAGAAATTAGAACTGTGGAGATGTTGTATGCTTGAGGAGATTCCGCCAAGTTTTGGGGATATTTGTTCATTGAAAATTATCAAACTTGTAGAGAGCCCTCAACTTATAGATTCTGCTATGAAGATTAAGGAATATGTTGAAGATATCATGGGAGGGGACGAGCTTCAGGTTGTTGGCCGGAACAATGTCCCATTATTTTAAGTAGTTCTTAAGCTGTATGTGTGAAAAGTCTTGAGCTCTCTTACCCTGCAGAAATATGTGAGTATAGATGAATTTATTGCCTACTCTACTTCATTTTATGTCGTGGAGTTTAACTGCACACCGAGTTTGATAAAGGAAAGAATATTTCTGAAACTTCTAGTATTAAACATGACACGTCATTTTTGTGGCTATAAAAACATGTCATTAAGGTTAAAATGAGAAGTTTAAAATTAAATTGTTTCCAAACCTAGAAAGGCGTCATTCTTTTTTAAACTTATTTAAAGTAAAAGAGTGTCACATAATTCACAAAATGGAGTAACTTGATTTCTTTGCAAATCACATGTAAAGAAGATGGTTACAATTCCCTTTGCCGATACACCTGCACCAACAATCACCATCGATAAGGATTTGGAGTTGAGAAGCTGCTGTATCTAATGATCAAGATGTTTGAATTGGTTTGGCCTCATTTGCAGCAGTAAGTAGTTTTAAAAATCCTCTGTGAATGCATGATGTGCTATCTCAACTTTGTTGTAGGTTAAATCATGCATCCTAGTTATTTCTTTTCCACTTTTGAATAGATTCCCATTTTAATCGTGGCTTCATTTCTGCAGGTGGCAGCCCCCTTGGGCGACAAGGCTCTGTTGGTCAATGCTGCAAAGTTGGAGACGATGTGATATCTTTTTGGATGTCTTCTTGTTCAGTAAGTTATGGAAGTTGCCATGGGTTGATTGTTGATGGAAATGTGAGTGATTCAAAGTGAAAAAACAATTATTTGGAGTTTTTTTTAAGTTTGAAATATTCTGGCAAAATTTGGGAGGAGAATTGTAACAATTCATGTCCAAACATGATTTCGGAATACAAGTTCACCCGTTGCCAATCAAATTTCTACTCCAAAACAACTTTTTACAATATATATATATTTCATTGTTGTTCCTCGATACAACAAAATGTCGTGTGCCAAATTCAGTAGATTTTTAGGAATTATTAGGAACTAGGAAGATGGGAGTAACAAAGATGATATGTAGGTTTTCCACCTTTTTTTTGCCACCTCAACGCTCCATATTCAAAAGCAGGTGGATATGCCACTTTCAGCTAAGTTTGTTGAATTGACTTTCGTTTAAGTAAATATAACTTCATCATACTGTTGTAAAATTCAAGTATAATAAGTTTTTTATTCATTTGTCTTGTACAATCTCTATTACTCTCTCCCTCCTGATAACTTCTCTTTCCCTCAATAGCAATAATATTCTATTTGTTGTAACGCGTTGCCTCATACTTTGATGAGGGTATATTGAAAGAAACAATGAAACGAGCAGGACGTAGACGCTTACCATAGGACAAGAAACATATGTGGCAATGAGTCATCTAAGGAATTTGGCGTAGTAACTCACCAGGAGAAGAGAATAAAATTGTGTTACTTTGTTGTCATGCTAGAACCATGGTTGTTGGTATACTTGAATGTTGAATTGTAAGATCTAACGACATAGGAGCCTTGAGTCACGCTCATTATCTCAATTTTGTGAAAATGTGAATGGACTGGAGTATATGACGAGGAGTTATTCATGGAACTTAATTTGAGTTGACAATTAAGTGGATTGTTTTCGAAAATACGACGGTCAATATTAAATGTAAACTTTGATAGAGTACATTCGTCTTATTCATATACTAATTAATTTACTCCACATTAACTTTTCCACTAGCTTACGTTGAGGTGCATCAGTTTGTTTGCAACTTTATATTAATTCCATACTTTATCATGCCTTCTCCATTTGAAGTTTTTTAGTTCTTCAATTTTATATAATGTTTGAGCTTTGAATCCATATTTTTTAACTTCCTTAGACGATTGTTGTTTACATTTTCCTAATTAGGTATCCCGACATCTCACGGAACCCATAATTTTTGAAAGTGCAGAAGATAGGTTGAACTCCAACTCTAGCATCTTACCACTATATATAAAGTTATGATATGGTCATGATGTAGCTTAAACCCAATAAATGTTTGTTTTTTTGGTGTATTATGACAACACATGTGTGTCTGTTGTAAATGTTGTGAAGGTATATATAATAGTATGCTATTAAGCCTGTATTGCAGTAGTGTTGTGCTCAATTAACTTAAAACCTAATTGGATTACACTTGGGTGAGAATTTTTCGGAGACTGATTGCTCGATAATTTGGTAACAAATTGAAGTGGCCCTCCAAATCTTAAGGAAATTTTGATGTTTAGTTCTAGGCATGGAAAATATCATCTATATATTCTTTCATTATAGCAGGTAGTTTAGGTGTAAAAACTGATCTCTTGCATTTGCAGGAACTAGTCTTGCCCATTGATTGTGTTGGTATATAAGAAATTTGTTGAAACTGAAACATTTTTACATATTTCTAATTTTTAATCTTTAGCGTGACACTTAAATTGAGTATAGTTGACTCTTTTCTCTAATTTTATGTATACAAATAGATCTAAATTGGTTTCCTTTACTTTTGTTTTGGTGTCTAAGAATCAATTAAACTTGTGAAAATGATGACATGAATACTAACTTTTCTTGCTGTAATAAAAAGAAAAATGTATGTGCTACTTGATCTCTTCTTTTCAAAACAAATTTTTACTTTGAATATCATTTCTTTGCAACTCTTCAATGATTTACTTTAGTGATCCTGCATAGGCAGTTATTTGGAGAATCAAAGAAGAACAATGAAATGTTCATATATAGAGGCCTATATCCAAGAGGCAATAAGAACAAATATTTTTTGGCCTAATACTCATAGAATTGTCCATTACTTTTAGAAATTTCATTAACAATTACTGAGTTTCTTCTCTTTGTTCTTTTCTCTTTCAAATTGTTAAGTTTTTGTTGAAGATCTGTGATAGTATTGTATCATGGTTTATTGTTGTTTCTCTTCTTCGGTGTATACGCCGGTATTTCGTGAGGTTCACCTACTTCTTTTGCTTACTCTTTGTATTCCCTCCTCTTTTGAATTTGTTTTGTTGAAGTTCACTTGTAGAAAGTTTTTATTTTATTTTATATATACATTTAAAGCATTGAGATTTTCCCCTAAGGTTTCATGGTGAGATTCTAATATTGAATTCAATCTCTCATTTCGCAAATGGACCAAATAATTAATGATACTGCAAATATTTAGGAACTTTTTAGAGTTACAATGGAAGAGAATGAAAACGAGAACAAAGAAGATGCTAATGTCATCTGCGAGTAGCTCATATCAAGAGGTAAGGTATAAAATGTTACGTCCTTAGAAAATAAGAACATTTGAGGTCCGGGAACATACTTAAAGAAAGTTGGATCTTATAAAGGTGAGCTGTTATGTAGGTCCCTACAAAAGACCTTATGAGAAGACTTTGATATTATATAACTATAAACAATTGCATTATATGGGGTTCACAAGTGGTGCGAGTCTTTTTCTAGATCTGGTGAACCTTTAAAGCTTCATATTACTGAGATGAATTTATTGTGTGTATGTTTCGAGAAAATATGAAGATGGTTAATTAAAGAGCTTTAACGATCTCAAATTGACCGGAAGATTTGTGTATTAGATGGGCAATTTTGTTATTAATTTTTTATGTTATTTTGTTTTGATATGTAAAATGCAATTCACAACAGTTTTATTATATATTTTTGGTGTTCTTTTTGTTTTGATATGTGAATTGCCCACAGTGAAAAGTGAAGTATTTTGTTAGACATACTTCAGTAATAATGTATTTGTATATGTGTATATTAGTTTTGTTGCATCTTCCACAAATATGTCAATTTTGAAAGTTATCTCCTTATTTGATGGTTTGTAATTTAATTTCCTTGATCCTATAGTTAAATATGGCTTAAGATTGTTAGTTATGTCATCTACATTCCCCTTGGTGTCAAAGAAGATGCCTGATGCAATATATTACTAGCATTTAAGGATACGAGAAAGCAATTTTAGCTTCATGTTTTCCTTTTGTTTTATCTTTAATCACTATTACCTAACACCTAAAATTAACTGTATCCTGAAAATATATAATGTTGGGCCACTATTACCAAACACCTAAAATTAATTGTATCCTGAAAATATATAATGTTTGGCCGTGCTAAGCACGGGCCTCGCCTATCCAGTAGGATTATAATTAGCACATGCGTGTTAGAATTCATCTAGGAATAGGATTGGGTTAATTTCCTCCTACACTATATTATATATATACCAAATAAGACAATTAACCATTAAGGGTGATTTGAGAGAGATTTATTTTTCAAGTTTAATTAATATCAAAGGATAGCGGAAGTTGAATTGAAAAATTCAAAGTATTGTTGGATTTCAAAAGATCACGGGGATATTATGCATAATTATGAGTGTTTAATGGTTACTTTATGTCCAATACGTTTTCTTTCGATATTTGTCTTTATAGGAATTTCCAGTCAATCATTCAAAATACGTTGTTATTTTGCCATTATACCTTGTTTATGTGTATTTTTGTGCTTTGAATTCTTATGCTCAAGAGTCATCATTTTGAATCAAATTCAATAAGAGAAGAACAAGTTTAGAAGCTTAATTTGTAATGATTTCCTTCTTTGTTGTTACTACTTATCTATCTATCTATATCTATACCATATTAAAAGACTTTCAAAAATGTTGTTTGGATTTTTTGTCTATTTAAAAGCCTTCACTTTAGATAAAATCGTCTTTTCACAACTTTCATTTAATTATATACTATTATTTTAGTAATATAGTAAAAAAAACTTTCAACATAATAAGAAAAATATTGTAAACTGTCCAAAAAAATAGGTAAAGAAACTTCCAAAAAAAGACGTAAAAATAACCCAAAAAAAGGCAAGAAAATTAAAAACAACAAAGGTGAAAGAATGAGTACTTCAAGCTTCGTCATTGAGTTTCATCAAGTCTACACTTCGACAAGCCTTGAAATAGGGGATATTTGTAGACATTGAAATTTTGTGGAATTCTACAAGACGTGTTCAATTCCAGTTAGGGTTCTTGGAGGGTACTCTACGGTCTACCCTAAACCCTAGCTCATGTCTATATAAAGGGCAATATATTTCCTTGGAGAGACCTCTCGAATATTTCACAAATTCATGAAATATTTATAAAGAGATCAAAGTCAAATTATCCTAGTTCGAGAAATATGTCACTATCAACTCTCGAATCACAAAAAAAAAAATTAAGAGAAAAAAATCAAAGGAGCTAGGAACAAAATTGTACTCGTATTTTTTCAATAATATTCTTATTTCTTCAACCAAAAAAAATTAAAAAAATTGAAGAATATTTGAATAAATTTTATTGGTGATCATCCAAGTCTGAGTTTACTATCCAAATAATTACTTCTTCTTTTTATTACATGAAAGTAATCTAACTTTAAAATTTATAACGCAAAAATTATTTTTCTATATTTATCACATAAAAGTACAAAGTTTAATAAAAAAGAGATTTGTTATTATATGAAAACAATAATTTTTAAAGTGTATCCTAAAATTATTTTATTTTATTTTTTAAAGATGATTATGAAATATAATATACATTGAGTATATTAGTAAAGGAAAAATAGTCAAATCATATACTTTTTAATATTAATGAAAGTATACTAAATATAAAATAAAGAAGTTAAAATAAAGAAAACAAATATAATATAGTATATCTCCAAGAAATATTACATGATAATTTTTAGAATTTTATTGTATGATGAAAAAAAGAGAAAAAAATTACCTGAAAAAATCGAAATTAGATGACAACGGTATCCAAAAATAATTTTAAAGAATTATGATCTGTATGTAATAAAATTAATCTTAAAGTTTGATTAAAACATGGAGAGAAGAAGATGAAGATGAAGTGATGTGGTGGGTATCATGTACATAATAAAAATCAATTCTCTTAAATAATTGTGAATTTGTGATTCATAGCATAAAAAATTATCTTTTTTTTTGTTTCCCATCCGGTGTTCGAAGCTCACATTGGAGCTCTGACTAAATTCGGATCACGCTCTGTAGGACCCATTTGGGGGTGGCGCTCCTAACAAGATTTTCTCCATACTCAAGGCTCGAATCTGAGATCTCTGATTAAGGATGAGGCACTCCCACCAGTGCACAACCCATGTTGGTAGCATAAAAATTTATCGTTGCACTTACTTTTAAGAGTTTTGATTGAAAATAGAACTTTATTTTGGAGGCAAAAGGTTAGTAATCCATTCATCCACTTTTAATTGTTATGGTATGTTTTTCGAAAGTCAAATTGATTAATTTTTAAAGTTAAATTAGATTCCACTATACGAAAAGTACTATAAATTGTAATTTTTTGCATATCAATATGATGAAAATTACATCGTAACATGTTAGTCAAAGTTATTATCGTTTAACTCTAAAAAAATTGACATCTAAAAGTGGACTAGGGAGTATTGTCTTTCTACATTTTTGGGCCTCAAAATTGTGGTCATTTAGCACTTCTCGTAAACTAAGGCATGCTACCATTTGAAGGAGTTAATATCTCATATGGTCACCCAACTAATAGTTTTTTTCTCAGAAAGTTATTCAACTTTCTTTTATAACCTCAATGTCATTCAATTATGACTATTGTATCTGCAAAATCGCTCAACTACTGATATTTATTTAGAAAGTCACTCAGCTAATTTAAATATTTACTTCATTAAAATTTGTTGAAATATGATTTTTGTATATATATACACACACAAAGAACTAACAATAATTTCTTTAAATCTCTTGTTGAGTAAGAGAAATTTTAAATTTTGTCATTTAGTTCTCTTAATAATAAATTTTGTTTACAGTGTTAAAGAAAAGTCATATATATATAAATTAATCTCCTTTGTGTAAATTATATATAAACATTTCTATTATTATTACGTAATAATTAAAAATGATCAACTCAAAAAATGTATCATATAAACAATTAACAAAATATAGTCGATACCTCAATGGAAAATATGAAAGAAGTGTTGGGTTCTGAAAGGGTGATTGGGCGTCATGCGGAAGCTTACAAATTGCAAATCATATAGTTGATAAATCAGATAACAAAAATTTATACTAAAAACATAATATTATTATATCAAAACTAATATAAAGAAAAACATTAAAACTTTAGAGAGAATAAATCTCCCCATAAACTAAATTCTTTAAATGTTTACATTGTGGATGCTATTGTTATTGTGTTAGAAGAAACAAATCTATAGTTATAGAGTCCTAAAACCTTGTCTTACTAGAAAAGGAGTCCTAAAAGGAGCGAATAAACCAAATATGAAAGAATATTATATTTTCCTTTCAAGAAAGTAAAAACATTTATGGTAATGTTTTGTCTTTTCTTTAAGGAAAAATAAATCTTAAATTATGGTAAGAAAATCAGGGCAAAACCCTAACAAATCTCCCCTTTTGGCTAGATTTTCTTGACAAAGCTTGATCTGTTTTCTTCATTGCATGATAATCTTGTTCTTCACAAAATCTTCATCACCGTTGCTTGCCATGGTTAAAAATAAAGTTTAAAATATATGGGTTAAAAATGGGTTTAAAATATTTTATTTTTATTCTTAAAAATTGCAGCAACAGGAATGTTGAAAATATGATTTGAAACTTCTTCTCCACATGTAACTTAGACAAAATCTTCATTAACATCAAATTTGTTGCAAATTGATTTGAAACCACTTGAACCTTTCTTCAATCTTGTTGAACCATTGGATCATTGAACCATGTGCTCTGATACCACTTGTTGGGTTCTGAAAGGGTGATTGGGCGTCATGCGGAAGCTTACAAATTGCAAATCATATAGTTGATAAATCAGATAACAAAAATTTATACTAAAAACATAATATTATTATATCAAAACTAATATAAAGAAAAACATTAAAACTTTAGAGAGAATAAATCTCCCATAAACTAAATTCTTTAAATGTCTACATTGTGGATGTTATTGTTATTGTATTAGAAGAAACAAACCTATAGTTATAGAGTCCTAAAACCTTTTCTTACTAGAAAAGGAGTCCTAAAAGGAGCGAATAAACCAAATATGAAAGAATATTATATTTTCCTTTCAAGAAAGTAAAAACATTTATGGTAATGTTTTGTCTTTTCTTTAAGGAAAAATAAATCTTAAATTATGGTAAGAAAATCAGGGCATAACCCTAACAAGAAGAAAGGAAGAAAAAGAGCAACCTAATATTATATGATATTGAACTTTTCATCCAAACAAACTATACAAAATCCTTGTCATGCCTCGAGCCTACACCCTGGACGTGGCCGGCACTCGAGAACCATTGTTGGCCCCAAGCGAACCCTTGACCTGGCTCAATACTCAGCGGAAGACTTACTCGACATACAATGAACTCAAATACAAGTTGTTATACCCCATTTTAACTCGAGGTCAAAATGCGTACAACATATTGGTGATTTTCAAATTAATAATCAACTTAAGAAGTTGCCACCTAGTTAATTACGGTGAATTAGGACACCTAAATATTTAAGTAAGTAATACCAAATCTGACTCCAACTAAGGTCTACTAACTTATATAATTCTAGGTAAGTGTTCTATTTTATCCTAATGGGAAGGAGATAAGCATCTTTTAAGATCAGTTAAAAATTATTAACCGGCCAAACTCAGGTTAATTAATTTTTAAAAGCTAAATATGGGTGCTAGAACGTTAAATAAAAGTCTGTGAAATTAGCTAAAAAATATTTGTTAAGTCTTGAAATCACTAATATATTTTTAAACTTGAAAAGCTCTTGACTTCGAAAGTAAATTAAAAAAAGTGAAAATTACAAGAATATACTATTTAAGACTTTAATTAACAATAAATGTTTATACTCCTTTTTAATTACAAAATTAGTTTTTAAATTACAAACATAACAAAAAAACAATTTTCGAGATTTAATTAAATAAGTTACTCCATATGTCCTTAATTACTTGTCCACTTTTGAATTGACACACCTATTAAGAAAATAATAATTGATATAGTGAGTTTACCATTTTACCCCTATTAATTATGAAGTGAATGAATTAAATACTTAAGATTTTCAAAAAGTTCTACATTTTTTAAAGTAATAAATTTAGGGTATAATAGAGAAAAAAAAATTTGTTCTTTCTTGATTTGTCAAAATGAATAAGTAATTATGAATAATTAAAAAATAAAAAATAAATAATGAGGAACAATGGGAATATTAGTAGGAGTAGTATTTTTTCTTTCTTTTTTGGGGTTATGTACGGATTTAATGGGAATGATAATTTTGATATTACTTTTTATTTTTTCAACTACAATTTACTCATACACGTTATCTATTTTGTACACATACTAATTTTCTCTCTCTTCCTTTTTTTATTTAATCTAGGTAAAAAAGAAGTCTTTCTTTTCCCTCTTACTATGGTAATCACTAATCAGTATTCTCTCTCTTCTTTTATTATATGTGAAAATATACTCTCTCTCTCTCTCACACCTCTTATTTTCATCTTCTTCAAGAGAACAATACTCGATTGTTATTTACAAGAACAATGATTTCTTCTCCTCTTTGATTTTTATCTTTTTTCCTCTTAGATTTTAAAGTCTCATCAAATTTATGATTTTAAAGTTATTTCATCCGATTTCATGAAATTATGATTGGAAAAATTCTAGTGGAATCCATTCTTATAAAGAGTCCAAGATTTAAGAAGCGTAATAGTCATTCAAACAACCTCATTTTATTATCAAGGTCAAATTTTGAGTTGAATGCATCCGCTCCATCTCTAATTAGTCAAGGTGGTGTAAGAGAAAAAAAATTACGGACGGAAATTCTTCACAAAACTATACCATATTTTTAATAAATATTCACCTATTTAATATACAAACATCTATACAAACTATAGAACCAACATTATACCAATAATTATTATAATATAATACACACCTTTAAAAATACGAATATATATGAAGTCATTTTAATATTTAATTTTTTCCAAAATAATCATTTTATATCATGAAGAAAATCGATTTTTTGACGATGGTTTGACAATATGGAAGGTATAATCTTACCATTTTAAATTGGTGAGCATTACGAAATCATTTTTAAAGTTGAAATATAACACCACTTTTATATTAATAGGTAATTTTATACCATTAAATGCTCAATAGTAATTTTTAAGTAATTATGTTTTTAAGAGAATTACACCATGTGTTAATCTAACAATATAATTCATATATGTCAATAAATATCACATATTTATACTGTATTTTTAACACATATTCAACCATTTAATACACAAATATTTGAACCAACTATGAAATCAACATTATACCAATAATTACTATAATATATACCTTTAAATATACCAATGTATATGAAACAATTTCAACATCGACTTTTCCCCCAAAGAACATTTCTACTATGAAGTAAACTAGCTTTTGAGAATTGGTAAACTAATATTTCAACACTAGAACAAATACTATTCGCGAATAATAAAATCGTTTATATCATTAAATATTCAATTGCAAGAAAATATGGTAAAGCCAGAGTAAACTTGTTCCACATGACATGACAACCCCCTGCTTCCCAGATTAAGTGCAAGTAGGATCCATAAGCATATCGCCAAGAAGAGAGAAAGATATCCCTATAATTTCAACAAAAAATAATCAATACTTATATGAAAATGCTTAACAACCATTAACACTAAATATAAACTATGAATTCTGGTGTTAATAAAAATAAAATACACAGTATCAATTATATCAAATCATCTACATAATATAGACTACCAATTACACCGAATAATATACCATCACAAATCAATAATAATTATAACCAATTTAATATTTATTTAATTTTATTGTCTATACCAAACAAGAATACTGAAAATTGGTGTTTATATAAGGTCTAAAAGATACCACTTACACCAGATCACACACCAAAAGGAATTCTCGAATTATGTGTTATATAGGGCCTACAACATATCAATTACACCAGACCACATACCAAAAAATATTTACTGAATTTGACGTTTAACAAATGTATTTAAATACCATTAATTTCACCAAACCATTTACGGAAAAAACACCTAAGTTACTTTTTCTATAGGTCCTAACATATAACACTCGCACCAAAAAAAAAATCATGACTTTGGTGTTTATAAAAACATACTCCCTCCGTCCCTATTTACTTGTCCATATTTCCTTTTTTGGTTGTCCCTATTTAGTTGTCCATTTTGACAAATCAAGAAAGGACAACAAATTTTTTCCTATTATACCCTTATTTACACTTCTTGAAAATTGTAAAAGTGTATGTTGTTTCCTTCCAATTTATTTCACTTGAATTCAAAAAAGTGATTGTAATTTTGAAGTAACAAGTTGTCATAAGGGTAAAATTGTAACTTTACTGTGCTAATCATTGTTGCCTTAATCTGTGTGCCATTTCTAAAGTGGACAACTAAAAAGGGACGGAGGGAGTAATAAAGAATACAAATTACACAACATAATCTACACCCTGTTCACTATCAATTAAACCTAATAACCTACCAAAAATAATTAAAAAAAATTATTGTATATTCAAGAATTAAAAAAAGAAAAAAATTTCACCAAATCATTTATCAAAGCACAAATCACGCAGTATGAATTGTATACTAAACCACAAAATCATACAAATTAAACCAACGACAAAATATCAAAAAATAGTTAACAACGTCATTTACTATAAATTAAATCATTCAATATACCCAAATTCAATTCATAAAAATGATTTCTAACGACCTCATACAGAGTGTAAGACAAAAACAAATTCCTAATATAATAAATTATAAGATAACGATCATGATTTTTTTAAAAAAAAATTAAATAAAACAATTAAAATTATCACGAAAAAACTCCAATTCAATCGTGATTTTATTCAAACACCTGAAGCGTCCCATCATCCGTTGGGTTGAATTAGAATTGAAAAATTGTTGGTATCCATGTATGAACAATAAATCAGAATAGGTAGAAAGAGAGTTTTATTTTTGTTAAAACTAAATAAATCGTGGCTTCCCTTTTTCAACACTACATGTTTTTTTTTTTTTAAATGTTAAATTTTAGTTTTGAAAAAAAAAACTATTGCTATATAGGCGAAAAAAAACTATTGCTATATAATAGTAATTTAGGTACTTAAATTGTATACTTAAGTTTTTTGCCCAAAATTTTAGATATTGTAAAATAAATTTAAATACATTTGATTTAAATACTAAATTAAAAGATAAAAATATAAAATACTATTATTAATAATAATGATATCAATAATATAATAATAATTACTAATTAGTGATCGAATTAGTAATAATAGTAAAAGTCAATAATAATAATAATAATAATAATAATAATAATACTAATAATAATAATAATAATAATAATAATAATAATAATAATAATAATAATAATAATAATAATAATAATAATTTAAAAAATAGGAAAATTTCAAATGAATAAAAGAAGAAAAAAAAACGAGAAAAAAAGGGGAGAGGAGCTAGGGATGCAACGTAGGCAAAAAGAATAAAAATATCTCATTAATTTCAAATGTTTCTTTCAATTTTGATATATATCTTATGAGAAAAATATGCATTGTATTTAAAAAATTAAGGATAATAAAAAATAATATGAAAGTCTTCTTTTAAAAAATTAATGCAATATTTGAATGCAAATTTAAATGAAAATAGAGTTTTAGCTTCTTAACCTCTCTTATACACACTCTTTCAATAATATACATTAGGCGGAATGACCTGGGAGACCCTTCTACTTGGCTCCGTTTGTCATCTGGACCTTTCTACTCACGATTTTGTCAATTGAACACTTAAAGTTATTAAAACATTGTATTTTAAACCCCTCTGATCATGTGTGTTTCCCAATCGCGCTGATGTGGATAACACCTCACTATCCACATCAAAAATATATTGCCACATCATTTTTTTATTATAAATAATATTTTTTTAAAAGAAATCTCAAAGTAATTTCCAAAATCCTTTCTTTCATGATTTCTTTCTATTTTTTCTTCTCTTCCCATATTTTTCATCTATTTTGCTACTAATCATTCTTTTTTTTTCTATCCTAGTGAATCTTTTACGTTGAAGAGGAATTAGAGATAAGCAAAGCTTTGTTATGTTTTTTATTATAAATTTTGCTATTTTAATGGTTATGAAAAATAAGGTGACTCGAATGGAGGATGAGAGAAAGAAGAGAAGGAGACAAAAAATGGGTCATTATAGAAAACTCTTCAAAAATGTTTTCAATAAAATTGTCTTACATTTAGAAAGAATCTCAAACATGTCTTTCAAAAACCCATCTAAAATCCGCATCTATTTCACAATTTAGAACCTCTTTTCCCCCCTCTCTTTGACCCAAATCTGAGTAAATATCTTTTTCTCAATCATTATAGAACTCTCAAATGATAGGTAGCATGTGAGAAGAGAAAGAGGAAGAATTGTGGGTAAGAGTATTGGAAGAGATTGAAGAAGATGTGTGTGTGGTGATGGGGGTTGGGTGAAATTATGAGGAGGAGGAAGAAGAAACGTACAACATATTGGGAAAGGGTTTTTTTTAGATTTTTTTTAATTGTTATATTTTTCTTTAAATTCTTTTTTTAAAACAAATTAAATAGTTGTCTTCACTTGCTTTTAAACGTGTGTAACCACTCTCTTGATCTGATTCAGCAAAAAAAACACCACATAAGCATAGTCAACGGTCAAAGGGGTTTAAAATAGTGTGTTTTAATAACTGTAAGTGTTCAGTTGGCAAAGTTGTGAGTAGAAAGGTCTAGGTGACAAACGGAGCCAAGTATAAGAGTCCTCCAGGTCATTCCGCCTATATATTATAAAGCTTACTTCTCTTTCCTTTTTTATTGATCAATAGCTTTATTGATGAATTTATTTACTGCATTATTCATATTCTTTATTTTCTAGAAACCCTTTTTGTTTTGATATTTTCACTTTTTATATGCAGATAAATGATGATCGTGTTAGAGACTAAATCAATATTTGATTTGATTTGGTTAGATAATTAGGTTTGATTTTAAATTTTAAAAATCAATACTATTTGATTTGGTTTTGATTTTACTAAAAAATCTCAAAATTAACCAAAGCGGATAGAGAAATTATATATATAGATTTATAATGATTTATATATCATTCATAAATAAAATATAAATATTTTGTTAAATTTTAATCAACTTAAGTCTTAGACTTTATCATTTTTTCTCAAGTCCAACACTTCAATTTTAGCTCAACTATTACAATCCTAAATTCAAGTTCATTAAATTCCATTCCTTTAGTCATTACCTACCCTATCTCACATAATTGTTGAAGAAGAAGAAGGAAGCTGACGATTGGAACATATCAAAGGAACAGGGCCAACGCAGTTGATTGACGTGTCTACAACAAGTGTTGATGAAGAAGGAAGTTGACGATTGGAACCTGTCAAAGGAACAAGTCCAACAAAGTTGACTGACGAGTTTACAACACTGCTGTAGAATTAGAGTCGTTCTAGGATTAGACTACTTATATTAATTAGGATTATATTACGACTAGGATTAGAGAAATCAAGGATTGTATTGATGAAAATAATGTTGAGTTACAACCTCCTTATATAGGAGAGAATTTTAGAGTCCTAAGTTAACTATACTTAGAGTCCAACTACAATACATATTATTACTATATAATAATAATAATACAAATATAAATAATCTAATCTTAGTGGTACTATAATCCTAATCATAATCTAATTCTAGTCGTAATATAATCCTAATTAATATAAGTAGTCTAATCCTAGTACGACTCTAATTCTACAACAGTGTTGTAAATTCGTTGTTGACACCCAATTTTGGACATCCACGATAAGAATTAATTTTCGAGCTTCATTAATTTCAAACAATTTGGAATAATTAATTTTATAAAAAATTCAAATATATTTCAAGTTACTTTTAGGTAATTTTAGTCATTTAATGATTTCTAAATAATATATATGTTTTTATATAATTATTATATTTTATAAGTATTCAAAAATCGCGTCAATAAAGATTTTACTTTTACATAAATATCCTACTAATTAGTTTAGCTATATAATAAATTACATTTTTGAGTCAATTAGTTTATAACTAAGTTAATTATTTTATTTCGTTGAAATTAAGAAGCTCGCTAATTAATTCGCATTAATTCGTCTTGGTCAAGTTTTAACCGAATTCATTGATTAAATTTTGATTTGACTACAATCGAATTTTATTTGAGGTTATACACCTAATCAATTTATTTCAATCCTTAAAAGACCAATTTTAGGCCTGCTTACTTCTTTTTCAGCAGTCCCAGTTCAATTTCCAGCAACCCAGACGACCCAACTCACTCTTTTCTCTCCAGCCCGGCCCAATTCTATTCTAAAGAGACCCAGCAACATTATTCCAGAACGTTAACCTCACAGCAGCTTCCAACGACAACAATGATTCCCAAACGACAGCACACGAAAATCGTCACGGAGTCGAGACGGAGATAAACGGAAAGCATTCCGCGTGATCTTCTCGCCCAGGCAGTACGCTTGTACAGCAGGAGCAGCCTGCAGAATCGTCCTCGTAGCCATGAGATCGCTCCAAGTAGCACTCAAGGACGATCGATTCGAACCAAACCGAACCAATTAATAACCAAACTGACGGTTATTTTTTTGGTTTGGATTGGTTTTAAATTTTAAAAACTGACTAAATTAATTTGATTTTGATTTAAACCAATAACAGATTCAAACCAAACCATGAACACCGTACGTATATGATACAACTGACATATTTTTTTGAATTGTCGAAGTCATAATACTCTATTATATGAATATATCTTAGTCGAAGTTGAACAAACTATAGTTACCGATTTACTATACCGCAAAATATCAAAACCGAACTTCAAAATATCAAATCATACCATACAACGTCCACCCCTAGAAAACGAGTGAATTTGAGATAATTCAAGGAGTGAGATAATAAAGGACAAAGTATACTTGATCTAACCCCCTACCTCGTAGACCCTCAGGTTTAATTAAATACTCTCTGTTCTTATTTGTATGTCACAATTTTAGATTTTACGCCTCTTAAGAAATTAGTAAGTTTATCATTTTACCATTGTATCCTTATTTAATGTTCTCTTAGGACATGTGTGGAAGGTCACCATGTTAATTGAATTTGGTGTAATTACAATGTATGTGCTGTTTGATTAGCCATGTAATTACCTAGTCAACAAGTAATTGTGTGTAATTGGCAGAGTGTAATTACACTCTTCAGTTCCCAGGAGAGGTTGTGAATTGCTGGTAAGGTAATTACATGATGTAATTAAAAGTTGATTACTTTTTAATCTCTTCATTTTATTTCTATTTTTAGTTTTTTGCTTAAATGTATTTTTTGTTTTTATTATTCTAATATTTTCTTATTATTTATATTTCATTTCCTTCTTATTCTCAACATTTACGTCCGATGATCCCATGCAATTTTTTGTACTATGCTAAAAAAAATATTAGTATAATTTTGTTAGCATTATAATTTTTAAATTAAAGTAGAATTCATTATTGAATAAAGTTATGGACTTACGTTTTCCTTTTCTTTTAAATCATATTTATGTATGTTATGTTTAAATTTGAAATAAGAGTATTATTATGTTAAATTTTTTGTTTTGAATTTAGAACTTATGTTATATTTTCAATTTCATTTTGTTTTAGGAGTATTGACTCAATATTTTGCATTACAAGCTATTTTTTCTTAAGTTAGAATTGATAGATTGTCTTTTTGTCGATTGTTTAATAATTTTATGACGTTATATTTATAATATTAATCTTTTAGTCAAACATGCCTTGCATGATGTTCATAGAAATTCTATACTTTTAGTTCTTATGATTATTTTAAATTAAAATATATAAATCAATTTTTTTAATAATATTAGTTAAGAACATATGCTTATTAATTAATATATTTTCAAAAGACAAATGCCCTTATTTGTCTAATATAAATTTTATTTTTAAATAATTAATTTTAATTTTTGAAATTCAATATAACTGTATGATTACACTTGTAAGTACATTGTAATTACACTAGGCAAATAAACATGTCGGCATGATTACTAGGTTGTGTAATTACTAGGCTGATAATTACTATCATGGTAGTAATTACACAAGTTCCAATTACCTAGTGGTTTTCCAAACATACCCTTAAAGTTAAGTTTTCAATTAGTGAACATGAATTAATTTATTTTTATCAATTAATTTGATCAATGAACATAAATTATTTTCTTATTTTTTCTATGTTGGTCAAATGTATATTTTCAAAGTTAAAAACTCTCAAGGGTAAAATAGAAAAAATATTGTCATTTATGCATTCGTTTTGTGAAATGACAAGTATTTCCTTTGTCCATATTAATTGATCATCTTACTAAAAATAATTAACTCATATTAGTGTCAACCTTATGAAATCGTGAGAAGATTAATTAATTTTTTTTTATATTACCTTTGTAATTAATTTTTTTTTGAAAGTGTTCAGATTTGTTTCTAAAAATCTCAAAAAAAAAAGGGGGTGAATTAGTAAAATTATCTTCTTATTTATGATTTCTTAATATGCATATAAAAAATAAAATGATCAACAAATATAGGATGAAAGAAATATTAAAAAACATTTACTTTTAATATAGATGACATATAAATAGAAAATCAGGAAATATCATATTTTTATTATGTTTCCTTTTCTTGGTTGATTAGTGTAAAAAAGAAAAATAGTTACATCATTAATATACATTTGATGTTGTTGACTGTCATATGAAAAAATATAGTTTCTGATGGAGGTGCCTTTTGCTTTTTTAAAGTTTAATTTGACCTAATAAATGTTGTGTATGTTCTGTTAAAGAAAGGTGTGAATATTAATTACTCTTTAATAACGTTAGATACAGTACGACATTAAATTAGTTAAGTTTATATTATTTTGTGAGTTATATAATTGACATTAGTTGGGTGACTCTCCTTTGATTTTTTACCAATTAGAACTTTGATCAGATACATTTTGACCAGTAAGATTTATAAGTTTGTAATTTTCATCTTATTTTTGTTTGATTTGATTTTGAATCAAGTAATCAACGCACACAAATTTGAAAAATATGCCATGAAAGGTTAAATATAATTATGAACCAACTTTCAAAACACACAAATATTAGATAATCAATATAGGTTGTACTGTAGTGGTGAAATTGTTTTATTCTTAATTAGAAGTCTCAAATTTGAGTTTTGAACATTGAAAAAAATTATATTAGAAACGTCACTTCTAAATAGGTCCTGCAATGTGTGATTCAAATTTCAATGCAAGGTTCGAAACCTTGTAAAAATAAAAATAAAAATAGACAAGACAAGAAAGTTAAATATACTGATAGATTAGACAACACAAGGAAGAAGAGAGTTAAATATACTGATTGATTAGACAAGACAAGAAGGGTAGAGAGTTAAATATACTTTGAATATTTATGGGGAAACCAACATATCAATTTACTCTTGTAGCTATATTCAATGCTTGGACGTATAAGCGTATATAAATCAAATGTGTATATTAAAATTTAAAATTAATAATATTATATATTTTGGATTTATTAATTAAATTGATCAAATTTATATGTTGATGCGTTTTTTTATAATAGTGCGACCAATTATGGATACACCTCGGCTTTGGACGACTTTATTTTTCTTTTGTAACTATATGTAAAGCTACTTAAGCTTCGTTTCAAATAATAATATCCAGTTAACAAAAAAAAAGTTCCTTTTAAACTGAAATGACTGAAATACCCCCCTATAAGTCAAGCACACATGCTGACCTGGATCATTAATCTTATAACCATCACAAAAACAAAACAAAATCATTGTTAGATTCAGAGAAGAAACCACCATTTACAATTCAACTAAGTAATAGAAAGAACAACTATGGGTGAACATTTCATATATTTGAAAATTAAAATTAATATTTAGGTGTAAAAATAATAGTAATATATTTTTTTGGAGGATTCATAAATAAATCAGATGTTTGGTAGCATCACGCAAAAATATCAATACTTTATTTGGGCATATTCAATCGAAGAAAACCTAAAGATATTGTTACGATACTGAATTTTATATATACTGTTCAAATTTCATATTTTCGATAGTGTTTTCTTTTCTCCACTTTTTCGGCCATCAGAATTTATACGGGATCTAATCGAAAAATAATTATTATTGTTGCCCCGATACCATAAGGCAGAGGATTCTTTGTTATTACTGTAAAAATATGATTTTCGCTAATCAAAGACTGTTCGTAAATTTTTTTTCTTTGATTACTTTTCTTTAATTCCTATTTATTTATGAAGTTCATATTTATATCATTATATGGTATACAAAATAATCTATTTTGTTTTGTCAATTCATTTTAATGTTAAAGTTGGTTAAATGATTTTATTAATATAAAAATCTAAGTCGAATGATTTTATTGATACAAAATAAATTTTAATGACTTTATTAGATAAATTCTCAAAGTTGAGTGAACTTTTGAAATATTAACTCCATATATTAGTGATGTAATTTTCCTCCGCGTGTAATCTTTATTTGTAGATAAAATTATCGAATAGAATCTGCAGAGATACTAACTCAGAAGTTAAAAGCATGAATTTTTTTGATAAAACTGATAATTTAAAGGGAGATCTCTAAAATATTTTGATGCAGAAAAGCTGTGCACTTTCAATGTTACCATCTTCAAAAGTTGTGCACTCATCCAAAAGCTGCGCACTCATACAGAAAAGATGTGCATATAAAGACGGAGAAATAAAAAATCCAAACCAATAAATATAGATTTTACCATCTTCAAAAAAAAAAAAAAAAACGCATCACTTTTAAATGTGTTCATTGTTCAACCACATGAGATTTACACCAATATCTAACATCATAGTATATTTACCAAACACAAAATCTATACTTTTTAATTCGATAATTTGAATTTTGTCAAAAGTGACTCATCAATCTAGTTGCTTGCAACAAATACAACTTGATAATCTAAATTGGCAGAGCCCCCTTGTTGGATGGAGGACATGCAGTCCCTAAATTTAAACTTGGTTCAGCCAGTTCAAATGTTACCGTTATAATATTATATTTTTAAAATAAAAAATAAAATGAAAATTTCTCTAAAAATAGCTACTTCAACCTTTGATGAATTTGGTTAAAAGAAACCAACAGTAAGCTAATAGTATGTATATGTATATATATCCAAATATCCAAGCCAATTTTGATTAATAAATAAAGATAAAATTTATTGGTTTTAGAAAATGCATAAAAGATGAATTCCAGAATAATAAAATTTCATTCTCTTACACCTTTTTGGTTCATCATCCATGTACTACATAATCATTTCTTTACAAACCCCTCTTTTATTTTTATAGTAGCAGCTAAATCAATTAAAATTTCATTTGCTTAAAAACAACCGGAAAATTAGGCAACCCCTTTAAAAAGACATTTTAAAGAAGGTTAGCTCTTTTTTCCTATCAAAATAATGATAAAATCCTAAGAGATAGCAGTGCCAATTTCTTCTTTGGTGCTGAGGGGAGGAAGAATACACACATACAAATTATAGAGAAAATGATAGATGCATCTTTTGAAATAATATTCCTAAAAAGAAAGTAAGATTGATGTGCAATGGCTACAAGACATATACGTGTCATCACATGCTCAATGATAGTTATTGCATTGATAGTGCAGTAGGCGTTAAGTGCTACCTTCCACGTCCTAAGTACAGATGTAATTGCATTGATAGTAAGCCTCTGTTTCAATAAAGAATAGTCAGATGCATGTTGGAGAAAGCTAAGAAACCAAGTTAGAAACAAAGACATGCGCGAGAAATAATCCTTGCGAAGTAACTAATATTTGTTGTATGGCTAACATGTTCAGCTACTTTTTCATAAGAGCATGGAGCAATGACCAAAGACATGTGTTGTTATTGCATTCCAATTGCTACAAACTTAATTGTGCACCAGAACATCCCAACTAAATGACTTACAACTACTAAACTATACTTGTTACAATGTGTGATTATTATTATATACAGATGCAACTGGAATTGTGGTAATTAAGATAGGATAATCAGTAAAATACTCAGTTTTATAATGTTAGAATCAGTTAAAGTCCAGCTAACATCAACAATTGGTTGGACGAACTTTAACAATGAGTATAAGTTTTGGTCTACTATGTGAAGCCAAAAATAGGTCACAGAATATATACTACTCGTATTCATTTTATATAGATCACTATTTTTAACTTCAAATTTGCAATGCAGACAGGCGGGGAAAGGGTGAACTAAAGATGGTGATTTTAAATTCCGATGATGATAAACACAAGTCACTAAGATGAAAGCCTCTGTAAAGGGTGAGCACATGTGATTTAAAATTGCACTTTATACATCCTTTGTATGATCAGATGCAACAGTTCACACCTAAAAAGTACTCCGCAAGAAAAATAATTGATAAATTGTAGATTGAAGATTATCAAGAGATATATGCTTAAGACATTTCTGAGGTTCAATACCAAGCCATACTGGAAGTGATGAAAGAACCTCAAAGTTTATATAGGAAGCAAGCTAGTGAACTCTATGTCAAGAACAACTGTCAACCACAAAAGAGAGCATAATTTTGAAATAGCTCTTTTGCCACAAAAGGTTCATATCATAAGTTAATTGAATTTGAAGACACACTGCCGCAGGGCAAAAATCTCATCCTGTCTTTCTGATTCAAGCAAGTGTCAATGATCATGTTAAATTACTTTCTCTAGGAATTTTCAGAAACATTATTTGAGGACTTTAGAGAAGAAGGATATCAAGAATATACCTTGACATTTGAACTGAATAAAGTAGCTTTTGGAGCGAATTGTATCATCACCACATTCAAGGGCGGCAGAGCTGTCACAGCCTTCTCTTATGCACCTAAGAGTTTTCTTAAATTGTCCTGAGTCGATCTATGATGTATATTGTAATGATATTAGCTTCAGAATATGAGACTTTAAGCTACATGCCAAATCATTTACTAAATTTTTTCACTTAGGAGATAGATACTTTGGGAAATCTTGCGTGGAAGTAGACACTTCAGATTTGCCATGTGGTGAAATGAAAGAAGTACATAGAAATGTCAAATATGAAAGTTTATAGTTGTGAAAGCAAAACGTAAACATAATAGGACAAGAAGGGGGAGAAAAAGAGAGGGAGTACCTGAGGACCTTGTTCAACACCTTTCGTGAAGGGATCGCCAACTATAGGTCTCATTACACGTGCCTTTGCCTTCCCTATAGGTTCATCATATACTCGTTCATATACGTAGATATGGGAACCAGCACAACAACATTTTTCTTACAAGTACAGAGAACTCCAATCATGTGTTCAATTATGGGTACCTATTTTTTTGAAGAACCTGCCTGGCCTTATTAAAGAGGACTGCAAAATGTGCTAGCTGGACAGGATAATCAATGTCAGTATCCTTGCACATAGTCAAGTGATGTAATTTGAAGAGAACAGTTCAGTAAATTGGGTATAATCACAACATTCGAGTAATAGGTCATGGATCATTAAAACTTTGAAATAAGATTCGTAGTTATCATAATAAAGGCATACCTTTGCTTATAGTCAGGTGATGTAATTTGAAGACAACAGTTCAGTAAATTGCGTATAGTTGTAAGTTTTTTCCCTTTCCCGTTGCAGGGACTAACCTGCAGTATATTCATCAATTTTATTATCATACCTTCGTGAATTCTAGTGGAACAAGCAATTCTATTTGCCACCTCATTTTCATTGTCATAGAAGTATAGTTGTAAGTTTTTTCCCTTTCCCGTTGCAGGGTATAAATCATCAATGAAGTGGTACATCTTTCCTTGAACTTTAAAGGTATAAATACCATGATATCTCTTAGCCAAGTCTTTGTCATATTTTACCCTAAGTGAAGTAAAAGCGAACATATTATTGTATGTCCTAACATATGTTCGAAAATGTTCAGACTCTTCGGAAGAATTTAAAAATAAAGTTCTTAGTTCTGTAGGCATTTTATGTGATGTAAGCTTAATCGAGCCATTATCGCAAGAAAATCCAGGCGTTTCATACTGAAATCTTTTTGCACCGCAGAATTTACAATTTGGGACAACTTTGAGAGGTATATACTCAGATTGAGATTCATTAACATTTATCTGACAACCTCTGCTGGACTTATTTCCTAAATATCACAGAATTGGTTAGAGCTGAAAGGAAAATAGTGAATACTATTCTATGTGAGGAAACTAGCGAATAGTATTCTATGTTGAAATTAAGACAAACCTCTATTTGATATATTGATCGTGGTAACAGTACAGGGGTCAGGAGATGTAGCTGATGTGGATCTTAATATAGAAGTAGTTATGAATTAGAGAAGCAAATACCTTATGGCTGCTGAAAGCTAACAAAAATAATATGATTGTTATGCTCGCCTGTTTCAAAGACACGGGAAGGATGAAACAAACTTTTCCCTTTTGGAGAAGTGGCAACTGAAGTATGAACTTCAGATGTAACAGTTAATATATAAAGATGAAGTGCGTCAAAGCAGATCATGCATGCATATAATTTACATATGCATACAGGTATGTAAAGAGCATAAATTTAACCTACTAACCTTTTGTTGACGTAACATAAGACTCTCTTATCATGACAGGAACTTGTAGAAGACGTCTTCTTGACTCGAGGTCTCTTGTGCGCCTTTGTAATAGTAATGCCTCTTTTTGAGCTAGCAACATTTCTTTATATTTTTTGCGCCGATTGAATCTCATTTCAGCGGTTGTATTAGAGAAAGATGGGCATTTGTTCTTTTGCTCTGAACGTGTCATCTGCATACAGACAGCCAAGAAATTGCACACGCAGATAATACATGTATGCATAAATGAAAATGCTCGACTGAAAGCTAGTGTAATCTGGTTATTTTGTGGTGCTGCGTATTGCCGTGCTTTAATGGAAATATCTTTTGTCTGTTGTGTTATGCCTATCTGATGTTAGCTAGTACTAATCCGCTAAGATGAAGTTTTCGGGTTACAACATGCTCATTTGTTGATTTAGCTTACAAAAGTGCGACGTAATGCTTTACCTCGATCGACATAGTGAAGAAGTTGGATTTATTGACTATTTATTCCCAAAAGAAGCCAAAAAAAAAAAAAAGGCATCAACAAATTTCAACCAACATCCTTTTTTTGGCATGTGAATTTAGCTAAAAGTAAAAGCACGAATTTGACCAAAATCTCAAATTTCCATTTGTCATGTGAATCCATATAACAGTAAAAGCATTAATTTTATCAAAATCTTACATACCCATTTGAAGAATTGGCCAAATTTTGGGTGGAAATAACCCATAACAGTAAAAGCATTAATTTTATCAAAATCCTACATACCCATTTGAAGAATTGGTCGAATTTTGGGTGGAAATAACCCAAAAAGCATTTAAAAAAGAAGAAGAGGGGAGGGTGTCAAACTAAGCAAATCTGTATGTACTTTTATCAAATACTTACCTAATAAAGTAGAAACAACCTCTGCAATCGAAGAAGAGCAAAGAAAGTGCACAAGAACTTTGAGACAGTTATGAAATCTTGCAAGCAACTGAGGTAGAGGAAGATGGAAGCTGTGGTTTTCTGTTGGAAACAACGGAGCTGCAATTTTCTTTGGGATAAAATTTGAGGACGCGTGTTAAAGCCAGAAAGAAACTAAAGAGTGAAATGACAATAATACCCTAATGAGCAAGCACACATGTTGACGGAGTGGTGCTTGCTCAGCTCCAACTCCTAAATAAAAAAGGAAAATAAGAGTTTGAGAAGTTTTAGTAGATACAAAAGGAAAAATTGGAGAGTTCATATGATATAAGCAAATTAAAAGAATAAAAAATTAAAATGACAAAGGAAAGGAATTACCATAAAGTGACACGAAATGCTTTCAACTTTCTACTTGTATGAGTTTAGACGAGGTTCCTATTTGAAATTTATTGACTCGATTAATTTAATTTTGATGACATATTTGAACAAGTTTAAGCTTTCATTTTGAGAAGAAACTACTAATATAGAAATATTTAATAAATTCGGCAATACCGCAGCTCTCCTCCCACCTCTAAGATCAATTTTTTACCAAAAAAGAGAGGAATAGTTGAATACCCAAATAAAGAAAAATCGATTTTTGTAGAGAGAAGTTGTTGAACAACAAAACAAGCCAAAATTATGTTCGACCCAAAATCACACATGCAATCACATGACATGCAGCACCAAAACAAATCTTAATAATCAATAGGAACACATACATACGCGCTAAACCGCAAAAAGGAGGAACTATGAATTCCTAAATCGGGGGAGGAGAGAACATCAACTACATAAAGAGAAGTCAAATCGAAAAGCAAAGCAGTTATGGAAGCGAGGGCAAAGAAAGAACACCGAAATTAGCGAGATTAAGCTGAAAGAAAAGGTTTTCCACGGCTATTTCTAATAATCAGTTATCTGGGTATGTCCCAGAGTACCATTGTTGGGGAAAATGCATAAAGTAAAAGTTCAGTGCATGTATGTGCATAATCAATTTAAGCTCAGCACAAATATTTGAAACGAAAATTCCATCAAAAGAAAAGCACAAATTACCACAGATGAAATCCATAGGAGAGGCAATATTGAACAGAAAGGGGAAAAGAGCACTCACAAAGTATATACATCAGATGGGTCGCCTGAAGTAGAAAGCCCGAACAAAATTTTCAGCAAAGTCGACCAGAAAAGAGTGATTTTGGAAATCCAAATCTGAAGAAGAAAATCAGAAATTTTGATAGAACTGTGAGATCTCCAAATTCAGATAAGGATAGTACAAAGAAATATGTCAGAGCACCGCTTGAAGAACAAGAGCAAGAAAAAGAAAAATATATCCTCCAACAATGAAGCAGACATGACGACCAAGAGCTGGCCGCTGTAGAGTCTTGAGACAATTAAATGAAAGGGTCAATTAAGTCTTGATTTGTTTTTTTTGTGACATTTTGATCAAGAAAGGGTCAAATTCACTTTGAAATATAATTAAGTAAATCTGGAATCAAATTAACATTTTTAAAACTTTCTAATCTTTTATAAAATATATAAAAAAAGCACTTCATTTTTCAATTTTTATAATTCTATCCAAATCATTTTTTTAAAAAAAAAGTAAAAGAAAATAGAATTTTCTCTTCTTCTTCTCCCAACGTTCTCTCTTCTCTTCTTCTTCTTCCTTAGAAAATTCAAAAATCTGACTATCAAAACAAGTATTCTCCCCCATTATCTTATCTTCCTCCTCATCTCCGGCCGTGACTCTCTCCTCTTTGTGAACTGAAGATTGTGTTCGACTTAAAATGGATAAGTCATTTTTTTTTAAAGATTTTACAATTTTCGAACAATACTAAGTTTTTTACTTGGGTTAATGAACAATAAATCGTTCTATAGATGTGAAAATTGAATAATGGTGTAATGGTACCTATTATTTATTGTTTTTGAAAGAAAATCAATCAACAAACCCAAAAAGCCCTAATTTTGAGGAAATGTATATGTATTGTTAACATTTAGTGAAAATTCATTTTTTGTTGCTTTTGTTATTCTTTTTGTGACCATTTTGTTCATATAATTTTAGAAATGTAGTCTTGTTCAGTTGTCCAACATATATTTCATTTGTTGAAAGATGTGTCGTATGTTGTTACATTTTAGTGATAGGTTGGTATATATTCCAACAGAGTTGTCATATATTCGAACATATCACTTATGTGTTAGGGCAACAAAATGGTCATCTGTAGTAACAGAAGATTAATCTGTGGCACATGAAGATTCATCTGTGGCAATAGAAGGTACATATGTGGCAACATAATATTCATTTGTGTCAACATAAGTATAAATTGCTACACATTATTATTTTATAATCAATTGTAAACTCTCAACCTTTTTTTATTTACCTTGTAGATGAAATGATACAAGAAGCTTCACCATGACAACAACTCAATCTTTTATTGGTGTTGCTTCCTCTTCTAACATTAAATGCTCTTTTTGTCTATGCGAAGAATGTGAGCAGCAACATGATTATTTTATTAGTTGTGTTAAAGAACTCACTGATATTTTTAAGGAAATGACTTATAATATTGATGTCCATACATCCAAGAAGATTTCACAGCCTTTAAAGTGTTGGAGGTTGAAAAAATCTATTTCCCAATCACTATCTATAATTAGTGAAAGAAAAAAATGAATGACTACTGCTCCAGTATCACACTCAAACCCAAAAGGCAAGGAAAAGGAAAAGGAGAAGGAGAGGAGAAGGAGCAGGAGAAGGATGAGGAGGAGAAGGAGAAGAAGAAGGAGAAGGAGAAGGAGCAGGAGAAGGATGAGGAGGAGAAGGAGAAGGAGAAAGTGAAAAAGAAAGCGAAAGAGAAAGAGAAGGAGAAGGAGAAGGAGAAGGAGAAGGAGCAAGAGAAGGAGAAGGAGAAGGAGAAAGAGAAAGAGAAAGTGAAAAAGAAAGTGAAAGAAAGAGAAGAAAGTTGAAGTTGTCAGTTGTGATGTGAAGCAACAATATGCATTTGAAGGGTTTAACATTGAGGCGAGGGTCCAAGTGAACTAATTTCATCCTTCTCGCAATGGATAAACGAGGGTCTTTACAAGCATCATGCAAAAAAGTAAAGTGATTCAACTATTATTAGTATTTCTTCTTGTTGTCCACTAAATAATTATTTATAATGATTACACAATTGCAGAAGAAACAAGGACGATCACCACTTAGCAATTGCTCGAATCTTGAGTTCAAACAACTTAATTTTGTAGTTGCATTTCCAAATAACAAGGACTGGTTCTACGTAATGTCTCAACCCAATAAGTGCTGGACTGAAAAGGTAAATCGATGCCCATTTTTATCTTTTGATTAAGACATGAATGCATACAAATAAATTGATACATAAATAAACTTGTTGTTGCATCTGTGCAGTATGTGGATGTCATTTTGTACTATTTGCGGAAGAAGTCGAAGCAACAAAGTCATTCTAAATATTGATATACCACTACTAATTGGTTTTTCAAAACATACATTGACAATGCTGTTCCTAAATATGATAATAAAATCGTTGGCACTATCAAAGGGTTTGGTATACCTGCTGGACTGCCTTGGCACCTCACAGATGAGGTTTATGTCCCTATAAATTGTAATGGGGAGTTTCATTGGGTTTTGGCAATCGTTGTATTGAAGGAACGATGCATAAAAGTGTATGATTCGATGTCCTTATCTAGGACTAACAGAAAATTATGCGCCGAGATTCAAAAATTGCCTACAATGTTGCCAAAGTACCTTGAATCCAACGGATTTTTTGAGCAAAAAGACCGAACCAACTGGTCAGTTCTTGAATCTTACCAGGGCAAGAACAAATCTCACCCATTCGAAGTCATACATGTTACTGGTATTGCCCAACAAGCAAGCAATAGTCTGTAAGTAGTATCACATTATTTTTTTAGTCTTACCACTATTGAAATGTGATGTTAATATTAGGTTTATTATATTTTCTAATTGATGATATACCATGCAGTGATTGTGGAGTTTTTGTTGTTGCATACGCTGAGTTTTTGAGTGATGGACTACAAATACCATCTGATGGAATTATTTCTCAATCCCTTCACTTGAGATATGCTTCACTCCTATGGAATTATGGGATTTTAAAGGCTCGGAGTGGCTATGTTAGTAACAATGAAGACCCACAGAGGCCTAGACCTAAAAAAGCAAAGTTCATAGATGAAAATGTAGTGGTTACCACCATTGATTAGATTGATGGTTATGTATACCATTGTGAATTACCTTTTTGTTGATAAGTTGTATAAAACAATTGGTGAAGTGTTCATTTTTGCTGATAATATTAATATTAATGATGATTATTATTATTTTTATTTTGTTAGAACAAATGTCAATTATGATGGAAAGGAAGAAGTGTGGTGTCTGTGGCAACATATATAACCTCTGTTGTAAAAAACACAATAGAATTACCTGCATGTTCCCCAACAAAAATGATACATGTGGCAACATATGTCACAGAAAGAAGATATGTGGTAACATATGTCACAGAAAGTAGATATGTGGCAACATTATATTGTCATCAATTGTTCATTTTTGCTGATAATATTAATATTAATGATTATTAATATTATTTTTATTTTGTTGGAACAAATGTCAATTATGATGGAAAGGAAGAAATGTGGTGTCTGTGGCAACATATATAACCTCTGTTGTTAAAAATACCACAAAATTATCTGCATGTGCCCCAATAGAAAGGGTATATGTGGCAACATATGTCACACTTTGAATTGTCAAAATTCAAAAAAAAAATTAAAAAGGTTTAAAACAATCGTTCCTTCATTTTTCCCTCTCTCCTCTCCTCTATAAAAGGTCGTTTCATATTCCAAATTTAATTTATTTTTACTAATTTCTGTTTTCTTTTCTCTTCTTTCCTTCCTTTCTCTCGTTCCATTACTCCTTCACAGATCAAGGTTGTTGTTGCAATATTTTCTACAATATAAGTGGTAATCTGTTGCGATCCTCTTCTACAACAAGGCGGCGTTGCCTTCATCATTTCTAGTTTATCATTGATATCTTCTCAGGTAAAATTTAATTAGGGTTTTGAGAAATACTTACTAGTATTAAATCAGGACGTTTTTAGTGGTTTTATCACTTATTTGTTTGTAGGATGGTTGGATAGTTATTCCTTTTGAAATATTATCTGATTTCAAAAAGCTTAATTTGTAGTTCGTTGGTTAGGGTTTAGGGAGGGTTTTGTGGTTTGTTGGTTGGTTCATGTATGGTATTGAATCGTATTTGTTGTTTGTGTTGTTGTGTTTGGTTGTTGTTATTTTTGTTAAGAAATATTTGATTTTTGTGGTTGCAGATACAAATATAACGGCTCCTGTCAAAAGAAAAATTGTATTAACAAAAGAAACAACTGACACAAAGATCCAGAAGAGGCCTAGGACTAAAACTTGTAGGAAGAAGAATGAAAATTCGACTATCACTCTTTTAGAAGAACTTGCATCTGAAGCAGTTTCTTCTTCTCAAGTAGAAGCAAAATTTTCTCAAAAAGAATATAAAGAAAGAGAAAAAGAAAAAATGAAGTAGATGATGATGGAGAAAGAGCAGAAGAAGCTGAGGAAGAAGAGGGAAATAAAAAAGAAGTTGAGGAAGATAAAGGAAAACAAAAAGAAGTTGAGGAAGAAGAAGGAAAAAATAAAGAAGTAGTTGAGGAGGAAGAAGAAAAAATAAATGAAGTTGATGAAGACAAAGGAAAACAAAAAGAAGTTGAGGAAGAAGAACAAGAAAAAAAATAAAGTTGAAGATGATGGGATCAAAACTATCAATGCACACACTTTTTCTGTGCATTTGCAGTCTAATGCTACTGGTGATAGCATTATGAGGTCAGCCATGGGAAAACCTTTCGACACCTTCAGGATCACCCTCAAGCAGAATGGTTTGGAATATTTTTTTAGGAATAGTTGTTTGGTCATTTTCTTGATATGCCAAAGAATAATAATGCACGTTTTCAAATGATCATGGTCTATGAACTTCTGAAAAGAAGGTTCATTTTTCAGAATCCTGAAAAGAAGGATGAGGTTTTGATTAATTATTGTGGCATGCCACTCTTCTTTGGTAGAAGAGAGTTTGCCATAGTTTCAGGGTTAAAATGCCATCCTCCTTCTAAGCCAGTCCCTGAATTCATAGTCAAAGAAGAACCATAGAGACGAAAGAAAGGAGGAAAAGAAGAAACAAGACAGTCAACTGAGGAGCAGGACTTGGTGTCCCTTGTTGGCACAAGCTTCAAAAATCCCGATTTAATATATTTGTTGAATGTCGAGGATACATCAAGGAAGCACAAGGATTCATTGTGCTTACTTTGGTTTGTAATGTAATTTTGGCAAAGATCTCAACAACACCATATCCCTTAAATGGGTGAATTTATCTCAGGATAATGAGGCATTCAACAACTATCCTTGGGGTCATGAGAGCTTTGAATTAACTGTCAAATACTTATTGAAACCTTTAGGACCAAAAACCAATAACTTATTTGGCTTTCCATGGGCTTTCATGGTAAACATAAATGTTCTTAATCTTTTTATATCATATTGAATAATTCAACATTTGATTTGTGACATGTTTTCTTTTTTTATAGGCTTGGGCATTTGAAGTCATTCCTTATTTGACCCATCAAGTAAATGCAGAAGAAGAGATCTCATCTCTAAGGATATTGAGATGGTTGAGATCAAAAACAAAAACTGCCAAAAATATTCCAGATCTTTATAACCCTCCTCATGATGCAGTAAGTTATTATTATATTACACCCATATATGTTGCAACATATCACTATCTGTAGCAACATGTGACCCAAATGTTGCTACACATGACTCATATGTTGCTACAGATCCATCTGTCGCAACATATGACACAAATGTTACTACAGATGACTCATATGTTACTACATATGATCCATCTGTCGCAACATGTGACACAAATGTTGCTACAGATTCCCATATGTGTCAACATATCACCCTTCTATAGCGACATATAATACATCTGTGGCAGCATCTGACCCAAATATTCCTACGAATGACTTATTTTTATAATTTTAGGTTGTGCATCCATGGCTTGTCCCAACAGAAAAGGAATTGCAAATGCCATATTGCCATATCTA
This sequence comes from Solanum okadae, assembly GCA_036553675.1. Lineage (NCBI taxonomy): Eukaryota > Viridiplantae > Streptophyta > Magnoliopsida > Solanales > Solanaceae > Solanum > Solanum okadae. The sequence goes on from CM071681.1 coordinate 36,387,854, forward strand.
ATTACTCTAGGGTTGTTTGAAACCTTATTTGATCCTGTTGTTGATATAGTTAAAATGGAATTGGCTGGAGCAAAAACCATCAAAAGAGACAGAGTTGTTAATGAATTTGTTGTTTTTGATAGGGTTGATGGTCATGGTATTGATGCTGGACAAGACCAAGGGGCTACCTCTTGTAGAAGATGCTTTGGCTTTCTTTGTGAGAAGTGCAAGAAACAAGATGAAGATTCTATTATGTATCTTCAAACATTGAGTCAGGCTGTCAATGAATTTAAAAATAAGAGGGGGGGTCAAGGTCCTTCCATCAAAGAATGTTCGGCATCCATATACTCCACAGACCAAGAGGAGGAAAAAATCCTTTATCAAGGCAATACAAAATTTGAAGAAGAAGATCTTTGGAGAATTGCCAATGGCTGTATGAGAGGAGGTGCTGGAGTTCAAGCATGTGAATGTTTATAAGCGTGTGACTATAGCTGAAAAGAACAAACTGGTGGACCTGACGAGAGTAAAGGAATTGCGTGCACAATACGGCATGCATTTTTTTAGTGGAGAAGATTTCAGGACCATGACAAGCATGGACATTTGGTGGGAAGACTGGGTAATTTTTCTCTACTAGTACCTTCAATTTATAATGTTCGTTTGTTTTATCTTTTCAATGATTACTCTTCTTTACTCTTTAATATTATTTTTTATTTCAGTATGTTGCTGAAATCCTTAGCCTTGTGTGGGAGAGGCATGTGAGATACCCTGAGTACTATGATTTCATAGATAGAATCCTGGATCTCAACTTCTATTCCAACTTCAAACTAAGATATGACAAAATGAGCGAGGAGGCAACAACAGTTGGTGGCAGAAGCTTTACGCAGTTAATTAATGAGTTTGAATGGGATGAAGATATGATTAACTATGTCAGGGGCATTAGACCATATCCTGGAGGCATGGATTGGATTGGTGCAAAAAGGCTTTTGGCAGTCATGAACATGAACAAAACTCATTTTGTGACTCTTGAGATCCTGTGAATACTGGGGGATTCATATGGAGGAAATCACATACTCTGGATCCAGCTGCCTCTTTCTGAATCGTACTAGGTGTTATTGCATTTTGTCTTTGGACCTGAGTAGCTACCAACTGAGTGAGCAACTGTATTGCCCCTTTAAGATCTTTCTCTGAGGCACCTGGTGGCAGTACAGGCGGTAAATGAACTACCGTTGGTACTACTGGAGGTGTAGGAACTCCTGTAGCTCCTTCTGTCATGGGAATCTGAGGACCTGGAAGCATAGGACATGGCAAGCTCTGCTGCCCACTAGTCTGATCACCTACTAGTTGGTACTGCTCTAAAATGGATGCCTTCTGAGTAATACTAGCAATGGACCTCGAGCCTTCTTTATCCTTGTCCATACTAGACATGATCTGAATCACAAATGAAAAAAGAGTTTGAGTCAGAATTAACTTTCTATGACTTAGCTGTATCGCACGATCTAGATTATGAAAGAAGGTCAAATTCCTAAATGCCCATGTAGTCCCTAAATTATAAATATGGCGCGCAACACATTTATAAGAAAGGTCCTACTAGACACGGCTTCATAGACTCTCTGGGACACTTAAACCTCGTGCTCTGATACCAAGTTTGTCACACCCTTAACTAGAAAGGGGCGGATATCAAGGATATACACAAGCACCTGCTAAATATCTTACTAATCTCATGCCAAAGCTGAAGATTCATAAGCAGCGGAACCTATATGAAGACACATACTAAAACATAGCTAACAAAAGGGCCCGTTGGGCTACTTTACATGAAGCAAGACTAAGTCTACGAAGCCTCTAAATAGTATGCCTCTGAGAATCTGATAACTAGTCGGGACAGGGCCCCAACATACCCATTCTGATATATGTACATACGTAGCAAAATATAGGCTCTAAATATCTGATAGCTCCAGGTAGAGGTGGAGCTTACCAACTGCTAAACTGGAAGTCTCTAGTCTACTGAAAATGCTTGTTGTCCTGAGCACCTGAGCCTGTAGTGATACAAATGAAACACCAAAATAATAGGGATGTCAGTACATACAAAACATGTACTGGTATGTAAAGCAAACTGAATAACAAGTAGACATCAAATATCATGATAGGAAAATTTGAGCATGTGTATGCAAGAGACATAATCCGTAACTGGAATTGTGACCAACCTCAAGGGTCCTTATAGAACGTTTCATGTCTTAGTCATTTATATATACATAATCCCTATAATTTGCCTAAGTGATATCTTTAGTTCATTAATCGCTTCTTTGCTCTTTGTAAAGCTAACTGTCAGGGAATCACATGATGGCCTACTGGCGGTGATTAGTGAACCCTGTATGGCATCTGTAGTCCACTGTTACGACCACGGGTGAAATTTCATAGTCTGGTAACGAGGTTTATCAAGGTACGCCCCCCAGGGATCCTGTATGGTCTGCTCGCAAGCCTGTATCAGTTAGGTGAATCCATGACGGGAAATTCCAGCTGACTATAGCTGAATTCTGTGCACAGAGTAGCGTTGCACGTAGTTGCCCTAAATATACCCACCCTATGCTGCAGAGTAGTCTATAATCTCAATTGTTTGCAAATATTTATAATAATTAATTCATTAATCACATAGCTCGTGATACAATTCGTGATTACATTCTTTAGCTTGAGAATCATATATCTTGTGACCTATGCACTTACAAATAGTCTGTGGCTGGTTGCTTTCTTTAAATTTATGCAACATGTACACCACTAACTTCTAAGAGCTCCAACTGTAGACAAATGTAGTTGTGTGAAACATATTGCTTCCTTGAAGAGTACTATAACTCTATAGGTTTAGGACTCAACATGAGAGGGTTTATAAAATAGGAAAACTTTCTTTCAAGTATCATAGAATCTATAGTGACATTTATCGGAAGAACATGTGAGTTTAGGTCGTGCCTTAAGGGCAAAAGAGGTTTTAGCTTTACATACCTTAATTCGGGACTTACTATCTTACGTCGTCAAACTCCTTTGTTGAAAACATTATTTATAACATAAAATCATAAAAAGATAGTATAAGAAACTAATCAAAAGTCACAACAATGCCAAAAACACAATAATGGTTCGCGAGCGACAATCTCAACAATTATCATAGATGAGTGGTGTATCACCACACCCTTCTCTTTCTCTACTTTCCAAGTAGGCTTATGACTTATTTACATGTTCAGTATTACTCCTCATCCTTTAACCATAAAGAACCAACCCCCTTAAGCATCCACACTTAACATAAAAGTAAAACTCCTCCGATCACCATCCCACCGGTTCCTTGTTAACGATGTCAAATTCCTTTATAAGCTCATAGTTTAAGTTGGTAGAGAAAAAATGTAATAAATTAAAATAATAAGAGCTCATATAACCAGCTACAACATATTCCTAGCGACTTAGGAATTTCATCAAACACTTGGTGAGCGACGAAGTTTCAAGAACTATAATAGTCGCGTTCTCTATACCTCACCTTCCGTTTTAATGTAATCAGCTTACTTCCCCAATACAATACCATTGACCCCTCATTTGGTCAAAACAACAGCCAACACAACCTTCTACAAACTCCCTCCTCACCAAAACATCAAATACAATGGGTAAAACATGGACTCACAGCTTCCTATCACCATCCCGTGAGTCCTACCCGCAAATTATACTTAAAGCATCCTTGGAATACTATTTATGAAGATAGAAGAGGATTCATACCTATATATCAAAGAAAAGCAGCCCATTCCCTTCTTTATTCTCCAAGAACAATACTTTTTCCTTCAAGAAAACATTTAGCTAAGTATATCTATAGGTCTATGGAGAGGAAGACACTTGATTCTTGAAGAAACCAACTTACCTTAAGCTTTGGTGGATTGAAGATGAGAAAAACTTGAAGAAATAAGTTGAAACCAGTCCTTACACGTTCTTGAGTATATGAGAAAGTATATCCCAAACTTCTAATATAAAAACAACAAGTTTGGCCGACTTTCTCTAAAGTGCCACATGTCCCGCAGTGATTGGGCAGTGCGCGCGTCTGTCGTAGAATGAACATAACTTTTTACTCCAATATCGTTTTAACGAACGGTTTATTTTGTTGGAAACTAGACTCAAATACCTTCAATTGTATAGGTAGTAGGCTCTCTAACTCGTTACATATTAGGAGATATGCTCGTTCAAATCCGCTGAGAAATGAGATCATTTGTAGTATTCCTCCACAATGAACCTTTAAGCTTTAATCTTTTCTTTAATGATCTCTTTGACCTAAAATTTTTGTTTAACCCTTCAAATGACTAAATATAAGGGTTACATGGTATGCTTAACCATTTGCAATAATATACCTCCCCCGATATCACATCTATGCATTGGTGTTTACGAGTCGCAAATGTATTTAAGTTACGGGGTATTACAATATGTCTCATATGTAGCAACATATGTATCATATGTAGCAATATATGTCTCATATGTAGCAACATATGGGTTATCTGTAGCAACATATGCCTCAAATGGTCAAACGTTGCACATAAGGGTGATATGTTGCAACATTCGAGGTATTTGTAGCAACAAATGAGTCATCTGTAGCAACATATGTCTCATATGTAGCAACATTTGACTCATATATTTTGTTAAGAACAAGTAAAAATGTTGGAACAGGAGTGCAAAACTACGTTTATTTATTTTATTTCCACAACTATGATAAATTTAATGGTTGTACACAACTACATAAGAATTTTCCATCCTCCACAATGTTGTTCTTGGTAATGCTTAAAAATACAAAAAAAACCACAACAAACAACACGAAGATTAGCTTCCAGTTGTTACAACATTTGATCTTCTTCTTCTCCTTCATCACCCATTTGTTACTTCTTTTAATATGATTTTCATCATCAATTTCCAACTCTTTAATTCTGTTTGCCAATCTCAGAATAACGAACTTGGATCGAATATCAACATCTTCACGATCCCTCCATCTAAAGAAGTTGCATGCATTCTCCTAAAATACACCACCACAAAGAAATTTAAATTAAAAAAAAATAAAAAAATAAAGAGAAGTCTCTCGACTAAGATGTAGAAATGTACATACACGATAGCGTGGACAAGACCAAAATCTTCGACCTGGATTGTCCTTCGACCATGAAGTTTGCATTGAAAGTAAGTCTCTATGTTTGCAACAGATTTTCACACCCAACATAGGATCATTTTCATCATTACAAATTCGATTCAATATTGCATTTGACATTATATCAAAAGTAACAAAAACAAACAAAACTCATTCATTGAATCTAGATCTAGAGTACTGATCTATATTTAAAGAACTCATTCTTACCCAACCACTATATTGCAAAATTAATGATTTTATTGGTTTGACAATACATGACAGTGTTGAGATTTGTTTTAACCAAAGACCAATCAAATTAGTTGCGTGTTAAAAAACAAAGAACAGAAAAGACTGACAGAAAAAAGACTGATGAAACAAAAAATATCATTATATCCCATGCAGTCCAGAGATCCGAGATCCATGCGAAGAGAGAGAGAGAAAGCGCGAAGAGGAGAGAAACCGAAGTGGCGAGGAAGAAAATGAAAACCCTATTCTTAAAATGAAAATGAAAAACCTAATTTATATATATATATATATATATATATTTATATATATATCCCTTCTAGAAATGAAATAATGGGCCGATTGGGCCAGTTTTAGGGGTTGGGCTTGCCTATGACTTTTATAAAGTACTTACGTTTTTTAAGCTGTTGCAACATCTGCCAATTATGTGTACATGCAAGTAGTATCACCATTAATAGAGAGGAATTCAAGCACATAAACTTGGGAAATATTAAACATAAACATAAACATGTCATTGATAGTTGATAGTTGATAGTTGAACTAGTGACATGCAAGGCTAGGCTAGACTACATATCCATATTTACAAGGCATTAACGCCAACAAAAATAACAAAATTTACATCTGAAACGCTCTAGCCCATTGATAGTTGATATAGTGACATGCAAGGCTAGGCTAGGCTAGGCTACATATCCATATTTACAAGGCATTAACGCCAACAAAAAGAATAAAATTTGCATCTGAAACGCTCTAGCCCTATACTACTACTTCAGCCAACAAAAAAGGACTTGACTGAGGATCTGGAGTCAACATTGAGCAATTAAACCTGGAGGGGCATCACCATTCTTTCTTGAAGGGTGGTGGATCAGAGCTACCCATGAACTCTGTCACAAGACCACCAACAGAAAAACAAACAACCATAGTTAGCTACCCTATACACACCGTTACAGTAGACATGATGTTATATATAAAGTAAAAAGACTTACCAAATGATGAAGCTACCCTCCATTAGACAAGATTCGACAAAAACAAACAACGAACATCACCCATGCACTGAGAACACACTTGAAGAAGACATCATATTAACTGAGAACAACATAATTACGTTGATCACCCACAACAAGAGCATGCAGAGACTTAAATTTTTCCAAGGTGCTAACATCTTCTCAGGGAAATTTGAGTGTGATGAGAGAAGGAGAGGAGAAGGAATAAAGGAAAGAAAATATAAAACGAGAGCTTATTTTTGTGAATTAAGGTAACCCTAATTAACCCTTTTATAATGAGTGAGAGTGAGTGGAGTGTGTGTGTTAGTGGAGTATTCTAAAATGATCCGTTACATTACATGTTGAATTAACCCCAAAAAGACCATTTTATGATATACACATGTTGCCACATATGACATGTCCGTTGCGATTTATCAAACAGAACGTGCATATATTGCCACAGATGGCACTTCAAGGATCAGTTAATCGATAAATTGAGCGATTTAGGAATGAAAAAATGTCAAATTGGACCAAATTTTAGTACTTTGAACCATAATTAAGCAATAAAAATATGCTATGACACTTGAAACAATGATTTACAAGGGTGTTATATAACTATCATATGGAGTTACTTGGTCATTGTAAGATGAACTAGTGGGATGATAGTCTTTGTAAAAATAATTGATAGAATTAAAAGAAGGTTGTTGTATTAGACCATAATTCTATACTTAGACATGTTGTAGGACTATATATTAGTGTTACATGTTGAATTAGGTGACAATTTAATTGAATTAACCCCAAAAAGACCATTTTATGATATACACATGTTGCCACATATGACATGTCTGTTGCGATTTATCAAACAGAACGTGCATATGTTGCCACATATGACACTTCAAGGATCGGTTAATCGATAAATTGAGCGATTTAGGAATGAAAAAGTGTCAATTTTTTTTAGATTAAACATTTTATAAAGAACAAATTCAAAAACAGAACGTGCATATGTTGCCACACATGAAAATTTAATTAATACATAAATTTAACTACTTCATATATTTCTAAATCACACCTACATAATTCACAACGAAAGTGGGGGCTTTGAACAGTGCAACAAATTGGTCTTTCTCCCAACAAATGAGGTTCTGGCACCCTTCCAAATAATGTATATCGCAACTTCTCTCGACATCTTCTGAGTTTTAGTGGAGTCATGTTGGCAATGAACATTAATCCTTCTCTCATGGATTCACCGCCATTGAAGATTGAAATTATGGCAAGCACATAGGATGCACCAATGTGGCCACCGTCTGCTGCTTGACTAAGCATTCCCAATCCATTTGAATCGCTACGGTTGAAAAAATCATACTACATAAGAATTAACACTAAAATACATTGACAAAAACGTGAATACATTCGAAAAACATTAAAAATTACCACTCCTTTTCTATATAAGGCTTATAAATTCCCCGATGCTCTGCACATTTCCAGGAAAGAAGTGTATCTTCGAACAACTGAACACGGCCCTATAAATACAGGAATGCTGAGCAATATTACCTTCTGATATACAGAAGGTTCATTAGCGACTTGATTGAGGACCCTGGAATTGAGAAATCAAATCAAATGGTTAGGAAATCAAATTAAAGAGCGAAAATTGATTAATACATACATACCTTAATTTAACTCTCATTAAATCTTTGAGGGAGTAGGAAGCAATCCCTTCAACGATATCAATTAGTAGTTCCCTCGAAAGGGATTCAATGTAGTTTTTTTTACTCATAGACATTTTTGAAGATTTCTTATTCTTCCTTCCCATCTTGGAGAAAATTCAATGAAAGGACCTAAGTTGTGTTCTTCTTATATAATATAATCCCAATGTAATGAATGTGAAAAGTTGCAACTTCTGAAGATGAAGAGGCACTTCTGACTTTTCAAATGCAAGTACTTAATTTTTTTGAAAAAAGGGTAAAATATGAAGAGCTGTAATTAATGAAGGAGGTTGTTGTATTAGACCGTAATTCAATTGAATTAGTCCCAAAAAACACATTTTAGGATATACACATGTGGCCACATATGACATATCTGTTGCAATTTTATACAACATTTTATACCACAGAACGTGCATATGTTTCCACAGATGACATTTCAAGGATGGTCAAAATGAGAACACTATGAAAAAAAACAAATATTTTTAAATTAAACATTTTATAAAGAACAGATTCAAAAATCAGTACAAAACACAAAAAGGCAACCTTTTTCATCATGAATTTGGTTTGCAAGTTATGTACATATGTTGCCACAGATGGCAATTTAATTAATACCACACAGTGGTATAAGGCAGAAATTTAACTGCATAATCTAGTTCTAAATCACAACTACATAAATCACAACGAATATCATCTTCATTGTCTCTTCCCATGGGCTAACCATTCCTGCGACCGATTCGCTCAAATTGATGAACAGTGCAACAAATGGGTCTTCCTCCCAACAAATTAGGTTTTAGCACCCACATTCCACCTAAAATATTTCAAAATTTTTGTCGACATCTTCTGACTTTTGGTGGCTCCATTTTTTTTCATGTTGGCAATGAACATTAAACCTTCTCTCATGGATTCACCGCCATTGAAGATTGAAATTATGGCAAGCACATAGGATGCACCAATGTGGCCACCGTCTATTGCTTGATTAATCATTCCCAATGCAGTTGGATCGTTATGGTTGAAAAAATCAAACTACAGAAGAAATAACACATTTAAAAGGCAAAATACATTGATAAAAACGTGAATACATACAAAAAACATAAAAAATTACCACGCCTTTTCTGTATAAGGCTTCTAAATTCCCCGATGCTCTGCACATTTCCAGGAAAGAAATGGCTTCTTGAACTATCGACCATTTACGATAAGGAAAGTTGACCAATGTTACCTTTTGATATACAGAAGGTTCATTAGCGACTTGATTGAGGACCCTGAAACTGAGAAATCAAATCAAATGGTTTGAAAATCAAATTAAAGAGCGAAAATTGATGAATACATACATACCTTAATTTAACACTCATTAAATCTTTGAGGGAGTAGGAAGCAATCCTTTCAACGATATCAATTAGTAGTTCTCTTGGAAGGGATTCAATGTAGCTTTTTTAACTCATAGTCATTTTTGAAGATTTCTTATTCTTTCTTCCCATCTTGGAGAAAATTAAATGAAAGGACCTTTTGTTGTTGTGTTCTTATATAATGCCAGGAAATGTGTAAAAAGTTGAAACTTTTGAAGAGGAAGAGAAGAGAAGAGAAGAGACACAACTTTTGACTTTTCAAATGAAAGTACTTTTTTTTTTTTTGAAAAAAGGGTAAAATATGAAGAGTTGTAATTAATTTTTTTCTTGAAAGTTGTTCCAATGACAGTAATGATCGATTGATGGTTCACACACCTTACAAGTAATTATTTAGTAGAAATGTGTTGGAACATATGCGTTTTCTGTGGTACTTGTAACACATAATTGACATATGTTGGTGCATATGCAATATTATGTTGTAAGATATAACACATAATTAATATATGTTGGAATAGATGCGTTATTCTGTAGTACATGTAACACATAATTGACATATGTTGGAACATATACAATATTCTGTTGTAAAATCTAACACATAATTGACATATGTTGGAACATATGCAATATTCTATTGTAAGTAGCAACACATGATTAAATAAATCACACATTTTATATAAATAACATAACATAAGTTGATTCAAATTAAGATAAAAAGATAGGGAACATCATCCTCAAATAAAAAAGAACATTCATTAAAATTCAACAACACTTATGGAGCATTTCGATTTGGGCATGTAGTTCTTTTGTCACCAAAGTCCCTACATACGGAACACTTATTTTTTCTTGTTGGAAATGATTCACCAACTCCACGCCGTCTCTTATATCTCCTTCTTCCAGGTTTGCTTGGATCAACATATGGAGGAGATATTTCTCTCTCTATGACATCCAAAGGGACAATCCAAGAATCTTTAGGTGGCACCGGGTGAATTTTTTCACAATATGCCATTATGTATTTTTCCACTGAATAATATGGAGAGGAGTACTCATAAATTTGATTTCCAAAATCGGCACCATATTGGGCTCGAAGCGCTGCCATGGCATGTGGACAAGGTATTTTGTCCAAGTAAAAAATTCTACAAGTACAAGTTCTTCTTTGTAGATCCACCATAGCAACATCACCATGACCAGTGACACTGGACTTGTAGTTAGCGATTTGATGAGCCAACAACTTGTTGCCCGCGTTGACATACTTTGATATGTCTTTTTCAATTGAAGGAACAAATCTATTTGTAGAGTTCACCAGCTCCATACGCCTCTGGTGAAATAAAAATACAAATCTCTTGTTTATTTCTCAAATAGAGCGACAATGGAAAATTCTCTTTCAACATCAAACATAGAATTCACCGACTCCGTGATGTTTGACGTCGTAATGTTATATCTACACAACAAAAAATAAAAATCAATCAAAACACATAAAATTACAATAAACTCAAACGAGATGGTATAGACAATAATGTACCTATTTTCTGGGAAAAATGCCCTGCTCTATGTGTGGAATCCAATACGTTCAAGAGTTTCAACCGCCTTTGGTACCAAATCTCTTATTTGATTGAAATGGTCATTGAACTCACATCTATCGTACGCCTTTGTTGCTTTATAAAAATGGGTCACTACCTTTGAATTGTGAAAGTTATCTCAAATATTTTTCCCAAGGTGTCTCATGCAACAACTATAATGAGATGCAGGGTCCATAGAACCACAAACATCTACATATGCAGATAGTTTGCAAAACCAAAATGAGAAAAAGACATATAACTACATCACACGAACCTATATCAAAAATATACATAAAATCCACAACACCATGTAAACAAAAAATAGGAGCAAAAAGAGTAAATAACAAAAAATGAAAAACGACAGAATAGATAAAAGGAAGTGAAAAAATTACACAAAAATTAGAAAATATTGCTAATTTTTTCATTAGATTCCGATTTATGATTCTTTTCTTTATTTTGTTCTTCTACTTCTGTTGCCATACTACTAAATTCGTTTGTTATAGCTATTTCGTATTTATATTAAATTCTCTGCTAATTTTGGTATGTATTCTCTTACTTGATTTACTAGTCCTAGAAATGATTGTAAAAGATTTCCTAGATTAGAAAATATTATCTTTATTTTTAATCCGTCATAGTTTTCATATATGTTTTCGTCTATGGCATATTCTTCCTTATTCATTTATAATACTTGGATGCCTATTAGAAATAATGCACAACTCATCAGTATCATCTACAAAGCTTCTCATATTTTGAAAAAAAATACTCATATGAGGCATCACATTCCTTGTCCACAACACAGAAAGCCACTGGAAATATATAATTCTCAGCATCTTGTGCCACCGTTGATAGCAAAACTCCTTCATACTTGCTCCTCAGGAATGTCCCATCAACGGCTATTACTTTCTCATTTCTTGAAAACCAATTATCCAAGCGGCATATGATACAAATAAGTACTTGAACCTCCCATTTTTATCGAGCGACAATGTCGTCTTGCTTCCTGGATTTGCAACTTCAAGCATATAACGGTACACATTAATCACTGCATATCCGTGCTCATGTGTTCCCCTAACATTAGACTTAGCATGCTCCATGCCCTTATAAATCTTCCAATATCTTACCTTACAACCCAATTCTGTGCGGCGTTGATTTGACATGTCTCTTGTGGATGGGCCTTTACCATTGGGAAACTTATTTTCAAAGTACTTACCTATGACTTTTGCCGTGGCATGGGGATTATGGCTTGTAAGATGCTCTAAACCACACGTATGGTACTTTTCAAAGATTCTAATGACAAACTTGTCGCTACTTGTAAATTTCACAGCCCTCAGCCACTAATTGCACTCCGGATATGAACATTTAAAAGAAAACACATTACGAGAATTGATCACCTTTTTCAGTCTAAAATCTTTTTTCAAGTAAGCAATTTTCAATGAATTTGCCAGTTCTTCCTTGTTCTTGAATGTCATTCCCTTATAAAAATCGGTTTCATCATCTCGAACATTATTCACAAGTGATGATTGAGAAGAACATGGAATGTTGCTGCCAACAATAGGTGTAGGAGGATTGTTGCTCTCAAAGTTCGGCACTTCATCTTTTCCAATTTCAGCATCGTGATTATTCATGTCCACATCATCAAATTCATCATTTAACAGATCTTGTTGGTCTTCTTCTAGATTATGATCCTCCTCGATAGGATTTTCATCCACGTAGACTCTTAATATGGGAGGTTTCTCTGCTCCTCCTAAATAAACAACCAAACTAGGCTGATCAGTTATTTTAAAAGGTAATACCTTCTCATTATGAAAAAATTAGGGAATGTAACTCATGACAAGATCTTTCAGTTGACAATTGTATCCACATTTTTGCATGACTAAATTCACAAAATTATCGTACAAAATATTTCTTTCGACAGTCATCCCTACTGACCTTCCCCGTTTCTTACCATCCTTCCAACGCCAAATGTATCGATTTTTCTTCTCGACCCATTCACCACGACAATCAATCCCTACAAATAATCCCTCCATTTATTGTACCTGAAGAAATTAATTAAAAAAACAATTAGTACTAATGAAGAAATGTGTAAGTGATATGTTGCAACATATGACTATTCTGTGGCGACATGTAAGTCATATGTTGCTACATATAACTGATATGTTGTGACAAATAAATCACATGTGGCAGCATGTGTAAGTTATATGTCGCAACATATGGCTATTCTGTTGCGAAATGTAAGTCATATGTTGTTACATATAACTATTCTGTTGTGAAACATAAATCACATGTTGTTACATATAACTATTCTGTTGCGAAACATAAATCACATGTTGTGACAAAATGTGTAAGTTATATGTTGCAACATATGACTATTCTGTGGCGACATGTAAGTCATATGTTGCAACATATGACTATTATGTGGTGACATGTAAGTCATATGTTGCTATATATAACTGATCTCTTGTGAAAAATAAATCACATGTGGCAACATATGTAAGTTATATGTAGCAACATATGGCTATCCTGTTGCGAAATGTAAGTCATATGTTGCTACATATAACTATTCTATTGCGAAACATAAATCACATGTTGTGACAAAATGTATAAGTCATATGTTGCAACATATATATCCATCTGTTGGAAACGCGAATGCAAATTATTGAAAAATTTGCGGCTACCCAGATGATGATGAATGATTTCAAAGAACTGTTAATTTTACTTACCAAAACAATGGTGTGTGTGAACCCAATCACTTATGAAGTAATTCCAATTGATACAGAACGAAATCTGGTCCACTGATTAGATTAGCTAAATCTAATTCAAGAAGATGAAAAGAAGAAGAATAAAGCTCAAGGACTAGCAGCCAAGACCAACAATGTACGAAAAGAAGAAGAAGAAGATGAAGAGAACGGGAAGAAGAAAGGCAAACAACCAAGCAAGAAGAGAGCAAGAACAAAGCAGAAGAAGAATAAGAAGAGGAATACGGGGGGAAAATGATTTATTTCCCCCCTTTTGGTACAACTTGCTGGTGGTGACTTCCCTCCAATTTTGGTTCCCACCAAAATTGGTTAAATTAGGTTTTAGTCATTCACCCTTTTACCCCTCATTTAATTCAATGGACCAAACTGCCAACTTATAAACTTGAGGGCAACTCCACAATCCTTATTCATTAATCACATAATTGTCACCTACACTCAATAATTAAGACTTATGTCACCGCCCCTTTATTTTGACACCTTAATGTCACCTTTAGTTCAAAGCCCCTAGAATCTTCTACATATTAGAAATAGAAATAGAAATTAGAAATAAGAGAAAATACATATCTTCTATTTATATTATTTATTTATTAAACTAAACAAAATGTACATATAAGAATTTTATAACATAAATTGTTTTTGGGGAAGAGAAGTCAAGATAATAACATAAGTACCTCTTATATTTTTTGTTTTAGTTCTCCTATCATTTTTGTTTCCTGCTTCGAAACTATTTTTGAATTCGAGTAGCACAAGACTCATTAAATGAATGTTCGTTAAATTTTTACATCATTAATTTTGAAAAATAGAGGCAGACAACCTTAACAATATTTTTCATGAAATAATAGACAAAATTTAAATTTGAAGCTTACCAGTCTTACCACGTAAATAAGTTTCCAATAAATAAAAAGGGATAAAAAGTTAATAAGGCTTTTCAATTTTAAAATAAGGTAACAGTCGTTTTTAAAATTAGCAATAATTAACTTTTGAGGTGATTAGTGAAAATTAAATAAACAAGTAAATGCTAAATTTGATGGGCAGGTAATGGAATACACACTGAAGAAAATTAATATTAATAGTCTCATATTAGATTATTTTTTTCACCAGTCTCATAATTAAATGAATATCTCAATAAAAATATCTGTCTCATAATACTTGATTATTTACTAAATTAAGATAGAACTAGTAAACTTAGCCGCGCTTCGCGTGATTATGAAAGAAGATAAAAAGTTAATATATATTTATCCATACATATAATTGATTTCATAGAGAAAAATGTTTGGTTAGTCGTTACATGACCTCCGACAAAGTCATAAGTTACTCTTTTGAATCAAAAGAAAATATAAACTTGCAACAATAATTTTTTTTTATATAAAATACAAAACAAAGAAAAATCATGAAGAGGACTACAAAAAAATGTAACATTATTCTTATAATCTTAATCATTAAAAAATAAATAGAAAAATGCGAAATCAATATGACGATCTTTCGAGCTCTGTCGATATCCATTCCCACAAGCCGATCAACATTCACTAGTCTTCATTTTATTCATCAAGTCATACTACAGAATGAATAAAATAAGTACCAAATACATGACAATTTAAAAGGCTAATGTGATCATTTCTCCAAAGTCTTAAAATGCTTCTTATTATAAAACTATAATATGAATAACAAATTATGTCATGAATAACTATTAATTATTTTAGAGGTTATGATAATAGAAATTATGGGAGTATTGGATATAACGACCATTAAATTTTGCATTAAAGATTATGAAAGAACGGTCAATTGATATATTTATTATTCTATGATAAAAAAATTGTAAAAAAATAAATAGAATTATTAGCCAAAGATTATAGTAAAAATGAAAAACTCAAGATGCTCAAGAAATTATTGTGTAGATTTTAGTGTTACTTAAAACTTGTAGTGAATGATTTGTAATTGAAAGTTCATGGGGGAAATATTATATTTACTTATTTAGAATTTTTTTAGAAAGAAAAAGGCTAAAAAAAGGAGGAGAGGTAATTATGTCCAACAAAAGTCATAAGTTACTAGTTTGAATCAAAAGAAATTATAAATTTATGACAATAAAAACTTTATATAAAATACAAAATAAAGAGATGAGGGAACTGAAATGAATAAATAAATAATACAATATCATTCTTATGATTTAATCATTAAAACATTTTATTAAAAAAAATATGAAATCAAAATACAATCTTCCCATCTCTTGCCTATATCCACTTCTACAAGCCACAATCACCGTTCAATAGTCTTCATCTTATTCTTTCAAGTCAAACCAAAATATCATCATAATATTGAAAAACAAGACAACTTAAAATGCGAATTTGCTCATTTCAACAAAATTCTACAATATCTCTAATTATATGATTACAATATAACATACCAAATAATATCATGAATATGACTATTAATTATTTTAGAGGTTATAATAATAAAAAGTCATGGGAGTAATGAAATTAAAGCCCATTAAATTTTACATTAAAGAAAATTAAAATAAAATGACTTTTTAGCAATTTTACAATGAACTTTTGATATAAAATTTGCATTACTTGAAATTCTTGTCAAGTTCTTACAATAAAATTCAAGTAATAAAAAGTACAATTTGCATGTAAATAATAATAAAAAATTATACCTTTTTGCCAATTATCTTGTGGGAGCATGTTTAGATTTTTCTTACTAATTACTAGATTGAAATTCGATTGGTTTAACAAATGTCCTGAAAAAGATTGTTTTCTTTCATTCAACAAAAAAAAAAAACCTGCAAAAAATAATCAAATCTCCTATAAGTAAAAAAATTGAAAACAAATATATAAGCTATAAAATACCATTTTATAAAATTATAAAAAAAAGATTGAAATTCTTGGCCAAAAAGATGAAATGGCTTCACCTAGTTAAACCATAGCTCTACTATACATATAAACTTGATCATTTCTTCTGTAACAAAGTTTTCAAATAGCTCTATTTATAGGATATTATATAGAATACCAAAAGATATCATTAACATGAATATTAATATGAATTAGGAGTTATGATTATCAAAAGTCATTGGAATATATATATATATATATATCTTTCATCTTTCTTTTCTATTTTATTTGTATTTTCAAAAGAACTGAAAGTATTTAAATGCATTACCCAATTAATCAATGTTTCTTTAAAACTTTCATTACACTAATATACATTTAAGTAAATGAAAGCTCAAAAGATAAAAAAACTTACATTACACTAATATAAATTTAAGTAAATGGAAGATGAAAAGATAAAAAAAACTTTTCATTTTCCATAACTGCTTATATTTGTTTAGCCTATAAAATAAACATATTTGAGTATTTGTAACCAACAACAATGAAATCATTCACTTTGCCTCTGATTCTTCTTCTAATATTGTAATGATGCTGATGACGACGACGATGTATTTGTAACCAACAACAATGAAATCATTCACTTTGCCTCTCATTCTTCTTCTAATATTGTGATGATGATGACGACGATGAGTATAAGGATATCAAATTTCAACGTTGAAATGTCCAAAAAAAAATTAGGCTTTGTAATTTTTCAAGAAAATAGAAAGAGAAAGTATTTCAAGATTTTTGTGAAGATATTGAAAGGAGAAATGTTACGTAGCAAAAGTTTTCCTTTGAATAAAAGTCTTTTTGAAAGAATGTTCATTCCTCCTACAAGGAGATATATATTGAGAGATTTTTTTTAAATTTGGTTGAAAATTAATAGGAAGAGTGATTAGTGCTTCAAGGCTAAGAAAAATTATTTGGAGAAAAATCAATCTATTTATGGAATTTATATCAAATTGGAGGAGAATAAGCAAAAATATCTATCTTGTAATTTAAAAAATGATAAATTAATGCTTATATTATTCCTTTTTTTTTTTGTCTTAATTTTTTACGTGCCTTTGATTAATGCTTATTTTATTTTTTCTTATTTATTTTTAATTATAGTTTTGTTTTGGCATTTTTTCTAATTTTAAAAGAAAATATGATTATATTTAGTTCATTTCATCATAAATATTAATGTCTATTACTTTCTTCCCTTTCTCATATTAATTTTATTTATATTATTTCCTTAAATTATTTTTTTTGTTTTTCAATAATCCTTGTGTTAATTAATTTTTCCTTCAAATTATAATTTTATAACCATTTAATAATGGATTTGTATTTGTCTTCCGCTATGACATTTTTTAAATATTTTTTTTCCAGCTCAACTGATTAGATTAAAAATTCGTGTAAAAGGATAGTCCTATCAAGCAATTCTCTACAAAAGCTTGCACCGTGTGAACCCTCCATCATTATTCAAATTTTCATTTTTTTAGGGGGGAGGGAGTTAATTACAAAAACTCAAAATAGCTTTATATGAATTGTAAATATATTTTTACATAATTTGATTTATCACTTTTTAATCATTTCTTCTATTAACGATTTATATTTATAATAAGTTGAAATAAAAAATGTGATGTGACACTTATCTTAGTCTAATATTTTAATATTTATTAATTTTTATCAATTATTTTGACAATTTTTTTTTATATTTTTATTAAAATAATTGCTCAAAAATGAAGTTATTCTTCAGAAAAAATACGTCTCGATATTTATTTTTAATTTTTAATATTTTTTCTAATTTTAAAAGACTGAAAATGTACCTTAAAATTTATAAAATATTTAAATTAAATGATCATATTTAATTCCTTCAATCATTACTACTTTTAATTTCTTTTACTTCATTTCCTTAATCTCATCATTAATGTTATTGATATTATTTCCTTAAATCACTTTTTTATCCTTTATTTTTGTTTTTGTTTATTATTTATTTATCCTAGAAATAAGTTATTATCACTTAATAAGAATTTAAATACAAATTTTACAGAATTTGAGTTGCCTCTTTTTTATTTTAATAATAATAATAATTCCTCAAAAACGAAGCAACTCTTCAAAAAAATAAATTGTGTCTCACTTTTATTTTATTTTTGATATTATTTCTGATTTTAATAGACTTGAAATTTTATCTTAAAATTTTATAAAATGTAAAAAATACCAAATTTAATTCCTACCATCATTACTACTTTTAATTTCTTTTACTTCAATTCTTTAATCTCATCATTAATGTTATTGATATTATTTTCTTAAATCATTTTTTCCTTTCTTTGTTTTTGTTTATTAGTTATTTATCCTAGAAATAAGTTATTATCACTTAATAATAATTGAAATACAAATTTTACAGTATTTGATTTGCCTCTTTTTTATTTTTATTTATTGAATATTATTATTATTATTATTATTATTAATTGTGCAAGTCTATGCATCTCTTTTGCTAATTCTTTCTTGTCCTCCTCAACATGGGAAGTACTACCCATAGACAACATGCTCAAGGCATCAACAACAACGTTAGCCTTACCTGGGTGATAGAGAATACTCATGTCATAATCCTTGAGTAACTCCAACCACCTTCTCTGTCTAAGATTAAGCTCTTTCTAACTAAACACATACTGAAGGCTCTTGTGATCGGTGAACACATCTACATGAACACTATAAAGATAGTGACACCATATTTTCAAAGAGAATACTACAACAACCAACTCTAGATCATGGGTTGGATAATTATTCTCATGAACTTTAAGCTGTTTGGAGGCATAAGTTATAACCTTGCTATTTTGCATCAATACATAACCCAGTCCAACTCTGGACGCATCACAATATACCACAAAACCTTGCGTACCTTCTGGTAAGGTCAATACTGGGCAATAGTAAACCTAGTTTTCAATTCCTAAAAGCTTTTCTCACAAGCTTCAGACCATTGAAACTTAACTGTTTTCTGAGTCAACTTGGTCAAAGGGGATGAAATAGATGAGAACCCCTCGAAGAATCTTCTAGATCTTCTTCTATTCCCAACATCAAGCCTGATTAGCTCGAGTAAAGTGAAATAATATCCAGCCAACCCTAAGAAACTCCTAATATCAGTTGGAGATATGGGTCTAGGCCAATTCTGCACTGCCTTTATTTTCTGAGTATCAACTCTAATTCCATCACCGGAAATAATATGTCCTAAGAATGGCACAAACTCAATCCAAAATTCACACTAAGAGAATTTAGCATACAACTCTCTATCCTTTAGAGTTTGAAGAACTACTCGGAGATGACTAGCATGGTCTTCCTCATTCCTCGAATAGATTAGAATGTCATCAATGAATATGATGACAAACATATCTAAATAAGGCTTGAATACTCTATTCATAAGATCCATGAACACTGCAGTGCATTAGTCAAACCAAACGACATGACCAGAAACTCATAGTGACCATAGCGGGTCCTGAAAACTGTCTTAGGGATATCACTTTCTCTTACTCTCAACTGATGATAGACAAATCTGAGGTCTATCTTAGAAAAACAAGTGGCACCCTGAAGTTGATGAAGAGATCATCAATTCTCGTAAGAGGATACTTATTCTTGATAGTAACCTTGTTCAACTGACGGTAATCTATACACATTCTAAGGGAGCCATCCTTCTTCCTTACAAATAAGACCGCAACGCCTCAAGGCACTTAGTTGAATAAAACCTTTCTCAATGAGATCTTTCAACTGCTCTTTTATCTCTTTCAACTCTGTTGGTTCCATTCTATATGGCGTAATAGAGATAAGATGAGTATCAGGAAGAATATCTATACCGAATTCTATTTCTCTCTCAGGAGGGACTCCGGGAAGATCCTCTGGAAAGACTTCTAGAAACTCACTAACAGATGGAACTGACTGAATATGTGGTGTGTCGACACTAGAGTCATTAACTCAGACTAAGTGATAGATGCACCCCTTGGAAACTAACTTTCTCACCTTAAGGTATGAAAAAAAATGACCCTTAGGCATTGCATAACTACTCTTCCACTCTATAACTGGCTCATTAGTAAACTTGAACTTGATTGCTCGAGTCTTATAATCAACTGAGGCATAACAGACATGAAGCCACTCCATACCTAGAATAACATCAAAGTGTACCATGTCTAACTCGACTAAGTCAACAATGGTGTTCTTGTGATTGACGGAAATGGTACAATCATGATAGACTCTCTCAGCTAGAATAGACTCACCAACAGGTGTAGAAACACTGATGGGCTCAAGAAGTTTCTCAGGAAGGATATAAAAGTTCATAGGAACATAAGGAGTCACAAAAGATAGACTCGCTCCTGGATCTAACAAAGCATAAACATCAAAAGTAAAGACTTTGATCATACCAGTGACAACATTGGGAGAATTATCTTACTCTTGGTGATTGGTAATAGAATATAAACAGTTTGCCCCTCTGTCGGTCCCTGAAGTAGCTTCTCTTGGTGCAGCTTTGTCTGGTGGAGAAACTGAAGAAGATTGGGTTCTAATTCCCCTATTTCCACCGCCCTGCTTGTTATTAGGGCACTCTTTCACAAAGTGACCCTTTTGATCACACTTGAAACAACCAGTGGAGCCATCACGACATGCCCCTGGTTGGTTCCTACCACACTTAGCACATTCAAGAGTCCAATTACCCCATTGTGCAACACTACCTTGAGACTGTACATGTTTAGCTATGAAATTCTATTGATTCTAATTGTTGAACTCACCTCTGTTCCTTGGTGTAGGTGCACTAGCATATGATGGAGCAGGTCCCTTTTGCTTATGTTGGAAAGATGACCAGTTGGCATTACTCTTCTGCTGTCTGGACTCATTCCCTATCTTAGCTTTCTTGTTTCTAAACTCTTTTCTATCCCTTAGCTTATCTTTCTCAACCTGTTGCATGTGGATCATAAGTCTTGCCATGTCCATGTCCCGTATTAGCATTGTTTCCTTGCCCTCCTTACTTGACAGACGAGACAACCCAACAACAAATAGTCTCATTCGACTCCTCATGTGAGCAACCATCTCCAGAGCATAACATGAAAGTTGGGTGAACTTAAGGCTATACCTATGCACACTCATAGGTTCATGCTTAAGAGTGAGGAATTCTCTTACCTTTGCCTCTCTTAGCTCACGGGGAAAGAAACTGTAATGAATTGTTCCCGTTGTTATAGAAAAGACAATGGGGAAAGAATTTGGGCCAGAAAACTTTTGAGTAGTTATTTGAATATTCCTGGCCTAGTCTAGATTTGGACGAAATCTGAGTCATGCGAGGTCTAGGAAAGTCTGGTAATGAATTAGAGATTTAATAATGAATTTTATTATATGAGTAGATAGCTAAGACGTTAAAAAACCCATACGACTTTATGAAATCAAATTCGGGCGAGTGGAACTCCCGATACTTATATATCTTAGCGTGAAAGGGTAGTCTTTGAACGACATGAGTTGAAGGTGTGTTGTGAAATGTGGGTTGGGACTCAATTTCAGACTTTCTGTCTCCGTGTAAGGCTCAGGGGTGGGATTATTCTCACCAGGGAGGGACCGATGTGGCGGGTTGGGTCCCGTTACGGTGGGCCAGTCGCGACTTAAGTCGGGATTAAACCCCAAAAATGTTATTTTCTGCAAGTTTCGTTCTTGAGAGCTAAGAGATGACCCATGGATATTCCTTGAAGGTTTTCCACCTCTTCTAGCACTAAAGGTAAGGATTTTACTCCACTAATCCATTTTTCAATCTGTAGAATTTAGATTCTTGGGTAATTATTACTGGGGGAAGGTTTTGATCTGAAGTTAATGGTGGAAAAAACCCTAAATTGGGGATTGGGATTGGGATCATGGGTTGGTCTTGGGTTAGTGGGTTTGCTATAATCCGGATAATTAGTTCTTAAATTATTGATCCTTGCGTATATTAATTGTTTGTAGACCTAGAACAAGCGAAAATAATTCAGAAAGGGAAGATTAAAGTGCCTTAGGGGGATTCAAGCGTGGTTTCGAGGTAGGTGATCATTTGATTTCATGTTTGTGTGATATATATTGGTAATTTCTTCATTGTAATGCATGTATGTATGTGAATGAAGCTTTGTTGATCAAATCTAATAAAATGAGTATGAATGAACAAATGTATGCCATGATTTAGCACTTGATTGTATGATGATGAGTATGTACATATGAGTGTGCTTGTGATTGTGGTTGTGTTGAATGGATCGGGTGTCATGTTCCAACACACTAACTGGGATCAGGTGTCACGTTTCGACACTTATATTGGAGCGGGTGTCACGTTCTGACACTTATATTGGAGCAGGTGTCACGTTCCGACACACTAGTTGGGATCGGGTGTCACATTTTGACACACTAACAGTTTGGGTATGGGTTCCATGAGAGGACCATTGAATTGTCATAGCTACTTGTTATTGAGAATGTGTAATTGTACATTGATCCTGAAATGATAACCAATGTGTATATATGTTCTTTACATGTCATATTTACTATGTTGTGACTGCTTATATATGTATCGCTTACTACAATAGTCGTGTGATCCTACTAGTACACTGTGGTTGTGTACTAATACTGCATTTACTCGTTCTTTGTTGAGTATAAGGCATCTTCGGGCGGCTACTGATAGACCTCACCCAGGAGATCAGTGATCTAGACCGAATTCAAAGGTGAGCCAGTTCTTCTAGGTTGCCATGAGTTCTCTTTTTGCTTAGTCCATTTCCTTTGGACTTAGATTAGTACTTAGATATTCGTTTGTTTAGTTTTGGGGTTGTGCCCCTTTTTGTAGACTTGTTGAACTTTAGAGTTTTGGTACATTGACTTTCAGGTTTTATGAGTTGTTTCCGCAAATGTTTAGTAATGGTTTGTCAAACTTTTAGAGTTTATCGGAACTCCAGTTTATTTCAGCATTTAAACTACTTCCGTATATTTAAATGCCTTATCTTTTGTAAAAATTATTAGACAGGTTGTAGTAATGGTTCTCCCATCGGAGGGTTAGTGTGGGTGCCAATCACGACGGTCTGGGTCTGACAAAGTTGGTATCAGAGCCCTAGGTTCGTTGATCTCGGTGTACCAAAATGAGTCTAGTAGAATCTTGCGAAACGGTACAAAGACGTCTGTACTTTTCTTCGAGAGGCTATAAGACTTTAGGAAATCTCTCTGTTTTCTCTTTTATCCTTTCATGCTATAACTTGATTCCAATTGGTATCTGGTGATCCAAATTGGTATCTAATCTTCTTCACTCTTCTGTCCGCAGATGATTAACACTAGATTCAATGGTGTCAGGCCCGTAACTCCCGTCAATGATCCCGCTGAGAAGTCTGCGGTCGAGGCAGGGGTAAATGAAGATCAAATGGTAGAGGCCAAGGAAGGGTGGCACCTGCTAGGGGTGGTGCTCTGGTTGAGAATGCTTCCATAAATGAGATTTCTCCTATGCATCATGAAAAGATAGAGGAGAATGTAAAGGTTGAAAATGAGGAGGATATTGGACAAGAGAAAGATGTGCAGGTTGAGACTACATGTATTCCTCCCTTAGACCCAGTGTTAGCTCAAGAGATTATGACTTTTCTAAAAGGATTGGTTGGTCCTGCAGTTTTTATAAACAATTTTAAAGATCTTATACATATTTTCATTAAAATTTCTTTATAATTTACTTATTGAAAGTAAAAATGCCCAAGATGAAACATTTATCGTAATGATTTCATGTATATGAGTGTCTATGACAATTCTTTGTGGGACTGAAAATGTTATTGTTTGTTCCTTCCAAGCCAATATAGTGAATTTTAAAGTTTTATTGATAGTAAATTTAGTGATTGAAAGTTCAGTAATGTAAGTCATTCTAACTATTTTTCGTTTTGAATGGATTGTTGTCATTTTTTTCACATTTTAAATGAATTGTTTCTTTTATTTTTGTGTATGGTTAATAACCGAATAACCGAACCAAACCAAACTGAAACCGATAATCACCAAATCGATAAATGTATATTATACTTGGTTTGGTTTGGTTTTGGTTTTGACCAATAACCGATCCAAACCAACCCGTGAACACCCCTTCTCTAGAGGTTCAGGTATGCCGACGCTTGCAGCCTGGCCAATTCAGTCCGCCATACCCGTTTCTATAGGTAGTTACTCGGGAACTCCACAACATAATTTTATTCAGGATAGCTAGGGAGCTGCATCTTAGTCTAGCGGCAGACCATCTTTTGACCGTACTTGCTATAATATGGGGAACCTGGGTACATGAGAGAGATTTTCCCCAACCGCGCATATTGGATCCCGCGCATATTAGATCCCGCGCAGCAGTAGACTAGAGCAGTGGTACCCACGGGTAACAATAATAATGGTAGAAGACATTCACAAGGTGGGCGAGAAGGAAATCAGTGAGGCCGTGGAGGTCGGGGTAATGGTAATACAGGCAGAAGAGCAACTCAACTAGGCAAGGAGGTTGTCCGTCAAGATGATAGAGCTCAGTTTTATGACTTTCCGAGCAAGACTGAGGAGGATACATCTGATGCAGTGATCACAAGTACTATTCTTGTCTGTGACCGGATGGTTAATGTATTTTTTGGTCTGGGTTCTACTTTTTCATACGTGTCAGTTCAGTTTGCATTCGGATTTGTGATGTCTTGATGCCCCTATCTATGTTTTTACCCTAGTTTGAGAGTTTGTCATAGTCACCCATGTTTATCGTGCTTGCTCTGGTATGTTTATGGGTTTCCAAACTTGGGCTGATCTGGTTATTTTGTATATGTCTGACTTTGATATAATCTTAGGCATGACTTGGTTGTTCCCCTATTATGTCGTGTTAAATTGTAATACTAAGTCTGTGACTATAGAGATCCCAGGTAGGGAAAAGTTAGAGTGGGAAGGGGTGTATAAGCCTAAGCCAGCTAAGGTAATATCCTTTATTCGGGCTAGGAAACTGGTGGGCAGGGGTGTTTGACATATTTGGCTCATATTTGGGATGTTGAGGTTGAATCTCCTTCTTTTGAGTCTATTTCTGTGGTGTCAGAATTTAGAAAAGTGTTTCCTATTGATTTGCCTGGTATGCTTCCGGATAGAGATTTACATTTCTGCATTGATTTGGAACCTGGTACCCGCCCCATCTTCGTTCCTCCTTATCGCATGGCTTCGGCGGAGTTAAGAGAGCTTAAGGCTCAAATTCAGGAACTTCTTGATAAAGGTTTCATTCTTCCTAGTGCTTCCCCGTGGGGTGATCATGTCTTGTTTGTTAAGAAAAAAGATGGTAGTATGAGGATGTGCATAGACTACCGACAGTTGAATAGGGTCACCATTTGAAATAAGTATCCGTTACCTCGAATAGATGATCTTTTTTACCAGTTGCAAGGTGCATCAGTTTTCTCTAAGATTGATCTAAGGTCTGGTTACCATCAGTTAAAGATTAGGCTTGAGGATGTACCAAAGATGCCGTTCAGGACCCGCTATGGGGACTATGAGTTTCTAGTGATGTCGTTTGGGTTGACAAATGCGCTTACAACTTTCATGAGTTTGATGAATGGTGTGTTCAAGCCATTCCTGGATTCGTACGTTATTGTTTTCATTGATGACATTTTGGTTTATTCAAAGAGTAGGAAAGAGCATGCCGTCCATCTTCGTATTGTTTTAGGTGTTCTTGAGAGACAAAAGTTGTATGCTAAAGTCTCTAAGTGTAAGTTCTGGTTGACTTAAGTTGCCATTTTGGGGCATGTAGCTTTAAAGGAAATGGTAATGGTAGATCCCCAAAAGATTGAAGCAGTCAAGAATTGGGTCCGTCCTAACTCTGTGACTGAAGTTAGAAGCTTTGTGGGGATCGCCAACTACTATCATCGGTTTGTGAAGAATTTTGCTTCTATCACCACACATTTGACAAGGTTGACCAAAAAAGAGGTACCTTTTGAGTGGACTGACAAGTGTGAAGAGAGCTTTCAAAAGCTCAAGACTCTTCTGACCACATCATCTATTTTGGCACTACCGATGGAAGGTAAAGAATTTATTATTTATTGTGACGCTTCACATTCGGGTTTGGGTGTTGTGTTGATGCAGGATAAGAATGGTATAACTTATGCATCACGGCAGTTGAAGGTGCATGAAAGAAATTACCCAACAAATGATTTGGAGTTGGCAGCGGTAGTATTTTCTCTCAAGATCTAGCAGCATTACCTATATGGTGTCAAATGTGAGGTATTTACTGACCACCGTAGCCTACAACATATATTCACTCAAAGGACCTAAATATGAGACAACAAAGGTGGATGGAGTTACTCAAGGATTATGATGTGACCATTCAGTGTCATCCGGGTAAGGCTAATGTGGTGGCAGACATATTAAGCCGAAGGGCGGTGAGTATGGGTAGTCTAGCTTGCTTGAGTGTATCCAAGAGACCTCTGGCTAAGGAAATTCAAACCTTGGAATCTAAGTTCATGTAGTTGGGCTTCTTAGAAAAAGGTGGGGTGTTAGCTAGCATTGAGGTTAGGGCCACATTCATTGAGGAGATCAAGGCAAAACAGTTTAAGGATGATAGTTTGAATGAGCTCAGAAAGAAGACAGTATCTGGCAAGGCACAATGTACAACTCTTGATGTGGGGGGTGTGCTCAGTTTTAAAGGAAGGATTTGTGTTCCTCGAGTAGATGACTTGATTTAGAAATTTTTGACAGAGTCTCATGGTTTGCAATATTTTATTCATCCGGATGTGACCAAGATGTATCGAGATTTGAAGCGACTATATTGGTCGTCTGGCATGAAGTAAGACATAGCTGAGTTTGTGGCTAAGTGCCAAAACTGCCAATATGTAAAATATGAGCATTGATATACCGTGAGTTTACGGTATTTTTAATACATTTCACTTGAGAGTTGTGTGTGTCTAGGGCCTTTTTGTATTGGTTTTTATCATGTTTTGCAGGAAAGATGTCTAGGCGCGAAAGTAAAGAGACAACCGAAAGAAATGCAGAACAAGGCATCTACAGATCGTAGGTCCATTGACGGTCCGTAGATGGTGACCGTAGATCAGCAGGTAAGGCAGAAATCAACTCAAGGAAATCTGACTAAGTGTGGAACCACGATGGCCATTGACGGTTCGTAGATTGATCTACGGACCGTACTACTGATCCGTAGAATGATACTGCGAGGGTTCCAGTACCTGATGTTTGAAGATTCTAAGTGTGGAGCTACGGAGAGGGATTGACGGACTGTAGATTGATCTACGCTCCGTACTGGAGTTCCGTCGTTTGCTTCAGAGAGGCTGGTTTTTGGGAAGCTGAAATATTTTCTAAGTCTTGGCTGACGGAAGGGACTCACGGACCGTAGATCCATTGATGGTTCGTGAGTCAATCTCGTGGAATGAAGACGCGTGCCTGAACAAACTTTCCTTATTTTTTTTCCCTTTTAATTTAGGACTTGCTTTCTATAAATAGGGCATGTAAACCTCATTTTTGGGGGTTAGACTTTATTACTTTTATTCCAGTTCTTGACTTGGGAGATTTACTTGCAACTTTAGCAATTCTTAATTTCCTAAGTTCGTTTTGAAGATTTTGGTGGTGCAATTCAAGTTGAATTTCTGGGTTTATTATTCTTCTTACGTAAGTTCATAATTCTTTTATCTAAAATAATGAATTGTGTTCATATGATTATGGGTAACTAAACTCCACAACTAGGGTTGTGGGAACCATGAGCGATTAACAAAGTATGAATAGTAAATAAACAATTCTTGAATAGTGTTTTGCATGCATTGCTAATTCTTTCGTTTAAAAGTCTTTTTAACGGTGCACAACGTTAGAACTCACCCTGTTCCTACTTGTCGGACCAAGGAGGTAATCAGCAAGAAAAGAATTATCAACATAGATTTAGTGTGATATTATCTAATAGGCTAGTGTCAATTGGTGCGAAGTAATAACTAAGCCAAACATCGATGTGATGTCTAATATGAGGTAAAGGTAAGGGTTAGTAAATTATACACACACTACCGGACCAAGGTGCGGGGTGAAATTCTCTAGATGCCGGACTAAGGATTTAGAGATACCTAACTTATCACTTTGCATGTAGTACACTAGGAAAGGATTGCTATTACTAGGATTACTGCGTTATGAGCTTGTGGGGAACACATATACCCTAGTTAATTCTCTCATCTTGATAACAACCGAAATTGACTTTTGTTTACTAATTACTTACTGAATTCTTACAAGTTGTTTCACAAAACCCCCCTCCCCCCCTTTAATTACTTGTTTCTGGAAGTAATTTGACTAAACAAATATAATTGTTGGTTAAAGTTAAGTCTAGACCATTTTCCTCGTGGGATTGACCCCAACCTACAAGTTGGGTTCATTACTTGATAACGATCGCTTATGCTTCTTTAGGGAGTTGTAATTTGAGTGTATCAAATTTTGGCGTCGCTGCCGGGGAAATTGGCTTTTAGATTAATTTTAACTACATTATTGAACTTTGGTCAAATATTTCCTAATTTTACTTTTTGTTTTTCTTTTTGTCTCTCTCAGGTTCTGACTCTAGTGTATGCCAAGTACACAGAGACAAGGTGTACCACTTACTCTTTACGATCCAGAGTTGAACCGAACTTTGCCAAGAATGAACAATCAAGGAATTCAAGTTAATCCTATCGGAGGTAACCTAGGTGATGAAGTTAAGTTGCAACCTCCGAGGGTAGTTGGTGGAGACAACCAAGTTCTAGATGAAAATCAATTGGGAGATGCAGTGAGGGTGCATGGCCCACCAGGCCCACAACTGCATGACAACTTTAGGGGCAACGTAAACATTGCCGACTCAGATGGACCTCCTGTCCTACCCCCTTTGCCTCTGGGGCACACATTTGTAGTGACTAGTAGCTTGATGCAGATGCTTATATTGAGGGCTGGTTCTCGGGGTCGCCATCAGAGGACCCACATGCTCACATAGCCAAGCTAAGGGTGGTTTGCAAAAACTGTGTAGGTTGACCAGATTTGGATATGGATGTTATCAGATTGCGAGTATTCCCTCTATCACTAACAGGCGATGCTGCTGTATGGTTCACTGTGCTCCATTATAACTCAATCTATACATGGGACCAACTGAAGGATGTGTTCTTAGCAAGATATTATCCAGTGTCCAAAAAGCTCAATCACAAAGATAAGGTCAACAATTTTGTGGCGTTACCTGGAGAATCTGTGAGTAGCTCTTGGGACAGATTCACTGCGTTTGTAAGAGGTGTTTCGAATCATCGTATTGATATTGAGTGGCTGAAGGAATATTTCTATCGAGGACAGGATGACAACTATAAAGCAGTTCTTGATACTATAGCTAGAGGATCATGTGGTGAGTGCACATACGTTGAGATTGCAGAAAAACTGGAGAAAATATCTCGCAACAATAAAACATGGAGCACTAGGAGGTCGGATATCGGAAGAAACACATTTGCCGTTCATACTACAAACAACCAGTCTGCAGATGAGATTCGTGAGGAGATAGCTCAGATGAGGACCGAGTTAGTGTTGGTAGTGAAGCATGTGAGCGGAAGTGCGGAAAAGGTAAATGATGTGAATTACTTGACTAGAACTCCACCACCAGTTGAAGAGTGTTATTATGAAGAGGATGCTTATGCGGTGAATGATCACACGGGGGGTTTCTGACCAAATGCCCAAGGATCCAACACGGATAATTGGTGCCAAGGTCAAGGAAACCAAGGTCGGAACTATGGCAATTACAATCGAGAGGGTCAATATGTACGGGATGAGAACTTCAATCGTGACAACAACTACAACCGAAACAATTATGGCAACAGAAACAATTGGGTTGGACCTTATGTCCCCCCTCAAAATTGGGAATCTGGTACTAGGGAAGTTGGAGGAAATATGGCGCGTATTGAAGATATGATGCAGAAGATGATGAGAAGGTTTGATGCAACTGATGAGAATGTGAAGGAGATGAGAAACGACTTGTCTGGTATTGGTTAAAAAGTTGATGCCCATGCAATTTCAATAAAGCATCTAGAGCAGCAGATGACTCAGTTGTCTACTACAGTGAACCCACGTCAACCTGGCACTCTTCTTAGCAACACCATTCAAAATCCAAAGAATAATGGTCATTGTATGGAAGTTACTACTCGAGGGGGCAAGAAAACCATTGATCCACCTATGCCGTCTGTGGTGGATGTTGAGATTAGAAAAGAAGATGATGTGGTAGAGGTTAGAGAAGAGTCTGAGAATGCGACATAGAAAGAAACAAATATATCTCAGAAAGTGGTCCCCATACCTAGACCTCATCCACCTTTTCCGCAGAGGTTAGTGAAGAAGACGGAAGATGGTAAATATCGCCGATTTATTACTATGTTGAAACAGCTTTCCATCAACGTTCCGTTGATAGAAGCTGTGGAGCAAATGCTTGGGTATGCGGAGTTTATGAATGATATGGTGACAAGGAAAAGGTCTGTGAGTTTTGAAGATGATGATAGATTGCAGCATTGTAGCGCTATTGCTACAAGGTCTCTTGTGCAGAAGAAGGAAGATCCTGGTGCTTTCACGATTTCATGTACTATAGGGTTGTTACATTTTGCTAAGGCACTGTGTTATCTTGGTGCCAGCATCAATCTCATGCCATTATCTATTCATAAGAAGTTGGGTCTAGGGGATACAAAGCCTACTACGATGCGGTTACACATGGCCGATTGAACCGTGAAAAGGCCCATTGGTGTACTCCATGATGTGCTAGTGAAAGTGGAGTCGTTCATTTTTCCAGCGCATTTTGTGATTATTGACTGTGAGGTTGATTTTGAGGTTCCCATCATCCTTGGGAGACCATTCCTTGCCACAGGGCGTGCATTGGTTGATATGGAAAAGGGGCAAATGAAGTTCAGACTAAACAATGAAGAAGCAACTTTCAATATTTGTAGGTCCATGAAGCAGAGTAGTGAGCTCCAAACGGTATCTGCAATAACTTACAGAGTTGAAAGTGGAACAGAAGCGCAAATTGAAGAACGACTCGGTGTTGAGGCACTAGCAGCAATGATGATGAACTTTGATAGTGATGGAATTGAAGAGTACGATGAGTTGGTAGCTGCACTCGATATGTGCGAATATAAGTCAAAGCCAAAGAAGTATGAGTTAGACATGAAGAATCGCGAGTCTCCACTCGCAAGACCATCTATTGTGGAGGCACCAAAATTGGAGCTTAAGCCTCTACCACCGCATTTGAGGTATGTATTCTTGGGTAGAGATAATACTTTGCCGGTCATCATTGCGGCAGATTTAAATGCGAGACAAGTAGAGTGCTTAGTGACTGTTTTAAAGAGGTTCAAGCGAGCTATTGGGTGGACTATTGCAGATATTATTGGGATTCCTCCCGGTATTTGTTCCCACAAAATCCAACTCATGCCAGATCACAACTCGAG
The DNA here is from genome assembly GCA_036553675.1 of Solanum okadae. Taxonomy (NCBI): domain Eukaryota; kingdom Viridiplantae; phylum Streptophyta; class Magnoliopsida; order Solanales; family Solanaceae; genus Solanum; species Solanum okadae. Next base: position 36,419,780 of record CM071681.1, read on the forward strand.
TGTTGAGCACCAAAGAAGATTAAACCCGCCTATGCAAGAGGTAGTTAAAAAAGAGATCATCTAGTGGTTGGATGCTGGAGTTATCTATCCCATTGCAAATAGTAGTTGGGTATGTCCTGTTCAATGTGTGCCCAAGAAAGGCGGGATTACTATGGTTCCTAATGAGAGAAACAATCTTGTTTCGAAGCGGCCCAAGTCTGCATGGACTATCAGAAGCTAAATGCTTGGACAGAAAAGGACCATTTCCCTATGCCATTCATGGATCAGTTGTTAGATAGACGCAGGGTAAGGGTTGGTATTGTTTTCTTGATGGTTATTCGGGATACAATCAGATTTTTATAGCTCCGGAGGACCAAGAGAAGACCACATTCACTTGCCCTTATGGGACCTTCGCCTACAAACAGACGCCCTTTGGGTTGTGAAATGCTCCAGCGACCTTCCAGCGTTGTATGATGTCGATATTTCTGATATGGTGGAGGACACTATTGAAGTGTTCATGGATGATTTCTCTGTGGTAGGTGACTCTTTTGATCGATATCTGGATCATCTGGCTGAGGTGCTTAAAAGGTGTGAAGACTGCAATCTGGTGCTAAACTGGGAGAAGTGCCACTTTATGGTGAAAGAAGTAATAGTTTTGGGTCATCGGATTTCTGAGAAGGGCATTGAGGTAGATAAAGTGAAAGTTGAGGTGATAGAAAAACTTCCTCCACCTATCTCTGTAAAAGGTGTTAGGAGTTTTCTTGGGCATGCCAGTTTTTATAGGAGGTTCATCAAAAATTGCTCCAAAATTGCACATCCTTTGTGCATACTGCTAGAAAAGGAGTTTAAGTTTGATTTTGATGATGCTTGTCTAAGAGCATTTGGAGAGTTGAAAAAAGAAGCTGGTTACTGCACCTATCATTATTACACCGTATTGGGGACAACCGTTTGAGGTAATGTGCGATGCGAGTGGAGTGGCGCTTAGTGTAGTATTGGGACAGAGGCGAGAGAAAATTCTCCATCCTATTTACTATGCTAGCAAAGCTCTAAATGTGGCCCAGAAGAATTATAATGTGACTGAACAAGAGCTTTTTGCAGTGGTTTTTGCATTCAAAAAATTTCGAGCCTACCTGCTTGGTACTAAGGTCATAGTGCATACTGACCATTCTGCGTTAAGGTATTTGATGGCAAAGAAGGATACAAAACCGAGGCTGATTAGATGGGTATTGTTGCTGCAAGAATTTGATTTTGTGGTAAAAGATAGAAAGGGGATCGAAAATCAAGTTGCCGATCACTTGTCCAGATTAGAGGAAGAGGCTATGCTTAAGCTTGGTGATAGGGCTGAAATTAATGATACTTTCCGAGAAGAACATGTATTGGCTGCTTCTCATGATCTGATTCCTTGGTTCGCAGACTTTGCTAATTATTTGGCAAGCGATTTGGTACCCCCAGACTTGTCTTTTCACCAAAGGAAAAAGTTTATGCATGATGTGAAGAAATTCTTTTGGGATGAGCCTTACTTGTATCGTAGTTGTGCTGATGGGATTATTTGTCGTTGTGTGCCCGAGGTTGAGATGTTGAGTGTACTTGAAGCATGCCATTCATCGCCTGTTGGTGGCCATCATAGTGGTATTCGGACTGCGCATAAAATTTTGCAGTGTGGGTACTATTGGCCTACCATCCACGAAGATGCTCATGATTTTGCCAAATCTTGTGATCGTTGCCAAAGAGAAGGAGGGATTCCAAAGAGGCAAGAGCTTCCTATGAATCCTATATTGGTGATAGAATTGTTTGATTTATGGGGCATTGATTTTATAGGTCCATTTGTGAGTTCACATGGGATGAAATATATTCTTGTTGCAGTTGATTATGTATCGAAATGGGTGGAAGCAGTTGCGCTCCCCAACAATGAAGGTAAAAGTGTCACCGCATTCTTGAAAAAGAATATCTTCTCTAGATTTGGTACACGAAGGGCGATTATCAGTGATTGAGGTTCCCACTTTTGTAATAAGTTGTTCAAGGCACTACTTGAGAAGTATGGTGTCCGCCACAATGTAGCTACTCCTTACCATCCACAGACTAGCGGGCAAGTTGAAGTGTCCAACAGAGAGGTCAAACAGATTTTGGCGAAGACTGTGAATGCCAATAGAACGGATTGGTCAAGAAAGCTTGATGATGCTCTATTAGCCTATCGCACTGCATACAAGACCCCCATAGGTATGTCTCATTACCAACTTGTATATGGGAAGTTTTGCCATTTATCGGTAGAGCTAGAGCATAAGGCTTTGTGGGCTATGAAGAAGCTAAATTTGGATTGGGGCACCGCATCTAATCAAAGAATGAATGACTTAAATATGCTTGATGAGTTTCGCCTAAAAGCTTATGAAAGTTCAGCCTTGTACAAGGAGAAGATGAAGAGGTATCATGATCAAAGAATTGAAAAGCGAGAATTTGTTGTGGGTGATCTTGTGCTTCTATTCAACTCTAGGCTACGCTCGTTTCCGGGTAAACTCAAATCCAAATGAACCGGGCCATTTTTCTCACAAAAGTGCTTCCCCATAGAGTGGTTGAGCTTGAGAACAGTGAAGGAAGAAGGTTCATGGTTAACTGGCAAATGATTAAGATCTATCTGGGAAACGCAGAAAGTGTGCAAGAAGTTGTTGAGGCTTATCATCTTGATGAAGTATGAGTAATCAAGAGGCCTGCGTCGTGCGCAACGTTAAATCAAGCGTTGCTTGGGAGGCAACCCAAGATGTAAAATCTAGCCAACAATAGGTTTTTGTTTTCCGTTTAGTAATTTTCTTTGTTTAGTTGCTTCTTTGTACTTATTAAGATAGTTGTTTTACTTTTGTTTTAGTGTTGGCTAGATATAACATAGGGTCCGTGTCTAAAAAGTATCCAGAAAATGTAAAAAGAACGTGCTAATGGTTGCTACATGTGCAGGGGCGAAAAGCAGAATCTGTAGAAAAAAGGTCTGGTGCAGCGGTCTACAGACCCCATTGACGGTCTGTGGTTTAGTCCACGGATCATCAATAGTGTCCGTAGATCCCAGGTAAGGTTTCTGAATTTTTTAAGTGCAAGTTTGATCTACGGTTCCCATCTACGGACCGTAGACGGGGTCTCGTGGATCCAAACCCTAATTCTGTCTGACCTGACTCGAACCCCCATAATTAAAATTCTCCTCATTTGAAATCATTTCCACTTCCCTCCAATCACTCTCCAACCGTTTCAAACACTTCAACTCCCCTAAAATCACTCCATAACTCCCCCATAAAATCATCCCTTCCATTTCCCCATAATTTCCATGATTCCTTTCCATTCTGAATACTACTCATTCCATATTCCACAAAAAGGTCCGGTGTTTGGGTTAGTAACGAAGAGGTGATTTTTGGTCTTGCAAGCATCTGTCATCACACAATCACCCCATTCCCGTCGCTGTAAGGTAATATACTTTCTCCCCACTTTGAATTTCGATTCATTGATAGAATATAGAAAGTCAGGGATTGGGTCTTGACCTTGGGTAATTGTTAGATGAAATTGCATGCTAAAATTGGAAGTTACAATACCCTTGGAATGATAGATAGTGATTGTGTTTCTTTGTTGTGTGTGATTATAGGTCTAAATGTAAGTTTCGACTTAGGGTTCCAAAGTTTGTCTTACATACTTGTTAAAATGATTAATCGGAATCCTGAGAATGACAAACTAGCATGATTAGACTAGGATCCTGTTGAAAATGGTTAAACATATGAGATTGAAAGTAAAGTTTGTCTAAAACCTGGCACAGATCCCATCCACGAGTGCTCGTCCACGGACCGTAGATAAGGTACTTGGATGGAAGCACCTGAACAGTTCACTAAGTGTGAAACCATATATGTGGACTACGGTTCGTAGATCAATCTACGGACCATTCTATACAGCCGTGGTTTCCCTCTGCGACCAATATTATTGGTCTTCTGATCTACGGAAGGGATCCATGGACCGTAGATCAGTCTACAGACCGTAGATCTCCACCGTTGATGACCACTGTCTAAAATTTTTATTAGTATTTGTTGGTGTTCGTTTTTAGTTCTAAAAATATTTTGAGTATGTTGTTAGTTCGTCTTGATACTAATAACTCTTCTACAGGTTCGATGGCACCTAAGAAGCTAGTCACCTACAAACAAAATGGGCAAGTCAAAATTTGTCGCCCCCAACTTCAGGTTAATTGACCAAGATAATGATGTGGAGACGGATCCGACATACATTCCTCCCAACACAAGGACCTCTCCCACCGCACCCCAAGTCACCCCTAGAAAGTGATTCCTGACGTAATCACTGTCTCCCAGTCTGATGAGGAGCACACACTGATTGGGTCACCAACTGGGGCAGCTTCCAGTTCAGAGAATGGATCTGTGTCCGACTCTAAGTCTAGCCATGCTTCAAGGTCTGAGTCTACCCATACTTCAGGGTTCGAGTCTTCCCAGGCTTCAGGGTCCTTGCTAAATCAGCCACAGGTTCCGGCGATAATAAACAAGCTACCTCGTCTAATGAGGCCACTAGCTCAGAATCAATACCAGCACCACGGAATGATGACCCTACTCCAGTGGCCGGCGAGCCAAATAGATGATGTGTTGAGGGCCAATGGCAAATTTATCGGGATGCCAAGATAAAGAATGACAAAGAGAAGATGGCCCGACTCATTACAGAAGAGCGCAGAGTCCTCACGAGAAGCTTGCACACTGTTCCCGACATCCACCGGAGTTTTAAACTTCACAAGTGTGACTGGATGGATCGAGACCTTGGGACCTATAGCGAGGAGATTGTGCGGGAGTTCTATGCCTCCTATGCTGCCACTCTCCGAGGTTCGATTGACAAGAAGGCCAAGCCCACATCCCAGAACCCTATCAGTTCTACTATGGTCCAAGGTTTTCCAGTAGACATCTCACATGCCACCATCAGCCGATTCCTCTATGGCCCTGGTCCGGATCACACTTGGCCCCTCAACACGGTCGAATTTGATTACAGATGGGATGTTGTGAGGAGTGGAGCCTTCACATGTAATGCCGAGCAGAGGAAGACTGTGTTACTATGGTTTGCTAGGCACATAGTTATAGATGGAGAGCGTGTGGAGTGGGTTAGTTCACCACGTTTGGGTATTTGGAAGCCCACCTTGACTTTGGTGGCCAAGTTTTTTTGGTTGATGATGCGGAACAGGGTGTCACCTATAAAAGCTGACAACCAACTAACATGGGACAGAGCCATCATGGTTGCAGCATTAGTGGCAGGATTGGAGATCGACTTTGCCCGCATGCTGCTGGCAGAGATTCACGAGAGGGCATTCAAGACCTTCATTACTTACCCCTTTCCATGTTTGATCTTCCAATTGTGCAGGGACTCTAGAGTGCCACTATGTCATTGTGATAGGTTGATCCACCCTACGGGGATCTTAGATATTGGCCTGATCCGGGACGAGGCAAATGTGGGTGTTCCTCGTAGAGGGCCACGGATCAGATGCATGGTGATGAACCTATCCCTCCAGCCCACACTGATGATGCCTCCGCCTCTTCTTTTCTGGCCGCTAGTCAGGCCCCCTGCTTATCTAGGGCCACCCTGCCTTTGGGAGCCAATGTTATACCACTTGCCCAAGTCCAGAAGTTAGAGGCCCTAATAGCCATCTTGTTGCATCATATTAAGCCCTGGATGTGGAAGTTGATTGCTGAGTCCGAAGAGCGAGTAGAATCAATGATGGATGCAAAAGTGGACCAAAAGGTCCAAGCAGTTCATAAGTGGCTCGATGCCTTCGAGTTGAGAGTTCTAGAGAGGCCAGCTCCTACTACTAATATGTCCTCTTTCTGGACCGAGCTAGCTAGTCTCCGGGCTGATGTTGACACTATCTTATCTACACCAGCTGTTGAGCCACAGGCTGTACCTTCTGCGTTAGGTGATGATACAGTCCTGGGTGCACTATTCAGTGGAGATGATGCAGATGCGCAACCCGAGCCTGCACGTGCCCGCGGTAAGAGGCACCAATCTAGTCACAAAACTGAGCTCACGGAGGAGGAAAAGGCTAGTAAAAGGCAGCGCAGGCAGGAGAAGAAGGCACGGAGAGTCTCCATAATAGATGGACAGCTAAGGCAGCAGAGGGCCCGTGAGATGGTTGCTGGGGCGTTGAGTTCTATACCCGTGTCTGAGGTTCTTCCTACTGTGGCGATTGATGTGAGCATCACTGATGGTGCAGTTAGAGTCGCAGATAGCACTACTGATGGTGTTGTCCTTGTTGATGCGGGCACTATTGAGGGTGACCCAAGTGTTGATTTAGCGGGCTCCGGGAAACTAGACCCACCCACTTGTTGATGGTTCGTCGGCGCTATGCGCCTCAGGTTTGCTTCACCCAAATCCATTACTGTTTACTATTTTTCTGTGCATTGGGGACAATTGCACCATTTTTTTTGGGTGGGGTAAATGGATTGTGAGTGATAGAGTGAAATCTGAGTAACCTAACTTATAATCCTCTCTTGGGGTTTTCTTGCCTGTATTCTTTTTCCCCAAGAGACTGTTTAATTTCTATTGAACCGGCATGTGTTAGGATCGTATGTGTAGAATCATGAAAATGAATGAAGCATGATGGCTTATGAAAAATGATACCCGTCCAATTTTTTTGTGCTAGAATTTGTAGGCTAAGATAAGTTGAATGTGTTGACTCTGAGTATGACATGATAATGAATCAACTTGATGGCATGACTTAAGCTAAACCTTGAACTGGGTAATCTAATAATCTGAGAATGAAACTATGTGCCAAGAGTGTGTGAGAATAGTTGATTGTTCAAACAGTTTTTATGCCAATCTAGAACTTGCCCGGTTAGTCCTGCTAAGACAATCTACTCTAGAGGCTAGGAAGTGATCATAGGCCCTTGTTCTGATAAGTTCGCAAATTGGATAAAAGAAGAATTCTACCAAATGAAATAAATGCTTTGAGCCTAAATTAGACCATTTCTTTCTAAACCCCTAACTCACCTTCCCATAATCTACTATGTTGGCCCCAGTCCTTCCTTGGACATGTGCACCTCAACTTAGGCCAAAAGCCTAAGTTGAGGGTGGCTAATGTAAAAGGTAACCTCAATCTTGGCCCTGATCCGACATCAGGTATTATGTACCTCAACTAATGGAAAACCCATAAGTTGAGGGTGGCTATGAAAGAGGAAACCGAAAGAAAAATAGGTATGAAAAGAGTTTGATGTTGAAAAAGGGAAAAAGAAAAAGAGAGAAAAGGATGTGACTTGTTGAAATCTAAAGAAAAGAATAAAATGCAAGAAAAAGATGAAAGTGAAAAATAAAGAGCTACAACGTCTAAAGTCACATCCTTGGTTGAAGAAAATCAAGGGAAAGAAGGTAAAAAGATAGGATGTCAAAAATAGGGCAAAAAGAGGTTGAAAGCCTATTGTAATGTCAAGTAGGGAAGAAAGTCACTAAGAAGTACCCAAATGTACCACACCTGACCCTGAGCTTACGTTACAAGTAAAGAAAGTCCTATAATAATCCTAGAATCTAGTCTAGAGAGTCTAAGCAGTGAAAATAAGGGCAAGCCTATGGTATTGCGCATTAACTGTACTTGAAGTTACTTCTGACTTCTGAGTGTGAGTGTTGAATGAATCCTTGTACTAAAATTCATATTCATTGTGTGAAAAAGGGATTTCGTTTGAAGTAAGGGCACTTGTTACATTGTCGGAATGTTGGTACCTTAGTGATAGTGTAACAATGTATGTTGTGTGTTGGTTGGTCGATATTTGTCATACTTTGACCCGCATGAATTAGCTTGTTGAGTCTAAAAGAAAAGATTTTACACCAGAAAAGAGAGTTGGGATAGAGAGCCATGTGATTGCTTGGGCTTGAAATTGCTTGCTTCTATACAAGTGTCATTTAGAGTCTTATGCGTCGCTTGAGGACAAACAACGATTTTAAGTTGGGGGTGTTGATATACCGTGAGTTTACGGTATTTTTAATACATTTCACTTGAGAGTTGTGTGTGTCTAGGGCCTTATTGTATTGGTTTTTATGTGTTTTTATCATGTTTTGCAGGAAAGATGTTTAGGCGCGGAAGTAAAGAGACAATTGAAAGAAATGCAAAACAAGGCATCTAAGGACCGTAGGTCCATTGACGCTCCGTAGATCAGCAGGCAAGGCATGGAAATCAACTCAGGGAAATCTGACCAAGTGTGGAACCACGATGGCCATTGACGGTTCGTAGATTGATCTACGGACCGTACTGTTGATCCGTAGAATGATACTGCGAGGGTTCCAGTACCTGATGTTTGAAGATTCTAAGTGTGGAGCTACGGAGAGGGATTGACGGACCGTAGATCGATCTACGATTCGTACTGGAGTTCCATCATTTGCTTCAAAGAAGCTGGTTTTTGGGAAGTTGAAATATTTTCGAAGTCTTAGCTGACGGAAGGGACTCATGGATCGTCGATCCATTGACGGTCCGTGAGTCAGTCTCGTGGAATGAAGACGCGTGCCTGAACAAATTTTCCTTATTTTATTTCCTTTTAATTTAGGACTTGTTTTCTACAAATAGGGCATGTAAACCTCATTTTTGGGGGTTAGACTTTATTACTTTTATTCTAGTTCTTGATTCGGGAAATTTACTTGCAACTTTAGCAATTCTTAATTTCCTAAGTTCGTTTTGAAGATTTTGGTGTTGCAATTCAAGTTGAATTTCTGGGTTTATTATTCTTCTTACGTAAGTTCATAATTCTTTTATCTAAAATAATGAATTGTGTTTATATGATTATGGGTAACTAAACTCCACAACTAGGGTTGTGGGAACCATGAGTGATTAACAAAGTAAGAATAGTAAATAAACAATTCTTGAATAGTGTTTTGCATGCATTGATAATTCTTTCGTTTAAAAGTTTTTTTAACGGTGCGCAGCGTTAGAACTCGCCTTGTTGCTACTTGCCACACCAAGGAGGTAATCAACAAGAAAATAATTATCAACATAGATTTAGTGTGATACTATCTAATAGGCTAGTGTTGATTGGTGCGAAGTAATAACTAAGACAAACATCAATGTGATGTCTAATATGAGGTAAAGTTAAGGGTTAGTAAATTATACACACGTAGCCAGACCAAGGTGCAAGGTGAAATTCTCTAGATGCCGGACCAAGGATTTAAAGATACCTAACTTATCACTTTGCATGTAGTACTCTAGGAAAGGATTGCTATTACTAGGATTACTGTGTTATGAGCTTGTGGGGAACACATATACCCTAGTTAATTCTCTCATCTTGATAACAACCGAAATTGACTTTTGTTTACTAATTACTTACTGAATACTTACAAGTTGTTTCACAAACCCCCCCTTTAATTACTTGATTCTGGAAGTAATTTGACTAAACGAATATAATTGTTGGTTAAAGTTAAGTCTAGACCATTTTCCTCGTGGGATCGACCCCAACGTACAAGTTGGGTTCTTTACTTGATAATGATCGCTTATGCTTCTTTAGGGAGGTGTAATTTGAGCGTATCAAGCATCAAATACCTGCATGTTTTCTTCAGAGAATGGCAATTTTGGAATGGATGTGGGAAAGAATAGCCATGGACTTTGTGGTTGGTCTCCCCAAGACATTGGGAAAGTTTGATTCTATTTAGGTAGTGGTTGACAGATTGACTAAGTAAGCCCATTTTATTCCAGTCAGTATAGATCATAATGCTCAACAATTGGCTAAGGTTTATGTGAAAGAGATAATGAGGCTGCACGGGGTGCCTCTTTGTATCATCTCAAACCGTGGTACTCAATTCTCATACAAGTTTTGGAGAAAATTAAATGATGAATTGGGCTCTCAACTCACCTTTAGCACAACCTTTCATCCGTAAATGGACGGGCAGTCAAAGAAGACTATTCAAGTGTTAGAAGACATGTTGAGGGCATGTGTGATTGACTTTGGAGGACATTAGGATAAGTTCCTACCGTTGTGTGAGTTCCCCTATAATAATAGTTACCACTCAAGTATTGACATGGAACCGTTTGAAGCACTCTATTGGAGGGGATGTAGATCACCCAAAAGGTGGTTTGAGGCTGGAGATGTGAAACCTTTGGGGGTTGACTTGATGAAGCATGCTCAAGATAAGGTAAGAAACATCCAAGCTAAGCTCTTAGCAGCCCAAAGTCGACAGAAGAATTATGCAGATCATAAGGTAAGAGACATGTCATTTCATATCGGTGAGAAAGTTCTTCTTAAAGTGTCACCCATGAAAGGGGTGATGATATTTGACAAGAAGGGCAAGCTTAGTCCCCGATACATTGGTCCATTTGAGATTTTTGTCTGTGTAGGGCCAGTGGCTTATAGATTGGATTTACCATCTAGCTTATCTGGAGTTCATCCAGTGTTTCATGTGTCCATGCTAAAGAAGTACCATGGGGACAGAGATTACATCATAAAGTAGGACTCAGTGTTGTTAGACAAAGACTTTCAGTATAAGGAGGAACTGTTTGCAATTCTTGATGGTGATGTCCGGAAGTTGAGGACCAAAGAGATAAAGTTCGTGAAAGTTCAATGGAAGCATCGTCCAGTTGAGGAAGCTACACTGGAAACCAAGAAGGACATGAGAGACAAGTATCCCTAGTTGTTCGACAATTCATGTACTACCCTACTCTTACTTTAGCCAGTTTTTCCTGGTTTGTCATTCAGAGATGAGCGATTGGTAAATTGGTATCTATTGTAGCAACCTGTTCCCGTCGTCCTCACTCTCAGAACCATGGAACACAAGCGGCTCTAATTTCAGAAATTAATCAACATTTCATGCTCATTACCAGTCATCATCGGACCCAATAGGGGACTGAAAAAGACATCAGTGCCTACATTTCCACCCACCTTTGGAACGGTGACAGCAATAGAGGAGTTGGCGGGAGTTTGAGTTGCTTGAACTGATTGAAGAACTCCAGGACCAACCAATCCTTTTAGAAAAGTCATAATCTGTTGAGCCAACAATAGGTCTAAGGGAGGAATACATGTAGTCTCAGCCTGCACCTCTTCCTCTTGTCCAACATCCTCCTCATTCTCAACCTACACATTCTTCTCTAGCTTTTCATGATGCGCAGGAGGAACCTCATTTCTGGAAGCATTCTCAACCGGGGCTCCACTCCTAGCGGGTGCTACCCTTTCTCGGCTTCTACCCCTTGCTCTTCCTCAACCCCTGCCTCGACCAAGGCCTCTTGTTGCAGAATCCTCAATGGACTCATTGATGGGAGCTACGGGCCTGACGTCGTTGAAAATAATGTTAACCATCTACGGACAAAAGTGTGAAGGAGATTAGATACCAATTTGGATCACCAAATACCAATTGGAATCAAGTTATAGCACGAAAGGAAACAAGATAATACATAGAGATTTCCTAAAGTTCTATAGCCTCTCGAAGAAAAGTATAGATGTCTCTATACCGTTCCACAATACTCTATTAGACTCATTTTGGTACATTGAGATCAACTAACCTAGGGATCTAATACTAACTTTGTCATGACCCAGACCATCGTGATTGGCACCCACAGTAACCCTCCAGTGGGAGAACCATTACTACAACCCGTCTAATAGATTTTACAAAAATTAAGGCATTTAAAGAAACGGAAGCAGGTTTAAATGCATAAATAAACTAGAGTTCCCATAAACTCCGAAAGTTTGATAAACCATTACTAAACATTTGACGAAACAACGGCTAGTTACTTAAAGCCAATGTACCAAAACTATAAAGTTCAACAAGTCTACATAAAGGGGGACAACCCCGAAATTAAGCAAACGAATATCTAAATTACTAATCTAAGTCCGAAGAAAATGGACTAAGCAAAAAAAGAACTCATGGCAGTCTGGAAGAACTAGCTCACCCTTGAATTTGGTCTCGATCATTGATCTCCTAGGTGAGGTCTCTTAGTAGCCGCCTGAAGATGCCATGTACTCAACAAAGAACGAGCAAGTGTAGTATCATTACACAACCACAGTGTACTGGTAGGATCACGAGGCTATTCCAATAAGAAAAACATATATAAGCAGTCACAACATAATAAACATGACATGTACAGAACATATATACACATTGGTTATCATTTCAGGAGCAATGTACAATTACACATTCTCAATAACAAGTAGATATCACAATTCAATGGCCCTCTTATGAAACCTATACCCAAACTGTTAGAGTGCCAAAACGTGACACCCGATCCCAATTAGTGTGTCGAAACGTGACACCCGCTCCATTATAAGTGTCGGAACGTGACACCCGATCCCAGTTAGTGTGTCGAAACGTGACCCCGATCCATTCAACACAACCACAATCACAATCACACTCATATGTACATACTCATAATCATACAATCAAGTGTTGAATCATGGCATACATTTGTTCATTCATACTCATTTCATTAGGTTTGATCAACAAGGCTTCATTCATATACGTACATGCTTTACAATGAAGCAATTACCAACATACATCACGCAAACATGAAATCAAACAATCACCTACCTCGAAACCAAGCTTGAATCTCCCTGAGGAACTTGAATCTTCCCTTTCCGGAATATTTCCGCTTGTTCTAGGTCCACAAACAATTAATATACGCAAGGATCAATAATTAAAGGTCTAATTATCCGGATTATAGAAAACCCAATAACCCAAGACCAACCCATGATCTCAATCCCTAATTTAAGGCTTTTTCCACTATTAACTTTAGATCAAAACCTTCCCCCTGTAATAATTACCCAACAATCTAAATTATACGGATCGGAAAATGGATTAGTAGAGTAAAATCCTTACCTTTAGTTCTAGAAAAGCTGGAAAACCTTAAAGTAATATCCCTGGGTCGTCTCTTAGCTCTTAAGAACGAAACATGCAGAAAATAACATTTTTGGGTTTTAATCCCAACTTAAGTCGGCCCGCCGTAGCGGGACCCTACCTGCCACAACAACCCCGCCTTGGAGGGAATAATCCTGCCCATGTGCCTTACACGGAGATAGAGAGTCGGAAATTGAGTCCTAAACCCCCATTTCTCAACATACTTTCAACCAAAGACTACTCTTTCACGCTAAGATCAGTTTTGGGAGTTCCACTCACCTGAATTCAATTTCGTAAAGTCGTACGGGCTCCTTAACATCTTAGGTATCTACTCATGTAATCAAATTCATTATTAAATCTCACATTTACTACCATATTTCCCTAGATCTCACATGACTCAGATTTCATCCAAATTTGGACTAGGCTAGGAATTTTCAAATCACTACTCAAAAGTTTTCAGGCCCAAATTCTTTCCCCATTGGCTTTTCTATAACGACGGGAACAGGTTGCTACAATAGATACCAATTTACCAATCGCTCATCTCTGAATGACAAACCAGGAAAAACTGGCTAAAGTAAGAGTAGGGTAGTATACGTATTTAGTATGAGCAGCTAAATACATATACTGTCTAAGGCATGGCAAAGTTATTTAATATAGTACTTTAATAATTTCCGGTATGCTGTTCGTATATATTGTCTATTACTATACTTATTATGTTCCTATATACTATTTCTATACTTGGTGTGAGGTATTCGTTCTTTCCTATGTGTATGAGGTATCCGATTAATATCCGGAGCATACGTTGGTCAGCCGTATTCTGTAAGGTCGCTGTAGCTAAGAGGGCGTTTAGACCTGTTTGATGGTGGTCCCGTAGCTAAGATGACTCTAGGAAAAGAACTGTTGTAAAACCAAGAGAACCTCCCTTAGAAACTCTATTTGGATCTTTGATATGTATTTTAATATTCTTTATCTACCTGCTAGCATGTTGTTTATTATTTCTATACTTATTAAAATAATTTTTGTTCTGTAAGTCCATTAGACAGTATTTTTAAATCTTATGGAAAATAACCAAACTATTTTAAATAGCATAAACTTATCTTCACAATCTACAAAGATTGCTAGATTAGAAAATGATTTAGAAAACTGGAGTATACCAGAAGAACCTTTTAAAAAGATTTACCATTTAGGTAATTTTAGCTATCTTACTCGTCGCAATATTAAAACTTGTGAATCTACTATTGCTATTAATAATTCTTTAGAAATTATTCGTCTCCTAAAAGATAATGATATAAATCGTTATATATCTGATTACAATTATTTGCATATTGGTTTAGTGCAAGTTGCTGTTAAGCCTCTCTTTAGAAAAGGCCTTGATATTCCTGTTTGTGTCATCCTTAGAGATGGCAGATTTTTGAATTTTGATGATTCTATGTTAGGAGTTTTGCAGAGTAATCTTGTTGATGGGCCAGTTTACTTTAATTGTTATCCTAACTTCTCTGTAGACATTAATGATCCTAATGTCATGGATTCTTTGACCCTCAATGTCAAAACCAAAAACTTGAACAGCAAAATCAATACTCGTGAAATAGCTATTATTTACCGAGTTTACTATCGTCTCATGAAAACCCACCTTGCTCCTAAAGCTCGTCATACGAGTATCAGGGGTGAGACCATGCTTATGGAAGCCAACCATGAACATAGTTCTATCTTTGTTCCCCGTACTTTACAATGGAAAGATATACTCTCCAGTAACGATTGGCGATTTGAAAACATAGCCCAACCCTTTGCTTCACACTCTGAACGATCTCAGATCGAAAGAGTTATTCAGTTTCCAGATGGGTCTATAGAACTCAAATTCTTAGACAACCCAGCAAGAAGATCTTCTTCTAATCGAAGGTCATCCTGGTCCCCTTCTACTTCGTGCCCCTCAAGGCCCGTTCCCAGGCCACCTTCTTCTTCAAAAACCCCGGAGGAAGTAGATGATGATGAAATCATTTCTGTTGCTGACAACAGTAAAGGTAAAGTCACAGGAGTAGACTTTTCAGGAAATATACCCAAAGTATTTTACCAAGATATTCTAGGTAGTCCGACTGCAAGTGAGATGGAACCTCCCAGGGAAAAGCCGTCTTGGCTAGGAATGCTCAAAGTAAATAAAACCTTTGAACCCGACCCAGACATCCTCCAAGAACAATGGACTCATCCTGACAATCAGGTAAAGAGAAAATGGTATGTTTCTTCTTACACTCTTAAGCAAAGAGAGTCCTTTAGAGATTTATGGATAAAAGACATGAGAAGAATTGGTTGTGAAATCGAATTCTTCAAATGGTTTGAAATGACTGGAAGAATTGAAAATTGTGTTGAGTCATTACAAGTTATTATTAACAAATGGTACACTGCTTCTAACAAAGTAGTTGAATCTGTTACTCCTCCTCTAGAAGGAATTAATATCCCTATCGCAGGTACTGTAATCAAAGCTTTTCCTTTCAAAGAGAAAAGTGATAAGACGGGTGCAATACTCACAACTGCAGATATTGACCGAGTAGTTGAACAAAACAATTACTCAAACCAAATCCTTCACATTATCTCTAGGCAGATAGAAAATACTAAGCCTAACCTTAGCGGTAGACCAACCCCGACTTCTACTTCTTCTAACCATAACATTGAAACCTACCCAGGATTCAAAATCCCTGAATTCTCCAAAGAAAAATTCCCAAAGCTTTCTGATACTTTTGAAGTAACCGGAAACATCATTGAAAAAATCAATGCACAAATCAACAATTTCAACATCTCTGTAAAAGAGGATAAAACATCAAAAAAGGTTTCCACCCTCCATGAAGAAACCAATCTTCTCCAAAAACTTGCCAGTAGTCGTTTTCACAATATGAAAAACTACCATGACAAACCATCTTTTCCAGACCTACAGTATGAAGAAAATGCCTTCTTATCCACTTCCTCTCACGAAGGAAGAAGCATCACTGAATGGAATATTGATGGCCTAGCTGAGCATCAAGTTTACAATAAACTCCATGAAATGGGTGTTGCTATTACTGCATATAAAATGCGTGGGTCAGCAGATAGAGATGCTGCTAATATGGTCATTGCAGGTTTCACAGGAATGTTGAAACATTGGTGGGATAATTATTGCACTGATGAGATCAAGCAACTCATTGTTAATGCCACAGCAACAGAGACAGTTGTAAAAATGGAAGGTAATACACCATCCACTTCTACTGTTACAAGAGAAGATGCTTGTGCTACCTTACTTTACCACATTGCCAAGCACTTTATTGGAGAACCAAAATTGTTCCAAGACAGGAGTCTTCAGATTCTAAACAATCTAAGTTGTCCAAACTTAGACAAATTTATCCATTACAAACATGCCTTTCTCAGTAAGGTCATGATTCGCCCAGATTGCAATTTGGATTTCTGGAAAGAACGCTTTATCAGTGGTTTACCCCCTCTCTTTGCAGACAAAGTAAGGACAAAAATCCAAGACCGTAATAATGGCAATATTCCTTACGGTAACCTTACTTATGGGGATTTGGTAAGCACCATTAATATTGTAGCCCTTGAGCTTTGCACAGATATTAAGCTCAAACACCAACTCAAGAAAGAACAATCTTCATCTAGAGAGGAACTTGGAAGTTTCTGCAGGGATTTTGGTTTTATCACTCCACCTGATAAAATCCAAAAAGACAAAAAGGAAAAATCCCATAGGAGGAAACCTCGAAGAAGAGATGATTCTACCAAACCTAGGAAAAAGAAGTCTAGGTCCAAGAGACCAAATGATGCTAAAGTAGATGTATGTTGGACTTGTGGCAAGACTGGTCATAAAGCCAATGAATGTCGTTCCAAGACCAAGAAGAAGAAAATCAATCTTCTTAATATTGATGAAGAAACCAAAGGTAAGCTTCTTGCTATTCTTGACGAACCATTTTCTGAATCTTCAGGTACATCTGATGAATACAGTGACGACGATGACATTGATCTTGATTATGATTCAGATGTAAGCCAATCAGGAAAAGATTGCACTTGCACTGAAGCTTTTTGTACGTGCGATAGTACACCCCATATTCGAGTACTTTCTGACCATTCAAAAGAAGCTCTCTTTGATGTCATCGAACACATTACTGATAATGAGGCTAGGAATCGTTTTCTCTTAGAACTCAAAAATCTTCTTCTTAATACAGACAAACCCAAAGCTCGTCCTATAGTTGAACCTTTCAGCATGAAACAAATCATGAATCGTTCAGAAACCCATTCTGAACCCTCTATTTCTGATCTTCGTCACGAAGTTTCTAGTCTTAAAGAAGAAATTAAGAATATTAAATCTCGACTTTGTATTGTTGAGACTGACATCCTTACCAGTCAAGTCCCTAAAGGAGTTGCATTCCACGACCTTGAGTCTAACCAAAGTTCTTCACACGAAGACCTTGATGATAATATTGGTATTGATCTCCCCAATATCAATAATGACCATCTAGTTGAAACTCTTGTTACCAACACAGGTAATGAAACTTCTACTTCTGCAGCACCAGGAGTAACGGTAATTTCTTCCATTAGACCTCAGAGTCATCATATACCTGTAAAAATAGTAGTTAGTAAACATTTTGTTATTAACAAAATTGCTTTGCTTGACAGTGGTGCAGATAGGAATTGCATTGTAAAAGGTATTGTTCCAACCAAGTATTTACAAAAAAGTACTTCAAAACTATACTCCGCTACAGGAGAACTTTTGAAAATAAATTATAAGCTTTCTAAAGCCCATATTTGCAATAATGGCATTTGTCTAACAAATGATTTTGTTATTACTGAAGATATCAATGAAGATATCAAATACCTTTTATCACTCAGATAAAACCTTATCTTACTAACCTTGATGGTATTACCACTACTATTCTTGGAAAAGATTTACATTTTCCTTTTGTTAAAACCCTTTCACAAGATGAAAGTAATTTTGTAAGAGAAAACACTGTTTTCAGAATTAATAATCTTTCACAACATATCACCTTTTTAAAAGATGAAATTCGTGTTAAGAAAATCGAACAGATTTTAAAAACCCCGGAGATAGTTACTAAAATAGCTAATCTTCAGGAGAAATTTGAAAAAGAAATATGTTCTGATTTTCCTAATGCATTTTGGGAACGTAAAAAACATATTGTAGATTTACCATACATTGAAGGATTTAATGAACAGGCCATTTCCACTAAGGCAAGACCTATTCAGATGAATCATGAAATGATGGATATTTGTAAAAAGGAGATTGATACTCTTTTGAAAAATAAAATAATTAGGATTTCTAAATCCCCTTGGAGTTGCTCTGCTTTCTACGTTAACAAAAATGCAGAGAAAGAAAGAGGAGCACCTAGACTTGTAATCAATTACAAGCCTTTAAACTCTGTTTTAAAATGGATCAGATATCCCATTCCTAACAAACGAAACCTTTTGAAAAGGACTTTTAAAGCTAATATTTACAGCAAATTTGATATGAAGTCAGGATTTTGGCAAATCCAAATTTCAGAGAAAGACAAGTATAAAACTGCTTTCAATGTCCCATTCGGACAATATGAATGGAATGTTATGCCTTTTGGACTCAAAAAAGCCCCTTCTGAATTCCAGAATATCATGAACTCTATATTCAATGATTATTCCTATATGTCAATTGTCTACATTGAAGATGTGTTAATTTTTCCAGAGAACATTGATTCCCATTTCAAGCATCTCAATACTTTCTTCAAAGTTGTTAAAAATAACGGTTTAGTTGTCAGCGCCAAGAAAATGGTATTATTCCAAACCACCATTAGGTTTTTAGGACATGACCTTTACCAAGGCACTTACAAACCTATTTGCAGAGCCATAGAGTTCTCTTCTAAATTTCCGAACGAAATTCCTGACAAAACCCAACTTCAGAGGTTCCTAGGAAGTCTTAATTATGTAGCTGATTTTATCCCAAAAGTCAGACAAACTTGTGAACCTTTGTATAAGAGACTAAGGAAAAATCCTGTCCCCTGGAGTTCTGAGCAAACTCAAGCAGTCATCCAAGTCAAAGCTCTTGTACAAACTATCCCTTGTCTAGGAATCCCTAGCCCTGATGCCTTTATGATTGTTGAAACTGACGCATCTGATGCAGGTTATGGAGGAATTCTTAAACAAAAAGTAGATCCTGAATCTACAGAGCAATTAGTTCGTTTCACATCTGGAATCTGGAATTCTGCACAAAAAAACTATTCTACTGTCAAAAAAGAAGTTTTATCTATCGTGCTATGTATCACAAAATTCCAAGATGATCTTATTAATAAAGAATTTTTGTTAAGAGTAGATTGTAAATCTGCCAAAGAAATTTTGCAAAAAGATGTCAAAAATCTTGTTTCAAAACAAATCTTTGCTAGATGGCAAGCTCTACTATCTAGCTTTGATTTTGAAATTGAATTTATTAAAGGAGAAAACAATTCTCTACCTGATTTCCTAACCCGTGAATTTTTGCAGGGTAAACATGAGGCCGTTTAGACCAATCACTCCTTCTAAAGGAGATAACAACCTCCCCAGAGCAAAAATGGCTAGACCATTTGTTCCTCCTCCACTCACACCAGCAAAAGCCGAACCTTCATTAAGGCCAGAGCTAGCATTTCAAAACAAATTCTCAGCATTAGCTGATTTCCCAAGATTACCTTGCCCTCCTCAACCAAAGCTTCCAAAGCTTCTTTGTCCACCCCAACCAAAGATGATCAATCTCAGGCCAACAAAACCCGAAGCTCAAGAAGCATCTTCCAGTTCTATCCAAACCAAAGCAAGTTATGCTATGAAGACACCCGAGTCCTTTGCTCAAGCTGTTAACCCAGAGTTAACCAAAACAATCCCTATCAAGACTATTCCAAAAGAAGAATCTTTTGAATTCGTTATCTCACAGGCGTTGCCTTTAATGGCACTCAACAAAGAATACGAAAGTATTGACATAGGTACCTTAATTAAACCTTGTTACACAGATTTCAATTATGTGGATACTGAAAATCCATTGAAAACCAGGAGATTCTATGAAGCAATTCTTATAGATACAGACTCTATAGAAATTGAGCATTCTAGAGATGCTAATAACTATATCCAATATTCAAGATTCACCATCAAGAAAATCTGGGACCCTTTTGAATGGGTTGCGGATCATCTACATACTCCTATTGCATTGACAATGGTTCACAAACCCCAGACCTATAATTGGTATGATTATAAGGCTGCCTGGATGAACTTTCTTTATTTGAGGCCAAGACACACTTGGTTCGTAAAGTATTGTTCGAATGTTACTAAGGCTACCATTCCCCGATGGTTTTATGAATGGTGGAACTTATTCGGAGGAATTGAGAAAATTCTCCCACAACAATTCCTTAATAGGTTTGAAGAATTCCAAACCAAAGAAGGGATTACCACATTACCAGAGCATATTAAATTATGCAAATTTTATATTCAAAAGCGAATATCCTATATTATTACTTGGAACTTCTCCAAGATTAATGTAGAGCGTATTCAATATTTGTGCAAACAAATTCAAGTCAAAGGTTGGGTTCCCAAACAACCGAATGCCAAAGTTCAGGAGAAGGCGAGATCTTCTTCCAAAAAATTATCCAAAGCAGCTCTCAAGCAGAAATTGAAAGAAGCAATGGATAACTTAGATGATTATGATGAAGATCAGATCATGAAGATGATTGAAGATGCTGCTTCCACAGAAAGCAGTAGTGAAGATAATGGCGACATGTGTAATCCTAAAGGTTTAGCCTTGGCTTACATGGAGTCTAATTATGAATAGGAAAAGGACCCTTGTGGAAAAATAGAGGCAAAGCCGGAATTATTTTTCCATATAGTGGCATTTCACTATTCTAGATTAGCATCCAATGAGAAGCTATAAGACAAAATACTTTTGGAAAAACATTTCCATTATTTCTACTTTATCAAAAGTAGATTCCCACTCAAACATTTCCGACAAAAGAAGTAAAGCATGATGTCTCCCAATCTTTTAGTTGGACCCCTTTTTCGTCGGCAACATCTCAGCCATCCATTTGTATGCCTAAGATATAAAGGCAATGCCCCATTTCTTTTATATAAGGAGCATTAGTTTTACACTTAGAGGCATCAGATAGTTTCCAATATTACAAAGAGAGAGAGAGAGAGAGGTTTTCAATATTCTGAAAACCTCTCTCTCTCTCTCTCTTTGTAATATTGGAAACTATCTGATGCCTCTAAGTGTAAAACTAATGCTCCTTATATAAAAGAAATGGGGCATTGCCTTTATATCTTAGGCATACAAATGGATGGCTGAGATGTTGCCGACGAAAAAGGGGTCCAACTAAAAGATTGGGAGACATCATGCTTTACTTCTTTTGTCGGAAATGTTTGAGTGGGAATCTACTTTTGATAAAGTAGAAATAATGGAAATGTTTTTCCAAAAGTATTTTGTCTTATAGCTTCTCATTGGATGCTAATCTAGAATAGTGAAATGCCACTATATGGAAAAATAATTCCGGCTTTGCCTCTATTTTTCCACAAGGGTCCTTTTCCTATTCATAATTAGACTCCATGTAAGCCAAGGCTAAACCTTTAGGATTACACATGTCGCCATTATCTTCACTACTGCTTTCTGTGGAAGCAGCATCTTCAATCATCTTCATGATCTGATCTTCATCATAATCATCTAAGTTATCCATTGCTTCTTTCAATTTCTGCTTGAGAGCTGCTTTGGATAATTTTTTGGAAGAAGATCTCGCCTTCTCCTGAACTTTGGCATTCGGTTGTTTGGGAACCCAACCTTTGACTTGAATTTGTTTGCACAAATATTGAATACGCTCTACATTAATCTTGGAGAAGTTCCAAGTAATAATATAGGATATTCGCTTTTGAATATAAAATTTGCATAATTTAATATGCTCTGGTAATGTGGTAATCCCTTCTTTGGTTTGGAATTCTTCAAACCTATTAAGGAATTGTTGTGGGAGAATTTTCTCAATTCCTCCGAATAAGTTCCACCATTCATAAAACCATCGGGGAATGGTAGCCTTAGTAACATTCGAACAATACTTTACGAACCAAGTGTGTCTTGGCCTCAAATAAAGAAAGTTCATCCAGGCAGCCTTATAATCATACCAATTATAGGTCTGGGGTTTGTGAACCATTGTCAATGCAATAGGAGTATGTAGATGATCCGCAACCCATTCAAAAGGGTCCCAGATTTTCTTGATGGTGAATCTTGAATATTGGATATAGTTATTAGCATCTCTAGAATGCTCAATTTCTATAGAGTCTGTATCTATAAGAATTGCTTCATAGAATCTCCTGGTTTTCAATGGATTTTCAGTATCCACATAATTGAAATCTGTGTAACAAGGTTTAATTAAGGTACCTATGTCAATACTTTCGTATTCTTTGTTGAGTGCCATTAAAGGCAACGCCTGTGAGATAACGAATTCAAAAGATTCTTCTTTTGGAATAGTCTTGATAGGGATTGTTTTGGTTAACTCTGGGTTAACAGCTTGAGCAAAGGACTCGGGTGTCTTCATAGCATAACTTGCTTTGGTTTGGATAGAACTGGAAGATGCTTCTTGAGCTTCGGGTTTTGTTGGCCTGAGATTGATCATCTTTGGTTGGGGTGGACAAAGAAGCTTTGGAAGCTTTGGTTGAGGAGGGCAAGGTAATCTTGGGAAATCAGCTAATGCTGAGAATTTGTTTTGAAATGCTAGCTCTGGCCTTAATGAAGGTTCGGCTTTTGCTGGTGTGAGTGGAGGAGGAACAAATGGTCTAGCCATTTTTGCTCTGGGGAGGTTGTTATCTCCTTTAGAAGGAGTGATTGGTCTAAACGGCCTCATGTTTACCCTGCAAAAATTCACGGGTTAGGAAATCAGGTAGAGAATTGTTTTCTCCTTTAATAAATTCAATTTCAAAATCAAAGCTAGATAGTAGAGCTTGCCATCTAGCAAAGATTTGTTTTGAAACAAGATTTTTGACATCTTTTTGCAAAATTTCTTTGGCAGATTTACAATCTACTCTTAACAAAAATTCTTTATTAATAAGATCATCTTGGAATTTTGTGATACATAGCACGATAGATAAAACTTCTTTTTTGACAGTAGAATAGTTTTTTTGTGCAGAATTCCAGATTCCAGATGTGAAACGAACTAATTGCTCTGTAGATTCAGGATCTACTTTTTGTTTAAGAATTCCTCCATAACCTGCATCAGATGCGTCAGTTTCAACAATCATAAAGGCATCAGGGCTAGGGATTCCTAGACAAGGGATAGTTTGTACAAGAGCTTTGACTTGGATGACTGCTTGAGTTTGCTCAGAACTCCAGGGGACAGGATTTTTCCTTAGTCTCTTATACAAAGGTTCACAAGTTTGTCTGACTTTTGGGATAAAATCAGCTACATAATTAAGACTTCCTAGGAACCTCTGAAGTTGGGTTTTGTCAGGAATTTCGTTCGGAAATTTAGAAGAGAACTCTATGGCTCTGCAAATAGGTTTGTAAGTGCCTTGGTAAAGGTCATGTCCTAAAAACCTAATGGTGGTTTGGAATAATACCATTTTCTTGGCGCTGACAACTAAACCGTTATTTTTAACAACTTTGAAGAAAGTATTGAGATGCTTGAAATGGGAATCAATGTTCTCTGGAAAAATTAACACATCTTCAATGTAGACAATTGACATATAGGAATAATCATTGAATATAGAGTTCATGATATTCTGGAATTCAGAAGGGGCTTTTTTGAGTCCAAAAGGCATAACATTCCATTCATATTGTCCGAATGGGACATTGAAAGCAGTTTTATACTTGTCTTTCTCTGAAATTTGGATTTGCCAAAATCCTGACTTCATATCAAATTTGCTGTAAATATTAGCTTTAAAAGTCCTTTTCAAAAGGTTTCGTTTGTTAGGAATGGGATATCTGATCCATTTTAAAACAGAGTTTAAAGGCTTGTAATTGATTACAAGTCTAGGTGCTCCTCTTTCTTTCTCTGCATTTTTGTTAACGTAGAAAGCAGAGCAACTCCAAGGGGATTTAGAAATCCTAATTATTTTATTTTTCAAAAGAGTATCAATCTCCTTTTTACAAATATCCATCATTTCATGATTCATCTGAATAGGTCTTGCCTTAGTGGAAATGGCCTGTTCATTAAATCCTTCAATGTATGGTAAATCTACAATATGTTTTTTACGTTCCCAAAATGCATTAGGAAAATCAGAACATATTTCTTTTTCAAATTTCTCCTGAAGATTAGCTATTTTAGTAACTATCTCCGGGGTTTTTAAAATCTGTTCGATTTTCTTAACACGAATTTCATCTTTTAAAAAGGTGATATGTTGTGAAAGATTATTAATTCTGAAAACAGTGTTTTCTCTTACAAAATTACTTTCATCTTGTGAAAGGGTTTTAACAAAAGGAAAATGTAAATCTTTTCCAAGAATAGTAGTGGTAATACCATCAAGGTTAGTAAGATAAGGTTTTATCTGAGTGATAAAAGGTATTTGATATCTTCATTGATATCTTCAGTAATAACAAAATCATTTGTTAGACAAATGCCATTATTGCAAATATGGGCTTTAGAAAGCTTATAATTTATTTTCAAAAGTTCTCCTGTAGCGGAGTATAGTTTTGAAGTACTTTTTTGTAAATACTTGGTTGGAACAATACCTTTTACAATGCAATTCCTATCTGCACCACTGTCAAGCAAAGCAATTTTGTTAATAACAAAATGTTTACTAACTACTATTTTTACAGGTATATGATGACTCTGAGGTCTAATGGAAGAAATTACCGTTACTCCTGGTGCTGCAGAAGTAGAAGTTTCATTACCTGTGTTGGTAACAAGAGTTTCAACTAGATGGTCATTATTGATATTGGGGAGATCAATACCAATATTATCATCAAGGTCTTCGTGTGAAGAACTTTGGTTAGACTCAAGGTCGTGGAATGCAACTCCTTTAGGGACTTGACTGGTAAGGATGTCAGTCTCAACAATACAAAGTCGAGATTTAATATTCTTAATTTCTTCTTTAAGACTAGAAACTTCGTGACGAAGATCAGAAATAGAGGGTTCAGAATGGGTTTCTGAACGATTCATGATTTGTTTCATGCTGAAAGGTTCAACTATAGGACGAGCTTTGGGTTTGTCTGTATTAAGAAGAAGATTTTTGAGTTCTAAGAGAAAACGATTCCTAGCCTCATTATCAGTAATGTGTTCGATGACATCAAAGAGAGCTTCTTTTGAATGGTCAGAAAGTACTCGAATATGGGGTGTACTATCGCACGTACAAAAAGCTTCAGTGCAAGTGCAATCTTTTCCTGATTGGCTTACATCACAAAGATTGCTAGATTAGAAAATGATTTAGAAAACTGGAGTATACCAGAAGAACCTTTTAAAAAGATTTACCATTTAGGTAATTTTAGCTATCTTACTCGTCGCAATATTAAAACTTGTGAATCTACTATTGCTATTAATAATTCTTTAGAAATTATTCGTCTCCTAAAAGATAATGATATAAATCGTTATATATCTGATTACAATTATTTGCATATTGGTTTAGTGCAAGTTGCTGTTAAGCCTCTCTTTAGAAAAGGCCTTGATATTCCTGTTTGTGTCATCCTTAGAGATGGCAGATTTTTGAATTTTGATGATTCTATGTTAGGAGTTTTGCAGAGTAATCTTGTTGATGGGCCAGTTTACTTTAATTGTTATCCTAACTTCTCTGTAGACATTAATGATCCTAATGTCATGGATTCTTTGACCCTCAATGTCAAAACCAAAAACTTGAACAGCAAAATCAATACTCGTGAAATAGCTATTATTTACCGAGTTTACTATCGTCTCATGAAAACCCACCTTGCTCCTAAAGCTCGTCATACGAGTATCAGGGGTGAGACCATGCTTATGGAAGCCAACCATGAACATAGTTCTATCTTTGTTCCCCGTACTTTACAATGGAAAGATATACTCTCCAGTAACGATTGGCGATTTGAAAACATAGCCCAACCCTTTGCTTCACACTCTGAACGATCTCAGATCGAAAGAGTTATTCAGTTTCCAGATGGGTCTATAGAACTCAAATTCTTAGACAACCCAGCAAGAAGATCTTCTTCTAATCGAAGGTCATCCTGGTCCCCTTCTACTTCGTGCCCCTCAAGGCCCGTTCCCAGGCCACCTTCTTCTTCAAAAACCCCGGAGGAAGTAGATGATGATGAAATCATTTCTGTTGCTGACAACAGTAAAGGTAAAGTCACAGGAGTAGACTTTTCAGGAAATATACCCAAAGTATTTTACCAAGATATTCTAGGTAGTCCGACTGCAAGTGAGATGGAACCTCCCAGGGAAAAGCCGTCTTGGCTAGGAATGCTCAAAGTAAATAAAACCTTTGAACCCGACCCAGACATCCTCCAAGAACAATGGACTCATCCTGACAATCAGGTAAAGAGAAAATGGTATGTTTCTTCTTACACTCTTAAGCAAAGAGAGTCCTTTAGAGATTTATGGATAAAAGACATGAGAAGAATTGGTTGTGAAATCGAATTCTTCAAATGGTTTGAAATGACTGGAAGAATTGAAAATTGTGTTGAGTCATTACAAGTTATTATTAACAAATGGTACACTGCTTCTAACAAAGTAGTTGAATCTGTTACTCCTCCTCTAGAAGGAATTAATATCCCTATCGCAGGTACTGTAATCAAAGCTTTTCCTTTCAAAGAGAAAAGTGATAAGACGGGTGCAATACTCACAACTGCAGATATTGACCGAGTAGTTGAACAAAACAATTACTCAAACCAAATCCTTCACATTATCTCTAGGCAGATAGAAAATACTAAGCCTAACCTTAGCGGTAGACCAACCCCGACTTCTACTTCTTCTAACCATAACATTGAAACCTACCCAGGATTCAAAATCCCTGAATTCTCCAAAGAAAAATTCCCAAAGCTTTCTGATACTTTTGAAGTAACCGGAAACATCATTGAAAAAATCAATGCACAAATCAACAATTTCAACATCTCTGTAAAAGAGGATAAAACATCAAAAAAGGTTTCCACCCTCCATGAAGAAACCAATCTTCTCCAAAAACTTGCCAGTAGTCGTTTTCACAATATGAAAAACTACCATGACAAACCATCTTTTCCAGACCTACAGTATGAAGAAAATGCCTTCTTATCCACTTCCTCTCACGAAGGAAGAAGCATCACTGAATGGAATATTGATGGCCTAGCTGAGCATCAAGTTTACAATAAACTCCATGAAATGGGTGTTGCTATTACTGCATATAAAATGCGTGGGTCAGCAGATAGAGATGCTGCTAATATGGTCATTGCAGGTTTCACAGGAATGTTGAAACATTGGTGGGATAATTATTGCACTGATGAGATCAAGCAACTCATTGTTAATGCCACAGCAACAGAGACAGTTGTAAAAATGGAAGGTAATACACCATCCACTTCTACTGTTACAAGAGAAGATGCTTGTGCTACCTTACTTTACCACATTGCCAAGCACTTTATTGGAGAACCAAAATTGTTCCAAGACAGGAGTCTTCAGATTCTAAACAATCTAAGTTGTCCAAACTTAGACAAATTTATCCATTACAAACATGCCTTTCTCAGTAAGGTCATGATTCGCCCAGATTGCAATTTGGATTTCTGGAAAGAACGCTTTATCAGTGGTTTACCCCCTCTCTTTGCAGACAAAGTAAGGACAAAAATCCAAGACCGTAATAATGGCAATATTCCTTACGGTAACCTTACTTATGGGGATTTGGTAAGCACCATTAATATTGTAGCCCTTGAGCTTTGCACAGATATTAAGCTCAAACACCAACTCAAGAAAGAACAATCTTCATCTAGAGAGGAACTTGGAAGTTTCTGCAGGGATTTTGGTTTTATCACTCCACCTGATAAAATCCAAAAAGACAAAAAGGAAAAATCCCATAGGAGGAAACCTCGAAGAAGAGATGATTCTACCAAACCTAGGAAAAAGAAGTCTAGGTCCAAGAGACCAAATGATGCTAAAGTAGATGTATGTTGGACTTGTGGCAAGACTGGTCATAAAGCCAATGAATGTCGTTCCAAGACCAAGAAGAAGAAAATCAATCTTCTTAATATTGATGAAGAAACCAAAGGTAAGCTTCTTGCTATTCTTGACGAACCATTTTCTGAATCTTCAGGTACATCTGATGAATACAGTGACGACGATGACATTGATCTTGATTATGATTCAGATGTAAGCCAATCAGGAAAAGATTGCACTTGCACTGAAGCTTTTTGTACGTGCGATAGTACACCCCATATTCGAGTACTTTCTGACCATTCAAAAGAAGCTCTCTTTGATGTCATCGAACACATTACTGATAATGAGGCTAGGAATCGTTTTCTCTTAGAACTCAAAAATCTTCTTCTTAATACAGACAAACCCAAAGCTCGTCCTATAGTTGAACCTTTCAGCATGAAACAAATCATGAATCGTTCAGAAACCCATTCTGAACCCTCTATTTCTGATCTTCGTCACGAAGTTTCTAGTCTTAAAGAAGAAATTAAGAATATTAAATCTCGACTTTGTATTGTTGAGACTGACATCCTTACCAGTCAAGTCCCTAAAGGAGTTGCATTCCACGACCTTGAGTCTAACCAAAGTTCTTCACACGAAGACCTTGATGATAATATTGGTATTGATCTCCCCAATATCAATAATGACCATCTAGTTGAAACTCTTGTTACCAACACAGGTAATGAAACTTCTACTTCTGCAGCACCAGGAGTAACGGTAATTTCTTCCATTAGACCTCAGAGTCATCATATACCTGTAAAAATAGTAGTTAGTAAACATTTTGTTATTAACAAAATTGCTTTGCTTGACAGTGGTGCAGATAGGAATTGCATTGTAAAAGGTATTGTTCCAACCAAGTATTTACAAAAAAGTACTTCAAAACTATACTCCGCTACAGGAGAACTTTTGAAAATAAATTATAAGCTTTCTAAAGCCCATATTTGCAATAATGGCATTTGTCTAACAAATGATTTTGTTATTACTGAAGATATCAATGAAGATATCAAATACCTTTTATCACTCAGATAAAACCTTATCTTACTAACCTTGATGGTATTACCACTACTATTCTTGGAAAAGATTTACATTTTCCTTTTGTTAAAACCCTTTCACAAGATGAAAGTAATTTTGTAAGAGAAAACACTGTTTTCAGAATTAATAATCTTTCACAACATATCACCTTTTTAAAAGATGAAATTCGTGTTAAGAAAATCGAACAGATTTTAAAAACCCCGGAGATAGTTACTAAAATAGCTAATCTTCAGGAGAAATTTGAAAAAGAAATATGTTCTGATTTTCCTAATGCAT
Organism: Solanum okadae; assembly: GCA_036553675.1. NCBI lineage: Eukaryota > Viridiplantae > Streptophyta > Magnoliopsida > Solanales > Solanaceae > Solanum > Solanum okadae. Next base: position 36,448,921 of record CM071681.1, read on the forward strand.
TTTGGGAACGTAAAAAACATATTGTAGATTTACCATACATTGAAGGATTTAATGAACAGGCCATTTCCACTAAGGCAAGACCTATTCAGATGAATCATGAAATGATGGATATTTGTAAAAAGGAGATTGATACTCTTTTGAAAAATAAAATAATTAGGATTTCTAAATCCCCTTGGAGTTGCTCTGCTTTCTACGTTAACAAAAATGCAGAGAAAGAAAGAGGAGCACCTAGACTTGTAATCAATTACAAGCCTTTAAACTCTGTTTTAAAATGGATCAGATATCCCATTCCTAACAAACGAAACCTTTTGAAAAGGACTTTTAAAGCTAATATTTACAGCAAATTTGATATGAAGTCAGGATTTTGGCAAATCCAAATTTCAGAGAAAGACAAGTATAAAACTGCTTTCAATGTCCCATTCGGACAATATGAATGGAATGTTATGCCTTTTGGACTCAAAAAAGCCCCTTCTGAATTCCAGAATATCATGAACTCTATATTCAATGATTATTCCTATATGTCAATTGTCTACATTGAAGATGTGTTAATTTTTCCAGAGAACATTGATTCCCATTTCAAGCATCTCAATACTTTCTTCAAAGTTGTTAAAAATAACGGTTTAGTTGTCAGCGCCAAGAAAATGGTATTATTCCAAACCACCATTAGGTTTTTAGGACATGACCTTTACCAAGGCACTTACAAACCTATTTGCAGAGCCATAGAGTTCTCTTCTAAATTTCCGAACGAAATTCCTGACAAAACCCAACTTCAGAGGTTCCTAGGAAGTCTTAATTATGTAGCTGATTTTATCCCAAAAGTCAGACAAACTTGTGAACCTTTGTATAAGAGACTAAGGAAAAATCCTGTCCCCTGGAGTTCTGAGCAAACTCAAGCAGTCATCCAAGTCAAAGCTCTTGTACAAACTATCCCTTGTCTAGGAATCCCTAGCCCTGATGCCTTTATGATTGTTGAAACTGACGCATCTGATGCAGGTTATGGAGGAATTCTTAAACAAAAAGTAGATCCTGAATCTACAGAGCAATTAGTTCGTTTCACATCTGGAATCTGGAATTCTGCACAAAAAAACTATTCTACTGTCAAAAAAGAAGTTTTATCTATCGTGCTATGTATCACAAAATTCCAAGATGATCTTATTAATAAAGAATTTTTGTTAAGAGTAGATTGTAAATCTGCCAAAGAAATTTTGCAAAAAGATGTCAAAAATCTTGTTTCAAAACAAATCTTTGCTAGATGGCAAGCTCTACTATCTAGCTTTGATTTTGAAATTGAATTTATTAAAGGAGAAAACAATTCTCTACCTGATTTCCTAACCCGTGAATTTTTGCAGGGTAAACATGAGGCCGTTTAGACCAATCACTCCTTCTAAAGGAGATAACAACCTCCCCAGAGCAAAAATGGCTAGACCATTTGTTCCTCCTCCACTCACACCAGCAAAAGCCGAACCTTCATTAAGGCCAGAGCTAGCATTTCAAAACAAATTCTCAGCATTAGCTGATTTCCCAAGATTACCTTGCCCTCCTCAACCAAAGCTTCCAAAGCTTCTTTGTCCACCCCAACCAAAGATGATCAATCTCAGGCCAACAAAACCCGAAGCTCAAGAAGCATCTTCCAGTTCTATCCAAACCAAAGCAAGTTATGCTATGAAGACACCCGAGTCCTTTGCTCAAGCTGTTAACCCAGAGTTAACCAAAACAATCCCTATCAAGACTATTCCAAAAGAAGAATCTTTTGAATTCGTTATCTCACAGGCGTTGCCTTTAATGGCACTCAACAAAGAATACGAAAGTATTGACATAGGTACCTTAATTAAACCTTGTTACACAGATTTCAATTATGTGGATACTGAAAATCCATTGAAAACCAGGAGATTCTATGAAGCAATTCTTATAGATACAGACTCTATAGAAATTGAGCATTCTAGAGATGCTAATAACTATATCCAATATTCAAGATTCACCATCAAGAAAATCTGGGACCCTTTTGAATGGGTTGCGGATCATCTACATACTCCTATTGCATTGACAATGGTTCACAAACCCCAGACCTATAATTGGTATGATTATAAGGCTGCCTGGATGAACTTTCTTTATTTGAGGCCAAGACACACTTGGTTCGTAAAGTATTGTTCGAATGTTACTAAGGCTACCATTCCCCGATGGTTTTATGAATGGTGGAACTTATTCGGAGGAATTGAGAAAATTCTCCCACAACAATTCCTTAATAGGTTTGAAGAATTCCAAACCAAAGAAGGGATTACCACATTACCAGAGCATATTAAATTATGCAAATTTTATATTCAAAAGCGAATATCCTATATTATTACTTGGAACTTCTCCAAGATTAATGTAGAGCGTATTCAATATTTGTGCAAACAAATTCAAGTCAAAGGTTGGGTTCCCAAACAACCGAATGCCAAAGTTCAGGAGAAGGCGAGATCTTCTTCCAAAAAATTATCCAAAGCAGCTCTCAAGCAGAAATTGAAAGAAGCAATGGATAACTTAGATGATTATGATGAAGATCAGATCATGAAGATGATTGAAGATGCTGCTTCCACAGAAAGCAGTAGTGAAGATAATGGCGACATGTGTAATCCTAAAGGTTTAGCCTTGGCTTACATGGAGTCTAATTATGAATAGGAAAAGGACCCTTGTGGAAAAATAGAGGCAAAGCCGGAATTATTTTTCCATATAGTGGCATTTCACTATTCTAGATTAGCATCCAATGAGAAGCTATAAGACAAAATACTTTTGGAAAAACATTTCCATTATTTCTACTTTATCAAAAGTAGATTCCCACTCAAACATTTCCGACAAAAGAAGTAAAGCATGATGTCTCCCAATCTTTTAGTTGGACCCCTTTTTCGTCGGCAACATCTCAGCCATCCATTTGTATGCCTAAGATATAAAGGCAATGCCCCATTTCTTTTATATAAGGAGCATTAGTTTTACACTTAGAGGCATCAGATAGTTTCCAATATTACAAAGAGAGAGAGAGAGAGAGGTTTTCAATATTCTGAAAACCTCTCTCTCTCTCTCTCTTTGTAATATTGGAAACTATCTGATGCCTCTAAGTGTAAAACTAATGCTCCTTATATAAAAGAAATGGGGCATTGCCTTTATATCTTAGGCATACAAATGGATGGCTGAGATGTTGCCGACGAAAAAGGGGTCCAACTAAAAGATTGGGAGACATCATGCTTTACTTCTTTTGTCGGAAATGTTTGAGTGGGAATCTACTTTTGATAAAGTAGAAATAATGGAAATGTTTTTCCAAAAGTATTTTGTCTTATAGCTTCTCATTGGATGCTAATCTAGAATAGTGAAATGCCACTATATGGAAAAATAATTCCGGCTTTGCCTCTATTTTTCCACAAGGGTCCTTTTCCTATTCATAATTAGACTCCATGTAAGCCAAGGCTAAACCTTTAGGATTACACATGTCGCCATTATCTTCACTACTGCTTTCTGTGGAAGCAGCATCTTCAATCATCTTCATGATCTGATCTTCATCATAATCATCTAAGTTATCCATTGCTTCTTTCAATTTCTGCTTGAGAGCTGCTTTGGATAATTTTTTGGAAGAAGATCTCGCCTTCTCCTGAACTTTGGCATTCGGTTGTTTGGGAACCCAACCTTTGACTTGAATTTGTTTGCACAAATATTGAATACGCTCTACATTAATCTTGGAGAAGTTCCAAGTAATAATATAGGATATTCGCTTTTGAATATAAAATTTGCATAATTTAATATGCTCTGGTAATGTGGTAATCCCTTCTTTGGTTTGGAATTCTTCAAACCTATTAAGGAATTGTTGTGGGAGAATTTTCTCAATTCCTCCGAATAAGTTCCACCATTCATAAAACCATCGGGGAATGGTAGCCTTAGTAACATTCGAACAATACTTTACGAACCAAGTGTGTCTTGGCCTCAAATAAAGAAAGTTCATCCAGGCAGCCTTATAATCATACCAATTATAGGTCTGGGGTTTGTGAACCATTGTCAATGCAATAGGAGTATGTAGATGATCCGCAACCCATTCAAAAGGGTCCCAGATTTTCTTGATGGTGAATCTTGAATATTGGATATAGTTATTAGCATCTCTAGAATGCTCAATTTCTATAGAGTCTGTATCTATAAGAATTGCTTCATAGAATCTCCTGGTTTTCAATGGATTTTCAGTATCCACATAATTGAAATCTGTGTAACAAGGTTTAATTAAGGTACCTATGTCAATACTTTCGTATTCTTTGTTGAGTGCCATTAAAGGCAACGCCTGTGAGATAACGAATTCAAAAGATTCTTCTTTTGGAATAGTCTTGATAGGGATTGTTTTGGTTAACTCTGGGTTAACAGCTTGAGCAAAGGACTCGGGTGTCTTCATAGCATAACTTGCTTTGGTTTGGATAGAACTGGAAGATGCTTCTTGAGCTTCGGGTTTTGTTGGCCTGAGATTGATCATCTTTGGTTGGGGTGGACAAAGAAGCTTTGGAAGCTTTGGTTGAGGAGGGCAAGGTAATCTTGGGAAATCAGCTAATGCTGAGAATTTGTTTTGAAATGCTAGCTCTGGCCTTAATGAAGGTTCGGCTTTTGCTGGTGTGAGTGGAGGAGGAACAAATGGTCTAGCCATTTTTGCTCTGGGGAGGTTGTTATCTCCTTTAGAAGGAGTGATTGGTCTAAACGGCCTCATGTTTACCCTGCAAAAATTCACGGGTTAGGAAATCAGGTAGAGAATTGTTTTCTCCTTTAATAAATTCAATTTCAAAATCAAAGCTAGATAGTAGAGCTTGCCATCTAGCAAAGATTTGTTTTGAAACAAGATTTTTGACATCTTTTTGCAAAATTTCTTTGGCAGATTTACAATCTACTCTTAACAAAAATTCTTTATTAATAAGATCATCTTGGAATTTTGTGATACATAGCACGATAGATAAAACTTCTTTTTTGACAGTAGAATAGTTTTTTTGTGCAGAATTCCAGATTCCAGATGTGAAACGAACTAATTGCTCTGTAGATTCAGGATCTACTTTTTGTTTAAGAATTCCTCCATAACCTGCATCAGATGCGTCAGTTTCAACAATCATAAAGGCATCAGGGCTAGGGATTCCTAGACAAGGGATAGTTTGTACAAGAGCTTTGACTTGGATGACTGCTTGAGTTTGCTCAGAACTCCAGGGGACAGGATTTTTCCTTAGTCTCTTATACAAAGGTTCACAAGTTTGTCTGACTTTTGGGATAAAATCAGCTACATAATTAAGACTTCCTAGGAACCTCTGAAGTTGGGTTTTGTCAGGAATTTCGTTCGGAAATTTAGAAGAGAACTCTATGGCTCTGCAAATAGGTTTGTAAGTGCCTTGGTAAAGGTCATGTCCTAAAAACCTAATGGTGGTTTGGAATAATACCATTTTCTTGGCGCTGACAACTAAACCGTTATTTTTAACAACTTTGAAGAAAGTATTGAGATGCTTGAAATGGGAATCAATGTTCTCTGGAAAAATTAACACATCTTCAATGTAGACAATTGACATATAGGAATAATCATTGAATATAGAGTTCATGATATTCTGGAATTCAGAAGGGGCTTTTTTGAGTCCAAAAGGCATAACATTCCATTCATATTGTCCGAATGGGACATTGAAAGCAGTTTTATACTTGTCTTTCTCTGAAATTTGGATTTGCCAAAATCCTGACTTCATATCAAATTTGCTGTAAATATTAGCTTTAAAAGTCCTTTTCAAAAGGTTTCGTTTGTTAGGAATGGGATATCTGATCCATTTTAAAACAGAGTTTAAAGGCTTGTAATTGATTACAAGTCTAGGTGCTCCTCTTTCTTTCTCTGCATTTTTGTTAACGTAGAAAGCAGAGCAACTCCAAGGGGATTTAGAAATCCTAATTATTTTATTTTTCAAAAGAGTATCAATCTCCTTTTTACAAATATCCATCATTTCATGATTCATCTGAATAGGTCTTGCCTTAGTGGAAATGGCCTGTTCATTAAATCCTTCAATGTATGGTAAATCTACAATATGTTTTTTACGTTCCCAAAATGCATTAGGAAAATCAGAACATATTTCTTTTTCAAATTTCTCCTGAAGATTAGCTATTTTAGTAACTATCTCCGGGGTTTTTAAAATCTGTTCGATTTTCTTAACACGAATTTCATCTTTTAAAAAGGTGATATGTTGTGAAAGATTATTAATTCTGAAAACAGTGTTTTCTCTTACAAAATTACTTTCATCTTGTGAAAGGGTTTTAACAAAAGGAAAATGTAAATCTTTTCCAAGAATAGTAGTGGTAATACCATCAAGGTTAGTAAGATAAGGTTTTATCTGAGTGATAAAAGGTATTTGATATCTTCATTGATATCTTCAGTAATAACAAAATCATTTGTTAGACAAATGCCATTATTGCAAATATGGGCTTTAGAAAGCTTATAATTTATTTTCAAAAGTTCTCCTGTAGCGGAGTATAGTTTTGAAGTACTTTTTTGTAAATACTTGGTTGGAACAATACCTTTTACAATGCAATTCCTATCTGCACCACTGTCAAGCAAAGCAATTTTGTTAATAACAAAATGTTTACTAACTACTATTTTTACAGGTATATGATGACTCTGAGGTCTAATGGAAGAAATTACCGTTACTCCTGGTGCTGCAGAAGTAGAAGTTTCATTACCTGTGTTGGTAACAAGAGTTTCAACTAGATGGTCATTATTGATATTGGGGAGATCAATACCAATATTATCATCAAGGTCTTCGTGTGAAGAACTTTGGTTAGACTCAAGGTCGTGGAATGCAACTCCTTTAGGGACTTGACTGGTAAGGATGTCAGTCTCAACAATACAAAGTCGAGATTTAATATTCTTAATTTCTTCTTTAAGACTAGAAACTTCGTGACGAAGATCAGAAATAGAGGGTTCAGAATGGGTTTCTGAACGATTCATGATTTGTTTCATGCTGAAAGGTTCAACTATAGGACGAGCTTTGGGTTTGTCTGTATTAAGAAGAAGATTTTTGAGTTCTAAGAGAAAACGATTCCTAGCCTCATTATCAGTAATGTGTTCGATGACATCAAAGAGAGCTTCTTTTGAATGGTCAGAAAGTACTCGAATATGGGGTGTACTATCGCACGTACAAAAAGCTTCAGTGCAAGTGCAATCTTTTCCTGATTGGCTTACATCTGAATCATAATCAAGATCAATGTCATCGTCGTCACTGTATTCATCAGATGTACCTGAAGATTCAGAAAATGGTTCGTCAAGAATAGCAAGAAGCTTACCTTTGGTTTCTTCATCAATATTAAGAAGATTGATTTTCTTCTTCTTGGTCTTGGAACGACATTCATTGGCTTTATGACCAGTCTTGCCACAAGTCCAACATACATCTACTTTAGCATCATTTGGTCTCTTGGACCTAGACTTCTTTTTCCTAGGTTTGGTAGAATCATCTCTTCTTCGAGGTTTCCTCCTATGGGATTTTTCCTTTTTGTCTTTTTGGATTTTATCAGGTGGAGTGATAAAACCAAAATCCCTGCAGAAACTTCCAAGTTCCTCTCTAGATGAAGATTGTTCTTTCTTGAGTTGGTGTTTGAGCTTAATATCTGTGCAAAGCTCAAGGGCTACAATATTAATGGTGCTTACCAAATCCCCATAAGTAAGGTTACCGTAAGGAATATTGCCATTATTACGGTCTTGGATTTTTGTCCTTACTTTGTCTGCAAAGAGAGGGGGTAAACCACTGATAAAGCGTTCTTTCCAGAAATCCAAATTGCAATCTGGGCGAATCATGACCTTACTGAGAAAGGCATGTTTGTAATGGATAAATTTGTCTAAGTTTGGACAACTTAGATTGTTTAGAATCTGAAGACTCCTGTCTTGGAACAATTTTGGTTCTCCAATAAAGTGCTTGGCAATGTGGTAAAGTAAGGTAGCACAAGCATCTTCTCTTGTAACAGTAGAAGTGGATGGTGTATTACCTTCCATTTTTACAACTGTCTCTGTTGCTGTGGCATTAACAATGAGTTGCTTGATCTCATCAGTGCAATAATTATCCCACCAATGTTTCAACATTCCTGTGAAACCTGCAATGACCATATTAGCAGCATCTCTATCTGCTGACCCACGCATTTTATATGCAGTAATAGCAACACCCATTTCATGGAGTTTATTGTAAACTTGATGCTCAGCTAGGCCATCAATATTCCATTCAGTGATGCTTCTTCCTTCGTGAGAGGAAGTGGATAAGAAGGCATTTTCTTCATACTGTAGGTCTGGAAAAGATGGTTTGTCATGGTAGTTTTTCATATTGTGAAAACGACTACTGGCAAGTTTTTGGAGAAGATTGGTTTCTTCATGGAGGGTGGAAACCTTTTTTGATGTTTTATCCTCTTTTACAGAGATGTTGAAATTGTTGATTTGTGCATTGATTTTTTCAATGATGTTTCCGGTTACTTCAAAAGTATCAGAAAGCTTTGGGAATTTTTCTTTGGAGAATTCAGGGATTTTGAATCCTGGGTAGGTTTCAATGTTATGGTTAGAAGAAGTAGAAGTCGGGGTTGGTCTACCGCTAAGGTTAGGCTTAGTATTTTCTATCTGCCTAGAGATAATGTGAAGGATTTGGTTTGAGTAATTGTTTTGTTCAACTACTCGGTCAATATCTGCAGTTGTGAGTATTGCACCCGTCTTATCACTTTTCTCTTTGAAAGGAAAAGCTTTGATTACAGTACCTGCGATAGGGATATTAATTCCTTCTAGAGGAGGAGTAACAGATTCAACTACTTTGTTAGAAGCAGTGTACCATTTGTTAATAATAACTTGTAATGACTCAACACAATTTTCAATTCTTCCAGTCATTTCAAACCATTTGAAGAATTCGATTTCACAACCAATTCTTCTCATGTCTTTTATCCATAAATCTCTAAAGGACTCTCTTTGCTTAAGAGTGTAAGAAGAAACATACCATTTTCTCTTTACCTGATTGTCAGGATGAGTCCATTGTTCTTGGAGGATGTCTGGGTCGGGTTCAAAGGTTTTATTTACTTTGAGCATTCCTAGCCAAGACGGCTTTTCCCTGGGAGGTTCCATCTCACTTGCAGTCGGACTACCTAGAATATCTTGGTAAAATACTTTGGGTATATTTCCTGAAAAGTCTACTCCTGTGACTTTACCTTTACTGTTGTCAGCAACAGAAATGATTTCATCATCATCTACTTCCTCCGGGGTTTTTGAAGAAGAAGGTGGCCTGGGAACGGGCCTTGAGGGGCACGAAGTAGAAGGGGACCAGGATGACCTTCGATTAGAAGAAGATCTTCTTGCTGGGTTGTCTAAGAATTTGAGTTCTATAGACCCATCTGGAAACTGAATAACTCTTTCGATCTGAGATCGTTCAGAGTGTGAAGCAAAGGGTTGGGCTATGTTTTCAAATCGCCAATCGTTACTGGAGAGTATATCTTTCCATTGTAAAGTACGGGGAACAAAGATAGAACTATGTTCATGGTTGGCTTCCATAAGCATGGTCTCACCCCTGATACTCGTATGACGAGCTTTAGGAGCAAGGTGGGTTTTCATGAGACGATAGTAAACTCGGTAAATAATAGCTATTTCACGAGTATTGATTTTGCTGTTCAAGTTTTTGGTTTTGACATTGAGGGTCAAAGAATCCATGACATTAGGATCATTAATGTCTACAGAGAAGTTAGGATAACAATTAAAGTAAACTGGCCCATCAACAAGATTACTCTGCAAAACTCCTAACATAGAATCATCAAAATTCAAAAATCTGCCATCTCTAAGGATGACACAAACAGGAATATCAAGGCCTTTTCTAAAGAGAGGCTTAACAGCAACTTGCACTAAACCAATATGCAAATAATTGTAATCAGATATATAACGATTTATATCATTATCTTTTAGGAGACGAATAATTTCTAAAGAATTATTAATAGCAATAGTAGATTCACAAGTTTTAATATTGCGACGAGTAAGATAGCTAAAATTACCTAAATGGTAAATCTTTTTAAAAGGTTCTTCTGGTATACTCCAGTTTTCTAAATCATTTTCTAATCTAGCAATCTTTGTAGATTGTGAAGATAAGTTTATGCTATTTAAAATAGTTTGGTTATTTTCCATAAGATTTAAAAATACTGTCTAATGGACTTACAGAACAAAAATTATTTTAATAAGTATAGAAATAATAAACAACATGCTAGCAGGTAGATAAAGAATATTAAAATACATATCAAAGATCCAAATAGAGTTTCTAAGGGAGGTTCTCTTGGTTTTACAACAGTTCTTTTCCTAGAGTCATCTTAGCTACGGGACCACCATCAAACAGGTCTAAACGCCCTCTTAGCTACAGCGACCTTACAGAATACGGCTGACCAACGTATGCTCCGGATATTAATCGGATACCTCATACACATAGGAAAGAACGAATACCTCACACCAAGTATAGAAATAGTATATAGGAACATAATAAGTATAGTAATAGACAATATATACGAACAGCATACCGGAAATTATTAAAGTACTATATTAAATAACTTTGCCATGCCTTAGACAGTATATGTATTTAGCTGCTCATACTAAATACGTATACTACCCTACTCTTACTTTAGCCAGTTTTTCCTGGTTTGTCATTCAGAGATGAGCGATTGGTAAATTGGTATCTATTGTAGCAACCTGTTCCCGTCGTTATAGAAAAGCCAATGGGGAAAGAATTTGGGCCTGAAAACTTTTGAGTAGTGATTTGAAAATTCCTAGCCTAGTCCAAATTTGGATGAAATCTGAGTCATGTGAGATCTAGGGAAATATGGTAGTAAATGTGAGATTTAATAATGAATTTGATTACATGAGTAGATACCTAAGATGTTAAGGAGCCCGTACGACTTTACGAAATTGAATTCAGGTGAGTGGAACTCCCAAAACTGATCTTAGCGTGAAAGAGTAGTCTTTGGTTGAAAGTATGTTGAGAAATGGGGGTTTAGGACTCAATTTCCGACTCTCTATCTCCGTGTAAGGCACATGGGCAGGATTATTCCCTCCAAGGCGGGGTTGTTGTGGCAGGTAGGGTCCCGCTACGGCGGGCCGACTTAAGTTGGGATTAAAACCCAAAAATGTTATTTTCTGCATGTTTCGTTCTTAAGAGCTAAGAGACGACCCAGGGATATTACTTTAAGGTTTTCCAGCTTTTCTAGAACTAAAGGTAAGGATTTTACTCTACTAATCCATTTTCCGATCCGTATAATTTAGATTGTTGGGTAATTATTACAGGGGGAAGGTTTTGATCTAAAGTTAATAGTGGAAAAAGCCTTAAATTGGGGATTGAGATCATGGGTTGGTCTTGGGTTATTGGGTTTTCTATAATCCGGATAATTAGACCTTTAATTATTGATCCTTGCGTATATTAATTGTTTGTGGACCTAGAACAAGCGGAAATATTCTGGAAAGGGAAGATTCAAGTTCCTCAGGGAGATTCAAGCTTGGTTTCGAGGTAGGTGATTGTTTGATTTCATGTTTGCGTGATGTATGTTGGTAATTGCTTCATTGTAAAGCATGTACGTATATGAATGAAGCCTTGTTGATCAAACCTAATGAAATAAGTATGAATGAACAAATGTATGCCATGATTCAACACTTGATTGTATGATTATGAGTATGTACATATGAGTGTGATTGTGATTGTGGTTGTGTTGAATGGATCGGGGTCACGTTTCGACACACTAACTGGGATCGGGTGTCACGTTCCGACACTTATAATGGAGCGGGTGTCACGTTTCGACACACTAATTGGGATCGGGTGTCACGTTTTGGCACTCTAACAGTTTGGGTATAGGTTTCATAAGAGGGCCATTGAATTGTGATATCTACTTGTTATTGAGAATGTGTAATTGTACATTGCTCCTGAAATGATAACCAATGTGTATATATGTTCTGTACATGTCATGTTTATTATGTTGTGACTGCTTATATATGTTTTTCTTATTGGAATAGCCTCGTGATCCTACCAGTACACTGTGGTTGTGTAATGATACTACACTTGCTCGTTCTTTGTTGAGTACATGGCATCTTCAGGCGGCTACTAAGAGACCTCACCTAGGAGATCAATGATCGAGACCAAATTCAAGGGTGAGCTAGTTCTTCCAGGCTGCCATGAGTTCTTTTTTTGCTTAGTCCATTTTCTTCGGACTTAGATTAGTAATTTAGATATTCGTTTGCTTAATTTCGGGGTTGTCCCCCTTTTTGTAGACTTGTTGAACTTTATAGTTTTGGTACATTGGCTTTAAGTAACTAGCCGTTGTTTCGTCAAATGTTTGGTAATGGTTTATCAAACTTTCGGAGTTTATGGGAACTCTAGTTTATTTATGCATTTAAACCTGCTTCCGTTTCTTTAAATGCCTTAATTTTTGTAAAATCTATTAGACGGGTTGTAGTAATGGTTCTCCCACTGGAGGGTTACTGTGGGTGCCAATCACGATGGTCTGGGTCATGACAAAGTTAGTATTAGATCCCTAGGTTAGTTGATCTCAATGTACCAAAATGAGTCTAATAGAGTATTGTGGAACGGTATAGAGACATCTATACTTTTCTTCGAGAGGCTATAGAACTTTAGGAAATCTCTATTTATTATCTTGTTTCCTTTCGTGCTATAACTTGATTCCAATTGGTATTTGGTGATCCAAATTGGTATCTAATCTCCTTCACACTTTTGTCCGTAGATGGTTAACATTATTTTCAACGACGTCAGGCCCGTAGCTCCCATCAATGAGTCCATTGAGGATTCTGCAACAAGAGGCCTTGTCGAGGCAGGGGTTGAGGAAGAGCAAGGGGTAGAAGCCGAGAAAGGGTAGCACCCGCTAGGAGTGGAGCCCCGGTTGAGAATGCTTCCAGAAATGAGGTTCCTCCTGCGCATCATGAAAAGCTAGAGAAGAATGTGTAGGTTGAGAATGAGGAGGATGTTGGACAAGAGGAAGAGGTGCAGGCTGAGACTACATGTATTCCTCCCTTAGACCTATTGTTGGCTCAACAGATTATGACTTTTCTAAAAGGATTGGTTGGTCCTGGAGTTCTTCAATCAGTTCAAGCAACTCAAACTCCCGCCAACTCCTCTATTGCTGTCACCGTTCCAAAGGTGGGTGGAAATGTAGGCACTGATGTCTTTTTCAGTCCCCTATTGGGTCCGATGATGACTGGTAATGAGCATGAAATGTTGATTAATTTCTGAAATTAGAGCCGCCTGTGTTCCATGGTTCTGAGAGTGAGGACGCCTATGAGTTCATCTGGGATTGTTATGAGAGGCTGCATAAGTTGGGTATTGTCCATCAACATGGAGTAGAGTTTGTGACTTTCCAGCTTTAGGGTGAGGCTAAGTAGTGGTGGAGAGCATATGTGGAATGCAGATCGTCAGCTTAGCCCCCACTCACCTGGACACAGTTTCATGCTTTGTTTTTAGAAAAGTATGTTCCCCGGACTTTGAGAGATCGTAAGAAGGATGAGTTCGTGGCTTTAGAGCAAGGTGGTATGACCGTATCTACTTATGAGGCTAAGTTTCATGCCTTGTCTAGGTATGCTACTCAATTGGTGACTACAGAGGATGAGAGGATTCAACTATTTGTCAAAGGATTGAACCCTGAACTTCAGGTATTGTCTGTTCACATGACTTCTACACAAAAAAGCTTCAATGAGGTGACCAATTTTGTGAAGAAAGTAGAGGGAGTTAGACGTGATGGGCAGGCTAAGGCTTTGACAAAGAAAGCCAAGAGCACAAGTAACTTTCAGGGTTCTTACTCCAGAGGTTCAGATAGGTCAACGCTTGGAGCCCGACCAATTCAGTCGATTATGCCATCTTCTACAAGTAGTAACTTGGGAACTCCATAATAGAATTTTATTCAGGATAACCAGGAGCTACGTCTTCGGCTAGTGGCAGATCGTCTTTTGATCGTACTTGCTATAATTGTGGGAAACCTGGGCATAAGAGGAAATATTGTCCCAAACCGCGCTGTTGGATCCCGCGCAACAACAGACTAGAGCAGTGGTACCCACATGTAACTGTAATAATGGTAGATGACATTCACAAAGTGGGCGAGGGAGAAATCAATAAGGCCGTGAAGGTCAGGCTAATCGTAATACATGCAGAGGAGAAGTGCAACCAGGTAAGGAGGTTATCCGTCAAGATGACATGGCTCAGTTTTATACCTTTCCGGGTAAGACTGAGGCGGAGACATCTGATGCAGTGATCACAGGTACTACTCTTGTATGTGACCGAATGGCTAATGTGTTGTTTGGTCCGGGTTCTACTTTTTCATACGTGTCAGTTCAGTTTGCCATGGGATTTGATGCAGTTTGTGATGTACTTGATGCCCCTATCCATGTTTCTACCCTAGTTGGAGAGTCTGTCATAGTCACCCATGTTTATCGTGCTTGTTTTGTTATGTTTATGGGTTTCCAAACTTGGGTTGATCGGGTTATGTTGGATATGACTGACTTTGATATAATCTAAGACATGACTTGGTTGTACCCCTATTATGCTGTGTTAAATTGTAATACTAAGTCTGTGACTCTAGAGATTCCGGGTAGAGAAAAGTTAGAGTCGGAAGGGGTTTATAAGCCTAAGACAATTAAGGTAATATCCTCTATTCGATCTAGGAAACTGGTGGGGAAGGGATGTTTGACATATTTGGCTAATATTCGGGATATTGAGGTTGAGTTTCGCTCTATTGAGTCTATGCCTATGGTGTCAGAATTTAGAGAAGTGTTTCCTACTAATTTGTCTGGTATGCCTCCAGATAGAAATATAGATTTCTGCATTGATTTGGAACCTGGTACCCGCCCCATCTCCATTCCTCCTTATCGTATGGCTCCGACGGAGTTAATAGAGCTTAAGGCTCAAATTCAGAAACTTCTTGAAAAAAATTTCATTCGTCCTAGTGCTTTCCCGTGGGGTGCTCCTGTCTTGTTTGTTAAGAATAAAGATGGTAATATGAGGATGTACATAGACTGCCGGTAGTTGAATAGGGTCACCATTCAAAATACGTATCTGTTACCTCAAATAGATGATCCTTTTCACCAGTTGCAAAACACATCAGTTTTTTCTAAGCTTGATCTAAGGTCTGGCTACCATCAGTTAAAGATTAGGCCTGAGGATATACCAAAGACGACATTTAGCACCCTTTATGGGCACTATGAGTTTCTAGTGAAGTCATTTGGGTTGACAAATGCGCCTGCATCTTTCATGAGTTTGATGAATGGCATGTTAAAGCCATTCCTGGATTCGTACGTTATTGTTTTCATTAATGACATTTTGGTTTATTCAAAGAGTAAGGAAGAGCATGCCGACCATCTTCGTATTCTTCTGGGTGTTCTTGGGAGACAAAAGTTGTATGCTAAATTCTCTAAGTGTGAGTCCTGGTTGACTTCATTTGCCTTTTTAGGGCATGTAGTTTCAAGGGAAGGGGTAATGGTAGATCCCCAAAAGATCGAAGCAGTCAAGAATTGGGTCCTGCCTAGCTCTGTGACTGAAGTTAGAAGCTTTGTGGGGATTGCCAACTACTATCATCGGTTTGTGAAGAATTTTGCAACGTTGACCAAAAAAGAGGAACATTTCAAATGGACTGACAAGTGTGAAGAGAACGTTCCAAAGCTCAAGACTCTTCTAACCCAAACACCTATTTTGGCACTACCGGTCGAAGGTAAAGATTTTATTATTTTATTGTGACGCTTCATATTCGGGTTTGGGTGATGTGTTGATGTAGGATAAGAATGTTATAGCTTATGCATCCCGGCAGCTGAAGGTGTATGAGAGAAATTACCCAACATATGATTTGGAGTTGGCAGCGGTAGTGTTTGCTCTTAAGATCTGGCGGCATTACCTTTATGGTGTCAAGTGTGAGGTATTTACTGACCACCTTAGCCTACATCATGTATTCACTCAAAAAGACCTATGTATGAGACAACGAAGGTGGGTGGAGTTACTTAAGGATTATGATGTGACCATTCAGTATCATCCGGGTAAGGCTAACGTGGTGGCAGACGCATTAAGCCGTAGGGAGGTGAGTATGGGTAGTCTAGCTTGCCTGACTTTATCCAAGCGACCTCTGGCGAAGGAAATTCAAACCTTAGAATCTAAGTTCATGCAGTTGGCATCTTAGAAAAAGGTGGGGTGTTAGCTAGCATTGAGGTTAGGGCCATATTCATTGAGGAGATCAAGGCCAAACAGTTTAAGGATGACTATTTGAATGAGCTCAAAGAAGACAGTGTCTGGCAAGGCACAAGATACAACTCTTAGTGCGGGGTGTGTGCTCAGTTTTAAAGAAAGGACTTGTGTTGCTCGAGTAGATGAATCGATTTAGAAATTATTGACAGAGTCTCATGGTTCGCGGTATTTTATTCATCTGGGTTTGACCAAGATGTATCGAGATTTGAAGCTACTTAATTGGTGGCCTGACATGAAGAAAGACATAACTTAGTTTGTGGCTAAGTGCCAAAACTGCCAACAAGTAAAGTATGAGCATCAAAGACCTACAGGTTTGCTTCAGAGAATGGCAATTCCGGAATGGAAGTGGGAAAGAATAGCCATGAACTTTGTGGTTGGTCTCCCCAAGACATTGGGAAAGTTTGAATCTATTTGGGTAGTGGTTGATAGATTGACTAAGTCAACCCATTTTATTCCAAAATATATTATAATGTTCAACACTTGGCTAAGGTTTATATGAAGGAGATAATCAGGCTGCTCGGGGTACCCCTTTCTATCATCTCAATCTGTGGTACGCAGTTCACATCCAAGTTTTGGAGAAAATTACATGATGAATTGGGCACTCAACTCACCTTTAGCACAACCTTTCATCCGCAAACGGATGGGCAGTCAGAGATGATTATTCAAGTCTTAGAAGACATGTTGAGGGAATGTGTGATTGACTTTGGAGGACATTGGGATAAGTTCCTACCGTTGTGTGAGTTCTCCTATAATAACAGTTGCCACTCTAACATTAACATGGTACCGTTCGAGGCATTCTATGGGAGGGGCTATAGATCACCCATATGATGGTTTGAGGTTGGAGATGTGAAACCTTTGGGGGTTGACTTGGTGAAGGATGCTCAGGATAAGGTAAGAGGCATCAAAGCTAAGCTCCTAGCAGCCCAAAGTCGACAGAAGAAGTATGCAGACCATAAGGTAAGAGACATGGTATTTCAGATCGGTGAGAAAGTTCTTCTTAAAGTGTCACCCATGAAAGGGGTGATGATATTTGGCAAGAAGGGCAAGCTTAGTCCTTGATACATTGGTCCATTTGAGATTCTTGACTGTGTAGGGCCAATAAATTATAGATTGGTTTTACCAGCTATCTTATCTGGAGTTCATCCAGTGTTTCATGTGTCCATGTTGAAGAAGTCTCAAGGGGACGGAGATTACATCATAAAGTAGGACTCAGTGTTGTTAGACAAAGACCTTTAGTATGATGAGGAACCGTTTGGAATTCTTAATTGTGATGTCCGAAAGCTGAGGACCAAAGAGATTAAGTTCGTGAAAGTTCAATGGAAGCATCGTTCAGTTGAGGAAGCTACTTGGGAAACCGAGAAGGACACGCGATACAAGTATCCCAGTTGTTCGACGATTGAGGTACTACCCTACTCTTACTTTAGCCAGTTTTTCCTAGTTTGTCACTCGGGGATGAAGGATGTGTAAATTGATATCTATTGTAACGACATGTTCCCGTTGTTATTGAAAAGCCAATGGGGAAAGAATTTGGGTCCCAAAACTTGTGAGTAGTCATTTGAAAATTCCTAGCCTAGTCCAAATTTGGATGAAATCTAAGTCATGCGAGGTCTAGGGAAATCTGATAATGAATGAGAGATTTAATAATGAATTTGATTACATAAGTAGATAGCTAAGACGTAAAGGAACTCGTATGACTTTACGGAATCAAATTCGGGTAAGTGGAACTCCTAAAACTAATCTTAGTATGAAATGGTAGTCTTTGAACGTCATGGGTTGAAGGCGTGTTGTCAAATGGGGGTTTGGGAATCAATTTCTGACTTTCTGTCTCCGTGTAAAGCGCTGGGGTGGGATTATTCCCACGAGAGTGGGGCCACTAAGGCGGGTTGGGTCTCGCTACAGCGGGCCAGTCGTGACTTAAGTGGGGATTAAACCCCAAAATGTTATTTTCTGCAAGTTTTGTTCTTGAGAGCTAAGGGACGACCCTAGGATATTTCTTGAAGGTTTCCACCTCTTCTAGCACTAAATGTAAGGATTTTACTCCCCTAATCCATTTTTCAATCCGTAGAATTTAGATTCTTAGGTAATTATTACTGGCGGGGAGGTTTTGATCTGAAGTTAATGGTGGAAAAAACCCTAAATTGGGTAATGGGATCATGGGTTAGTCTTGGGTTATTGGGTTTGCTATAATTCGGATAACTAGACCTTAAATTATTGATCCTTGCGTCTATTAATTGTTTGTAGACCTAGAATAAGCTGAAAGAATCTGGAAGGGGAAGATTCAAGTGCCTTAGGGGGCTTCAAGCTTGGTTTCGAAGTAGATGATGGTTTGATTTCATGTTTGGGTGATGTATGTTGGTAATTGCTTCATTGTAATGCATGTATGTATGTGAATGAAGCCTTGTTAATCAAACCTAATGAAATGAGTATGAATGAACAAATGTATGCTATGATTCAAAACTTGATTGTATGATTATGAATATGTATATATGAGTGTGATAGTGATTATGTTGTATTGAATGGATCGGGTGTCACGTTCCGACACACCCCAAAACAGAGGGAGTAAGTGGCACTTGATACCCTATAAGATCGAGTTACCCACTAAAACATACTAGCTAACCAAACTATGAAGCAAAAAGATTGGGAAACACAACCTCTAAAAAGTGAAGCCTGGACCTTGAAGGTCATAACCTGAATGAGAATAAACCATACAAACAATGGTAGACAAGCCAAAAAAAATAAAGATGTACTATCTAGTCGATAAGGCCTCAACCGAAGACATACCTACTTACACACATATATATACATGCCAAGATATGGGTTGGAGATTGAAATATACAAAAGAAAACCTAGAATATTGTGTCCACAATAGCCTCAATGAGTGATATAAGCATTGTCGGGACAAGTCCCCGACTATACCCAAACTGTACAACAAAAGTAAACATCCTCTAATACCCCCAGATAAGATGGAGCTTACCAACTCACAGCTGAACCTGAATCCTAGCGGGTGGGTCAATTAGAGTCCCTGCATGTACCTGCTCACACGAACCAAAAAGTAGCGTTCCCAGGCAAAGGGACTTCAGTACGAATAAAAATGTACTGGTATGTAAAGTGGAAAGTAGAATCATAAATATTTACTGTAAAAAGGTAATAGAGATACCACCTGAAACAGAAACTCAAATAATCTTCATGGCTGACATTTAGCTTCCTACTATTTAAATATGCATGGTATACTCATATAATCGTATGTCGTGAATACATATATATAGATGAAAATGCATGACATACCCAACCAAATGCTAGCAATGGTGGTGCCTTCCTGAAGCGAACTGACATCACATTCGCCAACTTGTGGCCATCTGTGTCTCATACATATAATTATAGGCAATAGCCCCCATACCTCCCGATTATAGCTCGGGAGTAGAATGCATAGCATGTCATGTCATGGATTTATAATACCTATATGTTACTGTTGTCATGTTGCCAATCTTGGCCCGTTTGTAGTCTTGTTCTCATAACCCCATATCACTTTCGTATAACATGTAACCATCTCATGGAACCTCATATGTTCTTCCAAATAAGCTTGAAAAGTTAACTCAAATTTTAGAAATATAACCTAACCCTGCATATATTCATAACAAGTTTAAGGTTATTTACTTAGTTCCTAACTTGATTCCTAGATAATTTATAAAAAAAGTATTTCAAAAACCAAGTGTTCTAATAGTTTAAACATTTAAGTTATATTAGAGAGTTTTGAAGATCGTGAGTTACTTAACTTTAGTGGGGAAAGAGCGGTGGTTACAAGTAATAAGGGTCTCCCGTGATATTTTAAGTAACATCACCCAAAAGATGAATAAGAATTCATACATGCGGACATATAATCAAGGAAACCAATAAAATGACATGTATATGTCGAATACTCTATTTATCCGAACGAGTGGAATATCAAAGTAATAGAATCACGAAAATAATTCAGTTGAGATCCCAATACCTTTAATTGAAGGTCTTTCTAGCAAGAGAATAGCAAAATATTACATTCGACGTTTTAGGAATTTCCCAGGAGTGGTGCTAAAATAAGGGAAGAAGCTTAGCCTTTACATACCTTTCCAATGAACGCTCGAATGGTCGTAGCTTTTTAACGAAAGTTATTCCTTACGTCTAAGCTTTGCAAACACTATATATACACAGCTGCTACGCACCTATAAACAATTCATAATTGATCTTAAATCGGCAGATTTGCCGTATGGCCCCAACTTGACGAAAAGTCCGTAGAATTTTTTTAAAACAATCATAAAAGACTCTCGAGATGATTACCTTAGATAACCAAGTGTAAACCTTGAAGAAACACCAATAACTACAAATTTATATCTTCAAAAACTAGCTCCAAATGCAACTAATAGAATGGGAAAACGATTGCCACATGTAGAGATCACGTTTCTAGGCACGGGGGCAACCTTTAATGGTAGAAACCGTCAAAAACTAACCTTCATCATTCAAGAACTCCATTAGAACCATCTCTTAAGCTTTGTTTCTGGTTACAGAGTGAAAATAAATGTTTTTGTGGCTTAAAACGTTGTGTAAGCCGACATACCACATTTATTGACCCAACCCGGATCGTGACCCTGATTTTGCCCAAGCAGTCCACAGTAAAACCCTCATAACTTTTTACTTTGATGTTGGTTGGATATGGGGTTTTATGCATTGCAAAGTAGACTCGTAGGCCTTCGATTTGATGGGTCATAGGCCTTCTAACTCTTTATATATTGGGATAAAACATTCAAGACATTTGACCCAAAGTTAAGAAAATATTACTAGAGAAACTTCGATAACTTTTGCCGACCTTAGTTTCGCTAATTTTCTTGACTTCAAAACTTAACATACGACCCTTGTGCTATTATAATACCTCATACCACACTATTCGGAGAATGTTGTACACTCATAGGCTTATCCAAATGGTATGGGACAATTTAAACCTTTCAAACGGACGAAGTTCTACCCGAGCCATTTCTTTAGTCATCAACTTTGTTTGAGGGGTCCCTTTGACCTAAAACTTTAGTTTAGTTCCTTGATATTGCCACCTATTTGCAATCTTAATCTCCAATGTATGATGCAAATTCATATACACCTCATATAACCATGGTATACTACGCCACATATATTATGCAAGAATAGAGAAAAAGTACGGGAGCTTACATTCTCCCCCCTTATGAACATTTGCCCGCGAATGGATCTAGATAATTTCTTGGTTGTGTTTTTATTTTTTCTCATAAGACTTTATTTGCGAGTGTATATTTGTTACAGTCGCAAACCTAAAGTCAAATTCTAAAAATTTTAACTACTAAGCTTTGCATAACTATCTCGTAAGAAGACATATAAACTGCACCTTCAAGATACGTAAAATCTAATTAAGTCGTTGTGAAGAAATAATTGCCAATTATCGAAATGTGACTCACCTTAAGTAGTTAACAATTGGGGGTACTCCTTCCTCATTTCCTCTTCCACTTCCCAAGTCATTTCTTCGACGTTGTTATTTCTCCATAACACTTTCACAAAAGCTACATCTTTAGTTCGAAGCTTTCTTACTTGCCGATCTAAAATCGCTATTGGTACCTCTGCATAAGATAAATCTTTAGCGATTCGAATATTTTCAATGGGCATAATACGTGAAGGATCTCCAATGCACTTCTGCAACATAGAAACATGAAATATAGGATGGATTGCTTCTAATTCTGAAGTCAAATCAAGATTGTATGCCACCATATCGATCTTTCGAATAATCTTATATGATCCAAGAGCTTCCCTTTATTTCCAAATCGCATGATGCCCTTCATATGCGATACTTTCAGGAAAACCCAATCTTATACATCAAACTCTAAGTTCCATCAGCGAGTATATGCATAAGACTTCTGCCGACACTATGTTGTATGAAGCCGATATCTAATAAGCTTCAACTTTTGAATCGCCTCTTGTACTGGATTGGGACCTAGCAAATCTGCTTCCCCGAGCTCAAACCAATCGATCATGGACCTACACTTCTGCCCGTATAGCGCTTCATAAGGGGCTATCTGAATACTAGCTTGAAAGTTGTTATTATAAGCGAACTCGATAAGAGGTATATGTTGATCCCAACTTCCTTTAAAATCCAGCACACAAGCACGTAACATATATTCAGCCGTATGAATAGTACGTTTTGCATGTCCATCAGTTTTTGGATGAAAAACGGTGCTAAGGTTTACTTGAGTGCCTAGACCCTTCTGAAATGATCTCTAAAAATGTGATGTAAATTGAGCTCCTCGAGCTGAGATAATAGATAATTGAACTCCATAAAGGCAAACAATCTCCTGAATGTAAAGCGTGGCATAATCTTCAACTGAATATGTCGTCCTAATTGGAAAGAATGAGCAGATTTTGTCAGCCTATCGATAATTACCCAAATGGAATCAAACGTTCGTGGAGTGCGAGGCAAACCAGTGATGAAGTCCATATTTATCATATCCCATTTCCATAATGGAAGCTCAATATATTAGGTTAGGCCTCTAAGCCTCTGATGCTCTACTTTAACTTGTTGACAATTGGGACATTTAGCTACCATCTCCGTTATATATATTTTCATGCCCTTCCACCTATTAATCTGCCAAAGGTCCCCGATACATCTTTGTTGCTCTAGGGTGAGCTGCATATCTAGAATAATGGGTCTCTAAAAGAATCTTTGTACGGAGCTCTCCAACTGCCAGTACACATAAGCGACCCTGGTATCTAAGGACTCCATTTCCAGTTAGCTCAAATAAATGTTGTTGCTGCTGTGGAATCTTTTCCCTTAATTTCCTATGCTCAGGATCTTCATGTTGCCGCATTTTCACTTCAGCCACAAAGGAAGATTCTGCCATAACAACACCTCTGCCTCCTGCATCTACCAAGCGTACTTGCAAATTAACTAGCTGGCATAGGTCTTTAGTAATTCCAGCCTTATCAACTTCAACATGACTTAGAATACCTATGAACTTCTAACTGAGTGCATCAACAACAACATTAGCTTTGCTGGGATGCTATAAAATGTCAACATCGTAGTCTTTAATAATTCTAGCCATATCATTTGTCGTAGGTTCAACTCCCTCTGCTTAGGTAAGTACTGAAGGCTCTGGTGATCGGTGAAAATATCTGTATGAACCCCGTATAGGTAATGTCGCCAATTTTTTAGAGCAAAAACAACTGCAGCCAGCTCAAGATCGTGTGTAGGATAATTCTTCTTATGCTTCCACAACTATCTAAAGGTATTTGCAATAACCTTACCATTCTGCATAAGAACACAACCTAGGCCAGTTCTTGAGGCATCACAATAAAAAAAATAGCCCTCATTACCATCTGGAAGAGTTAGGATAGGTGCAGTGGTAAGCCTTTTTTTTAGTTCATCAAAGCTCTGTTCGCATGCCTCGGTCCACTGAAACTTAGTTGCCTTATGTGTCAATTTTGTCAGTGGTGCAGAGATAGAAAAGAATCCCTCCACAAACCTTCGGTAATACCCTGCCAAGACTTAAAAGCTGCGAACCTCTGTTGGATTCAATGGCCTCGGCCAAGTCATCACTTCTTCAATCTTTTGTCCATCAACCTTAATACCCTCACTTGTAATAACATGACCAAGAAAAGCTACTAAAGTAAGCCAAAAATCACATTTAGAGAATTTAGCATATAACCTACAATCTTGGAGAGTCTACAATACAACTCGCAAGTGGTCTGCATGTTCAGCTTTCGGCCGTGAATATATAAGAATGCCATCAATAAACACAATCATAAATTCATCCAAGAATGGTTTGAAGACCCGATTCATAAGATCCATAAAGTCTGTTGGGGCATTTGTAAGCCCGAAAGACATGACAAGGAATTCAAAATTGCCATACCTCGTCCTAAATGTTGTTTTGGGATATCAACTACCCTGACTTGCAGCCGATGGTAACCAGACCGCAAGTCAATCTTGGAAAAGCATTTGGCACCTTGTAACTAGTCAATAAGTCATCAATCCGTGGAAAAGGATATTTATTCTTTATAGTGACTTTATTTAGTTGTCTATAGTCAATACACATCCATAAGGATCTATTTTTCTTTCGAACAAAGAGCACTGGGGCACCCCATGGGAAGTACTTGGCTTGATAAAGCCTTTATCGAGCAAGTCCTTTAGTTGTTCCTTCAATTCTCTTAGCTTTGCAGGTTCCATTCTATAGGGAAGAACCGATATAGGTTGCATATCAGGAAGAATATCTATAGCGAAATCAATTTCCCTTTCTGGGGAATTCCTGGAAGATCATTAGGGAATACCATTGGAAATTCATCCACGATAGGAATTGACTGAAGAGTCATGGGCTCCTTATCAGTATCCGGTACATGAACCATATGGTATATACAACCTTTATCAATCAAATTTCGAGCCCTAAGGTATAAAATAAACTTACCCTTAGGTGTGGTTGCATTACCCTTCCACTCAAGGACTGGCTTACCTGGAAAGTAAAATCTGACTATCTTTGCACGACTATCAATATTAGCATAGCAAGCTGCCAACCAATCCATACCCATGATAACATCAAAATCTAGCATAATCAACTCAACTAAATCAATGGGGTTTGGATGATCATTAATTAACACCGTGCAACCTCGATAGACACGGCTAGCTAAAATAGAGTCGCCAACCGGTGTAGACACCTCATCTGGTTGTGGCAGCAACTCAGATTTCATGTCAATCTTACTGGCAATAAATGGATTAATATATGAAAATGTAGAGCCAGAGTCTATCAATGCGTAAACCTCTTGAGAAGATATCGTCAATATACATGTAACAACATCAAGGGATGCCTCTGCATCCTGTCATCCTGTGAGTGCATAAAAGTTGTTCTGGCCACCGCTCAAACCTGTATCTCCTTCACATCTCCCTCTACCACGACCCTGAGTAGACTGTGGTCCTGGTAGTGGGGCATAAATAAAGGGTGAAAATGTTGTTGTGGATCCTGAAGGCAGAGCTAGATCACCTCTACTCAACCTCGGGCACCGACTAATAAAATGTCTTGTCTGCCCACAATGATAACATTCAGCTGAACCCTATCTACACTGCTCAGTGTGTGGCTTACCGCACTGCGTACATAAATGAGTGGGATGTCTTATCTTTACAGAACAATACTGTCGACGAACCTTAGGTTGGCCTGAGCTATGACTAACTGACTATAACAATCAAGCCGCGGTCCCTGCACCTGTGGTGAGACACTACCTGCTGGTCGAGGTGGATATCGATGGAATGGGGGCTTAAAATCACCATGTGGCTCCCTATAAGACCCTATAGTACGGGCCCTCTTACTCTGCTCAATATCCTTGTGGGTATCACGAATCCGTTTAGAAATGTCCTCTGCATTCTGAGCGGAAGCCTGTATGCTGGAAATATCTACATCATCCGATAGGGCTGCTACCCTACAATCTTTGATATATGATCTGCCAAACCATCAACATAACGATGAACTCTGGCTTTCATGGTACGTACAATATATGGTGCATATCTTGCCAAAGAATTAAACATGTGGCTATAATCCTTCAAACTCATGGTTCCTTGCTTCAGATTGATAAACTGGTAAAGACAGACATCTCAAACTTCCCATGGCAAATAGTGGGCAAGGAACGCCTCAAAGAAGTCCTCCCACTCTGCAAGTGGAGCATCAGGTCCTCTAGATCTCTCTTAGGCCTCATACCAAAGGATGGCTACATCACATAGTCAAAACGAAGCCAATTCCACAGCCTCTGTGACGGAGGCATGCATCACCCTCAATACTCTATATATATGGTCTATAAAGTCCTGGGGATCCTCAGTAGGACTAGATCCTGTAAAATAACGGAGGGTTCAAATAAAGAAACTCCCGTACCTTCGAACTTTCTGACTGGTCTCTGAGTATCTATTCCTGACTCCAGTTGTCACTCATGAATAGAAAACATCCTAGTCAGCAACTGAACTGCCTCTCTCATCCCCTGCTCCCAGTCTTTGGTGTAGGAACGATAGGTATTGGAGGTCCCGTGTCCCTAGCTTCCTCAGGTACCAATGGAACTGGTGAGGCTAAGGTACTACATCTCCTATGGCTTTAATAGGTGCCAGGGAGACTGGTACTAGAGGTACTGGAGATTCACCCTGTGCCTCCGAGGGAAATCTTTGCCCGGTGGGGAATGGCTAGTACCTTCCCTTGGATCCATACCTATCTCTCGATCTGACATATCCAGAGCAAGTGTAGCCAGTTAGATAAGAAACATAAAGCACGATTTAAATTTCAAATGTTCTTATACTTTTGCACTATAGCACGGTCTATCAGTTTAATGAAATGTAACCATTCCTAAATACCATGTAGCCTCTTGATTATAAGTGTGGTGCACAACACACCCATAAACAAAACTGTACTAGACACAACATGTGGACCCCCGGGATATGACCTGATCTGATACCAAGTTTGTCACACCCCGAAATAGAGGGAGTAACTAGCACTAGATACCCTATAAGATCGAGTTACCCATTAAAACATACTAGCTAACCAAACTGTGAGACAAAAAGATTGGGTAGCAAAACCTCTAAAAAGTGAAGCCTGGACCTGAAGGTCATGACCTGAATCAGAATAAACCATACTAACAATGGTAGACAAGCCAAAAAAATAAAGATGTACTATCTAGCCGACGAGGCCACAATCGAAGACATACCTACTTACACACATATATATACATGCCAAGACTATGGGTTGGAGATTGAAACATACAAAAGAAAACCCAGAATATTGTGTCCACAATAGCCTCTATAAGTGACATAAGCATTGTCGGGAGAAGTCCCAGACTATACCCAAACTGTATAACAAAAGTAAACATCCTCTGATAGCCCCAGGATAAGATGGAGCTTTCCAACTCACAGCTGAACCTGAATCCTAGCGGGTGGGTCGATTAGAGTCCTTGCTTGTACCTGCTCGCACGAAACAAAAAGAAACGTCCCATGCAAAGAGACTTCAGTACGAATAAAAATGTACTCGTATGTAAAGTGGAAAGTAGAATAATAAATATTTGTTGTAAAAGGGTAATAAAGATACCACCTGAAACAGAAACTCAAATAATCTCCATGGCTGACATTTGGTCCCCTACTATTTAAATATGTGTGGTATGCTCATATAATCGTATGTCGTGAATACATATATATAGATGCAAATGGATGACATACCCAACCAAATGCTAGCAATGGTGGTGCCTTACGGTAGCGAACCGACATCATACTCACCAACTTGTGGCCATCTGTGTCTCATACATATAAATATAGGCAATAGGCCCTATACCTCCCGACTATTGCCCGGGATTAGAATGCATAGCATGCCATGTCATGGATTTATAACACCTATATATTACTGTTGTCATGTTGCCAATCTTGGCCCGTTTGTAGTCTTGTTCTCATAACCCCATAATTACTTTCGTATAACATGTAACCATCTCATGGAACCTCATATGTTCTTCCAAGTAAGCTTGAAAAGTTAACTCAAATTTTAGAAAGATAACCTAACCCTGCAGATATTCATAACAAGTTTAAGGTTATTTACTTAGTTCCTAACTTGGCAATCTTGGCCCGTTTTAACACCAATGAACGCTCGAATCGCCGTAGCTTCTTCACAAAAGTTGTTCCTTACGTCCTAAGCTTTGCAAACACTATATATACACAACTAGTACGCACCTATAAACAGTTCGTAATTGATCTTAAATCGGCAGGTTTTCCATATGGCCCCAACTTGACGAAATGTCCGTAGAACTTCATAAAAATAATCATAAAGAGTCTCGAGATGATTACCTTAGATAGCCAAGTGTAAACCTTGAAGAAACACCAATAGCTACAAATTTATATCTTCAAAAACTAGCTCCAAACGCAACTAATAGAAGGGGAAAATGATTGCCATGTGTAGAGATCACATTTTAGGCACGGGGGCAAACCTTTAGGGGTAGAAATCATCAAAAACTAACCTTCATCATGCAAGAACTGCATTACAACCATCTCTTAAGCTTTCTTTCTAGTTAGGGAGTGAAAATAAATGTTTTTGTGGCTTAAAACGTTGTGTAAGCTGACATACCACATTTATTGACCCGACCCAGATCGTGACCCGAATTCTGCCCAAGAAGTCCGCAATAAAACCCTTATAACTTTTTACTCCGATGTTGGTTGGATACAGGGTTTTGTACGTTGCAAACTAGACTCGTAGGCCTTCAATTTGATGTGTCATAGTTCTTCTAACTCTTTATATCTTGGGAGAAAACATCCAAGACATTTGACCCGAAATTAAGAAAAAATTACTAGAGAAACTTTGATAACTTTTGCCGACCTTAGTTTTTCTAATTTTCTTGACTCCAAAACTTAACATAAAACCCTTGTACTATTATAGTACCTCATAGCACACTATTATTAGCATGTTTTACACTCATAGGCTTATCCACAAGGTATGGGACAATTTAAACCTTTCAAACGGGTGAACTTCTACCCGAGCCATTTCTTTAATCATGAACTTTGTTTGAGGGATCCCTTTGACCTAAAACTTTAGTTTAGTTCCTTGATATTGCCACCTTATTGCAATCTTAATCTCCAATGTACGATACAAATTCATATACACCTCATATAACCATGTCATACTATGCCACATATATTATGCAAGAATAGAGAAAAAGTACGGGATCTTACAGGTTCTCCCATCGGAGGGTTAGTGTGGGTGCCAATTACGATGGTTTGAGTCATGACAGAAACGCCCCATGAAGTCACCTTCGAACACAACCCCAACTTACAATCGGTGCACCCTTCGCTATACCCTTTTTCCAGTAGTCAAACCAGATCCTACCAACATTCTTTAGTTGGTATGCAAGTAGTTCCACTCGCTCAACATCAGCAACATGCATAACTTTCAAACACTTTTTGGAGTTCCTCTACAAGGTTTTTTGGATCCTCATTGATACTTGAACCAGTGATGCTTAGAAGATTCATCCTTAAGAACTCACAGATCTTTGAAGTATCGGCCACTTCCTGTCGAACCCCTCTATGCTGCCCAACTTGATTGGTCACAGCTTAACTCAACATCCGGATAGCTTCCCGGAACTCAGCATTAGTGACCTCTCCTTGAGGTTGCACTTCTGGTGCATTAGGCACCCCTTGATCCTGTGGTTCAACATTCCTCCTAACGGGACGACCTCTGACAGCTCTTTGTGGAGGCATGATATAAAAGATACGCGCAAACATGAGTTAGAAAGAAACTTTTATAGAGATGAACTCTATCGCACGAAAAGTGTATGAAAGAAGTGAGATAATTCCTAAATGATGCAACCTCCTAATTATAAATGTGGCGCGCTTCACATCGATAATTAGGACTCTGCAGACTCGGCTTCATAGACTCCATAGGACTCTTAAACTCTGTGATGTGATATCAAGTTTGCCACGCCCCAAGCCTACACCCTGGGCGAGACTAGCACTCGAGAACCATTGCTGGCCCCAAGCGAACCCTTGGCATGACTTAACTCTTGGCGGAAGACTTACTCATGATAAAAATACTTTAAAAAGTAAACTGTAACTCAATAGATAACTTAGAATGTTTTAGAAATAAATATTCAACTAGCTAAAGTGGCAAATCAAGTCTCAACATAACAAATGAAAATGAAAAGACTCATGAACTAATAGTGTCTAACTATCTATGAAGCCTTTAATAACTGAGATGGACGTCGAGACAAGATCCAACATCCGAATGAACTATAATGATAAAACAAATAAAAGGGATCCTCCGGAAGCAAGGAGGCTCACCAACAACTCTGAATATCAATTAGATCAACGAAGTGCTGGATGTTGATCCTGGTTACTTGTATCTGCATCATTAAAGATACAGTCAAATGGCATTAGTACATGAAATGTACGAGCATGTGAGGGGAATTCTAAAACAAGACATAAGCTTGAAATGAAATTGAAGAAACTTACCTCGTCTCAACTCAACTCAACTCTTTTCAATATAAAACAGTAACAAAGATGCAGTATAAATAAAAGCTTTAATACATGTAGATAACAACTCACTATATTGAAAAGCACAATAGTAACTTAGTTTTGTATATGAAAAATACAAGTAACTCTGTGGGAGATTCTCTAATCGATAACCATCACTATGAGCTATGTGATGATGCAACGCCTTGCCCACGCTGCTAGAATTGTCTCATACTTTTCTGGGGTATATAACTACTCAACTATGTGGATCCACTAGTCTATGCTAAAAAACATTAAGGAATCATCTAAAAATTATGATCATTTCTACCCATGTTGGCTACTTGGTTTATGGAGACTTTGAGTATGACCCTTTTTACGTCATACACTTGTTGGACAATGAACCTATTCCATCGTTATGTAGTTAAATTTTGTATAACTGGATTTCAATATAGTAAAAATTTTGATGATAGAAGTTTATTTTGCTTGGCATATTAATCTGTGTATCTTTTATTATTCTATTATTTATTCGTATTCCATCAATTCTGTTATTTTTTCCTATTATATAGCTGTTTGGAATCTGTGGCAACATATGTATATTATGTTGGTCCATATGCTCACACAAGTGACAAAAGTCTCAATATATTGCTCAATGTGTTGATCCATATGCTCAATTTTGAAACATATGACTTACATGTTGCAACATATGGTCTAATGTAACATTTTAAATTATAATCTAATGATACATTTTTAATTATTATGGTCTAATCTACTTTACATCTGTGGCAACAAATGTCTATTCTATTGGATAATATGCTTAATTTTATGTTGAAATTACCACAGATACATCAAATATTGCAACATATGGATAACCTTACATGTGGTTTTTGATATTAATTCAATTAAATTGAGACCTACGATAACATGTAATACTAATATATAGTGTTATAACATGTTTAATTACTAAATTATGGTATATTGTAACAAGCTTCATCAAATTTATCAATTATTCAATACATATACTATTATATCACTAGTTCACCATGTAATGACTAAGCAATTCAATATGACTGTGATATAACATAATAGGTAATCGTTATACACAGTATTATAACATGTTTAATTATTAAATTATGATCTAATGTAATAAATTATGGTCTAATGTAATATTTTTATTTACTAAATTACTTAATTTATTAATTAATATATCAATCTACTTTGAATTTGTTGCAACATATGTATATTCTGTTGGACAACATGCTCAATTTTGTGTTGAAATTACCACAGATAGGTCATGTGTTACTACATATGGATAACCTTACATGTGATTTTTTATATTAATTCAATTAAATTGTGGCCTAATACAACATGTAACACTAATATATAGTATTATAACATGTCCAATTACTAAATTATGGTCTATTGTAACAAGCTTCATCAAATTTAGCAATTATTCAATACATATACTATTATGCCACTATTGATCATCTAATGACTAAGCAATTCAATATGATTGTGAAATAACATAATAATAGACAATCGTTATGGATAGTATTATAACATGTTTAATTGCTAAATTATGGTTTAATGTAACATTTTTAATTACTAAGTTACTTAATTTATCAATTAATATATACATCTACTTTGCATCTTTGACACATATGTCCATTTTGTGCCAATATATTGTCTATATGTTGCAACATATGCTCAATTTTGTGTTGTAATTTACCATAGATAGACAAAATTTCAACAAATATCCAAAAGTTGCAATAGAATATGAATCAATTGACATATACTGCAACATATGTCAATTCTAAGTTCTGCCAACAAAAGTGACATATGTTGCCACATATGACCTTTCTGTTGGGATACATGCAGATAATTGTGTGATTTTTTTACAACAGAGGCAATATATGTTGTCATAAATACTACATTTCCTCATTTCCTACATAATTGACATTTGTTCAGACAAAATAAATACAATAATAACCATAAATATATTAACAAAAAGGAACACTTCACCAATTATTTTTATTACAACTTATCAACAAAGAGATAATTCAAAATGTTATACATAACCAGCAAAACTAAATCTATTCAATGGTGGTAATCATAAGATTATCATATGGAGATATGAACATTACTTTTTTAGGTATAGGCCTATGTGGGTCTTCATTATTACTAACATAGCCACTCGGAGCCTTTAAAATCTCGTAATTTCATAGGAGTGAAGCATATCTCATGCGAAGGAATTCAGAAACAATTCCAGAAGATGGCACTTGTAGTCAGTCACTCAAAAATTCAACGTGCGGAGCAACAAAAAGTCCACAGTCTCTGCATGGTGTATCATCAATTAGAAAAATAATAAACTAATAACATCACATTTCGACAATGGTAAGACACAAATTAATGTGATACGTATAAACTATTGCTTGCTTGTATGTCAATCCCAGTAACATATATTACTTTGAATTGGTGAGATTTGGTCTTGCCTTGGTAAGATTCAACAACTGACTAGTTGGTTTGGTCTTTTTACTAAAAAAAATCATTGAATTCAAGGTACTTGGGCAATTATAGACAATTTTTGAATCTCGACGAACAATTTTATGTTAATCCTCGATGAGGACATTGAATCGTACACCTTTATTTATTGTTCCTTCAATACAACCACAATCAGGACCCAATGAAACTCCTCATTAAAATTTACAGGGACATAAACCTCATATGTGAGGTGTCAAGGTAATCCAAGGGATATACTAAACTCTTTGATAATGTTAACAATTTTATTTTCATATTCAGGAACAACATTGGCACTATCGATGTATATTTTGAAAAAATAATTAGTAGTGGTATATTGATATTTTGAATGACTCTATTGCTTTGACTTCTTCCGCAGATAGTACAAAATGACATCCACATGCTGCACAGATGCATCAACAAGTTATTTATGTATCAGTCATTTGTATGTATGTATGAGTAGGTGATAATCAAAACATAAGTGGACATGGTTATACCTCATCAGTCCAACTCTTATTGGGTTGAGTCATTACATAGAACCAATCCTTCTTCTTCAGAAATGCAACTACAAAATCAAGTTGTTCGAATCCAATTTTCAAGAAATTAACTAAGTACTGCTCATCCTTCTCTTTCAGTAATTGTGTAAACATTAAAAATAATTATTAAGTGGACATCAAAAAATATTAATAATAATTGAATGAATTATTATTTTTTGCATGATGCTTATAAATATATATCCTCTTTTATCCACTGTGAGAAGGATGTCATTAGTTGAGTTGGACCCTCGTCGGAAATGTTAAAACCTTCAAATGGATATTGTTTCTTCACATCACAACTGACGACTTTCTCCTTGCCTTTTGCGGTTGAGGAAAATACTGCAACAATAATCACTGATTTTTTTCTTTTACTAATTATAGATAGTGATCTGAAAATTGATTTTTTCAACCTCCTACACTTCGAAGGCTGTTTAATCTTCTTCTTGAATATATAAACACTATATTATATGTCATTTCCTTAATAGTATTAGTGAGTTCTTTAACACGAACAAAATAATCATGTTGCTGCTCACATCTTTCGCATCGACAGAAAGAGTATTTGATGTTAAAAGAGGAAGCAGAACCAACAAAAGATAGAGTTGTTGCCACAAATGAACCTTCTTGTGACATTTTATCTACAAGGTAAACAAAAAAGGTTGAGAGTTTACAACTTATTATAAAATAATAAGTGGTAGCAATTTATACTTTTGTTGATACAGATGAACCTTCTGTTGACACAAATGGATTTTCTATTGCCACATATGAATCTTCTGTTGCAATACATGAGTAACATGTTACTACAGATGACCATTTTGTTGCTCTAACACATAAGTGACATGTTCCAACATATGACAACAATGTTGGAATTTGTACCAACATATCACTAATATGTTGCAACATACGACACTTCTTTCAACAAATGAAAAGACTATATTTCTACAATCATATGAACAAAATGGCCACCAAAAGCAGAACAAATGCAACAAAAAATGATTTTTCACTCAATGACAATAATACATATTCATTTCATAAAAATTAGAATTTTTTTTAATTTGTCAATTTTCTTTCAAAAACAAGAAATAATAAGTACCATTATTCAATTTTCACGTCTATAGAACGGTTTTTTGTCCATTAACCCAAGAAAAGAACTTAGTATCAAGAGTGTGTTGTTCGAAAATTTAAGATCTTATCTAACACCTTTAATTCAATTTTCTCGATAAACTATAGCATTAACAAAACATATTACTATTTTTATTTAAAAAGTATATCTTATTCTATGCTCCTCTATTTCATATTAAGTGAATTTTTGGGAATTTTTTTCATTGTTCAAATTCAAGATGGATATTTGATATTTTTTTTATATATATTTCTCTTTTCCTTTGATGAAGTTTTATATTTTTCTAGAAGATATATTGCACTACTTACAGAGTCATATTTATGATTTCACCAAGGGAAATAGTGAAAATATAATTTGAATTATGTTCTTGAATATTTTTCTTAAGGGGAATTTTCGCACATAGTCACTAAAAAATAACTTAATTATGCTCCATAGCTAAAGTTTGCTAATTACGATTTATAGCTACATGTTAGAGGACGGAGAGAGGCGAGTGAGATTGAGAGAGGAGAGAGAGAGAGGCGAGCGAGAGAGGACAAAGAGTGGAGAGAGGCGAATTGTATATATGTTATTGGCCTGGTATACATATGTATTTGTATATTTGGCAAGCGAGATTAGGGGAGGTAGGAGAGAGGCGAGCGAGAGAGGGCAGAGAGTGGAGACATGCGAAATGTATATGTATACTTGTCAGATAATTGTATATATGTAAGTGGTATATTTGACGAGCGAGATTGAGAGAGGGAGGAGAGAGGTGAGAGAGAGAGGGAAGAGAGTGGAGAGATGCTAATTGTATTTGTATATTTGTCATATAATTGTATATGTATAATTTGTATTTGATATTTATATTTGTATATGTATAAAAGAGGATAGAGACGCGACGTAATTACAACTAATATTAAGTTGCGGGCCGTAATTAATTCAAACTATAATTATGTTAGCTAATTAACTGATATATATATTTACTTATCTGCATAATTTTTCCTTTTTTTTTAATAGGTGTGGGTTACTTCACAAATTCTCTTAATTATTTTATGAAATAGGAGTACTATTCTTATTCATTTAGTACAAATCATACGATTGTTGATTTAAAGAAAATGTAATTCAAACATAACTAATCTCACCCCTAACATTTATTTTATTTTTAAAATGAAAAATCTCAATGTTTGTAATTTCAACATTACTAATTTTTGTATGAAAAAGATCAAAATATATCTTGAACTGTGTTAGAAAGATTATATATATATATACTCCTAGATGAATTTTTTTAAATTTAAAATCAAAAAATAAATTTAAAACAATTTTTTTCAGTAGAAGTCATTTGTATAATAGTAAAGGTATATATGAACCACGAATGATATAATTATATGATATACTTTTTCAATATAAACAAAGATGATGGATGATTGTTTGTATAATTTGAGAAAAATAAAACAGATAACTGAAAAGTGGTTATGGGCGGCATTTGTAACGGCTCTGTTAAAATACTCTTTAAACTTCCCTCTTCTTCTTCTTCATAATAAATCATACTCTGTAAACTTCCCTCTTCTTCTTCTTCATAATAAATCATACTCTGTAAACTTCCCTCTTCTTCTTCATAAATCATAATGGACGTTCAAGAAAAGCTGTGGAAAAATGGCTAAACCTGCACGCCGCCACCGCCATTACACCTACCGTCCAAGACCCGGAAAGGTCTTCATCGATCCAAACACCGGCACTAGGTACGTTCTCCTAGAAATAATTGGAAAGAATGTCCAACCACCATCAAGTCTAAATATCAATTGGCCCACAGTGGTGGCGGGAAAATTTATGCCAAATTCAAAAAGGTTATTCAGAAATTCAACCAAGGAATCCTTGTTACATTCTGTCAACTCGAGACTATCAGAGGGTTGTATTGCTATTGCTCTTAAACAAACGCTTCTAGGTTTGATTGAAATTCATAATTTGGGTATGGTTCGAACATAAGCGTTTCAGTGCTGGGAATATCTACGTTAATTTCAAACAGAGACCTATTTGGAATGCCAAAATCAAATTGGGATTTACGTACGATTCAGAGTTGGAATCTCCTCGACCAAAAAATCCAGAGCTATGGGCTGTTGCTTCTATTCAAAATATGATGTCTGCACTGTTCATTCCGATATCTGGTTAGTCGGTGTAGCAGCATTGGAATTTTAAGAATAAGTGATCGCAAAGATTTTGAGGGTCGACTGCCAGATAAGTTGAAAGATGTGCTTGAAGAGATTAGGATAGAAGAAGGGGAAGGAAAAACACACAGATTTTTGAAAGCTTTTAACAACAAGCTGAAATATGTGAAAACTGAAAGAAATTGTCTTTGTAGCAAAAAATCAAAGAGGCCATCAGTTAGAGACCATTTTTTCTAATTGAAAGAAATGGTTTCAACGTCGCGTACGTGTTGTATGCTAAGAATACAATATATGCCTGATTGCTGATGTCTGATGTTGAACAATTTGTGGAAGATCAACATCATCTATAGCTAGATTCACTGTTACACCAGAAAAAAAAGGCATATTTGTTACATAGAAATAATGTCATACTGTACTTACTAGTCCATGTTCATTTCTTCTGTTGGATCGATCTCTATTATTCCATGCTAAAGACTTTAGTATCAAAAAACTTTTTCGTGCATTGAATTGTGGTGATGAAATTGGGATCCTACATTTTCAAATTACTTTCTCCCTTAGTGAAAGGTCCTAGAATTTAGGACCAAAAACAACATGTTAATTACCATAATCTTTTTGTTAGTATTAATGACATCTACGCCCTCCAACTTTAGGTGTGCACATCTCTAACTTTGTGTTCTCTTATAACACAGTTAGTTCAAAGATCGATTCTTACATTTCGTAGCTTTGCAAGACTCCAAATAGTACATTGTTTGAGTTTTTCAGCATGTCTAGAGTTATAAAGTTTGTTTTAGACGGTAACCCATCTAAAATTATGGTACTATTTCATGGAATGAAAGCCACATTTCAGTAGCAATACCTTTCGAAGCAATAAAAATAAAAACAAAAGATAATATAGGACATGCATAAGCTATAGGGTGGGATAATTAAATGGTATCTGGGCTACTGCCACGTAGCCCAAATATTGGGGATGAGGTATAATAATTAAATGAAGATTATATTCATGAAAGTGCCATGTAGGAAAATAAAAGGGGTGATGTGGAACTTAACAGCTCAAAGGGTAAATATAAACCCAAAATTGGATGGTAGAAATAAATATAACCAAAATATATAACAAAGGGTAAATATAATCCTTTTTTAGAGTATAAGGACAAATATGATCCTTTTGTGAAATAATAATGAGGAATGACCATTTGAATACAAAATATACTAATAATCCTATAATAATAAGGAATGACCATTTGTATACAAAAATAATTACGTGTATTCTTTTTCGAAGGAATTTTTTTTTGTCCTACAAGTTCCATGCCACTTTAATCTCCTCTTCTTAATCGATTAAACACTGTATATTTTTCCACCGTTCAATTAATCGATGTAGCGTTGTGTTTTTCTTGTATAAATAGTTGTCAAGAGGTGTCTTTTCCGTGTATTTATAGGTTTTTTAATTTAAAAATAAGGATATTTTAGTAATTTAACTTTAAAGTTAGAGCATTCATGCTTTCAAAATCGTATAAATTTAGCATAAACTATAGATAAGTAAATAACAAGCAAAAAGAAGGAAAATATTACAAATAAAGCTTCTAAACTTGTTCTTCTCGTATTGAATTTGATTCATCATAAAAACATGGAATGATGATTCGTAAGCCTAAGAATACAAAGCATAAAAATGCACATAAACAAGGTATAATGGCAAAATAACAAAGTACTTTAAATGATTGACCGGAAATTCCTATAAAGACAAGTATCGAAAGAAAATCTATTAGACCAAAAGTAATAAATAAACACTCATAAGTATGCATAATATCCTCGTGATCTTTTGGAATACAACAACACTTTGAATTTTTCAATTCCACTTCCGCCATCCTTTGATATTAATTAAACTTGTAAAATAAATCTCTCTCAAATGACCCTTATAATCGTCAATAGGTTAATTCTCTTATTTGATAGAAATATATATGGATAGTGTAGGAGGAAACCAATCCTATTCCTAGATGAATTCTAACATCTATGTGCTAATTATAATCATTTAACTATAGAAACTATGTTATTTGTTTTTATACTAAATATTAGGTAAATTGTTACTAGGAAACTTATTCCCCATTTTTGGGGAGTTTTAGGGGTTTTTCTTAGACGTTTTCTTTTGAAATATTTTGCTTATTTTTTGGGATTTGTTTTGCCTTTTTTTCTTTTGGAAGGAATGTTTCTAATTTTCTTTGCCTTTTTTGGGTTTCTTTTAAATTTTTTAGTGATTTTTTTGGAAGTTTTCTTTCGACATTTTTTGGGATTTTTTTTGCTTATTTATTCGGACGGTTTTTTATTTTCTTGCCTTTTTTGGTTTTTTTTTGCAAGTTTCCTTACCATTTTTTTTAGACAGCTTACAATTATTTTTTTCTTAATATGTTTGAAAGTTTTTTTTAGTATATTAATAAGATAATAGTATATAATTAAAGGAAAGTTGTGAAAAGATGATTTTGTCTAAATTGAAGCCTTTTAAAGAAGGGCAACTAATCTGAGACTGAAAAAGTATATGACTTGTTTACAGAGAGTAACAATTAAATTTGTATCCGGGTAACTTGGTCTCATATCCGGGTGACTTGGTCTCATATCCGGGTGACACCCCACATCTATATATTCAACATAAACCCTTGCAAACTTATCTATAAAGTCACTCAATTATTAATATTTTATTTAGAAAGTCATCCAACCAATTTAAATATTTTTTATTGCATTTTGTTGAAATACAATTTTGTTTTAAACTAATTTCTTAAAAACAATAAGATGCTCATTTTAATTATTTTATTAATTTTTTTTATACACAAAATTTGTTTTAAAATAATTTCTTAACAAATATAAGATACTTAATTTAATTATTTTATTAAATTTTGTTGAAATACAAATTTATTTTAAACTATATATTTTTTTTTTAAAATGTTGTGCTGCCAGCGTAGTGAATGCAATGCAATGCATCATTTCCAATTATTTTTTTAAAAAAAAACGCTACAGCGTAATCTCTCTCTCTTTTTTATTGGATACACAATAGTAATTAATTCTGTAAAAAATTAGTTCAAAATAAAAAATATATTTCAACATGTTTTAATAAAATAATTAAAAAAAATATTTTATTATTTTAAAAAAAATAGTATTTCAACAAAATTTAATAAAATAAATATTTTATAATTTTAAAAAATAATTTAAAACAAAATAGTATTTCAACAAAATTTAATAAAATAATTAAATGAGTATCTTACTATTTTTTAGAAATTAGTTTAAAACAAAAATCATATTTCAACAATTTTTAATGAAATAAATATTTAAATTAGCTGGGTGACTTTCTAAATGAAATATCAATAGTTGAGCGATTTTGCAGATACAATAGTCATAATTGAATGATATTGATGTTATAAAAAAAAGTTGAGTGACTTTTGAGGAAAAAACTATTAATTGGGTGACCATATGAAATATTAACTCCTTCAAATGGTAGTGTGCCTTTAATTTACGAGAAGTGCTAAATGACCACAATTTTGAGGCCCCAAAATGTAAAAAGACAATATTTTGAACTTTATCTAGAAAATTCATTTTTATATATATATATATATATATATATATATATATATATATATATATATATATATATATATGCCTTATATATAAGCCAACAAGAAAATGACTAACACTGCCGTGCTTAATTGTACAACATGCTTTGTGAGATGTACTGCTTATTAAGTGTACTATAAAGTTGGGCCTTTTTTTATCCTTTTAATATTATATTAAACATGTGTATTACTCTTTCATTTACACGTAGAGTGGTGATTTTCTCTTCATTTCTTTTCCTTCTCTCATTCATAAATAAAAATAAATAAATTGATTCATCTTACTTCTTTCCTCCACGATTTCACCGAATGCTATCTTCATTCTCCTCTCAATCGGTAGGTAATCTTTTTCCTCCATCATCTAACTAAATTTTTTAGATGAATAATGGCTGTATATAATTTTTTACATGATTTTTCTCTCTAAAATTATACAATTTTCTTATTAATGATTCTCAAATATATAAGTGTAATCAAATTGCGAGTTATTTATATTTTTGAGGTTTTTAAGCAATTTTCTTTATTATTGAATTTTTATTGTCTGTAATCGCCATTTGTTTTTTGGGTCAAGATATTGAAGTACAGACGTCGCCCTCGACAGTGTTGGCTTCCTTCCCTACATAGGAGGGCGATGATGAGTCCAATAAGGCTACCAATCAACTGCTTTTGTTAATAAAAAAAAATACAGGGATCGCCTGCTCAAATTTACTGATAATGAGTCTAAGGTATCTATAAATTTAAAATGAATTTTTATTATATGCTATGCGTCTATGTTGTTTGAACTCTTCATTAGGTGTGTGTCGGGTTCTCCAAAAGTAGAGTATTTTTAGAGAATTCAACACCGATAGTGCATGAAGAGTCTGTGCAACTGCTCTATAAGAGGCTATTAACTTCTGTTCTTATGAAAAATACAGTGAGTATTTTCTTGAGTTTATTGGTAGTTTTTAGAATTTATTCTCTTCCCCTAACTAAAAGTCCATTACAACTACCTAATCTTTTCCATGGCTGTCATATGTTCTTTACTTCGATAAATGGCATACCATTGTGAAATGAAAATGTTGATAGATAACTATTTGAAAGTGAATATAATTAGGCAAGTTATTTTTCGAATTTTAGTCTTTCAACTGATCAAACATCTCTGATTGATTTCTTTATACTGATATATTTACAACTAATTTGTAGCTCCGATTTAATTTTTATGTTTTATTCGAACATTTGCAATGCCAATGTAATAGATGGAGCTGACCATGTGTTAATCAAGTTAGGTCAAAATCACAACTAAAGAAACTTAGGAAGTCCTACAATCTCCAAAAGTAATGTCGTTATATGTTTTTCTATTGAAATCCTCACGAATCATGTTGGCTTCTATATATTTCTAATTAGTTTATTGATTATGCCCAAATCAGAGAGTGATCTTCAAGTTTTAAGAATGATCGATCGCACACAACTTTGTTGAAAGAGACACACGCTAGGAGTAATTTGAGCAACACACAAATTCAGCTATAGTAGTGAGTACTTCTTCTTCTCTTTTATTTTTTGGCTGAGAAAATATAGTAGTAGTACTTCAGCCTGCTCATCTTCTCCCTCATTCATTGTGCTTGGCTTAGCTTCCTTTTGTTCTTCAATCTTTCAAACTGAAAAATTATTTATTGATGGTTCTTTGTTCTTAAAGGTAAGGAGAAACTTACATTTATGTTCCACCATATTAGCCTATAACCGTTGTTTGAGGAGATAAAGCATAAGTAATGAATTAGTGGTGATTGAATTGATTAACAAGGATAAAAAAAAAAACTACTGCTAATGTATAAGTTCTCTCTAGCTACCAACATGTCACTGATAGTCCCGTTGTATTCCATTGACCTATTGTTCCAAATTAATATGTTCCTTATTTTAGTTTTGAGTAAGCAATTAGTTATAGACCATTGGGTTGGTTAGCAGTTTCAATCTGGTATGAATAGATTTGGATACGTTTATGTGTGAAATGCCCATTTGGATACGTGTTTATGTACTTGAATCTTTCGATTTATGATATGGGGTTCTTTTTCTTTACCCGGAATGAGTGAAAAAGTTTAAATTTTGTATTTCTATTGATTTTTCTTGTTTGTTCCTTTTAGGGTATGGGTGAATTAGAGGATTAATATGTTTGAACTTTACTGGTTTGGGGTAGACCTTAGTTGATTTAATTGATTGATGGGGTTCTGTCAGATTTATGCCCAAGTAATAGAATATGTATGATAAAGAAACCTTTTCTGGGTTTCGGGTCGAGTGGTGAGAGGGTAATTTGTGTTGTGTGGGTTAGGCGCACTCGTGGATTTGAAGGATGACTTGGTGTTTAAGTGGAGAAATGTGTAGTAGGCGGTTTAGAGATTTCTTGGTGATAATTAAGATGAGGTGGATAAAGAAAACATTATTCTGGTATGATATTTGGTTTCTTAAAGGGGTGGAGTAGGGAGGACAAAGAAGCTAAAGTTTTGACCTGTTTGAACTATTCATTGGGTTTTGTTGTAGGTTGTCCTAGAAATGCTACTACTGAGTATATATGATTTTACCTGTGTTGATGAACTTCTCTGCCATTTGTTTCATCCAACTGTTTCTTTGCAGGTAAAAGATCCTTGAAATGACGACTTTTGCCAAACCGGAGAACGCTCGTGCTAAAGGTTAGTGGAGTTAATTACTATCTTCATCTGTTTTAGCAAATATCTTTTACGGAACTTCTCAAAGGTTTTTTTTGGTACTTGATAGTAATAACTCATCGCACCAAATCCTTTAGTTATTTTCTATTAACTTCAAGTTGTTATCTGCTGTCTAATAACATACCAAATATGTTTTCTCGAACTTTGTCAGGTACAAGATTACTTTTTGTTGATATTAATTTGTGGGATAAACTAATCACTTCGATTTTGCTAAACCTAAACAGGAAACATATTTTGCAATTATTATGTTGCTTTGGTGATGGTGCGAGACAACCTAAGAAAGTTATGCTTTTTTCGTCCCGTTATTCGAATGATCAAAATTCTCCGAAACATTGATAATAACAAAATCGTCTCCGGCATCAACATGAAGTTTATATGGCTTTTGAATTACCAAACGAGTTTGACATAGTCAAAAAGTATTGTATTAGATAACTTATCTTTGATCTGTCGTAAAAGAGCATGTTATATCTTAGAAGATGACATCATGTATTAATTTGCAGGAACAAATACTTAACATGAATCAATCGAAGAAGCTTTTTGTTCATACTTCCAAGTTGTAATGATTTTTTAATACTGATACGATGTTTGTCGTTAGTCCATATTGGGTCTGTGCTGGTACGGGTCATTCCCATCTAGTATACATATATATAGGGCAGGGTCGGCTCTATGCATACTTTAATAAGACATTGGCCTTAGGCCCCCAATTTTAGGGGCCTCAATTTATTATCAAGAATAAATTATGTGTTAATTTTTTATACAAAAAATATTAATTATTTATGATAAAAAGTATATATTTAAAATTATTATTTTATTCTCTTTAACCCCATTCAAATAGAAGAAATCAAGAAAATATTGTTTTATTTTCTTACACTCTCCACTAATATTCACATTATTTTATTCTTTTTAACTCCTTTTACACTCTTCATTAAATTTTTGATAAGTTATAGTAATATTCCGTCAAAAATATCAATCAATAGTCGAAGAGTATTGAACAAAGTGAATTGTAAATTATTTTTCCATTTCTTCTTAGATTTTCAAACATTACACAAGCATAGTAAAATGTGGAGTATACCAAATTATCAATTTTTTGAATCAAATCTATGGTTCTAACTCTTATATTTATTTGAAATTTGTCAGCTTATTACTTATAGAACTATGTTAACAATTCTATAATGATTACCCGAGTAAAATGATATTATATCTTTCAACGTTGAATTGATAAAATATTATCTAAAACTAATAATTGGAAAAGAAACCGAATAAATCATTTATGAAAAATATATATTAAGTAATACTTTGCATTTTAAAATGTAAGAAATAAATTTTAAATAAATGCATGTGAAGTTCATTTAGATTTTAGGCTTCTAAATAAGATTTCACTTTAGGCCCCCGATTGCATTGAGCCGCCCCTGATATAGGGGTGTTCACGGTTTGGTTTGGGTCGGTTATTGGTCAAAACTAAAACCAAACCAAACCAAATATAATATACATTTATCGATTTGGTTGTTTTCGGTTTT
Source organism: Solanum okadae (assembly GCA_036553675.1). Classification (NCBI taxonomy): domain Eukaryota; kingdom Viridiplantae; phylum Streptophyta; class Magnoliopsida; order Solanales; family Solanaceae; genus Solanum; species Solanum okadae. The sequence continues at coordinate 36,493,227 of CM071681.1, forward strand.
GGTTTGGTTTGGTTTGGCTCGGTTATTCGGTTATTAACCATACATAAAGATAAAAGAAACAATTCATTCAAAACGTGAAAAAAGTGACAACAATCCATTCAAACAAAAAAATAGTTAGAATGACTGGCATTACAAAACTTTCGATCATTGAATTTACTGAATAAAACTTCAAAATTCACTATTTTGGCATAGAAGGAAGAGACAATGACATTTTCAGTCCCACAAAGAATTTCCATAGACACTCATATACATGAAATCAATAAGAAAAATGTTCTCACCTTGGACATTTTTTCTTTAACAAGTAAATTATAAATAAATTTTGATGAAACATATATAAAATCTTTAAAATTGTTTATGAATATAATTTATTATGTATGTATAATAATAAAATTTATGTATATAACTTGTTGGTTCGGTTCGGTTATTTCTTCGATTTTTTTCGAAAAAAACCATAACCAAATCAAATACTATCGGTTCTTAATAATCTAAAACCAAACCAAACCAAAACCCAAATTAAATCGGTTCATTTAATCGATTTGGTTTGATTTTTCGGTTTGGATCGGTTTTTATCCAAACCATGAACACGAAATATGTGCACAAACTCTTGCTTTGATATGCTCGACATCAACATACTACTCACAAGACAATAATAATGAACCAAATTCAGTTTTCTAAGTGAGAAAAATGATTTCATACTTTAATGGCTCTTTAAGTTGGAACCTTTTATTAAAGATAACGTTGTGTTAAACAGATTGGAAGGCTACTAACCATGTGAAACAAGCAACCTCATTTCCTGCTATAAATTAAATCCTTCACACTATTATTATCTCCTTCATTTGGATTACTTCATAAGCATCATAATTAAGCCCATGACATTTTCAATAGTAAGATATATTGCAGGCAACTCTCAATATTTACTTGTAGTATTGTAATTATCAAAGTACATTATCATTTGCAAGAATGAATTTGATCCCCAATTACCCAACAAAAGCACCTCTTATTTAGTGTGACGTTAGATGAATGAGTTATGCTAAGAATAAAGTGTCACCTTAAAGCAGCTCTTATATATGGTATGTACACTTTTGAGGAGAATGCTTCAAATTGACACACACTCTTTATGGATCTTTTTCTCTTCGGAGTGCCACAACAAATGTAATGCGTAGCTTGAGAATTGAGGAGCGAATGAAATGAAGAATGTGTAAGACCCCGCTACTAGAGAGACCTAGAATTAGAAAGAAACCGTTTTTGGAAATAATCAAATTTGGAAAGTTTGACAAAGTTAAGTATGAGTTTTGGGTCAACTTCAAACGACCATAACTCCTAAATCAAGACGAGTTAGGTGTGCTACGAGATACCATAGGAAATATCTTTGAATTATCTTTCCAACGCCGCCGAGTTTGCGCGATTTCGAGTTCGTATGAGGAAGATATGCCTATTTGAAGTTGGGTTGTCTAGATAAGAAAAATCAAAACCGGATTTTAGAAGGGTATTATGGTCTTTTCACTATCCAATTAAATTACTTTGTTTTTGATAATTACTTAGGGGTCTAAACTGAATTTGGTCAGTTTACGCACTCAAAGATTCACCCTAGGGTTTTTAGAGAAAGAACGCAAGAGGAGAAAAGAGGAGAAAGAGCCAAAGTTCATCGTTCTTGAGGTTTTGCTTGAGGATTTCGCCAAGGGTTGATCCCTACGAGGTATGTGAGATCACATAGCGTTGGGTTCGTTCACCCACACGCCAATCATGAATTGATTCAGCGTAATTATGTTCTTGAAAGAAGAGTTTATTAGTTTTTGATGAATATTGTTGAAAGTTTCGTTTGAATCTTGATTGTTGAAGTTTTGAGAAGTTCTTGAGTTAGATTTGTGAAATTAGACGTCGTTTTGAATAGATTCTTGCATATTTTCATTTTGTAGTCGAATCTAAGTGTTTGGGGAAAGAACCAATTGAATCTAGAGGGTTTAGAGTTGAAAAACGAGCAAGAAAAATTGGAAAAAATCTGGGCAAAAGGGGTAGGGCATCGCGCCAGCCAGAGCGCCCCACAAAATGTTATGTAGTATGGCACAAGGGGGTAATAAGCCTCCTGCATGTGCTAAGTGTGGTAGAAACCACTTAGGGATGTGTCGTGATGGCTCCACTGGTTGCTTCAAGTATGGCCAGAACGGTTATTTTATGAGAGAATGTCCTAAGAACAAGCAGGGTAATGGTAATGGGGGGGGCAATAGAGCCTAGTCTTCTTCAGTTGCTCCACCAGACATAGATGCATCTAGAGGAGCTACTTCAGGGGCAAGCGGATGAGGAAATCGTCTGTATGCTATCACTAGTCTGCAAGAGCAAGAGAATTCTCCAGATGTTATCACTGGTATGAACATAATATTTAACTTTGATGTTTATGCTTTACTAGATCCAGGAGCGAGTTTATCCTTTGTAACTCCTTATGTTGCGATGCATTTTGATGTTCTTCCTGAAAAATTTAGTGAGCCCTTCAGTGTTTCTACACCTGTTGGTGAATCTATTATAGCAGAGAGAGTTTATTGTGATTGTACAATTTCCATCAATCACAAGAGCACCATAGCTGATTTACTGGAGTTAGACATGGTAAATTTTGATGTTATTCTTGATATGGACTGACTTCATGCCTCAGTTGATTGTAGAACTCGAGTTGTCAAGTTCCAGTTTCCTAATGAGCCTGTTATAGAGTGGAAGAGTAGTTCACCAGTGCCTAAGGGTCATTTTATTTTGTACCTTAAGGCAAGAAAGTTAGTTTCCAAGGGGTGTGTCTATCACTTAGTTGGAGTTAATGACTCTAGTGTTGAGATACCTCCTATTTAGTCAGTTTCAGTAGTAAAAAAGTTTCCAGAAGTCTTTCCAGATGATTTTTCCGGAGTCCCTCCTGAGAGAGAAATAGACTTCGGTATAGATATTTTTCCCGATACTCGTCCTATATCTATTCCGCCATATAGAATGGCACAGAGTTAAAAGAGTTGTTGAAAGATCTCCTAGAGAAGAGTTTTTTTTTCTTATTATGTTGAAAGTATATTTTACTATTTATTAAAATAATAGTATATAATTAAATGAAAGTTGTGAAAAGACAATTTTATCTAAAGTGAAGGCTTTTAATTAGAGCCGTCAAAATGGGCTTAGCCCATGGGGCCGGACTAACCCAACTCGTCATTAAGATAGGGTTGGGATATGATTTTTCAGGCCCATTTAAAATTAGGGCTTATATGCCCGACCCTAGCTTTTTAAAATCAATTTCTATGTTAAGTGGTTATAATATTGGGGATGAGGTATAATAATTAAATGAAGATTATATCCATGGAAGTGCCACGTAGGAAAATAAAAGGGGTGATGTGGAACTTAACAGCTCAAAAGGTAAATATGAACCCAAAGTTGGATGGTAGAAATAAATATAACCAAAATATATAGCAAAGGCTAAATATAATCCTTTTTTTAGAGTATAAGGATAAATATGATCCTTTTCCGAAATAATAATAAGGAATGACCATTTGAATACAAAATATACTAATAATCCTATAATAATAAGGAATGACCATTTGTATACAAAAATAATTCCATGTATTTATTTCGAAGGAATTTTTTTTGTCCTACAGGCTCCATGCCACTTGAATCTCCTCTTCTTAATCGATTAAACACGGTATATTTTTCCACCGTTTGATTAATCGATGTAGCATTGCATTTTTCTTGTATAAATAGTTGTCAAGAGGTGTCTTTTCTAGGTATTTGTAGGTTTTTTAATTTAAAAATAAAGATATTTTAGTAATTTAACTTTAAAGTTAGAGAGTTCATGCTTTCAAAATTGTATAAATTTAGCATAAACTATAGATAAGTAAACAACAAACAAAAAGAAGGAAAATATTACAAATAAAGCTTCTAAACTTGTCTTCTCTTATTGAATTTGATTCATCATAAAAACATGGAATGATGATTCGTAAGCCTAAGAATACAAAGCATAAAAATGCACATAAACAAGGTACAATGGCAAAATAACAAAGTACTTTAAATGATTGACCGAAAATTCCTATAAAGACAAGTATCAAAAGAAAACCTATTAGACTAAAAGTAATAAATAAAGACTCACAAGTATGTATTGAGATTTACAGAGAGAAAAATCATATTGAAGGAGAAGAAGAAGAAGAAGAATGTATTTTTATCAAAACTGTATGAGTTAGTTACAGACTGAGTATTTATACAATTCAGTCAATACATGTGCTACTGCTACAATGTTAACAAACTAACTACCTTCTAACTGACCATTAATCAGACTAGTTAATTAAACACCTAAACTAACCATTTCACTAACTATCAGAGTTAATCAACTAACTACCTAACTAACAGAATTGATCAATCACTTAACCAATTCCAATACTCCCCCTCAAGCTGGATATACTGAAGAGATTCAATACTCCAAGCTTGTCTAGAAGAAACTCATGCTGTGATCTTCCTAGTGCCTTAGTCAACAAATCAGCCTGTTGATCATTAGTGTTGATATAGTTAGTTTGGATGAGACCTTTTTGAATTTTCTCTCGAATGAAATGGCAATCAATCTCGATGTGTTTAGTACGCTCATGAAACACAGGATTTGCAGCAATCTGTATAGCAGCCTTGCTATCACAGTATATAGAAGCTGGTTCAATCAATTTTACTCTTAGCTCCTTGTATAGACTTGCAATCCACACCACTTCAGCTGTCAGACTAGCCATACTCCTGTACTCAGCTTCTGCAGAGCTCCTTGACACTGTATTTTGCTTCTTGGACTTCCAAGATATGAGTGAATCACCATATTTCAATACAAAACCTGTTACAGACCTTCTAGTATTTGGACATGCAGCCCAATCTGCGTCGCAATAACCTGTCAAATGGGGCTTGCTATCAAAACTCATTAATAATCCTCTTCCAGGTTCAAGTTTGATAGACTTGATTACTCTTAAGGCAGCAATCTAGTGTGATATCTTTGGTCGTTGCATGAACTGGCTCAAGGACTGTACAACAAAAGCTATATCTGGTCTTGTATTGGTAAGGTATAACAACTTGCCCACAAGTCTTTGGTGTCTAGAAACATCTGCATATAAAACATCAGTGGTTTGTGTATTCTGATCATACTCTATACTGGTCAGCTTCATGTTACATTCCAGAGGTGTTACACTTGGTTTAACATTTCCCAGTCCTGCCTCAACTATCAACTCAAGGGCATATTTCCTCTGATTCATCACAATTCCTTTTCTGGACCTTAAAAATTCAATTCCAAAGAAATATTTGAGTTCACCTAAATCTTTAATCTTGAAATAACTATGCAATACATGTTTGGTTTCTTCTATCAATCCAATATCATTACCTGTAATTAACAGGTCATCAACATATACTAAGATTATCACCATTCCAGATCCTCTTTTCTTTGTGAATAAAGAGTAATCGAGATGACTTTGTGTGTATCCTGAATTGGACAATGCCTTAGTCAATTTTGCATTCCATTGTCTTGATGCTTGCTTAAGTCCATATAGAGACTTAACAAGTTTACAGACAAGATTCTGGTCCTTTCCCATGCTACAAAATCCTTTAGGCAGTTCCATGTAAACCTCCTCAAACAAATCACCTTGGAGGAATGCATTGAACACATCCATCTGATAAATTTTCCAATTTTCAGTTGCTCCTAAGGCTATGATTGATCTCACAGTTACCATCTTCACAATAGGAGAGAAGGTTTCTTGATAATCAATCCCCTCAGTTTGACTATATCCCTTGGCTACCAATCTAGCTTTGAACCTGTCAATTTCACCATCAGCCTTATATTTGATTTTGAAAACCCATTTACAACCTATAATTGCCTTTCCTGCTGGCAGTGGAACCATTATCCAAGTTCCATTCTCCTCCAATGCTTGAATCTCCTGTTGCATAGCCTTCACCCATCTGGTGTCCTTCACTGCTTCCTCATAATTTCTGGGCTTAATGTCAGTAGAGAACTTAGACAAATATGCTTTATACTTAGAAGTCACATTATCATAGGATACATAGTTGCTTTGAGAGTGAGTATGACATCTTGGGGTAACATAATCTTTCATCCAAGTGGGAGGATGAGGAACTCTAGATGACTGTCTTGATCCTCTTGCCTGAACTACTGCATTATTACCTTCATGATCTGCATGAACTGTTGTATTATCACCCTCATGATCTCCAACAACTGCATTATCATTGATTCCATCTGCTGCAACCACATGAATATTTCTTTCACATGGATCAACATCTATCCTTGTCATACTGTCCTCCATAGGTATGTTAACATTTTCTAATTTAGCATTGTCAATGACAGGTACTTGCATAAAAATTGGCACTTCTTCACGTTCTGTAGACACATGATCTGCAAGATCATTATCACTCATGACCATATCTCTTGGAAACAATGGTTGTTGTGTGTTTGTCACTTGAAGGAAAGGAAACACATCTTCCCTAAACACAACATCTCTGCACACCATAAACTTGTGTTGAGAAATACTGTATAGAAGATAACCTTTCTGAGTTGCTGAATATCCCATTAGAACACATGCTTCAGCTCTAGGAGAGAATTTATCAGGCTTCACCATCCTTGTTGCATAGCATAGACACCCTATAGTTTTGAGATGATCAACTCTTGCCTTGTGACCATTGAACTTTTCATAGGGAGCCTGTACTTTTAGTACTTTAGTAGGTAGTCTGTTTATCAAGTAAACAACAGCTAGTACACACTCTCCCCAAAACCTAATAGGGATACCACCCTGGAATCTGAGTGCCCTAGCTACCTCAAGTATATGCCTATGTTTTCTTTCCACAACTCCATTTTGCTGTGGAGTGTGTGGGCAACTGCTTTCATGAATAATACCAAGTGACTTGAATAAAGTACCACATTTATTATTAAAGAACTCTGTGCCATTATCTGATCTCACTCTCTTAATATTCTTATTGAACTGATTTTGAACTAAAACAAGAAATGACTTCAATCTTGCAAACACATCACTTTTCATTTTCATCAAATATAACCAGGTCATTCTTGAATTATCATCAACTATAGTCAAGTAAAATCTACAACCATTGTGAGTAGCAGTTCTATATGGTCCCCAAACATCTAGATGAAGTAAATCAAACACATTATCAGCTCTAGACATGCTTATTTGAAATGGTAATCTAGTCTGCTTTGCAAGAGGGCAGACTGTACACTTATTACATGAGCTAAGATCAACACCATACAAAGACATATGCTTCAACACCTTAATTGAGGGATGCCCCAACCTGTTATGCCAAAGTAGATTGTGATTATCTGAATGTTGTGTCATGGTCACTATCCCATTACTCCTACCTGTTCTACATGGAATCTGAGTAGAGAAATAGTATAGACCATCAACCTCCATACCAATCCCCTTCACCTTGCCATTGGAGAGGTCTTGAATGACAAAGAACTCAGGGAAAAAATTAACTGAGCACCTCAGTTGTCTTGTTAGTTGTGAGACTGAAAGTAAATCATATTTGAACTCAGGCACAACTAGTACATTCTTCAATATGCCATCACTAACAACTTTGCATTCACCAACATGTGTTACTAAGGAGTGTTCACCATTAGGTAGTTGTACTTTCCTGCCCATACAACTAGATATAGAACTCAATCTAGAGTTTTTAGATGTGATATGACATGTGGCACCTGAGTCTAATATCCACCTTTCTGCCTTTTCTGTTTCTCTACTTGTTACAAATAAAGCATTAGGATTGGAAATTATACCTGCCATGTTAACCATGTCCATTGCACCTCCTGAGCTTGAAGTTAGTTCATCCATGTCCATCATCTTCTTGTATTGATGGTACAATTGTTGCTCCTGGATCATAGGTGCAAAAGCATCAGCTGAAGCTCCTTCATATCTAGCTGAATTTCCTTCATGTCTAGCTGAGTCTCCTTCATGTCTGCCAGTATTCACTTGTCTGCCAGCATTCATCTGATTCACCATGTCTTGTTGCTTATTGGCTTGATTTGCTATTAGTCCTGGCTTCTTATTAAACTTCCAATCAGGAGGGTATCCAATCAACTTAAAACAGTTGTCCTTAACGTGACCCCGAAGCTTACAATAATCACAGATTTGATCCCAATCTTTCTTCTTAACCTGGAATTTCCTCTGAAAATTTCCTTTTCCAGCATACAAAGCAGTAGGATCTGGAATGTGCAAATTTGCAGTCATTCGTTGGCTCTCATCTACCATGATCATAGAATATGCCTTTCCGAGACTAGGCAAAGGATACAACTACGCGCATGACTATAGACTTCATTCAATCCCATCAAAAAAGCAAACAACCTTAAACATGCTAGATGATCTACATAAGTTCTAGACTGATCACATTTGCATGAAGGTGGAGGAACTAAGGCGTCAAATTCATCCCATAACAATCTCAATTTTGAGAAATAAGCAGAAACTGTTAAATTGCCTTGATGAATCGTGCAAATATCCCTGTGCAATTGATAACCTCTTGATCCGTCAACTTTATTGAACCTCTCTTTGAGATCTGCCCAGACCATAGCTGCATCTGTAGCATATACTATCCCACTAAGCAATTCCTTTGATACAATATTCATGATCCAAGCTAACACGAAGGCATTACATTTTTCCCACTGCTCTTCCAATTCTCCCTCATAATCACTCCTCCTACATGTTCATAATACAAACCCCAACTTACTTTTATCCCTAAGATTAATCATCATAGATCTGCTCCATAAAGAATAATTTTCAGTTCCTGTAAGTTGCACGGTGGTGAGAACACTTCCAGGAGTATCTGAGTTGTGAATATAGAGTGGATGATGGCACTTTCGATCGATATCTTCAAGAGTCTCTGTTCGTGCAGCTGCTTGGACATTAATGGAGGTTTCTGTAGCATTCTCCATTAAGCTGTTTCTTCAGTAATCCTAGTCAACTAGTGAATGGATGATTGAATCGATTCCCGATTCAGTGCTCTGATACCATATTGAGATTTACAGAGAGAAAATCATATTGAAGGAGTAGAAGAAGAATGTATTTTTATCAAAACTGTATGAGTTAGTTACAGACTGAGTATTTATACAATTCAGTCAATACATGTGCTACTGCTACAATGTTAACAAACTAACTACCTTCTAATTGACCATTAATCAGACTAGTTAATTAAACACCTAAACTAACCATTTCATTAACTATCAGAGTTAATCAACTAACTACCTAACTAACAGAATTGATCAATCACTTAACCAATTCCAATAGTATGCATAATATCCCCGTGATCTTTTGGAATACAACAACACTTTGAATTTTTCAATTTTACTTCCGTCATCCTTTGATATTAATTAAACTTGCAAAATAAATCTCTCTCAAATCACCCTTAATCGTCAATAGGTTAATTCTCTTATTTGATAGAAATATATATGGATAGTGTAGGAGGAAACCAATCCTATTCCTAGATGAATTCTAACATCTATGAGCTAATTATAATCATTTAACTATAGAAACTAGGGGTGTTCACGGTTTGGTTTGGGTCGGTTATTGGTCAAAACCAAAACCAAAACCAAATTAACTTAATCGGTTTTAAAATTATCAAAACCAAACCAAACCAAATATAATATACATTTATTGGTTTGGTTGTTTTCGGTTTTGGTTTGGTTTGGTTCGGTTATTCGGTTATTAACCATACATAAAAAAAATAAACAATTCATTCAAAACGTGAAAAAAGTGACAACAATCCACTCAAACAAAAAGATAGTTAGAATGACTGGCATTACAGAACTTTCGATCATTGAATTTACTGAATAAAACTTCAAAATTCACTATTTTGGCATAGAAGGAAGAGACAATGACATTTTTAGTCCCACAAAGAATTTTCATAGACACTCATTTACATGAAACCAATAAGAAAAATGTTTTCACCTTGGACATTTTTTCTTTCATAAGTAAATTATAAAAATAAATTTTGATGAAACATATATAAAATCTTTAAAATTGTTTATGAATATAATATATTATGTATGTATAATAATAAAATTTATGTATATAACTTGTTGGTTCGGTTCGGTTATTTCTTCGATTTTTTTCGAACAAAATCATAACCAAACCAAATACTATCGGTTCTTAACAATCTAAAACCAAACCAAACCAAAACCCAAATTAAATCGGTTTGGTTTGGTTTTTCGGTTTGAATCGGTTTTTATCCAAACCATGAACACCCCTAATAGAAACTATGTATGTTTGTTTTTATCCTAAATATTAGGTAAATTGTTAATAGGAAACTTTTACCCCTTTTTTGGGGATTTTTAGAGGTTTTTTTTAGAAATATTTTGCTTATTTTTTGGGATTTGTTTTGCCTTTTTTTTTTTTTTGGAAGGTTTCTAATTTTCTTTGCCTTTTTTGGGCTTCTTTTAAAGTTTTTTAGCGTTTTTTTTGGAAGTTTTCTTTCGACATTTTTTGGGATTTTTTTGTCTATTTTTTCGGACGGTTTTTAATTTTCTAGCCTTTTTTGGGTTTTTTACGTCTCTTTTTTGCAAGTTTCTTTACCAATTTTTTTTTTAGACAGTTTACAAACTTTTTTTTCTTCTTAATATGTTTGAAAGTTTTTTTTTAGTATATTATTAAGATAATAGTATATAATTAAAGGAAAGTTGTGAAAAGATGATTTTGTCTAAATTGAAGCCTTTTAATGAAGGGCAATTAATATGGGACTGAAAAAGTATATGACTTGTTTACATAGAGTAACAATTAAATTTGTATTCGGGTAACTTGGTCTCATATCCGGGTGACCCTCTCATCTATAAATTCAACATAAACCCTTGCAAACTTATCTATAAAGTCACTCAACTATTAATATTTTATTTAGAAAGTCATCCAATCAATTTAAATATTTTTTATTGCATTTTGTTGAAGTACAATTTTTTTTAAAACTAATTTCTTCAAATTTGAAGAAAGAGATGGTAGTAATGATAATCTTCAAATTTGAAGAAGAAGGCATCAAGGTAATAGTGGTTAGAGGAGGAGGAGGAGATGTGGAAATGGTGGAGGAGAAAAAGAAAGGTGCTCTAGATTTTTTCCCTCTTTTTCTTCTTTATTGAAATGTAATTTTTAAAGTAATTAATTAACTAAATAGTTTTAAAATAGGTTTATCTTCATAATACATTTTTTTAATAATTATTTTATATAGATATATATGCCACATGTTATTATTTAATTCGCTACTTTGACAAGTCATCGGGTAGTATAATACACACATCTTATATATTTGGCTGGTTGTCAAAAAAGTGTCAATATGACACAATAACCCCCTACTTAGGGTGTTTAAAATGAATAAGGCCTACTTGAGGTGTCCAAGTGAAAATTGATGTCAACTTTAGAGAGCTATCGATGAGTTGAACCTTTTTAATCCATCCACTTCATAATTAATGGGGATAAAATGGCAAATTTACTTAGGGGTGTAAAAAATGAACCCAAACATAGGTAACCCACCCGGAATTTTAAGGGTTGGGCTCAAGATAATTTAAATTGGGTTCAATCTCAACCCATTCAAGCCTAACCCATTTTAAGAGAATCCTCAATTGAGTCCAATTCAATCTCCAATTTTAACCCGTTTTGAAACTCTTTACTAATATATGTTCCTATACTAAAGGTAAATTACTTACTATGTCAATTATTATTTTCTTAATAAGTATGTCATTTCAAAAGTGAACAAGTAATTAGGGACAAGAGGGAGTACATGATACCCACCACATCACTTCACTTCATATTCATCATCTTCTTCTCTCTATAGTTTCATCATACTTTAAGATTATATATAGATCATAATTATTTAAGATTATTTTTGGATACCGTTGTCATCTAATTTCGATTTTTTCAGGTAATTTTTTTTCTCTTTTTTGCATCATACAAAAGATAAAATTCTAAAAATTATCATGTAATATTTCTTGGAGATATACTATATTATATTTGTTTTCTTTATTTTAATTTCTTTATAGTATATTTAGTATACTTTCATTAATATTAAAAAGTATATGATTTGACTATTTTTCCTTTACTAATATACTCATTTGTATATTATATTTCATAATCCTATTTAAAAAATAAAACAAAACAATTTTATAGGATAAACTTTAAAAAATATTTTTTTTCATATAATAACAAATCTCTTTTTTATTAAACTTTGTACTTTTATGTGATAAATATAGAAAAATAATTTGTGTGTAATAAATTTTAAAGTTAGATTACTTTTATGTAATAACAAGAAGAAGTAATTATTTGGATAATAAACCCAGACTTGGATGTTCACCAATAAAATTTATTCAAATATTCTTCAATTTTATTTTTTTTGTTGAAGAAATAAGAATATTATTGAAAAAACATGAGTACAATTTTGTTTCTAGTTCGCTTGATTTTTCTCTCTTAATTTTTTCTTGTGATTCGAGGGTCGATAGTGACATATTTCTCGAATTAAGATGATTTGAATTTGATCTCATTATGAATATTTCATGAATTTGTGGAATATTCAAGAGGCCTCTCCAAGGAAATTTATTGCCCTTTATATAGACATGAGCTTGGGTTTAGGGTAGAGTAGCCTCTAAGAACCCTAACTGAAATTGAACACGTCTTGTAGAGTCCCACAAAATTTCAATGTCTACAAATGTCTCCTACTCCAGGGCTTGTCGAAGTGTAGACTTGATGAAACTCAATGACGAAGCTTGAAGTACTCATTCTTTCACCTTTGTTGTTTTCTGGCGCTTTAGATTTGCAGATTTGATTTGTGAGAAAAGAGATGAAGGGCAAAATTGGTCCAACTGGGCATGCCAATTTGTTTGCAACAAATTTTAGGGCCGAGAAAAATAAATAAACGATAAATAAAATTTGAAGAAACAAGAATATTATTGATAAAACATGGGTACAATTTTGTTCCTCCGCCGTTAGTGGCAATGGTGTAGCCAGAAATTTTACGAATGGTGTCCAAGCATTGGGTAAGTAATTGTACTTTACTTACAAATGAGTGAACCAAAAATTTTAAAATCAAAATGCATAATACTTAGCTCTAATGAGTTCATATTTAATTTAATATAAAGTGAACGAACGACAAAAAAAGAAAGAAAGAGAGAAAGAGGAAAGAAAGTTTATCCTAGAAAGAAAAAACTTTTAGCCTTTAATATTTCAGTAGTCTCTGACTACGACGATAATAACAACAAGACACAAAGAAGGAAGAGCAGAATCAAACGGAATTTAAAAAAAAATTAAAAATAGTGGAACATTTTGGCTTTTAGATTTTGGCAGAGTTGTAATTTTTTTTGTTGTAAGTTTGACCAACAAAATTTAATGTAAAGTAAAAAAAGACACCTTGGGTAAGAATTTAATTGGCTATTGATACTCTTATTTTTTTAAAAATTTTTTTACGAGAAAATCAAATCTCTTGGTCACTTGCTAATTGCATAAAAATGTTGAACTGCCTTGACGCCTTGGCAGGCTTTGACCTGCTTTCCTTCGCTTATCGGAGAGCGAATTCTTTATTACTGACTTTTCGCGAACAACTTTTTATGATCTCTTACATGTAAAAATAAATATATCATATAAAAGGATGATAAAAATATAGAAAAATTGTTAATAAATAAATAACAAATTTCATTGTAAAGTTAAGTGAGTTAAGGTGCAAGTTAGTATTACTCTTTAAAAAAATGAGAGAAGTAAATAGCAGCTTCTAGGAATCGATCCTGCAAGATCATTTAGAGATCTTCGAACATATTCGAGTGTAACATCGGCCAACACACAAGATTAAACTTTACCACCGTGGAGCAGCTCTATGCCCTGCAAGCACACGCACGGGCAACCAAACTTTTGCTAAGAGATTTCGACCACTGAGCTATACTACAATCGTGTATACAGAGTGTCAAAAATATTATATTTACTCTTATTACATAACATTTTACCTAAATACATCATATCTTTTTCCGACGAAGGATGTCTAATTGGACACCCTCGACACATTGTAGCTCCGCTCCTGATTAGTGGCATATTTCTCTAACTAAGATGATTTGAATTTTATCTTTATGAATAATTCATTCCATAAATTTGCGGAATATTCGAGATAATATTCTTCAGCTTACTATTTAGTTTTTCAATTTTTTTCTTCAAATTCTGAAGAAGAAAAAAAAAATTGATTACTCGAATTTTTTTATTTTGTGAATCACCTAACAAACACTACTTGTGAAAATCATTTCACTAACAAGCTTCTTTCAAAATAGATTTTTTTCTTTAAAAAAAAAAAATACTATAGTTTTTTTTCTTTCAATTAGCTGGATGAGAGTAAAAGGAAATTATAAACTAAAAGAACTCTAAATCGGCGTTGACAAAATAGTAACAAAATCTGCAATTTAAAATTTTAATTGCTGAATCTTTGCTTTTTAATTTTTTATTTTTAAGATTAAAAAAAGTATTTTAGGATCCAAGTCTAATTAAACGTACAAGCAATTTCTTCATTTGTAGAACTTTTTCCCTTCGTCATTTTATATCTTTTAATATTTTTAAATTATTTTTTGTAAATCATACTCCTTTTATCTCATACTAGATAAGCATTGCCTGTGCTCCGCACGGGCTCAATATGATTTATAATTTGACCTGACTATCCTTTATTACGTAAAGAAATTTCACACTTTAAGACAACTTGAATCCTAAATAGCAATAGTTAGTTACAAATGACCATAATTTCAAAAACTATTTATAGTATGTACATTTAAGTGGTGTAAATCTTGCTCCTTTCTAGAAACTATTTTGGAGAAAATGGCCAACCCCCCCCCCCCCCCCCCCAACCTATAGCCGGATTCCCAACTACACACTCATACTTCACGGGGGTCCTATTACCCCCTGGACATTTTTTTTTACATATTATCTCACCCTTATTTGCTGACATGTCCACATAAACCAGATATAATAAAATGTTTGTTTACATTTTTTTTACATATTATCTCACTCATAGTAAATGTTACTAAGGTGTTAAGTTAACTGATGTAGTTTAATGACATATACTTTCTCTTTGAAAATGCATATTTGTCACGGCCCAAACCGTCGTGATTGGCACCCACACTAATCCTCCTGTGGGAGAACCATTACTACAACCCAAACTAACAAATTTTATGAAAACTAAGGCATTTAAAGTTACGGAAGCAGGTTTAAATGACAATAAAAATGGAGTCCCTATAAACTCCAAGGTTATAACAAATAACTAACCAACAAATGCGAAAATTCAACCTCTAGAACCTGAAAGTCATTGTACCAAAACTCTACTAACGACAAGTCTAAGAACAAGGGGTACAACCTCGAAATTAAACAAACCCTTTAATAAATAGTCTGAGTCCGAAAAGAGTGGACTTAAACAAGAAAGATCTATGGCAGCCTGAAAGAAATGGTTCACCCTTGAATCCAGTCACACTCAATAGTCACCTAGTTGAGGTCTATCAATAGCCACTTGAAGATGCCCTATACTCAACAAAGAACAATCAAGTGCAGTATCAGTACACAACCACATTGTACTGGTAGGATCACACGGCTATCCCAAAGGTGAAACATATATAAGCCATTACACAATAATAAACATGCATACACCGAACATATACAATATTAGTCATCACTTACGAACAATGCACAGTTTCACAATTCTCAAGATATACAGTTATGTCAAGTCAATGGTCCTCTCATGGAACTCACACCCAAACTGTTAGTATACCGATTTGTGGTACCCGATCCAAGTTAGTGTGCCAGACGTGACACCCGATCCCATATTTATGCCGAAACGTGGCAATCGATCCCATATTTATGCCAGAACGTGGAAATTGATCCCATGTTTATATCGGAACGTGGCAACCGATCCCATGTTTATGCCGGAACGTGGCAACCGATCCATTCAATAAGCCACAATCACAATTACAATGTTCATTCTTATAATCATACAATCAATTCATGATTTCATAGCATACGATTATTCAATCAACCTTATTTATGAGTAGTGTGATCAATAACGCAACATTCACATACATACATCATATATGCATCATAATGTAGTAATTGCAAACATATATCACACCAACATGAAATCACATCCATTACCTACCTCGAATCCAAGCTTGAATCCCCTAAGGCACTTGAATCTTCCCTTTTCAGATTCTTTCCGCTTGTTCTAGGTCTACAAACAACAATTTATACGCAAGGATCAACAATCAAATGTTTAATTATCTGGATTATAACAAACCCAATAATCGTATACCAAACCCTTGATTCCCATACCCAGATTAGGGCTTTTCCCACCATAAATTCCAGATCAAACCCCCCCATCGATAATTACCCATGAATTTACATTCTACATATCGAAACATGGATTCGGGGAGTAAAATCCTTACCTTAAGCCTAAAAAATGGTGAAAAATGGTCAAGAACTCGCCTGGGGTTGTCTCCTAGCTCTCAAAGTCAAAAAGTGCAGAATAAAACATTTTTGGGGTTTTATTTCCGACTTAAGTCGCGTCTGTCCCGCTATGGCGGCCCCTATTGTCACGCCCTAGATTCAAGGGCACAACTGGCTCCTAATGCCAGAACTCAGGCTCGAGCCGACCCTGCTGAACCATTTGCAAGTAGCGCATGGCAGCCACAAACAGTCAGGAAAACAAATAAGTATATCTCGGCTTAAAATTAAGCCCTCGGCCGGCAAGGCCCCTGTCAACTGATCTGTAAAGGAAACAGCTACTCCCAGGAAATCATATAAATAAATAGTCAACTAGCACAGAAGTCCTGATTGGGCCGTCGAGGCCACCATGATATCTACACCAAAACTAAAAGCAGGTAAATATCAGTACAATACATCAAACAACTCACAAGCTTCAGCAAACCAATAACATAGGCCAGCATTGCCATAACGTAGCTATAAACCCCACACACTCGTCTGCAAGCCTCTAAGAGTAGTAAAGATTGGTGGGACAGGGCCCCAGCCTACCCATGAGAATATACACAACAAAAGGTAACAAGCCTCCCAACTCTGGCAGCTCCAGAGGAAAGGGGGTGACCAACCGGATAAAAGTCAATCCTGCTGCTGAGGAGGTCTACTCGGTCGTCTGTCAGGACCGCCATGAATGAATGCAGCGCCCCCAAGGTAATGGGGCGTCAGTACAAAATAATGTACAGAGTATGAAAGACAATAGACTATGATGAGGTATCCTGATATACTAATATACTGGACTAATCTAATAAATAAATCAAGGATAAGATAACTGTACTGACCTGCTCCTAAATCTAAACTTATCAAAAATAATGAAACAACAACCTAACCAAGCCCCCATAAGCCCGGTAGGTACAAACAACACACAAGACCACCTACTCAGGCCCCCATAAGCCCGGAAGGTGCCAATCAGCCTGTATACCCCTATCGGTAGTCCCCTAGCCCCGCAGGCAGTCACATAGCCCTCTTAGGCATCAATATATCTTGTAGACAACTCATAGCCCTCTTAGGCAACAACATGGCCCCGTAGGAAGCACATAGCCTTCTTAGGCGTCAATATATATCCCTGTAGGCAACTCATAGCACTTCTAGGCATCAATATAGTCCCGTAGGTAACTCATAGCCCTTTTTGGCGTTCATATAGCCCTGTAGGCAGAGCATAACCCTTCTAGGCATAGATCACATTCCTGCAGCTAACTACAATAGCCCAAAGGCAACAATAACAATCCAACAGCTAAAAGCGAGCCATATAATTATAAGCAACCTATACAAATAGTCTCTAAGTCGTGTCCAACATACGAATGCTACTACTGAATAAGAATCCCGATAAGAGAGGATTATATGCACTCGAGCAGCCAACAATCAACAATAATGGCTACAAGTATAACCACAATAACAACACAATTACCTTGCTCCTAAGCTTTAAAGAAACATGCCATAGGAAGAGAATAGCCTTAACATACCTTTTTCGCTAAATTCACGTGGCCTAACGACTTTAACTCATAACTCCCTCGATACTACAATAAGGTAGGACCATAATCAACACACAAAAATAAAAGATACCATGACAATATGATAAAAAGATATGTATTTCCATCGCAAATTGATGTTTGCCGCTTATAAAAGCTAAAGTCGATGAAAGAAGGGTCTTACCTCGATCTTAGGTTCGTAATTCACCTCAAAACCTTCAAATATATTCAAACCCCTGCTGTCCCAACACTAAAGTGTGATATGCTACGCAATCGATAAAACAAATTATACCACGATGATGAGCCCAACGCATAGAACAACTTTCGTCAAGGACTTAAGTCGAGAAAGTCTATACTTCACTTGATCCTAGAAATGGGTTTCTCTAATTTCTCTAGTTTTTAGTTTAAAAATGAAGAAAAATGTCGAAGGAGAAGATATATGTAACATTCCACCGACTTAGGGCCCCACCTCACGTGCCTGCTTGCACAGTCCCACGAAAATGAGAATATCTCTCTATTCTGAAGTCATATGAACGAACGGTTTAATGCGTTGGAAACTAGACTCGTAGACCTTCGATTTCATAGCTTGTGGGGACGATAAATCTTAATAGATTGGGAGAAAACATCCGAGACATTAGACTCAAATTTCAGACAAATCTTTAAAATGGAATTTACGGTAACTTTCGCCAACTTTTATTTTGCCACTTACCTAACTTCAAAACTTTAAATACAACACTTGAACACTTAAAATATCACATAACACATCATTTTTAATTTATTACTCACCCTCCTTGTCTTTCCACGAAGATACGAGTTAATTTAGACGTTTTAAAAAGTCGGGGTGTTACACCTACCCGCCACAATGTCCCCACCCTAGCGATAATAATCTTGCCACTGCGGCTTGCACGGAACCAGTGAGCAAATTTAAGAATTCCGAACCCCCATTTCACAACACACCATCATCCCATGACAGTTAGAAAATACCCGTTCACGCTAAGTTCATTTTTGGGAGTTCTACTCGTCCGAATTCAATTCCATAAAGTTGTACGGGTTCCTTAACGTCCTAGATATCCATTCATGTAATTAAACTTATTAATCGATCTCTCATTTGATACCATATTTTCCGAAACCTCACTGACTCCGATTTTACCGAAATCGGGACTAGGTTAGGAAATTCTAAGGTACTACCAAAGAGTTTTTTGTTCCCAATTCTTTCCCCATTGACTTTTCGCTAACGACGGAATTAGGTCATTATAATATTAAAATTCCAAAAAATCAAAGGTAAAATTTTATGTTAGAAATAAAATATAAGAAAGCCACATAATGGGCTTAAATACATACAAACAAATTCAAGGACAAGATCTAAGCAAACAGAGAACAAAAAGCGATACAGTTGTAAAAACTTGGTCTTTCAAGTGTTGTATGAGTTCTTGTAACCATAGCAGCAGGCATTTTGCTTCTACCAACCATAACACTTTCCAAAAACTCACTTTTCTTTGCTTTTGTTTTCATTTCACATGTTTTCATGGAAATTTCCAGCACCATCCTTCCTACAACAACCACCAATGCCACTAAATAGTCTGATAATAAATTTAGTTGAGTGATTTAATTAATACAATGTAACACCTCGGCCTTAGAAAGAGCTAAATTTAGAAACAACTAATTTGGAAAGATCTAATGAGATCGGAAAAGGCTTAAAAATACTCCTAAACTATCGGAAATAACTCATATTTACCCTTAAACTATATTTCGGGTCAAAACTACCCTTCCCGTGAAAGTATTGGGTCACACTTACCCTTCTAGTTAACAGAATTATGTTAAGTGTCATGTGGACACCACATAAGCGCCAAACATTTCCCACTTCCATGTAGACTAATTAGATCCCTAATATCTAGTTTTTCCCTCAATACGATTTCACCCATTTCCCCAAATTTTCCCCTAATATCAAGGTTCAAGGCAATGACATTCATCATTATCATGTTTTAGAATCAATTTCCTCAGCTTCATAGAGCTGATTTCCAAACGACGAATACCAACAACATTATCTAATTCCAAGCACTCCAAATTAGGAGAAGCTAACAATACTTTTTCCATTACATCCTCTGTCATATCGACATCCCCAATCAAAAGAGAAACCAAATTACTCCACTTCACATTACCAGCAGAAACTTCAATTAGGGGAAAATTAGGGAAAATGGGTGAAATCGTATCGAGGGAAAAATTAAATATTAGAAATCTTATTAGTCTACATGGAAGTAGGAAATGTTTGGCGCTTATGTGGCATCCGTGTGGTGTCCATGTGGCGTACACGTGACACTTAACATACTTCTGTTAACTAGAAGGGTAAATGTGACCCAATACTTTGACGGGAAGGGTAGTTTTGACCCAGAATATAATTTAAGGGTAAATCTGAGCTATTTCCAATAGTTTAGGGATATTTTTGAGCCTTTTCCGAATTGAGATTTGTCCAAGATAAACTTAAGTTGCGAATTTTGAGTCAACTTCAAATGACCATAACTTTCAGTACATGATGAGTTAGATGGCCCATAAGATATCAAATGAATGGTCTTTGAATCTTTTTTCCAACGCCATCGAGTTTGCTAAATTTTGAGTTTGTATGAGGGAGATATGCCCATTTGAAGTCGCCTGTCCAGTTAAGGAAATTTACCCGAATTAATGAAGGGTAATGTGGTATTTTCCTTACCCCATTAGCTCTAAACATTTTTGAAAATATTTTTGGGGTCTAAACTGACTTAGATCAGTTTTCATAATTCAAAATCACACTTAGGGTTTTGAGAGGAGTTCAAGAGGAGGAAACAAGGAGGAGTTCTAGCGTTCACCAAGATTTCTTGCAAATCAAGGATTTGTTTCGCCAAATTAAGGTATGTAAGTTTTCATAGTGTTGGGTTCGTTCACCCACACACCAATCATGTGAATTCCATTCGTAATTTCATTCTTGAGGCTGAATGATTTGAATTCTTGAGGTTTTGTTCTCCATGCTTTGTTTATGGAGTTGATGAATTCTTGAGGTGACGGTTTTGATTTTTGAGAGTTTTTCTTGAGGAAAAGTGAGTAGATTATCGTCTACTTGTATTGGATAATTGAATCTAAGGAAAATTTGAGGAAAACAATCGATTCCAGGTGAATTAGGGTGAGAAAACGAGAAGAAAAATTCATCAGATTATTCTGGGAAGGGGTCGGGGCGCCACACCTCAGATGCGCTAGGAGGGCTGGTGTAAGATGCCAATAGTGCGCTTAAATTGGCCCCCAGTAGTTGGAGGCCTGGCGCGACACACCACCCCAGCGCCAGGAGCATCAGGCCACCTTCTTTTTCATTCATCGATCCGTACTTGTCCCATCGAGTTGAGCTTTCATTCCTTTCTTAATCCTAACTATCTAAACTACATTTAATTATTACGCGATCCTTCGTATCATGAATCATAACTCTTGAATTCATAATTCAAATTTAAGATCGAGTTAAGAGTAGAGTTTGATGGATTAAAGTCAGACTATTAGATAGTAGCAAATCCTTAACTAAATATATGTTGTTTAATCCTTTTCTCATTCGTTACCTCCTTGGTAAGTCAAGTAGGAACGAGGTGAGTTCTAACGTTCGCCACCGTTAAAAAGACTTCTAAACGAAATGATTAACAATACATGCATAAACACTATTTAAGAGTTACTTAGTTATTATTCATACATTGTTAATTGTTCATGGTTCCCACAACCCTAGTTGTGGATTTAGCTACTCATGCTTGATAGTTCACAATTTAGAATTAGGTTAAAAGAATACATGAACTTACAATGATAATAGATGAAAACATAAATCTTGAATTGAAATTCAAAGTGAAATTTGCATAAACCAACTTTCGGAAATTAATTTGCTAAGAGTTTGCAAAATAATTCCAAAAAACCAAAACTAAAACCTTACAATAATGTCTAACCCTAAAAAATGGAAATTACAACTAATATTTATAGAAAAAAAATCCCAAACTTGGTTGGAAACAAAATAAGGAAATAACGGCTCAGACGCGGTTTCGATCGACCCTTCGACCTACGGATCGTGGATCGACCTACGGCCTGTAGGTCACCTCCGTGGTCTAGGTACTAGAACCTCAAATTCTCTGATCTCATCGACGGATGTCCAGGACAGGTCGTCACTTGACCTACGGTCCGTCATTGCTTATGTGGTTCCATACTTGGTTAGATTTCCCTGAACTTGCACCTATACTTACCCACCTACGGTCCGTGGACTGTGTAACACCCTGTATCCAAAACGGACAAAAAATGCAGATTTTGAGAAGTTGCAGGTGCAACTTACGGTCACCATCCACGGACCGTAGGTCAGACCACGGCCCGTGCTGCTGGTCCGTGGTTCACCACTGCAACCCCTCCCCAAACCAGCTCAGAAAATTTGGCTAAGTCCCGACTCACGGACAGACCCACGGTCCGTAGATCAGACCACGGTCCGTGGATCGAGACTTCCCCTACCCAGCCTCTGATACAAACTACGGTCGACCAGCACGGACCGTCAATAGATCCACGGTCCGTAGGTCTGACCGTAGATGAAGGTCAACAGCCAGTTAGGTGAAAAATTATTGATAGGTCAACTTCAGATGGTCATAACTCTTAGCAAAAAATGAATTATCTGTCCCATGACCTATGGTTAGATAGATAATTGAATTATCTTTCCAATGCCACCGAGTTTGCTAAATTCCGACTTCCGAGTAAAAAGTTATACCCGTTTTAGTGAAGCCCTGTCGGGCAGACTCGAACTACGGACCCAATCTACGGACCGTAGATTGACCTACGGCCCGTAGGTCCATTCCGTCGATCACTCCGACAACAATTAATTCAGGGGTCTTTTGGTCTTTTCCTATTTTGTTTAACCCCTTAGATACGTCGTTTAAACTCTAAATCATGAGGTTTTAATCAGTTTAAGCCTAGTAACATAATTAGAACTTACCTTGGTCAAAATCATTAATCAAAACTTAGAAAATTAGAATCAAGAGAGGAGAAAAAGGTCAAGAACCCTAGTTCAAGAACGCAGCAAGGTTCCATCAGTTCCAGCCCCGAAATCGAAATATTTCTCCGTGGAATTCGTCACCAGATATGTGGGATTTCACTAGTGGGTTCCTTTCGCCCATTAGGTCCCTAGAATTCAGTCAGATTCTTGATTCCATGATTATGAACAGACCTAGGGTTTCTAGAATTACAGCAAATCATCATGAATTAGTTATTTTAATGTTCCAAATCAGATTATCATGTTATTGCTCAGTTTATCGCATGAATTTCAGAACCCTAGTTATGTATTTCTTTAGTTTTTGAATTACACATGCTAGGTCAGATATCTCAGTTATTCAGTTATACATGCCTCAGTTTATGAATGCATCATTATCAGATTAATTGTTGCATTCTTAGTTTGCATGTTCAGTTTCGAGCTATCCAGTATTTACGAAAATTCAGTCATAACTAGTTAACCACTTAATTCATTGGGAGTAGCATAATACCGAGTTGGACTAGGGTTTCAGCGTACCCATATAGTCCTAGAACTACGAGCCATGTAGGTGTAAGTCCCCTCTGTGGGCAACATCAGTTTAGTGATCACGCCAGCATGCCTCTATACCTCTGGCAGGGTATATTGGGTCCTCTCGATGGGGCGTATACATCGGACTCCACGTTTAGCTCATGTGGTTTTATGTCGGTTATTAGTAGCTCCCACAGTTCAGTCAGACTCTATTGCATTGACCATTTATGAGTATATTCAGTATTCAGTCTCAGCATGTTATAAATTGGTCATTGCATCAGTTAGCTCAGTATTCAGTATATTCAGTATCTATATCATGTTTAGATTATATCATTGCTCAGTATGCTTTGTTCAGTTATGTGTTATTTCAGCTTTACTCTATCCTGCATGCTCAGTACCTTTCAAGTACTGACGCATACGTGCGCTACATCTTCTCGTGATATAGGTTCAGGTTCTCAGCATCCAGATCACGCTTAGATCGATTTTCGATCTCCAGTTCAGCAGCATCAGTGGTGAGTCCTCATTCTTCGAGGACTAGTGACATGTTTATCTTCATCGCTTTTAGTCCTTTAGTTTCAGTTTTGCTAGATCTAGTTGGGGCATGTCCCAACATTTCTAGTCAGTTTAGAGGCTTATTTCAGACATAGTTAGACTCAGCTTAGTATTTGAGTTTGATATTTCTTTTGTATTAAACTCTCAGATTTGATATATTCAGTTATAGTATATGGGCATTCCCCATCTTTTCAAATTTATTTATGAATTAGCTTCCGCATCAGTTTATTATCTTTAGTGTGCTCATGATCATGCCAGCAGGGTTAGCTTGGGATCACTTGTGGTCTTAGATCCCGTGTCCGCGTCTCGGGGGTAGCTTGGGGCGTGACAAACTTGGTATCAGAGCACTAGGTTTAAGAGTCATAGGATGTCTGAAAAGCCGCACTAAGTAGAGTCCTTTTCATGGGTGTGATGTGCACCACATCTAATGAGAGGGAGGTTATGAAGTGGTTTAGGAAAACTTCACTTTCTTGATATTCTTATCGTGCGTAAGGTATGATCAAATTCTATTCTAACTCGACGCTCTACGTTTCAGCGATCATGCCTCCCCATAGAGCTAACGCCAGGAATGCTAACGCAATTCCTCTAGTCCCAGATCAGGAAGTTTCAAATGCAGAGTTTCAGAACGCTATTCAACTTTTGTCTCAAAGTGAGAATAATCAGAACAATCAGCAGGTTGAGGGAGATAAACTTAGGGAAATCGCTAAGGTAAACAAGAAAGCTAGAACAGGGAACTATGAGTACTCTCAACAGAAATCGGGTGGTGGAAATCACTCACAGTTTCGATGAGATCAGAATAGTAAGGCACCAAGCTCTAAGTCTCAGGGAAGTGTTTCAGGAAATAGGACCTACCCAACTTGTCCAAAGTGTGGTAAGAACCATCCAGGCGAGTGTCTTGCAGGCAAGGAAGGATGTTTTGGGTGTGGTAAGTCTGGTCATAGGGTGAAGAATTGCCCTTTTGCCAGGAAGAGGCAAAAAGGTAACAATACTAGGGCTCAGTCTACAGCTCCAACAGTACCGGCAGGTCGCCCAACTCAGCTGGGTGTGTCATCTTGTACAGGTGGCAGTCAATGCCAAGGCAGGTTTTATGCTATCCAGGCTCCCCAGGACCAGGAAGATTCTCCTGATGTTATCACTGGTACGTTTCGAGTCCTTGTTCAGATATTTTGTAGTGTTAGATCCAAGGACTACTCTTACCTTTGTAACTCTCGTTATAGCAGTAATCTTAGGAGTTAGTCTAGAAACTCTTTCAGAACCCTTCTCATTCTCTATTCCAGTCGGTGACCCAGTTATAGCTAGACGGGTATACAGAAATTGCCCTGTCACAGTCTCTCAGAAAGTCACCTCAGTAGATCTTGTAGAGTTATGGTAGACTTCGATGTCATTCTAGGCATGGATTGGTTACATTCCTATTATGCCTCAGTCGATTGTAGAATTCAGGTAGTTTAGTTCCAATTTCCAAATGAGCCAGTCTTAAAATAGAAGGGTAGTAGCTCAGTTCCTATATGTCGATTATCTCTTACCTTAAGGCCAGAAAGAGTTGAATCTTTGCCAGAGAAGGTGGCTTGAGTTCCTCAAACATTATGATATGAGCGTGCATTACCATCTAAGTAAGGTAAATATAGTAGCAGATTATCTATGGGTAGTGTAGCACATGTTGAGGAAGAAAGAAAAGAGCTAGCAAAGGATGTTCACAGACTTGCTTGCCTAGGAGTTCGTCTTATAAGCATATCAGATGGTAGTGTAACGGTTCAGAATGAGGCAGAATCTTCTTTGGTAGTTGAGATTAAGGAAAAGCAAGACAGTGATCCAATCTTGCTTGAGCTTAAGGGTGCAGTCTACAATCAGAGAGTGGAGGTTTTCTCCCAAGGGGAAGATGGTGTGCCTCGCTACTAGGGGCGATTATGTGTTCCTAATGTGGGCAAGTTGAGACAACATATTTTTGCAGAGGCCCATAACTCCAGATATTTTATTCATTTAGGCGCCACTAAGATGTACCGTGATCTGCGGGATGTCTATTGGTGAAATGGTATGAAAAGAGATATAGCCAACTTTGTGGCTAAGTGCCCCAATTGCCAGCAAGTCAAGGTAGAACATCAGAAACCAGGAGGTATGACTCAAGGGATTGACATTCCTACTTGGAAGTGGGAAGTGATCAACATGGACTTCATCACAGGTTAACCTCGTACTCGCAGACAACATGACTCCATTTGGGTGATTGTTGATAGGGTTACTAAGTCTTCTCGCTTTTTGGCGGTCAAGACTACAGATTCGACGGAGGATTACGCCAAGCTTTACATTAATGAGATTATGAGGTTGCATGGAGTTCCTTTGTCTATCATCTCAGATAGAGGTCCTCAGTTTACATCTCATTTCTGGAAGTCATTTCAGAAAGGTCTTGGTACTCAGGTTAATCTTAGCACAACATTTCATCCACAGACGGATGGTCAGGCAGAGTGTACCATTCAGACCTTAGAAGACATGTTGAGAGCTTGTGTGATCGACTTTAAGGGTAGTTGGGGTGATCACCTTCCTCTTATTGAGTTTGCCTACAATAATAGTTACCATTTCAGCATTCAGATGGCCCTTATGAGGCATTGTATGGGCGTAGATATAGATCTCCAGTTGGTTGGTTTGAAGTAGGTGAAACAGCCTTGATAGGACCAGATTTGGTCCTTGATGCTATGGAGAAAGTGCAACTCATTAGAGATAGACTTAAGACTGCTCAGAGTCGCCAGAAGTCTTATGCAGATGTGAGAAGAAGGGAACTAGAGTTCCAAGTTGATAATTGGGTTTTCCTGAAAGTGTCACCCATGAAGGGGGTGATGAGATTTGGCAAGGAAGGGAAGCTCAGTCCCAGATATGTAGGCCCTTACCGAATCTTGAAAAGGATTGGTAAAGTGGCTTATGAGTTAGAGTTGCCAGCAGATTTAGCAGCAGTGCATCCAGTCTTTCACATTTCTCTTTTGAAGAAGTGTGTGGGTGATCCAGCATCCATAGTGTCATTAGAGAGTGTGGCCGTGAAAGATAGCCTTTCTTATGAGGATATACCAGTTGAGATTCTCGATCGTCAGGTTAGAAGATTGAGAAATAAAGAAGTCGCTTCAATCAAGGTTTTGTGGAGGAGTCAGTCAGTAGAGGGAGCTACTTGGGAAGCAGAAGCAGCCATGAAGTCCAAGTATCCTCACCTCTTTCCTTCCGATTCCATTCCAGCTTGAGGTAATAGTTCCTCTTCAGTTTTTTCAGTCATTCATGCGTAAATTCAGTCTTAGAATCATGTTCCTTCAGTTGTACTTGCATTTTCAGCGTATTTGCATGTTCTTGGAACTCAGTTTAGTCAGAAATTCAGTTCTCAGTGTTTAGTGGTAGGGATTGCAGCCCTCTCCCTCTATTTCAGCTAGTTTAGTCTTCATTCGAGGACGAATGGTCCCAAGGGGGAGATAATGTAACACCCCGTATGCAAATCGGACCAAAAATGCAGATTTTGAGAAGTTGCAGGTGCAACTTACGGTCACCATCCACGGACCGTAGGTCAGACCACGGCCCGTGCTGGTGGTCCGTGGTTCACCACTGCAACCCCTCCCCAAACCAGCTCAGAAAATTTGGCTAAGTCCCGACTCACGGACAGACCCACGGTCCGTAGATCAGACCACGGTCCGTGGTCTGTGTCCGTGGATCGAGACTTCCCCTACCCAGCCTCTGACACAAACTACGGTCGACCAGCACGGACCGTCAATAGATCCACGGTCCGTAGGTCTGACCGTAGATGAAAGTCAACAGCCAGTTAGGTGAAAAATTATTGATAGGTCAACTTCAGATGGTCATAACTCTTAGCACAAAATGAATTATCTGTCCCATGACCTATGGTTAGATAGATAATTGAATTATCTTTCCAATGCCACCGAGTTTGCTAAATTCCGACTTCCGAGTAAAACGTTATGCCCGTTTTAGTGAAGCCCTGTCGGGCAGACTCGAACTACGGACCCAATCTACGGACCGTAGATTGACCTACGGCCCGTAGGTCCATTCCGTCGATCACTCCGATAGCAATTAATTCAGGGGTCTTTTGGTCTTTTCCTATTTCGTTTAACCCCTTAGATACGTCGTTTAAACCCTAAATCATGAGGTTTTAATCAGTTTAAGCCTAGTAACATAATTAGAACTTACCTTGGTCAAAATCATTAATCAAAACTTAGAAAATTAGAATCAAGAGAGGAGAAAAAGGTCAAGAACCCTAGTTCAAGAACGCAGCAAGGTTCCATCAGTTCCAGCCCCGAAATCGAAAGATTTCTCCGTGGAATTCGTCACCAGGTATGTGGGATTTCACTAGTGGGTTCCTTTCGCCCATTAGGTCCCTAGAATTCAATCAGATTCTTGATTCCATGATTATGAACAGACCTAGGGTTTCTAGAATTACAGCAAATCATCATGAATTAGTTATTTTAATGTTCCAAATCAGATTATCATGTTATTGCTCAGTTTATCGCATGAATTTCAGAACCCTAGCTATGTATTTCTTTAGTTTTTGAATTACACATGCTAGGTCAGATATCTCAGTTATTCAGTTATACATGCCTCAAGTTTATGAATGCATCATTATCAGATTAATTGTTGCATTCTCAGTTTGCATGTTCAGTTTCGAGCTATCCAGTATTTACAAAAATTCAGTCATAACTAGTTAACCACTTAATTCATTGGGAGTAGCATAATACCGAGTTGGACTAGGGTTTCAGCGTACCCATATAGTCCCAGAACTACGAGCCACGTAGGTGTAAGTCCCCTCTGTGGGCAACATCAGTTTAGTGATCACGTCAGCATGCCTCTATACCTCTGGCAGGGTATATTGGGTCCTCTCGATGGGGCGTATACATCGGACTCCACGTTTAGCTCATGTGGTTTTATGTCGGTTATTAGTAGCTCCCACAGTTCAGTCAGACTTTATTGCATTGACCATTTATCAGTATATTCAGTATTCAGTCTCAGCATGTTATAAATTGGTCATTGCATCAGTTAGCTCAGTATTCAGTATATTCAGTATCTATATCATGTTCAGATTATATCATTGCTCAGTATGCTTTGTTCAGTTATGTGTTATTTCAGCTTTACTCTATCCTGCATGCTCAGTACCTTTCAAGTACTGACGCATACGTGCGCTACATCTTCTCGTGATGTAGGTTCAGGTTCTCAGCATCCAGATCACGCTTAGATCGATTTTCGATCTCCAGTTCAGCAGCATCAGTGGTGAGTCCTCATTCTTCGAGGACTAGTGACATGTTTATCTTCATCGCTTTTAGTCCTTTAGTTTCAGTTTTGCTAGATCTAGTTGGGGCATGTCCCAACATTTCTAGTCAGTTTAGAGGCTTATTTCAGACATAGTTAGACTCAGCTTAGTATTTGAGTTTGATATTTCTTTTGTATTAAACTCTCAGATTTGATATATTCAGTTATAGTATATGGGCATTCCCCATCTTTTCAAATTTATTTATGAATTAGCTTCCGCATCAGTTTATTATCTTTAGTGTGCTCATGATCATGCCAGCAGGGTTAGCTTGGGATCACTTGTGGTCCTAGGTCCCGTGTCCGCGTCTCGGGGGTAGCTTGGGGCGTGACAGACTGGACTACGGTCCGTCCTGTCACTCCATGGTTTGACTACTGAAAATCAGCTTACTTACTAGGACCTAGGACTGCCCATCTACGGCCCGTCAATTGACCTACAGTCCGTGGTTGGCTCTGTTAGTGGCTATTTATGCACTTTTCAGCTCATATCACTCTCAATCGCTTCCGAACCAAATTTCTTGCAAAGATTACATCAAAAGCATTAATTCTAATAATAAAACAACCTAAGACACATACAAACTCTAAGTGAAATGTATCAATAGTACCGTAAACTCATGGTACATCAACATCCTCAACTTAAACTTGTTGTTTGTCCTCAAGCGACACACTAAGACTCTAAACGACACTTGCGTAGAAGAAAACATACAAACTGAAGCAACCACATGGCTTTCTCAATAAATTCAATCAGTTAGTGCAAATCTTTTCATCTAGACTCAACAAGCTAACTCATATGGATCAAAACATGACACAGACAGACCAATAGACATCACAACATACACTTTTCACAATCACCGAGGTACCAACTCTCCAACAATGTAACTAGTGCCCTCACTTCAAAGAGATCTTTTTTCTCACCATAAATCTATTTTTTAAAAGTTTAAGGATTCAGTCAAGACTCACGCTCAAACGTGAATTCAAATATCGTTAGTGCTCAATACCATAGGCTTGCCCTTATTTTCACTACACAGACTCTCCAAACTAATCACTAGGATCACTATATGATTTTCTTAGCTTGTAACGTAGGCTTAGGATCAGGTAGGGTACATTTGGGTACTTTTAGTGACTTTTTTGTCCTCCTTGACATTACATTGGCTTCTTACATCTTTTCTCAACCAATTTTGACATATTTTTCTTTTCTGCTCTTTTCCTTGACTTTTTCAGCACAAATGTGACTTTTGACTTTATTGCTCTTCTTTTTCATTTTTTTCACTTTTCTTTTTCATTCTTTGTTATTCAGCATCATTTTCACTCATTTTGTTTCTTTTGAATTTAGTCACATCTTTTTCTATCCTTTTTCTTCTTCTACACACAAATCTTTTCATACCTTTTTCTTTCTTTCAGTTTCCTTTTTCATAGCCACCCTCAACTTAAGTATTTTGTATGAGTTGAGGTGCACAGTGTCTGAGATCGGACCAGGGCCAAGATTAAGGTAACTTTTTAAATTAGCCACCCTCAACTTAGACTTGTGGCCTAATTTAAGGTGCACATGTCCAAGGAGGGACCATGGACAACACAGTCTTTTAGGGAAGGTGAGTTAGGTGTATTGATATAAGTGGTCTATTTTAGGCTCAAACATTTGGATCAAAGGGAGCATTGATTTGTTTTGGTTGAATTTATTTTAGGCTTAAGTGGACTCATTTGAACAAAGGCCAATGATCATTTCCCAATTCCTAGCCTAGATTGTATTAATAGGACCAACATGGCAAGTTCTAGATTGGCACATACAATATGAATATACAAAATCCACTCATAGTCACTTGGCACATTATTTCATTACCGGATTATTGAATCACTCAGTTCAAGTTATAGCTTAAGTCATGCTATCATACCGGTTCCTTATCATGTCATATGAAGATCCAACACATTCAACTCATTGAACATATAGATCTAGCACATTTCAAAATTTTGGACAAGTATCAATTCCATGCTTCTTATGCCATCATGCTTTCATTCTTCTACTTATGGTTGAACCCATCGACGGCCCCCTAAAGTTGACAATAAATTTCACTTAGACACCTCAACTGGACTTTGTTCATTTTAGACACCTTATGTATAGTCTCGTTGTGTCATTTTGACATTTTTTTGACAAGTCAACCAAATATACAAAATGTGTGTAATACACTCACCGATGACATGCCAAAGTGACGAATCAAACAAAGACATGTGGTATATATATCAAAAAATAAATTTCAAATAATGCCTTTTGAGTAGAAAAAAATGGCCACATATTTGATGACATGTGGCATTTTAAACTCTAATAATAGTTTTTTTTATAGAAAAAAACATCACTCCATGCCCAACCTAGTAGTCTTCTTCACCCCACCCAACCGAGTTGTCCTTTCCACCCTTACCCACCCCAATCTCAACTGCTCCTCCAGCCCACCAGCCATCAGAACTTCATCTCTACCCCCATCCACCCCAATCGCTCCTCCACAGTCCACCAGATCTTTCTCTCCACCCCATCCACCCAACCCCAACCGCTCATCCACCCCACCAGCCACTAGATTGTCCTCTCCACCCCCACCCACCCCAACATCAACCACTTTTCCACCCATATTAAATTTTCAAGAAACACTTTCAAAAGAAATTAATTGCTATGACAAAATTATTTTACAAAAGTATAATTTTTCTCTTCTTTACATCTAAAATTAGTTATTAATTAACAATGGAAGAATTTGTTTTTTGCAATTCTCATATGTGCAAATGATTCAAATACATGAAAAAGAAATACGATTATTATTTTGTAACGTTGAAATTTAAACTTTCAGGAAATCTTGTGGGCTGAAATTCACTTTTTTATTTGTGGAATCACTAAATCTACTTTACTATAGAAAGAAATTTAAGTTTAGGAAATGGTAGCTAGAAAATGGAGAAGAAGAAGAGAAAAAATTTAAAAAATTTAGTGAAATAAGGTTTTCACGCGCAGTAAGTGTGTGCATCACACTCACTATGCCATGTAAGCAAAAAATGTCAAAATGGTAGGGTTCAACTTCTACTTATTTCTACACATACAATCCTAAACATGCCAGTTCAACATAAAAGTAAATCAGTCCTTTGGGGAAAAAACAAAGGCAAGAAAACCCCAAGGGAGGATTACGAGTTAGGTTACTCAGACTTCACCCTATCACTCACAACCCATTTAGCCCACCCCCAATAAAGTATGGTGCAATTGCCCTTAATCCATAGATAATAAAAAAATATAGCATAGGGTGAAGCAAATTTGTGGCACATATGCTCCAAAGACTCATCAAGAAGCAGGTGGATCCAGTTTCCCCAAACCCGCTGGATCAGCAATAAGAATTCCCTCCATAGCGCCCTCATCAACAGTGGTAACACCCTCAGCAGTGATCCTCGAACCTGATAGACCAACCCTATCTCACGGGCCCTCTACTGCCGCATCTCCTCATCAAGAATGGACTGCCTCAAGCTCCTGCCTATTTTTTTTCGTGTCCATCGGGCCTCATCAGCATCAGAAGTGTGGTTTGAAGAGCTGTGGCGCTTCCCAGTAGTGTGGGAGGGGTCTGGTGGTGGTACAATATCGCCAAAAAGGGCAGTCATCACAACCTCATCCTCCTCAACCTCAGATGCAGCCTCCGGTACAGTCTTAACAGGGGCTAGAAGAGAAACAACATCAGCACGGAGGATGTAGAAAACACAGTATAGAAAGGAAAAGATGAGCTCAATATTATTGATGTATTTCATATGTTAAACTACTGCACAATACCTCCTTATATAGGCTGATGGTAGGTTACAATATAGGAGAGTTCTACTTGAATTCTACTTTGTAAGTTAACTCTTACTAGTAATACATAACAACACTTACACTCCTAATGTAAAACATACTCCTAATTCTAACACAATTCTTATTTTTTAGGCTAGTCTCCAACACTTCCCCTCAAACTAGTGAGAGGTGGATTAACCACTCCTAGCTTGCTTCAAAAGGCTGCAAATTATTGCTTTGTAAGTGCCTTGGTGTGTATGTCAGCTAGTTGATCTTGTGATCGAACAAAATGTGTTATGAGTTGTCCCCTTGCCACCCTTTATCTAACAAAGTGATAGTCCATCTCCACATGTTTAGTCCTAGCATGCAATACTGGATTCACAGTCATGTAAAATGCACTAAGATTATCACAAAATAGTATTGGAGTTGTGGTAAGTGTGTCACCAATATCTTTGAGTATAT
This sequence comes from Solanum okadae, assembly GCA_036553675.1. Classification (NCBI taxonomy): domain Eukaryota; kingdom Viridiplantae; phylum Streptophyta; class Magnoliopsida; order Solanales; family Solanaceae; genus Solanum; species Solanum okadae. The sequence continues at coordinate 36,526,791 of CM071681.1, forward strand.
AGGTGATCCATGTAATCTCGGTTGCAGTGGAGGCTAGTGCTCTATATTCAGCTTCAACACTTGACCTGGAAACTGTATGTTGTTTCTTTGATGACCATGAAATGCAGTTAGCTCCTAAGTATATTGTATAACTTGTAGTTGATTGTCTTGTTGTGCAACAGCCTCCCCAATCTGCATCAGAGTATCCACACAACCTTAGAGGTGACTTTGCAATTAACCTAAGTCCAAGTTGAACTGTCCTTCTCACATATCTAAGAATCCTCTTTACAACGTGAAAGTGCTCACTATTTGGATTATGCATGAACTGACTTGTGAGATTTACTGCATGAGTTATATCAGGCCTAGTTAGAGTGAGATACTGCAAACTACCCACAATATTTCTATAAACTGAGGCATCTACAGAACTTCCTGTAGGCCATGCTTTTGTGCAAGTGGTGTGTTTACTGCTCTAGCCATGGCCATATCAGTTTTCTTGAGGAGTTCAGTAGCTATTTACTTTGATTTAGGTGAATACCTGCATCAACGTATGTAACCTCAATCCCAAGAAAGAATTGAAGAGGACCAAGATCCTTCATTGCAAACTCCTTCCCAAGTGCAGCAATTATTTCTTGAATATGAACATGGGAGCTTTCTGCAATCAGTATATCATCTACATACAAAAGAAGCAGGATAGTACCATTTTTACAATAAAGTACAAATAAGGATGAGTCTGCTCTACTATATTTTAACCCAAGGTGCAGAAGGAACATGATGAACCTTTCAAACCAGGCTCTAGGTGCCTGCTTGAGGCCATATAATGCTTTCTTCAAAGAACAAACATTCCTTGGATGCTGAGGATCAACAAAACCTGGGGATTGTGCCATATAGACTTCTTCCTGTAGATGCCCATGTAGAAAGACATTTTTGACATCAAGTTGTCTAATAGGCCATTTTAGACTAACAACAACTGATAGCACTACCCTTATAATGGTAGCCTTAACTACAGGACTAAAAGTTTCTTCAAAATCAATTCCTTCAAGCTGAGAGTATCCTTTGGCAACCAACCTAGCTTTATGTCTGTTTATAGAACCATCTGATTTTAACTTGGTCTTGAATACCCATCTTGATCCAACCACATTCATTTTTGTTCTTTTAGGTAGCAAAGTCCATAATTGATTTTCATGTAAGGCATTGATCTCTTCTTTCATAGTTGCATACCACTGTGGAACCTTTAGTGCTTGATCCACATTTGCTAGCTCAACAATACCTACTAAAGCTGTGTGAGGGGTTGGATAATTTTTTTCCTTCAATCTAGTCATCATATGATGTCCTTCTATAGTGCTAGAGGTTTGTGGTTCTCCAGCTCTGCTTGTAGATTCTAGATTTTGGTTTATCTCTTCATTAAACCAGCCGACAGGTCACCTTCCATGTTTACACCTTGTGCAGTAGGCACTGGGATGTGGTTATGTTCTAGCACTTCAGTTGCATCCTGACTTTCCGATGCATTTTCTGGATCATCAACACAGTTATCACTTTCACCATCAGAGATATTTTTTGGATTATGAGTACTATTTGGTAGCACGTCATCAGGCTCAACATGATGTGAATCTACACCATCAATGTTGGGAGGTTTTGTCAACACTTTCGCTGAAGTTGAACCACCATTTGTTGGAGAGTTATCCTGCACAGTAGAGAAAAACTCAAGAAAAGTAGCTAGGTGAGTGCAGGTGTTCAGAGATGATTGTGTAGGTTGCACATATGGAAGCAAATGCTCATCAAAGATCACATGTCTTGATATAAAAATCTTTTTTGTGGATGGTTGGTAGCACCTATAGCCTTTGTGTAAACTTCTATAGACAACGAACACACATGGGTAAGTTTTAAGTGCAAGCTTTGATTGTCCCTTGAGGTGTGGATAACATCTGCATCCAAAAACTTTCAAACTATTGTAATCTGGAGATGCTCCATGAAGTTTGACAAAAGGTATCTCATTCTTCAGAACCAAGGATGGTAGTCTGTTTATCAAGAATACATCAGTGAGAAAAGGTTCCACCCACAAGAACATAGGTAGTTTTGCATGAAAGAGTAGAGTGAGACCAGTTTCTACTATATGCCTATGTTTTCTTTAAGAGATTCCATTATGTTCAGGAGTATTTGGACATGGAAATTGTCTTATAATTCCATAGTTTTACAAAGTTTTTAATAAATTCATTGTTGATGAACTCACCACCTCCATCCCATTGAAAGATTTTAATTGATCTTGAAAACTGTTTTTCAACCATTTTCTGAAACTTACAGAAATCTCAAAAAACTCAGACTTCTTTTTATTGGATACAACCAGGTGTATCTAGTATTATCATCCACAAACAATACATAGTACTTCATGTGTTGAGAAGATTCAATAGGGGCTGGACCCCAAAGATCACAATGAATTTTGAATAATGGTTCCTTCTCAATTTTATTCCAACTCTTAACATCTATATGGTTATTTCTATTCAAAAATAGTAAATACTTCAAATTAGAGTGACCTAATCTAGCATGCCAAATGCAATCTGTCTTTCTCCAATCCGGGGATTGCTGTCAAAGCATAAATGTTGTTATCTTCCAGTGCGTAGAGTCCTCCTTTCTTAGTTCCTTTGGCTAGTTGCTTCCCTGACTTCTTGTCCTTAACAACAAAATCACTTCTTGTCCTTAACAACAAAATCAGATTCATCAAACTCAAGGGTGCAACAATTATCTTTTGCTAGCTTGCTAGCAGATAATAATTTTTTATTAATATCAGAACTACTAGTATCTCGTTAATCTTCAAACCTGACATTGTTGTATTCCCAGCATGTATAATGTTTAGACGAGATCTATTACCAACAGTTATCTTATCAGTTCTATTGTAAGTATTAATATTAGATAAGTTACCTTTGTTGTTAGTCAGGTGGTTGGTTGCTCCAGAGTCAACATACATAGCATTGTCCTCAACCTGTGTATCTTGAAAATTGACTGTTGCTAAGCCTTTTGGGAGGTCTTCTACAGCCTGATATGAGTAGTCCCATCTATAGAAGCACTTGATTGCAGTGTGGTTATTCCTTCCACATATTTGGCAAGCATTGGAGGCTAAGTCCTTGTCCTTCACGTGGTTTGATGCATGCATATTCTGATTATTTTGACTATAGTTTCTGAGTTCAGCAGGTCTGAAATCTCTTCCTCTTGAGTTGTAGTTAGAATTACCTCTATTATGATTGTGATTATAACATTCTCTACCTCTACCTCTACCTCTTTGTGCAGAGAAGGCCATGTTATGATTCTCCCACTGTTCAGCCTCCCTCTGAAATTCCCCGCTCTGAATAATGCACATCATGTAGTCATACTCTCCTATATTAATAGGTAGAGTATGGGATAGGCCATAGATGAACCAGTGGATAGTAGTATTGGAGATGTCCACAAAGAAATTTCGCACCAAGGTGGCCTGAAATGGGGGCTAAGCTATGGGCTTGGCCCATTTAGATATGGCATTATGGATAGTGGCGGCATAGAGGCATAAAACTCTCTAGTCATCTCCTCGTTTTATGTCCCTGGGATCCATGCCATCCATTCACACTTATGCTTCTTGAATAGCTCCTCGATAGTGGGCATAGTGTGGAGGCTACCTGTAAGTACCCAACACTCCTCAGTAATAATATGAGCAATCTTCTGATGTTCATTCAGCATCTTAGCATCAAAGTAGATTTGGTACTGGCCCTCGACGCACCATTTGTTCGGCTCAGTGGTACTAGGGGTTGGCTCAGCTCTTGGTGGTACAAAAGCATTAGTGGAAGAAGCAAAATCACCGCTGGAATGCGACTCAGAGCCAAATTGTGACTTATCTATAGATAAATCCCCCTCCTCAGATTGGTGGTCAATGACTCTGACCTCGTCACTGGATCTAATAATTTGACGTGCCCTGTTCCTCGTGGTCCGGGGGCAGTAGGAGAGCCTTTGGTGGTCTATGGGATGAACACATGATCACTTTCTTCATCTATCAGACATCGGTAAGGGGCGACTGATTTGGACTTGCCATTCCTTGAGTAGGTTGGAGCTTGTTTCGGAGCTATGGTACCTATAGGAGACTCGTTAGTACTAAAAGAACACCAAAAGACCCATGAAGTAATTTTAGAACAAGAATTAGACTTAGACAAAAAAAATTTAAAAATTCAGGCAGTAGCTGTAGTTTTGACCCATGGTGGGTACCTATGGTCCGTCGATGGAATGATGGCTCGTGGATCCCCCTCCGTTGCTCAGAAGGTCCATTTTTGGTTCTCTGAAGTTGGAACCACGAATGTGCAGAACGGTCCGTCGATTGAACAACAGAACCTAGTCCACACCGTGGTTCACAACTTAGCAGAAAATTTGAGCATGGTGTAGTAACAGGCCACGACCTATGGTCCGTAGATGCACCTACGGTGCGTTGGTAGTGGTCGTGGACCAGAACTGGTGCAGGTAGTGACTTCAAACTTTCATCCAATAAAATTACTTCAACAATCATTCAACCAATCTAAGTCTAAACATGCATTTAAACATATTGCTCAATAGTTCATTATCCGTAAGGTTTCAATTTATGTAAAATGCATAGTTCAACACAAGGAAACAACGAAACCCTAAGTCAAAACTCTCAATTAGACCTAGCAGACAATTTATTCGATTTAACTTAACTACACACTCATACCATCATTCCAAGGGTATTATTTATACTAGATTCAACCAATTATGCATGGATTTGAATTACCCAAGGTCAAGTCTAACATTGTGACTTCAAGTTTAAACAATAAAAGTTTCAAAGTTTGGGAGAAATCCATTACCTTACAAGTAAACAACACTGGTGAGTGTGTGATCGAATTCAAATGCTCTTAGACCAACCGTAACACCGAACTCAGACCTTAAAAGCTTTTGGAGAGAAAATGGAACTGAGGGGAGGAAACTTTGTGAATTTAGGAGAATGGGGAAAATGGAATTGAAAGGGAAGGAGATGGGGGAGTAAATGGGGAGATTAAGGAGTGAATGTGAGGGTAATTGATCGATTTGTAATAGTTGGGGGGAAAGAGGGAAGTGGGGAAATGAATTTAAAATGTGGGGTTTTATTTTATTGGGGTCCGGATTGGGTCATCAAAAGCCCTAACTTGGACCAATGAGACCCCATCGACGATCTGTGGGTCGACCTACGACCCGTCAACGGGTTTGTGGTTCACTCCAACATTTAGACAAAATCAGAGGACATACATGGGATCTACGGATGCCATCCACGGTCCATGGATGGACCAACAGATCGTCGATGGGACCCATAGACCACTGCAATAGCTAAACTTCTACAAAAAAAATCCTTGTCGTCCCTGCACACGTAGCAAACATTATGACTTATTTTTTTTTACATTTTCTGGACTTTTTTAGACACAGACCCTATTCTAACTATATCTAGCCAACACTAAAACATAAAAATTAATAAACAATTATCTAGGAAACTACAAATTTAAGAAAACTCCCTATATTGAAAAGAGAGAAAAAAGAACTCCAATGGTTGGCTAGAATTTACATCTTGGGTTGCCTCCAAAAAAGCGTTTGATTTAACGTCGCGATACGACGCAGACACCTTAGTTACTCAGACTTCACTAAGATCCCATTCCTCTATCACTTCATTGATACTCTCAGATTTTTCGAAGTAGATTTTGATCCTCTGACCGTTCAAATTGAACCTCGTTCCCTTCTTGTTCTTGAGTTCAACCGCTCCATGTGGAAATACTTTGGTTACTCTGAATGGCCCGGTCCACTTAGACTTGAGTTTTCCAGAAAACAAGTGCAACCTTGAGTTAAATAAGAGCACCAAATCACCAACAAAAATTCGCGCTTTTCAATCTTTTGATCATGGTACTTCTTCATCCTCTCCTTGTACAAGGCTGAACTCTCATATGCTTTTAGGCAAAACTCGTCGAGCTCATTCATCTCATTCAGCCTTTGACTTGAAGCAGCGCCCTAATCAAAATTCAACTTCTTTAGTGCCCACATTGCTTTATGCTCTAGATCTACAGGCAAATGTCAAGATTTCCCATATACAAGTTGGTAGGGGGACATACTTATGAGATTTTTGAATATAGTGCGTTAAGCCCATAGAGCATCATCAACCCTTCTTTACCAATCAATTATGTTGGCGTTCAGTCTTTGCAAGGATTTGCTTTATCTCTTTATTTTATACCTCAACTTGCCCACTAGACTACGGATGATACGGAGTGGCAACATTGTGACGAACACCATATTTTTCAAGTAATGACTTGAACAACTTGTTACAAAAGTGAGAACCTCCATCGCTGATTATTTCCCTAGGTGTACCAAATCTGGAGAAGATATTTTTTTTCATGAATGTGGTGATACTCTTTCCCTCATTGTTTGTAAGCGCAATTGCTTCCACCCATTTCGATACATAGTCAACCGCAACAACAATATACTTCATGCCATGCGAACTCACAAATGGATCCATGAATTCAAGACCTCAAACATCGAATAGCTCAATCACCAATATCCGGTTCATATGTAGTTCTTGCTTCTTTAAAATTCCTCCTTCTCGTTGGCAACGATCACAAGACTTGGCGAAATCATGAGCATCTTGGTGGATGGTAGGCCAATAGTACCCACACTGCAAGATCTTATAAGGAGTCCAAATACCACTATGGTGCCCACCAACATGCGATGAATGACACACCTCGAGTATAATCATCATCTCAACTTCAGGTACATAGCGGCAAATAATCCCATCAGCACAAACACGAAACAAGTAAGGCTCATCCCAAAAGAACTTCTTCACATCAGACATAAACTTTTTCCTTTGGTGAAATGACAAATCTGATGGAACCAAATTGCTTGCCAAGTAGTTAGCAGCATCTGCGAACCAAGGGATAAGATCATAAGAAGCAGCCAATACCTATTCATCAGGGAATGCATCACTAACTAATCCCCATCTCCTAACCTAAGCATAGCTTCCTCCTGTAATCTTGATAAATAATCGGCAACTTGATTTTTTGTTCCCTTTCTATCCTTTACCTTAAAATCGAACTCTTACAACAAAAGCACCCATCTAATCAACCTTGGTTTTGCATCCTTTTTAGCCATCAAATACCTTAATGCAGAATGGTCAGTATGCACTATGACTTTAGTACCAAGCAAGTAGGATCTAAATTTCTCAAATGCGAAAACCACAATAAAGAGTTCTTGTTCAGTCATAGTATAGTTCTTTTGAGCCACATTCACAGCTTTGATGGCATAATAAATTGGATGAAGAATCGTCTCACACCTTTGTCCTAATACTACACCAAGCACCACTCCATTCGCATCATACATCACTTCAAATGATTGTCCCAAATCCGGTGAAATAATGATAGGTGCCGAAGTTAACTTTTCTTCCAACTCTCCAAATGCTCTCAGACAAGCATCATCAAAATCAAACTTACACTTCTTTTCGAGTAGCTTGCACAATGGGTGTGCAATTTTTGAGAAATATTTTATGAACCTCTGGTAGAAACCTGCATGCCCAAGAAAACTTCGAACACCTTTTACAGAGATGGGTGGTGGAGGTTTTCAATTACCTCAACTTTGGCTCTATCAACCTCAATACCTTTCTGCGAAATCCAATTACCCAAAACTATACCCTCTTTTACCATGAAGTGGCATTTTTCCCAGTTGAACACAAGATTGCACTTTCACACCGTTTTAGTACCTCAGCCATTTGTGCCAAACAATCATCAAACGAGTCACCTACCACAGAGAAATCATCCATAATACCTCTATGGTGTCCTCCACCATATCTGAAAATATCGACATCATACATAGCTGGAAGGTCGCTGGAGCATTACATAGCCCGAATGACATCCTCTTGAAGGCAAAAGTCCCATATGGACAAGTGAATGTGGTCTTATCTTGGTCTTCCGGAGCTATGGAAATTTGATTGTATCCCGAATACCCATCTAGAAAGCAATACCAACCCTCACCATTAAGACGATCCAACATCTGGTCCATGAAAGTCATCAAAAAGTGATCTTTTTTTGTCCATGCATACTCTCCACGCATTCAATGGCCTCATTGGAACCAACTCGTTTTTCGCATTAGAACCATAGTGATCCTACTTTTCGTAGGTATACACTGAACATGGCAAACCCAACTACTATGTCCAATGGGGTATATGACTCTAGCATCCAACATTTAATAATTTCCTTTTTCACTACTTCTTGCATATGGGGATTTAGTCTTCTTTGGTTCTCAATACTTGGCTTACTGTCTGGCGTGAGTTGGATTTTGTGAGAACAAATTCCCAGAGGACTCTCAATAATGTCTGCAATAGTCCATCCAATAGCCCTCTTAAACCGCTTCAACACCGATGTCACAACCTCTATTTTCCCTTCACTCAAGTCAGCAACAATAATAATGGGAGAGGTGCTATTTTGTCCCAAGAATACATACCTCAAGTGAGACGAAAGGACCTTAAGTTCCAGTTTTTTAGGCTCATCAACAGACGGTTTCGCAGGTGGGGTGTCACGATTCTTCATCTCTAAATCCAGCCTTTTTGGCTTGAAACGAAACTCGAACCTATCAAGTGCATCGACTAGCTCATCATACTCAGCAATACCGTCACTGTCAAAATTCATCATCACCACTGCTAGTGCATCAACACCTAACATTTCCTCAATGGACACCAGAGATTCTTTCCCCACAATGTGATTCACCATAGATACCGATTTAAAATCATTTTCATGCTTCATAGACCTACAGTTGCTAAAAGTTACCTCTTCATTATTTAATCAGAACTTCATCTGCCCTCTCTCCATATCAATCAACGCACGCCCAGTAGAAAGAAATGGTCTCCCTAAGATGATGGGAACCTCAAAATCAACATCACAATCTAAGATCACAAAGTCTCCTGGAAAAATGAATGACTCTACTTTCACAAGGACACCTTGCAACACTCCAATGGGCCTCTTCACATTTCTATCAGCCATGAGTAAATGCATCACAGTCGATTTTGGAGCTCCTAAACCCAATTTCTTATAAATCGACAATGACATCAAATTAATGCTTGCACCCAAATCACACAAGGCCTTCACAAAGTGCAACATATTGATGGTACAAGGAATAGTGAAATCTCCAGGATCCTATTTCTTTTGCACAAGTGAGCTAGTAGCAATGCCAGTATAATGTTGCAACCTCTCATCATTCTCAATACTGATATGCCTCTTTTTGGTCACCAAGTCCTTCATGAATTTTGTGTACCCAGGCATTTGCTCCAAAACTTCTATCAACGGAACATTAATGGAAAGTTGTTTCAACATTGCTATAAACCTGCGATATTTTCCTTCTTCAGTCTTTTTCCCCAACCTCTGTGGAAAGGGAGGTGGAGGTCTAAGCATGGGAATAACTTTTTGGGTCAACATAGAATCATTTTCTGTAGCATCTTTCTACTCTCCAGTAACCTCAATCTCATCCGCATATTTTTCTACCACTTTTTCAACCTCAGACGGCATCGGGGGAACAATATTCCATTTACCTCCGCCAGTAGTGACTGCCATACAATGCCCATCATTTTTTGGATTGTGGATGGTGTTGCTACGAAGTGTGCCAGGCTGACGTGGGTTCACAGTAGTGGACAACTGACTAAATTGCTGCTCAAGCTGCTTGATCGACACTGTATGGGCATCAACTTTCTGACCAATCCCAAACAGATCATTACGCATCTCCTTCATATTTTCATCAGTTGCATCGAACCTCTTCATCATCTTCTGCATCATATCTTTAATGCGATTCATACTATTACCACACTCTTTATTACTAGATTCTCTATTACCATGTGGAACATAGGGCCCAACTCCCTCAATCATGTTGTCATAGTTGTTCGGGTTGTAGTTGTTATCACGATTGTAGTTCCCATCCCGGACATAGTTTCCCTCTCGATCCTAGTTTCCATTGTTCTGACCTTGGTTTCCTTGACCTTGGCACCAATTATCTGAGTTGGAACCTTAGGCGTTGGTTCGGAAACCCCCCATCTGAACATTCACCAAATTTGCATCCTCTCCATAGTAACATTCATCAACTGACGGTGGTGGAGTTCTAGTCAGATAGTTTGACGCATTCACTTTTTCCACACTTCTACTCATATGCATTAACACCAGACCAATATTTGTCCTCATTTGTTCCATCTCTTCATGAATATCATCATTGGATTGGCTGGGTGCAATTTGGACATCGAACGTGCTCCTTCCAGTATTTACCTTTCTAGTGCTCCAAGCCATATTGTTTTGGGAAATCCTCTCAAGTTTTTCGGCGATCTCCTCATAAGTGCACTCACCATATGACCCTCCAGCAATAGTATCCAACAAATCCCTTCCATTTTCATTCTATCCTCTATAGAAGTACTCTTTCAGGGACTCATCACCTATGTAGTGATTTGGAACACTCCTTATGAACCCAGTGTGTAACGACTCGGAAAACTAGTAGGTGAAACTACAGCCTTACGAGTTTGATGTTGGGTTTTATGTTGTAAAATGAGTTCCCGAGCTTAGGTTGAGGTGTTTAGGGGTTAAACATCAAGGTACGACTCCCCAAGGACCAACCAAGGGTTTTTGAGGAGGACCCTAAAGTCTAACCCCAAGGCTGCCCCGAAGAACTAAAAGCAGCCAAAAATCTAAGGACCTAAGGATGGGACCTACTGGGAGTAGGTTCATCCACGCCCCATGGAACCAAACCATAGGTCAAGGCCCCTAGATGGAGAGTTGCAGACCCCAACAATGGACCTGCAGGATGGGGCGTGATTCCACTCATGGTCCGTGGGTCAAGGGGCGTGAGTCACACCTGAAGGTCTGTCTAGGTTCGGCCAAGTGAGAGACTAAGTGGTAAATTCCTAAGGTGGTTAGTTAAGTTAGGGGTCAGTTTATATTGATTATTTAGATTTATTTAAGACATTTTAAACTAATAACTACCCTTTACAACTCATAATTCCCAAAACACAAAATAAAAACACCTCCTCTACAAATATTCTCTCTCTAGAAACTCCATTGAAGGAGAAGATCAAGGTCAAGTTTAGGGGTGAAGGAACAGTTTTTTCTCTTCAATTTCGTGAGGAAAAATTCATAAGGTATGGTAATCTTCATCCTTGGTTAAGTTCCATCCAAGGAGTCCCTTCAAAACATGATTTCAAAGCTTCCAATCCCCCCCCCCAAAGTTAGGGTTTCAATCTAAGTCATGGATTAAACTTCAAAACATTTTCAATGGTTTATTTATGATGAATTATGGTTGAATTGATGAATTAAATGTTTATTTATGATGAAATTCTTCCATGAACCCATGATTACCCCAAAATACTAAATTGTGAATTTATGATGTGGGTTGATTGATTAAGGAAGCATGTTAATTGATTATGTATATATTTATTGAGTTATTGAATCATGATATTCCTCTTATATAATGTAGTATTCTAGATGTTTGGATTGAGTTTGATTCATAACCTTGGAGGGTAAATTTATGAAGGTTCATGTGTAATCATGATGCTATGTAAATGCTTTGTGATTTCAATGAAAGTAATGTGATCATGTCTACAATGCAATTGTGTTATTATTGAAAAGTTATTCTAAATTATACACTTATGAATGATGATGACCTATTGTGAAAGGTTTCTTCAATGTCATGTTATCTATTGAATTGGTAGGCTTAGGGCATCCTCTTCTTGTGTAAATGAAAGTGATCTTGATTGAAGTACCTTGAATTGGTAGGGTTAGGGCATCCTCTTCTTGTGTAACTAATGTATCTTGAATTAATGAACATTGAATTGGTAGACCTAATAGTGTTATCCCCTTCATGTATCTAATAATGAACCTTGAATCGGTAGACCTATTGGTTGTAGCCCTTTCATAAATGATTAATGAAGTATTCTAAGGCATTTTCTTGATTCGGTAGACCTAATGGTGGTAGCCCCTTCATGATGAGTCTATGAACTACTAATGTATTGATTAACCTTGAATTGATAGACCTAATGGTGGTAGCCCTTTCATGTGTGAAATGATGAACCTTGAATCGGTAGACCTAATGGTGGTGGCCTTTTCTTTAGGATTAAATGAGCTATCCTAATAATGTACCTTGAATCGGTAGACCTAATGGTTGTGGCCCTTTCATGTGTGTAATGTATATTTGGGTTGGTAGACCTAATGGTGGTAGCCCTCTCAACTATAATAATGTTAATGAGAATGAACTACTCTATGGGAATGTAAGCTTAGCACTGAGTGGATATGGTAAGATGGAAACTCTCCCCAAGTTAGGCTACGTTTCAATGAACATCTTTCTTATCCCAAAACTATGTGCCTACATAGGTCTTAGCTAGTGGATCCACCTAAGTCAAAATGTTACCGGTCCTACCTTAGGCAACTAGACCAACCCTTTACGGTGTGGGACAGACACCGAATTCCATGATTTTCTCACATGGTCTTGTCGGTTAATGTTTATTACCATCATGTGAGATACGTGCTATGGTTACACAAGAGGTTCTATGAAGTATGTGTGGTAGTATGGGATGCCATTCATGCATTACATGAGTAGGCTTTGAGAGGGCTATTGTGTGTTCTCTATTGTCTTAATGTCTAATGAAATGAATGTGCTCATAATGATGATAATGAAGAATGTTGACTTAAAGGCTTAATGTAATGATGAATGTTTAACTTTGATTGCTATTATGAGTTACTTTCATTGTCATGACTTATTGAATGAGAATGTTCCTTATCTATGAATATGGACAAAAGATGAAAATGAAGAATGGTAAGTACATCTATGGTGGCCTCAAAATGGTACTTAGTATCAATGGTGGTATGGGATGTCATTCCTACATTGCACAAGTATAGCTTAGGGTTACTTAAGATGAAGGTTCTAATGTGTTGTAATGGCTTTATGTTGAATATGCTTGTATGTTATGCCTCTTATACTAAATTTCATGATGTTTCTCAAAATTGGCATAATGTATGGTTTTCAACCAAAATGTCCTTTTTAGCATGATTTTTGCATGGCTACCATACTTCGTACATTTTTGTGTGGTAACCCATATTTGTTCTATTTTTACTACAAAGTGTAGGTTCTGGATCTTAAGGTGATTTCTTTGGAGTAAAGCTTGGATTGACTATTCTCTAAGATAGTGGTGAGTCCTCAAGATTCGAGGACATATGAGAGTTTTTAGTAGTTTCTTTCATGTCATTTTACATTTCAGACTATGTTGAAGGGCTGTGACCCTATCTTTGTTTCAAGTTGTATTATATGTCCATGTGAGACAAGTAAGACTTCCGCTATTTGTTTTAAAACAAAAACTTTGATTGTATGGTTTAAAGTTTTTAAATTATGTACCATTTTCTTATGTCTTATGTTATGAATGCTATGAGGCTTGTATGAGGCTTTTCAGAGTCTTGCACGCCATGTTACTTCTAGGGTATACCCCTGGGTCATGACAAACATGGTATCAGAGCACAAGATGTTCAGATGGTTTTTAGGAAAATGTCTCACAAGTCACGTCTAGTAGAGTCTTGTTCATGAGTGTGAAGCGCGCTATAGTTATGAATGAGAGGCTATAAGACGTTAGGAAACTACACTTCTTTCATTACTCTTTAAGTTATTCCATAGAGTTTAACTCTATAAGATCTCTCTCCTATTCCTTATCTGATGGTCTTCCAGATGTGACTACTTGAAGGGCTAATGCTACAAGGATCGAGGGAGAAGAGGTTAGTGGTGATGACAGTTGTGGCTATGTCACTAGATAGGACTTGATATGGTAGATTTAGATGAAATCCTTTAGTAAAAATGGGTTGCATATTGGTTATATGTGTTGTTGGTAGAAAGTCACGATGAGTTTTACGGTGTGTTGGAGGATTTGATGAATAGTGGTGTTCAAGAAAAGCCTAGATGTGTTGAGAGAGTAGACTCCTTTAAAAGAGGGTAGAAGTGTAATTCACCTTGGTTTAGAATCATCGTGTGTGATGAGTGTAAAGGTTTAGTGATGACTTGCTCCGACCTTAGAATTGAAAGAAATGAGGCTTAGAAGAGTCCGCATAGGCTTACTCCCAAGGGAGAGATAATGTGCTTAGATAGCAAGGTCGATGAGTGTTCTTGATGTTCATGATTTAGGTTGACTTGAATTCTCACCTTGAGTGGTGTTGGTAAGGTTGTTGTGAGCAAGCGTTGCTTAATAAGGACCTCTCTAAGTTAGAAGTATCGGTTGGGATCTTAAACCGGCAAGTTAAGAAATAGAAGATTAAAGAATTTCCTTCTATGAAAATGTTGAGGAGTGGAATTCAGGTAAGGGTTTTTAGTAGAGGATGCTTCTAGAGTGGACAAAGGAGCTCTTCCGGATGAAGGCACCGGTATGTTGATAGTTCCTTATGGTTGTGAATATTTTATTGAGGTCCCTATCTTATTTTCATGTTAGTCTTAGTATGTGTTTACTCCCAACGGGGAGATGGTATAGTTTGATAGTAAGGTTGTTTAGAGTTCCAATATCCTTATCTCCTTCTTTTATTCCTATTCAAGCCTAAGACAAAGAGTTCCTTGTGGCTTATTTTATGTTTTGGAGTCATGTGTGATTTATGTGTTACCATGGTCTCCTTATGATATGCATGTTCTTGATGAATTCATGATTGATGAGAAAATGAGTTTGCATGATTTTTATTCCTCATGTTGATGTACATTTAGTATGAGTTGTCTATATGCTTCATGAGGTGAATTGTTAAACATGCTTAAATGTGCTTTTGAGAATAATTGCATAAATTGCTTCATGATTTTATAATGAGCATGCTTTGAGTTGGAGAAGGTAATTCCTCCAATGAAATGAGAAATGTTGAATTTTTCATGCATAATGGGTTTGTAGATGTAGTTCCTACTTCCCTTGTGTTTCATTGAGTATATTGAGATGGACTTGATGTTTCCTCTTTGTTTTGGTACATTGTTTATGATGTTTCATGCATGATGGGATGCTAGTCTTAAGTCTTTAATTCCGTAAAGTGTTTAAAGTGTCATTCGAGGCCGAATGTTCCCAAGAGGGACATAATGTAATGACTCGGAAAACTAGTAGGTAAAACTAGAGACTTACGATTGTGTTGTTGAGTTTGATGTGGGGTTTTATGTTGTAAAATGAGTTCTCGAGCTTAGGTTGCGTGGTTTAAGGTTAAACGTCAAGGTACGACTCTCCAAGGACCAACCAAGGGTCCTTGAGGAGGACCCTAAAGTCTAACCCCAAAGAACCAAAAGCTGCCAAAAATCTAAGGACCTACGGATGGGACCTACTGGGCGTAGGTCCATCCACGCCTCATGGAACCAAACCGTAGGTCAAGAACCCTAGATGGAGAGTTGCAGACCCCACCCATGGACCTGCAGGACGAGGCTTGTGTCCACTCACGGTCCGTGGGTCAAGGGGTGTGAGTCACACCTGAAGGTCTGCCTAGGTTCGGAAAGTGAGGGACTAAGTGGTAAATTCCTAAGGTGATTAGTTAAGTTAGGGTCGGTTTATATTGATCATTTAGAGTTATTTAAGACCTTTTAAACTATTAACTACCCTTTACAACTCATAATTCCCAAAACACAAAATAGAAACCACCTCATCTCCAAATATTCTCTCTCTAGAAACTATATTGAAGGAGAAGATCAAGGTCAAGTCTAGGGCTGAAAGAGCAACCTTTTATCTTCAATTTCATGAGGAAATCTTCATAAGGTATGGTAGTCTTCATCCTTGGTTAAGTTCCATCCAAGGAGTCCGTTCAAAACATGATTTCAAAGCTTCCAATTTCCCCCCAGAAGTTAGGGTTTCAATCTAAGTCATGGATTAAACTTCAAAATGTTTTCAATGGTTTATTTATGATTAATTATGGTTGAATTGATGAATTAAATGTTGATTTATGATGAAATTCCTCCATGAACCCATGCTTCCCCCAAAATACTAAATTGTGAATTTATGATGTGGGTTGATTGATTAAGGAAACATGTTAATTGATTATGTCTATATTAATTGAGTTATTGAATCATGATATTCCTCTTATCTAATGTAGTATTCTATATGTTCGGGTTGAGTTTGATTCATAGCCTTGGAGGGTAAATTTATGAAGGTTGATGTGTAATCATGATGCTATGTAAATGCTTTGTGATTTCAATGAAAGTAATGTGATCATGTCTACAATGCAATTGTGTTATTATTGAAAGGTTATTCTCAATTATACACTTATGAATGATGATGACATGTTGTGAAAGGTTTCTTCAATGTAATATTTTCTCTTAAATTGGTAGGCTTAGGGCATCATCTTCCTGTGTAAATGAAAAGGATCTTGATTGAAGTACCTTGAATTGGTAGGCTTAGGTCATCCTCTTCTTGTGTAACTAATGTATCTTGAATTAATGAACATTGAATCGGTAGACTAATGGTGGTAGCCCTTTCATGTATCTAATAATGAACCTGAATCGGTAGACCTAATGGTGGTAGCCCTTTCATAAATGATTAATGAAGTATTCTAAGGCGTTTTCTTGATTCAGTAAACCTAATGGTGGTAGCCCCTTCATCATGAGTCTATGAACTACTAATGTAACACCCCTAAATACTAGACCAACATTCGCATATCGATACACCATTGCTTAATTACTAGAATATGATTTATTCTCATTTTGGGAATTTGAAATTTTGTGATATTTGCAATCTTGCTTAACATAATTGTGATCATAATTTACGGTATTGTATGGGGGTATTTACGTAATTTTATAATTAGCATTACATATAAATTGAAAGTGTTTGTATTAGGTATATACATATAGGTATATATGTATGCTTTTTGGGCAGCCCTTTTAGTGACAGTTGTGCATGTGACTAGCCTCACTTTTGAGACTATATTTTGACACCTCTTCTAGTAAAATTCATCTCACATGAAGTATAAGAACCTTAGAACATTATCTAACAAGTTGTTCTTCAAAATCATAAGAGAAAAACTTGGCCCTTTTGGCTGGAATTCTAGAAACACACATCTTTTTGGTAAGTGACGAAATTTGTTCCAGAGCTGGGTAGTGTTTGGTATTTTATGCATATCTCTTTCTCTAGAACTTAGTTTACAGTGAATAAATATGATTTGGAAATATAATTTGTAGACCTACAACTATTATGTTTATGTAAAACTCTAATTTAGCTTTAATTAATTCACAATATGGGACGCAACATAGGACAAGTTCTGTCCAGATTTTGAAATTTCAAATCCTGTATGAACAACTGTTAGTGGTTTGAATATACCTTTTTATACAAAATATATTTTCGATGATTCTTGTTTGTTTGCAACCCTAAGAGATGTATCTACATCTTTCATGAAGGTTATAAAGTCTAGTTTTGCCGTTTTCCTTTGCAAATCTAAGTTGCAACATGAGGTACTAGACTAGCCAGAATTACTGTTTTGGGAGCATAGTCGTATTTGTACAGGCTAAGCTTACTTGTGATGATAATCCTATTTTACATCAACATTATTGAGCTGCTAGGAATTAAAGAAGTTATTTAATTATATTTTTAAGGTTGTATATACTCGTGAACAAGTTGAGGACCTTGAAACGTTGGTTGGTCTACGGTCTGAACTCGCGAAGTTGTGTTGGATTGTTTCTTTGCTAAAGCACTGAGGTTTATGTATAAACGTGTACTTGCACTCTTTTAACTAATGGTATATTTGAAAGTTGATCTTGGTACCTTGGTTACCTCTTGTCACTTTGCATTGTCATGTTGGTATCTTTTAAGACGTTAAAGATGCTTGTGTAACTTGCCCACTTGTACGGATTGTTTGATCACTTGGCACTCTTGTTGGGACCTTGTCCTTCTTGTGGCTGTGACTTTGTCACTATTGGCCTGCCTGTTGATTCAGATCATTTGCCATCTTGATTCTGAATTTTTAGTCCGTCTTAAGAATGGAAGTTGTCCATTTTAAGTACGAACTAGAAAGCCATTTTTAATATGGTTCTTGGTTCTCTTGATTATTGGGCTTTGACCCTTCTTGATACAGGGCGTCGGCCTTTCTTGATACATGTTTGTGCTTGGTGTGACTACATGATGTATATATTGGGCGAGCCTTGTTGTTGAATCTCTTGGAAAATGGTGCTATGAACGTTCTTGACATTTGGATCTTTAAATATCGAACTTGATACTCTTTATATATTGTTTACTTGATTTATTTATTATGTTCAATAATGCTGCCCATGACTTGAGAAAGGTAACTTGGTGAATCTGAGGGCTCCGAACCTATAGTTTTTTCACCACTAAGCTATATGTTTTGCGATAGTTGTTTCTATCGTAGGGAATGTTCGAGAGGATGCATGAAGCTGGCCATTGGAGATGGAGATTTTGAGAGCCTTAAGGAAGATCACATTTGCATATAGGCATTTATATTTTGTATAAACCTTGGGACTCGTACATGATCTATCTGTTGTATATTTACATGAAATTTTGAGGACTAATTTGATCATGTCACCATGGGTTGTAATATAAGTATGTCTATATGTTTTGTTCTTTTGGGGTGTGTAAACCCAAGTCTTGTAATATACGAAATTTACTATTAGTTTTCAATGTTTGTGTAAAGCATGAACCGGCTGATTTCGGTACTCGGAAGTTGGTAATATTCTTGTTATCTCATCCTTAAGTGTGAGGATAATATATGCATGGAAAGCTCGTCAGTTATTTGCTTAAATTATTCTGGGAGGGTTTTTCCGTCATAAGTTAAATTCCGTTCCATGTCAATTTTAACATCAAATAAATATTTAAATGGGCAAGATGTATATCCTTAACTAAATTATTCGTTATGAACCTAATCCCTCTACTAGATTAAAATCAATATGCCATTCGTTAATCTCTTTTAAATGTCAAAAGTATTAAATTAGGTTTCTCGTTAAGTGGTAGTATCCCTTTGAAAGGGTCGCTACAACTAATGTATTGATTAACCTTGAATTGGTAGACCTAATGGTGGTAGCCCTTTCATGTGTGAAATAATGAACCTTGAATCGGTAGACCTAATGGTGGTGGTCCTTTGTTAAGTATTCAATGAGCTATCCTAATAATGTACCTTGAATCGGTAGACTTAATGGTGGTGGCACTTACATGTGTGTAATGTAGTTTAATTCGGTAGACCTAATGGTGGTAGCCCTCTCAAGTATAATAATGTTAATGAGAATGAACTACTCTATGAGAATGTAAACTTAGCACCGAGTAGATATGGTAAGATGGAAGCTCTCCCATGTTAGGCCGGGTTTCAATGAACATCTTTCTTATCCCAAAACTATGTGCCCACATAGGTCTTAGCTAGTGGATCCACCTAAGCTAAAATGTTACCGGTCCTACCTTAGGCAACTAGACCAACCCTTTATGGTGTGGGACAGACACCGGATTCCATGATTTTCTCACATGGTCTTATCGGTTAATGTTTATTACCATCATGTGAGATACGTGCTATGGTTACACAAGAGGTTCTATAAAGTATGTGTGGTAGTATGGGATGTCATTCATGCATTACATGAGTAGGCTTTGAGAGGGCTATTGTGTGTTCTCTAATGTCTTAATGTCTAATGAAATGAATGTGCTCATAATGGTGATAACGAAGAATGTTGACTTAAAAGCTTAATGTAATGATGAATGTTTAACTTGGGTTGTTATTATGAGTTACTTTCCTTTTCATGACATATTGAATGAGAATGTTCCTTATCTATGAGTATGGACTAAAGATGACAATGAAGAATGGTAAGTACATCTATGGTGGCCTCAAAGTGGTACTTAGTATCAATGGGGGTATGGGATGCCATTCCTACATTGCACAAGTATAGCTTAGGGTTACTTAAGATGAAGGTTCTAATGTGTTGTAATGGCTTTATGTTGAATATGCTTGTATGTTATGCCTTTTATACTAAATTTCATGATGTTTCTTAAAATTGGCATAATGCATTATTTTCAACCAAAATGTCCTTTTAAGCATGATTTTTGCATGGCTATCATACTTAGTACATTTTTATGTGCTAACCCACATTTCTTCTATTTTACTACAAAGTGTAGGTTCCGAATCTTAAGGTGATTTCTTTGGAATAAAGCTTGGATTGACTATTCTCTAAGCTAGTGTTGAGTCCTCAAGATTCGAGGAATTATGAGAGTCTTTAGTAGTTTCTTTCATGTCATTTTACGTTTTGGACTATGTTGAAGTGTTGTGACCCTATCTTTGTTTCAAGTTGTATTAGATGGCCATGTGAGAAAAGTTAGACTTCCGTTGTTTGTTTTTAAATAAAGACTTCGATTGTATGGTTTAAAGTTTTTAAATTTTGTACCATATTCTTATGTCTTATGTTATGAATGCTATGAGGCGTTTCAGAGTCTTGTACACCGTGTTACTTCTAGGGTATACGCTTAGGTCGTCACACAGTGAACCTATCCCATGAGCTGCTTACGGACTCTCCAGGTAGTGCTACAAAATTATTCAGTTTATCTTTGTGATTTAACTTCTTGTACACCGGAAAATACCTTGCTACGAACACTTTATACAACTGGTCCCATGTATAGATTGAATTATAAGGAAGCGCAGAAAATCACACAACAAAATCATTAGTCAATGACAATGGGAATACTCTCAAGCCTATAACATCAATATCCAACTTCGATCATCCTACACAACTCTTGCAGACACTTGACAATTTAGCCATGTAAGCGTAAGGGTCTTCTGAAGCCAACCCAACAAACAACCCTCTTGCCGTAAGCATTTGTATAAGGCTGTTGGTCACCACAAATGTATGTCCTGGAGGTAGCGGAGGGAGAACAATAAGCCCATCTGATCCAACAGCATCATAGTCAGCCCTACAGTGGTCACGAAACCTCAGTTCTGGCGGATTCTGCACCCTTTCTGCATTTCCAGTAGATTACCACTATGAACTTGAGTAGGCACACCAACAACCCCAGGAGGCTGCATTTCAACTCCATCTTCGTGACCGTCTCTGATTGGATTATTATGTACCCCTAGATTTGCCATTTTTCTCAAAGTCTTTCTTAGTTAGGATCGTAGGGGTCAAGGGTTTGCCTCAACTCTATATACTTGGCATACACTAGAATTGAAACCTGTAGAAAACACAAACAAAGCAAAACATAAAATCAGGAAATACATGACTAAAGTTCAATAATATAGTTAAACTTAATCTCAAATCTGAATTCCCTGGCAGCGGCACCAAAGTTTGATACGCTCAAATTACACCTCCCTAAAGAAGCATAAGCGGTCGTTGTCAAATAAAGAAATCAACTTGTAAGTTGGGGTCGATCCCACGAGAAATATGGTTTAGACTTGAACTTAACTCACAATTATCTCGTTTTAGTCAAACTATTTCCGAAAAAAAGTAAATAGAGGGGCTTTTGTAACGAAAGCAACAGATTGTTGATTTGAATCAATAAGTAACAAGTAAGGAAGATTAACAATTTGAGAAATAAATATAAGATGGAAACTAGGGTATGTGTGTTCCCCATAAGCTTTTAATGAAGTAATCCTAATAATAGTAATCCTCTCCTAGTATTTAACATGCAAGGCTGGTAAGTTATGTATCCCTAAGTGACTAGTATTCATCGTAGGAACTTTCACTTGTGATTTGGTAAATCTACGAATGTGTGCTTTACTAACCCTTACCTTTACCCCAGATTAGTCATCGTATCAATTTAGTTGGTTTTTCACCCTCACTTCAATTGATTAAAATCAAACTATTAGATACCAACAAATTCTTAACTAAATATATGTTGTTTAATCCTTTTCTCATTTGTTACCCCCTTGGTAAGGCAAGTAGGAACGAGGCGAGTTCTAACATTGGCCACCGTTAAAAAGACTTCTAAATGAAAGGATTAACAATACATGCATAAACAATATTCAAGAATTACTTAGTTATTATTCATACATTGTTAATTACTCATGGTTCCCACAACCCTAGTTGTGGATTGCTACTCATGCTTGATAGTTCACAATTTACAATTAGGTTAAAAGAATTCATGAACTTACAATGAGAATAGATTAAAACCGAAATCTTGAATTAAAATTCAAAGTGAAATTTGTGTAAACCAACTTCTAGAAATTAAACTGCTCAAAGTTTGCAAAATAATTCCAAAAGACAAAAACTAAAACCTTACAATAATGTCTAACCCTCAAAAATGGAAATTACAACTAATATTTATAGAAAACAAATCCCAAACTTGGTAGAAAACAAAATAAGGAAATAACTGCTCATATGCGGTTTAGATCGATGCTTCGACCTACGAACTGTGGGTCGACCTACGGCTTGTAGTTCACCTCCGTGGTTCAGGTACTGGAACCTCAAATTCTCTGATCTCAACGATGATTGTGCAGAACATGTCGTCACTCGAACTACAGTTCGTCATTGCTTCCGTAGTTCCACACTTGGTCAGATTTCCCTAAACTTGCACCTACATTTGCCCACCTATTATTCGTGGATTGGACTACGGTCTGTCTTGTCACTCTGTGGTTTGAGTACTGAAAATCATCTTTCTGAGCAGGACCTATGACTGCCCATCTACGACACGTCAATGGACCTACGGTCCATGGTTGGCTACGTCAGTGGCTCCTTATGCACTTTTCATCTCATATCTCTCTCAACCGCTTTCGAACCAATTTATTGCAAAGATTACATCAAAAACATCAATTCTACTAATAAAACAACCCAAGACACACACGAACTCTAAGTGAAATGTATCAATAGTATCGTAAACTTACGGTACATCGGTGTTCATGTTGATGTGTTCACCGATCATAAAAGTCTTCAGTATGTATTCATTCAGAAAGAGCTTAATCTCAGATAGACAAGGTGGTTGGAGTTACTCAACGATTATGACATGAGTATTCTCTATCACCAAGGTAAGGTTAATGTTGTTGTTGATGCTTTGAGCATGTTATCTATGTGTAGTACTTCCCATGTTGAGGAAGGCAAGAAAGAATTAGCAAAATATATGCACATACTTGCACGATTGGGAGTCCGGTTAATGGATTCGAATGAAGGTGGAGTGGTGGTGATGAATGGGGCTAAACCATCACTAGTATCCGAAGTGAAAGAGAAACAAGACCAAGACCCTATTTTGCTTGAATTGAAGGCAACTGTTCATAAGCAAAGAGTGATTGCTTTTGAACAAAGGGAAGACGGTGTGTTGAGGTATCAAGGTAGATTGTGTGTGCCAAAGGTGGATGAACTCCAAGAGAGGATCATGAAAGAAGCTCATAGCTCCAGATACTCTATCCATCCGGGTTCCACAAAAATGTATTGTGACTTGAGAGAAGTATATTGGTGGAGTAGTATGAAGAGGTGTATTGTAGAGTTCTTTGCTAAGTGCCCAAATTGCGAACAAGTCAAGGTAGAGCACTAGAGGCCTGACGGTATGGCTCAGAACATAGATCTTTCGTAATGGAAATGGGAGATGATCAATATGGATTTTATTACTATTTATCGTGGTCTCACAGACAGCATGAGTCGATTTGGGTGATTGTAGATCGGATGACTAAATCAGTCCATTTCTTACCGGTAAAGACTATTTTTTAGCAGAAGATTATGCCAGATTATATATTCAAGAGGTAGTCAGACTTCATGGAGTTCCAGTGTCCATCATTTTAGATAGAGGTGCGTAATTCACCGCAAAATTCTAGAAGTCTTTCAAGAAAGGCTTGGGTTCAAAGGTAAATTCGAGTATTGCTTTCCATCCTCAGACTGATGGACAAGCAGAGCGCATAATTCAGACTTTGGAGGCTATGTTGAGGGTGTGTGTGATAGATTTCAAGGGTAATTGAGATGATCACTTACCTATCATAGAGTTTGCCTACAACAATAGCTATCACGCTAGTATCTAGATAGCTCATTTTGAGGCTCTGTATGGGAGAAGATATAGATCTCTTATTGGATGGTTTGAGGTTAGTGAAGCTGGGTTGATAAGACCGTACTTGGTTCATCAAGCTATGGAGAAAGTGAAGATCATTCAAGAAAGGTTGAAAATAGCACAAAGTCGTCAGAAATCATATATCGATGTTAGTAGGAGAAACTTGGAGTTTGAGGTGGCCGATTGCATTTATCCAAAGGTTTCACCCATTAAGGGTGTTACGAGGTTTGGAAAGGAGGGGAATCTTAGTCCTCGGTATATTGGTCCTTATAGGATATCCAAGAGGATTGGCAATGTAGCCTATGAACTGGAGCTACCGCAAGAGTTAGCAGCGGTCCATCCGGTATTCCACGTTTCAATGTTGAAAAAGTGTATGGGCGATCATTCACTTATTATACCTATGGAAAATATTGGTATTAAGGACAACCTATCTTATGAGGAGATTCATGTTGAGATACTTGATCGTCAAGTACGCAAGTTGAGAACCAAGGAGGTAGCATCAGTCAAGGTTTTATGGAGAAATCAATTCATTGAGGAAGCTACAAGGGAGACTGAGGAGGATATGAAGAAGAGATACTCACATCTCTTTCCTTTTGGAGAAAATCCAGACCAAGGTAATGACTTTTGTAAAACTCTTTTAATTGATATGTTATGTTGTGTTATAAATTGCATGTTGGGTATTTGAGATGGGTGTTAGATGTTACCACCCTTAGTTCTAATAAGAGTGATCTCATTCGAGGACGAATGTTCCCAAGGGTGAGATATTGTAACACCTCTGCCTTTGAAAGAGCTAAATTTAGAAAGAACTAATTTAGAAAGAGCTAAATTGAGATTTGTTCAAGATAAGCTTAAGTTGTGAAGTTTGCATGAAGAGTCTTGAGAAAAAAAGTTGTGCCTAAATAATTAAATTGTTTAAGTAAATCAGAATTTGTGAGTAACCTTATTTAACTAGCACTGATTTGGTATAGGGTCTATAGAAGATAGGATAGATTGTTCGAGGACTAACAAAAGCTCTTAATATGGGGTGGTGATTTGGGGTGTATTTACGTATTCAAACAGCATACTTTATCCATATTTTATCTTAGTTCTTAGTATAATCTTGATAATATCCTTGTGTTTATTGATGATATATTGCTATGAGCTAATCGACATGATTAGGCTAATTTTAGGCAAAAAGTAGTAAGAGAAGACCCATATGACATATTGGAACATAGAACAAAGTAATCTAAGCTAAAACAAAGAAAAATAGCTCCAGAAAGGACCATGAGATGACCCTCACGCTGCATCTATTTGTGAACTAAACAACAGAGACCCAACGAAAAGAAGCCAAATGCGAGATAGGCCCCACACCGTGATGTAGTTTCTCTTGTGATGCCCCTCACACACCAACTCCCTTATCCATTAGATCAGATTTGACCTAGTCAATGTAGAGCCTAATCGAGATTAGGATTCAAACTATGTTATTATATATATGTAGTTCAAAGATGTTTATTAGAGGAACAAAATTCAGAATAGCTATTAAGACTTACAATTATACAATAGAATTTATTGTTCTTAGTTTCTTTACTTTATAGTTTTAGAAGATTATAATAAAACGAACAACATTAGCTTGCAAGTGTTGATTTAATCAAAGGTTTTTCTTATTCTCTTTTATATTCATGATTTCCAATAGTTTAATTTATTATAAACACTAGTTATGACTAGCTAAATTCATAACTAGGGTTATCAAACTTAGGTTAGGGATGATGATGAATGTTGTACAATAATATATCCATTTATAAAAGGGTGATCATTGTGTATTATGTTCCATTCATACATAACACTTTCTTTAAAGATAATGTTAACAATTGATAAAGGAAATTGTCCATATTCTAAATTGCTTTACTATAGAGGTGACTGATGAGTCGGAGATTTTGACTCATTTAGGGTTTTGTTTTCATGGTTTAAGTGTCCTCAAAAGCCTAATTTACTCTCTAAATTGATGTTAAAGTGGTAATTTGCAGCAACGAAGCTTATGGAGCAAGGCAAGGACATTATCGGGCAAATAGAAGCGAAAAAGCTGAAGAAGTTGAAGGAAAACAGTCCTGGCGATCGCCAAGACCACTCGGCGAGCCGCCGAGTGGCTCTTTGACTATTGTGCTTGATGACACCTAAAATTTTCCCCATTGGTCCGATTCATTGATTGAAGCATGCGATTGAAATTATCTTAGGAAAAAGTTTTGAAGAGTGAAACAAATTGATAGTATACCTCTTTGTTGCCACCATGTGAGAAGTATGAACCTTGCTTGACACCTTTTGAGCCTATCCTTTTCTTTGGAAGAAACTTGAACAACTTTGACCTTTTCGTCCCATTACCCAAAACCTTCATGAAGTATTGGTTCGTTTGAATAGTCAACTTAGTCCAAAAGCCTAAGTTGGGGGTGTAGTGAAAAAGGAGGAAAGTCAAGAAGTGTGAAAAATCCCCCCTTGATGGATTGTTTTGAAAAAGATAGAACCCCCCCCCATATATATATATATATATATATATATATATATATATAAAACAGAAAAGAAAAATTGTGAAAACAAAAAAAGAATGAAAAGAAGAGTTGTGAAATAAAGTGTGTGAAAGAAGCAAAATAAATGGCGGACGCGACTTACTTCTTAGACTAGCGCGCGAACCGAAAGGTTTTAAAAGGCCAAACAGTTTAAATTTCAAAAATCATTTCACTTTCCTACTTTTTAACTTCTGCACTCTCACATCCCATATTAGATTTTTCGCATTTTCGTGCTTTCATTTTTGTGTTACTTGGGATCTTTGCTCGGGGCGGATTTTGGGGATTCATTACTTCCTTGCTTTTCAATCTTTTCGGCATACAAGTTTGGTTTTCCGAACCCTGAACTAAGTAGTTGGTTGAAATCAAATGCAATTGTTCATTTTGTGGTTGATATCTGTGTGTAATGTGTTTTGTTGATCGTGTGATAATTAGTTTGCATGTTCTTAATTGAAATCGTAATTAATTGACCTTAAATTATAATTTCCCGTGTCGTTGCTTGTTGAAATTGAGTTTAAATAGTTGGGTTGTGTTGTAAATGTCATGAGTCTAGCGGGGTAAAGTCTGAGTAACCCAGAATTAAGCTAATTATCGAATTTTCCTCGATGATAGAGCGGTTAATGTCATTCTTAAGGGCAAAAGACGTCATTTGGCCAATTTTGGACAAATCGAAGGAAGTCTGAGTACCCCGAGGGCATGGGTCATATGAGCCTGGTGTTAATTGCATGTCTTTGGTGTTTAATTTTGTTTTCGTGGGCCGTGGGCTTGATTTTGAAGTACGGGGTGAAAAATTGGCACGTTGAGCCATTTGGCGAGTTGGGTCGAGCTCGTCGAGTGGTTTGATGGTTCGCCAAACGTCCCCTGGATCGCCCTTTATTTCTCTAAATATTGAGTTTGTGTTCTGTAAATTTCGGCGATACGCCTGTGTTCGCCGAGTTCACTCGGTGACTCGCCAAAAGTCTCTTCTGATCGCCCTTATGCGCCATGAATTCCCATAATTATTCTTTAACTTTCGGTGAGCTACTTCTAGTTTACCGATTGGTGTCGGCAATCCGCCGAATGGCCCTGGACATCGCCGACCGGCTTTTATTTTTGAGCATTTTTGTTCTAGAACTTTTGGCGAGCCCGACCTGGCTCACCAAAGTGGTTCAACGACTCGCTGATTGCTTCGGCGAGTCTTCCTTTAACTCTTTTTTTGGAATATTTCTTAACTTTTTCTAACGTTTTTCACATTCTTTTGCAAGTATGGCTAGATCAAAGGTAGCTGGTAGAGACATACCACCCCAAAAGTGGGCACATGGGATTACCATAAATAAGGAAGCGGTTGCTTCCTGGGCAAACGCTACAAAATTTCCTCCGAAAAGAGGTAAAAGAAAGGGCAAGAATCTCGTTGAAGTTACATCTGCGGAGGAGAGCTCCAATAGTGAGGGGGTCTACGCCACACACCTCACTACCTCCGACAGTGGGAACCAGTCCCAAGATGATTCTCATGCTTCTGTCTCTGAGTCGGAGGATGACCAGTTGTTACAGGCAAGGAGAGCGAAGCTACGCTCTAAATTGATGAACGAGCCATCTAAGATCCCAGTGCCTACTCCTCCTCCTTCTCCTCCAACTGTAGCCCCAACATAGACAGTGGCCCCGGCACCACCAGTTCATGGTCCCCTTCCCCGGTGACTCAATCGACTAGAGGCCGAGGGATTGAGGACCATATTAGAAAAGAAGAGATTTTCTACCGACAGTGTGGTGGACAAACATCCAGAGGTGTGAAACACTCTACTGTTCTATAAGTTTGAGGTTTTCACCAAACCCCGAGGCCCATACATTCCTACTTGAGTCTGGGAGTTCTATTCAGCCTACAGAGAGCTGGTGTCGAAGAGAAAGAAGCAAGCAAGTGCCTTCAAACCAGTTGACTTTGTGGTTGTTCGGGGAAACAAGGGCAAGTGTAGATGTTTTGATATAAATGAAGTCCTTGGGTGCTCTACGGACTTTATGCATGACTAGATTGATCTAGTACAGAAGAAGAATTTAGAGAACCTTAAAGGTTGGTTGGCACTCCTCCTCTCCGATGTCACCCTAGGTGGATTGAGGCAAGTGCACCTATTAAGAAGAAGGGCCTGAACATTGTTGCCAGATACTAGTTCAGGTTCATAAGCAGCACCATTATGCCATCCCAGAACGAATCCATTGTCCGCCACCCGAAGGCAACGTGTCTTGGTTCCATTATAGCTAGGAAGAGGCTGCATTTGGGGTTGCTGATTGAGAAGGAGATGGCCATGAGGTCCAAACAGTGACAGACCTCTCTTCCTTTCCCTGTACTAATTACTGAGTTTTGTAGACGGGCTCGTGTTCCGAGAGATGAGAAGACGGATGTGGAGGTGACACCCACTTCTTCTACTGGCATCAGGCGTATTGAGGCCTAGTATTTACGGGATGAGACTGACAGGAGGAGGGCAGCACTGGTGGATACATCCCCTGAGGTTGAAGTTGATATATTGCTGACAGAGGCAATCGTGCCCCCTCAGGCTAGTGGGCCCTCAGGTACTTCTGGCCCTTCTGTTTCTGATGCTCTTGGTTCTTCTACCGTAACCCTTCCACTACTTTTGTTGTTGTTGCTGCCTCTAGGCCCCCAATCACCCAGACCATTCTGTACAAGATGAGCCATCTGGCTCATTCAGCTAATGTACACGCCTCCTGGGCTGATAGAGCGAGCCCATTACTACTGCTTTAGCCCCCATTAGGGCTGAGTTGAGGGAGCACCGAACATTGATTGAGAGCCACAAGATGTCATTGGATTCCCTTACAGTCAGAGTTGAGGCCTGTGAGTAGAGTCAGGGTGCTGCTGATGTTGTGACGGCCTTGAAGGCATATATTACTGGGTTGAAGAAGGATGTTGACTAGCTGAAGTCCACTGATTTGACTATGTTGTTTGGAATGGTGGAGATTCCCGGCATACCGAGTGCTGATGTTCCGGCTAGTTCTGAGGTTTCTCTGGCTATTACCGGAGATGAGGTTAGAGCTGATGACGCTAAGGGTGAGTTCGAGGTAGAGATAGATGAGGAGTAGCTCGGTGTTTGAGAGGAAATTGTGTACGAGTATTTGGCTGACTTAGAGGGTGCCATGTTTGAGACCACTAGGCAGGCATCGCTCTGAGACACTTCTATGGTGTGCTCCAGTGGAGCCAAGGATGATGAGATACAGGGCACTAATGCCCAGACAGAGGGGGTTGCCGATATGCAGACTACAACCCAGTCCTAGCCTGACAGGATGATCTTTTTGCCTCCTTCTCTATTATTTTTAGATTGTTTCTGTTTTTATTTACATTTGAGGACAACTACTTATTTTTGTTGGCGGGGTGAGGTATTACCACACCTACCTCTATTGGGCTGCTTTTGTGAATATTGGCTTATTTTTTGTTGTGTTTTTGTGAATATTGAAGCATATTGGTGTTTATATATATATATATATATATATATATATATATATATATATATATATATATATATATATATTGGTTGTTGAGATATTGTGGTCCATTATTTTTAATAAATAAATGGTTTTGACCAATTTTAAAATTTTTGCCACCTCTTTTGTGTGTGATTGTGGTTGTTCTCTTGAAAATTTGAGTATCGGTTGTGGTCAATATCGATGACTTGAATAGTGCTTTTGATTGTACGACATGAATATGCAGCTACGATGAGGCAAACTGAGTTACATAGGCAATATGTGAACTGTTAGCATCTCGTTGTGACTAGCCGATTGTCGATTAAGTCTCTTGTGATGAACATTGCACGCTACCTAGAAAGTGTGGAGTCTTGTTTGAATTGTATTGATTTCCTTGTGTGGTGAGGTTGTTTTGAATGTTTTTCTTGATGACACCTAGAATTTGCCCCGTTGGTGTGATTGATTGATTGAAACATGCGATTGAAATGATCTTAGGCAAACGTTTTGAAGAGTGAAACAAATTGATAATATACCTCTTTGTCGCCACCTTGTGAGAAGTGTGAACCTTGCTTGGCACCTTTTGAGTCTATCCTTTTCTTTGGAATAAACTTGAACAACTTTGACCTCTTTGTCCCATTACCCATAACCTTTATTAAGTATTAGTTCATTTGAATAGCCAACTTAGGTCAAAAGCCTAAGTTGGGGGTGTGGCAAAAAAGGAGGAAAGTCAAGAAGTGTGAAAAATATCCCCTTGATGGATTGTTTTGAAAGATATGGAACCCCTATATATATATATATATATATATATATATAAGAGGAAAGAAAAATTGTGAAAATAAAAAATAAAAAAAAAGAAGAGTTGTGAAATAAAGTGTGTGAAAGAAGCAAAAGAAATGGGGTATCCGGTGAGTCATGTTTAGTTGAATAATATGGTGGATTATGAACATGTTTGAATGTGAAAGAGAAGGAGAAAATGTGATTTTCAGGTCATACTTCATGAAGGTAGAAGCCACTAAGCCTGAATGACCATACATTTACACTCAGCCCCATTACAAGCCTGAAAAAGACCTTGGTGATCTTGAGTGAGCTGAAACGAATGTTGATTGGACGATAAGTGCAAGCCTATTGGTGGAGTCATGCATGTGTTCATCTTTTTTAGCGTGAGACTTGCATTTGATTCCGAATTATTAAATTGTTGAGAAATTTTGTATGAAATATGGAATCATCATTGTTGTGAGGGCATTTGAAAACTTTTGTTGAGCTTGAACTTGCATTTGAAGCAAGCATTGTGAGCTTGAGTATACTTGATTATGGTGAGTTACAATTTGAAACTTTGAGTGTACAGTTGAACATTGTATGTGTAGTTTGAACCTTTTGTGTGCATTTGTGTTGAGTCTTAAGTAGCACTGTTTGTAGACATCCTTATTGAACTGATTGACTTGAGTTTTACTTGAGGACAAGCAAAAGTTTAAGTTGGGGGTATTGATGAGTTTGAGATGTCGACTCATTTAGGGATTTGTTTTCATGATTTAAGTGTCCTCAAATGCCTAATTTATGCTCTAAACTGATGATAAAGTAATGATTTGCAGCAACAACGTTAAGGAGCAAGGCAAGGACATTGTCGGGCAAAAATGAGCGAAAAAGCTGAAGATGTTGAAGGAAGGCGGTCTTGGTGATCGCCAAGACCACTCAGCGAGCCACCGAGTGGCTCTTTAGCTCGCCTAAAGTTCCAGCGTACCAGCCCTGGGGAAGAACCTACTTGGCGACAGAAATGGACAGTCGGTGGATCGTCGACTGACTCGGCGACATCAACCTTGATCGTCTAAAGTCACAGAACCCTGAAGTATAATGGCCAATGCAAATCGGTGATGGATTGGAGAAAAGGGCGGATCGCCGACCTGGTTGGCGAGGCGCGACTTACTCCGCCTAATGGACCTAAAGGCCAAAAATTAGAAAACTATAAATTGAAATTTAAAAAGAAGAGAAAGGAGTTCTGATTCCAGAGTTCTTAGAGTTTTGGTTTTCTTTGTGTTTTTGAGTTCCCACCGGAGACTTTAAAGCTTTTGAGATTTAATTTTGAGGAATTTCAATTGGGTTTTTGAACTAATTCAATTTGGAGCATTGTAGAGACTTGGAAACTTTTACCCAGCTCATGGCAAATATAGTTGGTAATTGTTTCTCTTTTTATGATGTGTAGCTAAAACCCCAATTCTTGGGGTGTGATCATGTGATTATTGGCTTAATTAGCTTATGAGTATTGTTATTTACTGATTTAAATGCTTAATTGAAGTGGGTTTGATCGATTTTTGTGTATTAATCTATAAATTGTAGTTGCAAATGCAATTCTAACTTAGAGTTTTGGGCTTGCTTGAGAAAGAGGTTTTAGATTAATCATTGTAGTTATTGGGTTGATGTGGGTTCAGCTCGAGAGAATGAATCCTAAGATCGATTCTACCTATCTACCTTGAGAGAGTAGATAAATTAAGGTTTTGGATTGTTCTTAGTGTAAACCTTGTCGAGGTTCAAGAGGACTCACTTGAATCATAATAGTTGTTCGAGAGAAAGCTATTGGACCTATAGTCTAGCCTACCTACTAAGATTTAACAATCGTTAGCAAATTTCAATTACCCATATAGTGAGATTAGCCTATAATCGATCACATCCCAAGCATTCCTCTCAATATTGTTGAAACCCCCTGTTTTCGTATTAGTTTTAGTTGTTAATTGACAAACCAATTCCCCCATGTGACATTTGTTGTCACCCCTTTCAATTTAACTAAATGTTTACGATAATTTCTATTCCTACTGCCAATTAGATTACATTAGTAACTTGGTCACTGAATTTGAACTTGTACTGCTCCATGTGGGTTCGATCTCAACTGTTCGTTGGGTTTTATACTAGATGATGATTGTCCACACCTAGTACTAAATGAGGTGTGGTTGAACGCTTATCAGTGACATATTTGGAAAAAGATCCATTAACAGGATTCGGTGCTACCAACCACTATCTAATAACTTAAGACAGAAAGGAGATAGTTAACTTAAGGCTTTTAATGGATGAACCAATTAATTCGATACTCAAGTACTTGAGAAGGACTTAGGGTGATATTCTCATAATTGGGAGAGGCTTTAAGAGATTTATAGATTTATCGGTTTTGTACAATGCACACCTGAATGAATGAATAGTACAGCATTTATTGGAGTTTCGATATTTGAGAATTGTAACCCTAGTTCATCTTCTCTATTGATAAAATCCAAGTAGTTAAAGTAGTTCGATAAAAACCCCAATTCCCCAATAATAGTTACTTTCGTGAATCTCAATAACAAATTATAAGCAAATTCTAGTATGCTCTCGGTAAGATTTGACCTCAACCTAGTTAGGTTATTGCATTTTGTATAGACTATTTTAACACCGTAAAAAGGATGTAAATTATGCGACATCACACACTAGTCAACTTACCTGCACATTAGTCAAATAGGCAAAGTATAATGAATTATGAAAAACTAAAAGATAAACGAAGAAGATTTTTTACTGATTCGGATCACCAATGTGGTATCTAGTCCAGTCTCCTTGTGTTAAAAGGTTTCCTTTAGAGCTTGAATGAGCTTTGACTGTACAGATTGTGTTGTTGTCGCTTGATCTAGACCATTCCAGATTTTTTTTATGGCTACAATCTTTACTTGTATAACTCACACTTCGCTTTTATTTAGTGCCCACTAGAATATTCCCAACGAATACATTATTTACTGCACGATAAAAGAGTGAATATATCTCTTGTTCAAGTAAAATTGCACACTTGTTCCCTTGATCTTCATCTTCTTTAGTAAGTTGTGTTTGCTTGTGACTGCTGTTTCATTGCATTAATTTTGGACTGGAAGCCTTGATTGTTGCTGAGTTGGTGATTTTGTTGAAAAATTTCTTGAGATCAACTTGCTCCACAGGCAGAGTCAACACCACTGAGCAAAAAAGAGTTGTATCTTGTACAAACAATAATTAAAAGTACAAACAAAACAAATTGACGTACTGAAATATTTATAGGAGGCACTAGAACAAACCTATGCAAAGCCTAAAATGATTATAAAATCATAAGTTAACTGTATGAAAAAGGAAATGTGCAAAAAAAATTGTTTCAAACTAACTAGCCACAATTGACAATGGACAGATGGCGAAGAAAACTTTTTTACATGGTTTGATTCTATTTCATGTATGTACTTCATTCGGTTGCTACCCCCGCATCCACTTTGGAATTGTTGACTTGGGGTCTTTTTCTCTTTTTGATGATGAATTTGTTGATCTTTTTTCACTGAGGTGTGGCCTTGTAGACTCCATTTTGAAGTTCATTCCTCCACAAAATCCTAATTTTGCATGTCACTCAACCTTGACTCCCAAAGTCATGGAGTCCTAATGGTTATTGGCTGATGGAATAGACTCTTCACTTTTTGCATACTCCGTTTCAAGTGAGGATGGCGTGGAGTCGTGGTGTTTAGTTGGTGATGGTGTGGACTCATGTGTACTCACTTTAGGTGAGGAAGTTGTGGAGTCATGGTGTTTCTTTGGTGATGGAGTCGACTCATGTGTACTCATTTTAGGTGAGGAAGTTGTGGAGTCATGTTGTTTCTTTGGTGATGGAGTTAACTCATGTGTACTCATTTTGGGTGAGGAAGTTGTGGAGTCATGGTGTTCTTTTGGTGATATCGTAGACTCGTGTGTACACATTTTAGGTGAGGAAGTTGTGGAGTCATGGTGTTTTTTCGGTGATGGAGTCGACTCATGTGTACTCATTTTAGGTGAGGAAGTTGTGAAGTCCTGTTGGTTTTTGGGTAATGGTGTAGACTCATGTGTACCTATTTTGGGTGAGGAAGCCATGGAGACATGGTGTTTCTTTGGTAGAGTAAGCTCATGTGTACTCATTTTGGGTGAGGAAGCTGTGGAGTCATGGTGTTTTTTGGGTGATGGTGTAGACTCATTAGTTTCATGTGTATCCATTTCAGGTGAGGAAGATTTTTTATGTTTCATGGGTGATAGGGTAGACTCTTCACTTTTGGATGAGGAAACTGTGAGGTCCTGAGGTGACTTAGAAGATTCTTGCACTTTAGTTTTGCTAGTTGGTTCTACAATATCCACTGATTTGGTAGGTGACTCTGCTTTGGCGGACGTAGCTGTAAGGTCATGCTGAATCTTGGGTGAGTCTGGAGACGTCTCATTCTTATGAAGTGAGTCCTTACCATCATGATCGTCATTCTTGGTGGATACATCAGTGCCCTCGTCTTTTTGTTCTATTAACTCTGGATTGACCTCTATCTTTTTCTCGACCTCCAACGGTCCAAGCTTTGCATCAATATTCTTAATTGCAGTTGTTAATGATCTTGCATCACGAGCAGCTGCTAATCGTCCACCTGATGTTGCCTGTTTATGAGAATAAAAGAATATATCACCTGATGTTGCCTGTTTACTATTATTATTCTCATTATCTAATAAGTAATACAACAAGATCCCAAAAGTTGGCCAAATGATCATGAATTTCGCAATGACAGAAAGATAGCTGAAATGTATTTCCTCTTGAATTGAGTTGAACCCCCTTGGCCTCTTCATGCATGTATTTATTTTTTTATATTTCAAGCCCCCTTAGTGAAAATCCTAGCTCCTCTACTACCCACCCTTCTTCATAGATCCGCCCATAGAATCTAACAAACTAGTCACTTGAATCATTGGATGCTAGAAAAGGTGTAAGTTGCACAAACCATTTCATAACATACCTGTTCCAATTGTTCAGCCCTTTTCTTAAGAGCTTCTGAAGATGCTTCCTTGTAAATAAGTTTTAAAATGTAGACCAAGTGAGATTGGAGATTCTCTTTACGGTGTTCGTCTGCTTTGTATTGGGGAACAGTCGATTGGCAACCAACAGGATAAAAGGGACAATTGACAAGTTTCATTGTACAAATAGTTATACAATGCCGGTCCATTTCACGTCTCATGAGCATTTCTGGGCACTTCTGCTCACACTGAAGTATTTTGAAAGGACACTCCGAATCATGCTGTTCAAGTTGAGCTGCACTAAATCTTGCATTACAACCCTCATTTTCACAGTGTATTTCCCTGAAACCACACGAAAAGACATGTCTCGCAAGCTCTTCTTCGGACTTAAACTTCATATTGCAGTGAAAGGTGTTTTTGAAATCAACGTTTCGAATCACTGTTTGTGCTACGGTTTCCCTCCTCGCCATCAACCAAAAGCCATTTATCTCCATTTCTTGTACAAAATCATCTATTCTATCCTCTCTTCTTTCACTTAGTATCCAACCTGAAACCTTGCTAAAAAAATTTCTCTTCGACTGACCAAAATCATCGATAAAATCCGAAATGTTATCATAAGGGTTGTCTGACACAATGGTTTCTGTTCCACCTTCTAACACAACAGATTCAGCAACAAATGTCTCGCTTCTCTGGATAAGATAGTCCACCATTTCTCTTCTGATATCAACAGCCATAGAAGCAGGGCTCTTGAATAAACCACCAGTCGTGTTGTCAACACAAGCGGAGGCTAATCCTGTAAGGAATTCCTGTGCTACCTTTCGAACCATTTCTGCATCAAATAGATTACAAGAAAAGAGAGGACCCTCCTCTTTTACTTCTTCGAGATTTGTTGGTTTCATATCCCCTTCATTTTTAGGGGGATCCATGTTTGAAGAAGCTTCCAACATATCTGAAGAGACAATTAACTGCATTACAGTAATCAGGATAAATGTTATTCCATTGTGCATCAATAATCAATACAACAAAAATCATACCAACTTAAATAGCATGATAGGCTGATCTTGACTCGTGAAAGAAATAACATTCAACAACCAGCTTTTTTTTTAATTTTTAGCTTCAGAAAAATTGTTTCTGCTTTCAATTAATAGCAGAACGTGCATTAGTTCAAGAAATAACAAAAATTCATATGTTTGTGCAAAGCACTTAGTACTTTCCCTATTTTCCAACCTCCAAACAAACACAAGTTGAGGTTAAATGCGAAGCATTCAATCTAAAAGGATTATCTCCTAAGCTTGGCCTTCCACGAGATAAAGCGGAATCCTTGAAAGCAATAGGAGTTACTAATCCTTGTCTGAGGCTTTCTTTCCTCAAAATTACACGTTTTCACTTAACCCTCGAATATATAATTGTCCTCAAATGAAAACAAAATCAAGCTTCACATACAAATTATAAAACTAAGTGATCGTTGAACCTGAAGTAGTAATCCAACTATCAATCTTACCTCCTATGATAACCAATATCGATATTAGTACAATGAAACACACACATTATCTTACATTAAGAATTTAGACATAACTAACACATTAAGGGAAAAAATCCATCTGAATCAAGACACTGAGTTCAGAATCTAAGCAAATTACTGAATCCCTATTCAAACCAAGAAATAATCAAAGGAATCACTACAACAAAAAC
Organism: Solanum okadae; assembly: GCA_036553675.1. Classification (NCBI taxonomy): domain Eukaryota; kingdom Viridiplantae; phylum Streptophyta; class Magnoliopsida; order Solanales; family Solanaceae; genus Solanum; species Solanum okadae. The sequence goes on from CM071681.1 coordinate 36,564,105, forward strand.
ATTTTTTATCGGCACTAAATATGTACATTAACAAAGAGTGCTATAGTTAATTGTCATCGGATTAGGCTTTAGGTACATATATAAAGAGTATTAATTGCCGCTAAAACTACATATTTAGTTGCAATTAAGCTATTATCGTTAATTAATTGATACTAAATATCAGTTTTGATATAGTGAATGCCTCCAATTTTAGAGCAATTGTGAAATGACAATTAAAGAATCACACATAAAATCCAAAACAGAACATAGAAGAAGAGAGAAAGATCACCTCTAACTTGTATGGAATAAGCTTGGATCAAATGTAAAATGGATAGGAAATATACAAACCTAGAATCCAAAATCACATTTTTAGAGAAAGTCAAAATGCAGATAAAAAGAAGAAGCAAAAAAAAATACGTAAAAAGAAAAGACAATAAATTTGAGGGGAAAACAAAATAAAGTAGGTTGTGAATATTTGAGTGGTTTTGCATCTTTGTCTCCTCAATGGAACTGAATAATTTTCTACAAAATTAATTATTCTAACCGATAAAACCGTCCCTCCATCATAACCTCTTCTCTATCTATATTAGGATCTAGCTACTCACAATTTTTCTTCTCTCCATTTTCCCCAAGTTCCTACTTAGATGTATGACACTTGTATTATTTAAATATCAATGGTGCATAATTTTAAGTAATCAAATACCTTAATCAAGAACAAAAGGATATATATTACCATTTAAATCTATCTAATTATTGCTATCAAAAAACCATCTCACAATTTTTGTCGCACCATGGTTCAAATCATTTTCGTTATCTATAGTTTTTCCATTCACACAAAAAAAATGTTTCTTCATAGACTAAATTTCTGTCAATTTAAAATAAACATTTAAATAAGCTATTTTATGAAGAAAAAAATATTGTAAATCATAAAATAGAATTTTTAGCATTCAGATATTAAATAATAAGTATTAAAAATTACTTTGCCATAAAATATCAAAGAAAACTAAAAGTTAGACTAACTTTTCCAAAAAATAGATAGAATTTATTTTTAAAAAAACAAAATGTCTATAGATTTGATCGTGACTCAAGTTGTTAAACTATAGAAAAACTCTTTTTATATCAAAATCTTAATGCTATTTAATTGAAGTAAATCCATTTTTTTCTCAAAAATTTGGAAAATGAATATTTTCTTACTAAAGTTGGAAATCTTAAATATTTTTTTTAATCATGGTTAATTAGTATACTTCTTTGATTAAGAAAATTAATTAATCCACACCTTTAATATTTCAGTAACATAGATGTCGTACATCTATTAGGAACTTGGGAAAAATGGAGAGAAGAGAAATGGAGAAGAGCCAAATCCTCTATATTACAACTAAGTTTAAATGCACATTAAGATGTATATTCAGATTTACAAGTCTGAACTTGAATACAGGGCCGTCTTAACTGCTAGGTCACTAAAGTCATCGCTTGGGCCCCTTTTTTTAAAAAAAATGTACTTATACTGTTGTAAATTATTTTGGTGGTTAAATGGATGACCATAACTCCTTGGTTTATTTCCCTCCTTTATGAGTAGTAATGTTGTTGATAATGTGGTCAAATGGATGATCATAACTCCTAGGTTAATTTCATCCTTTATTGGTAGTAATGTTGTTGATAATATGGTTAATTGGATGACCACAACTCCTAGGTTTATTTCCTCCTTAATGTGTAGTAATTCTCAAGGTTTAATGTAATGTTTATGACACCCTTTGGTATTCCTCAATGTAATCCTATAAATAGAGGTGTTGAGAATAATGTTGAAAGAGCACTTGAAAGAAAGAAAGTGACCTTGTATTGTTTCTTTTGTGCTATATTCTTCTTGTCTTCCTTTTTATATTGTTCTTTTGTTCTTAAGTTTCACAATATGTTATTAGCACGAAGTCTCAAGGTTGAACAACATTTCTTGTGAGGTATCCATTTATAATCTAATATTAAAATTATTAAATTGTGGCAATACTTTTTCTACTTTACATGTTATTTAAAATTGAATGAAAAAAAAAAAGGCTAACCATTTATCGATTTTGCGAAGAGAAGATGAAGGTCATTGTTTTGTGAAAAAAAATGAATGGACTACAAATTCGAGTGTTTTCTGTTCTCAATGAAAAAAGTGAATTATCTATACTATTGATTAATTTTTAATGAAAAGACTTTATTTAACAATTTTACTAAAAGTTATTTTTGTTATTTGTGAGGCATAATATTAATTTAGATTGTATGCTAATTTTACTTTGATGAAAAAAAAATTTGCTACTTAATTATTTACTCATTGTCTATTTTACTCTAATTTAATTATTTTCTATGATATTTATATCATGTCGAATTTATCAAAGCTTGTGGCACTTGACATTTTTGGAAATAATTACTTGTCATGGGTACTCATGCTGAAATTCACCTTGACACTAAAGGTCTTGGTGCCACTATTACCAATGGTAATACAGCGTCGAGTCAGGACAAAGCAAAGACAATGATTTTCCTTCGTCATCATCTGGATGAAGGATTGAAGATTGAATACCTTACGGTGAAAGATCCACTTGAATTGTGGACTGGTTTGAAGGAAAGGTATGACCACCTTAAGGCAACGGTATTGCCAAGGGCTCGTTTTGAATGGATTCACTTGCGGTTATAAGATTTTAAAAATATATGTGAATATAATTATGTTGTATACAAAATTACTTCCCAATTGAAATTATGTGGGGCAGATATAAAAGATGAGGACATGTTGGAAAAGACTCTCACAACTTTTCATGCCTCAAATTTGGTATTACAGTAGCAATACCATGAAAGGGAATTCAAAAAGTATTCTGAGTTGATCTCATACCTTCTTGTGGCTGAGCAACATAATACTATTTTATTGAAAAACCATGAGGCCCGTCCCATGGGAACTGCTCCGTTACCGGAAGCAAATGAGGTTGAAGCACATGGCCAGTCTGAAAGAAGACAAAATAAAAATCAGGGCCAAAATAATGTGCGTGGATGTGGCAATGGCAGAGGATGATATAATAATCATCGTGGTGGTGGTCGCCACAAAAGGGAGAACAATATGGGTTCTCAAGCAATCCTTCAAGAGGCAATTGTCATCGTTGTGGCATGAAAAGGCATTGGAAGAATGAATGTTGAGCAGTTGAGCATTTTGTTAGGCTTTATCAAGATTCCTTGAAAAGAAAAGGAAATAAAAATGGTGCATCTTCTTCTAATGCTCGGGTGGAGTCACACTTGACTTATAAAAATGATGCCGAGGCAGGGCCTTCACAAAAATATGATGACAATATTGAAGTAAATTTGGCTTTAAAAGATGATGATTTTGATGACCTTGATGATATTACTCATTTGGAAGTTGAAGACTTCTTTGGAGATCAAAACTAATGTTTGATCATTTGATTGGGGAAAATAATTATGTTATTTTATTTATGTGCCTTTAATTGTTATGTTTTTCCTTATGTTGTTTTTATATTCAGAAAAAAAAAAGTAATTTTATTTTCTTGCATAGTTGTTGTTTTTTCATATTTCTTATGATATACTTTTATTTTATGAAGATAAATAAAATTCCTCAATCTTCAATTGGTTCAAGATGAGTAATGGAGATATGGGTCTTCTTGATAGTGCTACAACTCACACTATTTTAAGAGAAAGGGAATATTTATCTAATTTGATTATGAAAAAGGCTTATGTTAATACAATATCTGGTAGTGCAAAATTAATTGAGGGCTCTGGAAGAGCGACCTTACTACTACCTGGGGAAACAATATTAAATATTAAAAATACGTTGTAATGTAGTAAGTCTCAAAGAAACTTATTAAGTTTCAAGGTTATTCGCCAAAATAGCTATCATGTTGAGACTACCAATGAAGGAAAGGTTGAATACCTTTATATTACTACAGTAAAATTGGGGTAAAAATATGTTCTTGAAAAATTACCCACATTTTCTTCTGGATTGTACCATACAACTATTAGTATGGTTGAATCACATGCCATAGTAAACAAAGGGTTTACTAATCCTAATGATTTTATCATTTGGCATGACCGGTTGGGCCATCAAGGTTATAATATGATGCGCAAAATAATTGAGAATTCACATGGGCATACTTTGAAGAATCAGAAAATTCTTCAATCAAAGAAATTCTCTTGTTCTGCTTGTTCTCAAGGAAAGTTGGTTATTAAACCATCAACAACTAAGGTTGGGATTGAATCCCCTTCATTTCTGGAACGTATACAGGGTGATATATGTTTCAATATGGGGACATGCTATTTTGCATGCAGTAGCATTGGTGCGCATAAGGCCAACTAGTTATCATGAAATATCTCCATTACAGTTGGTTTTTGGTCATGAGCCAAATATTTCTCATCTTAGAATTTTTGGGTGCGCGGTATACGTTCCAATTGCCCCCACCGCTACGCACAAAGATGGGTCCCCAAAGAAGGTTGAGGGTGTATGTTGGGTATGAATCTTCTTCTATCATCAAATATTTGGAACATATGACAGGAGATATATTTACGGCAAGGTTTGCTGGTTGTCATTTTGATGAATCAGTATACCCAACATTAGGGGGAGAACATAAGCAGTTGAAAAAAGAGATAGATTGGAATTCATTATCTCTATCTCATTTGGATCCGCTCCCAGACATAACAAATGATAAGACCACAAAAAAGGTCCAAATAATTGAAAATAATGAGAATGAAGAAATCTCAATAAGTTATGTCTCAATGGAATCGAAATAATATTGTGGTAGACAATATTTTTGCTTATAATGTTGTTGTTGAAATAATGCAACAAGGTGAGGATGTTGAACCAAAATCTGTCAATGAATGTAGACAAAGAAATGATTGGCCAAAATGGAAAGACGCAATTCAAGCGGAATTGACTTCACTTTAAAAACGTGAAGTTTTTGGACCAATAGTCCGAACACCTGAAGGTGTCAAGCCAGTGGGGTACAAATGAGTTTTTGTGCGAAAACGAAATGAAAAAGGTGAAGCCATAAGATATAAAGCACGACTTGTGGCACAAGTTTTTTCGCAAAGGCCTGGCATTGATTATGTGGAGACATATTCTCCCGTGGTGGATGCAATTACCTTCATATATCTAATAAATCTGGTAGTTCATGAAAAGCTTGAAATGCGTCTAATGGATGTTGTCACAGCCTATTTATATGGCTCATTAGATCACGATATTTTCATGAAAGCTCCTGAAGCATGCAATGTGCCTGAAGCATATAAAAATTCGCAAGAAAACTGTTCGATAAGGCTTCAAAAATCCTTATATGTATTGAAAACAATCAGGGTGAATGTGGTACAATCGTCTTAGCCAATTTTTGCTAAAGGATAGGTACAAAAATGACCCTATTTGTCCTTGTGTTTTTATAAAAAGGTCTGGATCTGGTTTTGTTATAATAGTTGTGTATGTTGATGGTTTAAATATCATTGGCACTCCTAAAGAGCTTTCAAAAGTTGTTGAGTGTTTAACGAAAGAATTTGAAATGAAAGATCTTGGTAAGACAAAATTTTGTCTTGGCCTATAGATTAAGCATTTGAAAAATGAAATTTTTGTCCATCAATCAACATACACAGAAAAGGTTTTAAAGCGATTTTACATGGATAAATCACATCCATTGAGTACCCCGATGGTTGTGAGATCGCTTGACATACATAAAGATCCATTTCGACCTCAAGAAAATGATGAAGAGCTTATGGGCGATGAAACTCCATTTCTTAGTGCCATTGGAGCACTTATGTATCTTGCCAATAATACTCGACCAGATATCTGTTTTGCAGTAAGTTTATTGGCAAGATTCAGCTCGTCCCCAACAAAGAGACATTGGAATGGAGTCAAACATATATTCAGATATCTTCAGGGAACCATTGATATGGGACTATTTTATTCTGATAAATCCAAGTCAGAAATGATTGGTTATGTAGATGTTGGATATTTGTCTGATCCACATAAAGCTCGATCTCAAACATGCTATTTATTTACATATGGAGGCACAGCTATATCTTGGCGTTCAATAAAGCAAACACTAGATGCTACTTCTTCAAATCATGTAGAAATAATAGCCATCCATGAAGCAAGTCGGGAATGTGTTTGGTTGAGATCAATGACTCAACATATTCAAGAAATGTGTGACTTTTCTATGGAAAAAAATATTCCAACTACATTGTATGAAGACAATGCTTCATGTATAGCTCAGCTGAAAGAAGGATATATTAAAGGAGACAGAACAAAACACATTTCACCAAAATTCTTTTTTACTCATGATCTTGAGAAGAAAGGTGAAATAAATGTTCAACAAATTCTCTCAATTGATAATTTAGCGGATCTGTTCACCAAAGCATTACCAACCTCAACATTTGAAAAGTTGGTATTCAAGATTGGAATGCGTCGTCTCCAAGAAATTAAATGATGTTCGCAACAGGGGGAGTAAACTACGCGCTACACTCTTTTTCCCTTGGCCTAGGTTTTATCCCAATGGGTTTTTCTGGCAAGGTTTTTAACGAGGCAGCAAACAAAGCATATTACAAGATATGTACTCTTTTGTCCTTCACTAAGATTTTTTCCCACGGGATTTTTTCTTAGTAAGATTTTAACGAGGCATAGTATCTATCAATGGTCATCTAGGGGGAGTGTAGTAAATCATTTTGGTGGTTAAATGGATGACCATAACTCCTTGGTTTATTTCCCTCCTTTATGAGTAGTAATGTTGTTGATAATGTGGTCAAATGGATGACCATAACTCCTAGGTTAATTTCATCCTTTATTGGTAGTAATGTTGTTGATAATATGGTTAATTGGATGACCATAACTCCTAGGTTTATTTCCTCCTTAATGTGTAGTAATTTTCAAGGTCTAATGTAATGTTTATGACACCCTTTGGTATTCCTCAATGTAATCCTACAAATAGAGGTGTTGAGAATAATGTTGAAAGAACACTTGAAAGAAAGAAAGTTATCTTATATTATTTATCTTGTGTTATATTCTTCTTGTCTTCCTTTTTATATTGTTCTTTTGTTCTTAAGTTTCACAATATACATATTATTAAAAAAATATATATGCACTTTTAAATTTTAAAAAAAAAAAACTTGTAAGAAGTAAAAAAAAAAAATGTCATTAGTTTTCCCACTTTTCTAAGAGAATGAAACATTTTTTGAGAATAATTTACTTATGTGGGAAATTATGCTTCCTTATTTACCTCCTATGAATTTGACCTTATATTTATCTTTTTTATTTTCTATTTTATTAATTTTATTCTCAATATTGAACTCTCTCCTACAAAATCTTTTGATTTACTATTATTTACAAGTTACAAAAGAATAAACTTTGCTTTTGAGTGTCTTCTTCAAAATCTCAAGAAGTGCAATAAGCAATCATTATATTGAAGGTACATAATACCATTTCGATATTGTTATATCAACCTATAAAATTCGTGCCAGATTTTGTTATTCTAACTTTATTTTATATTTTTTTTCTTGAAAAATTATTATTGTTGATATTCTTAGTTCATAAGTATATATATTCTCGTTTTGAACAGTTTGAAGCATATGAAAATATTGTTGATTTTTTATTAAGTGGTAAAAAATTAAGATCACTAGATGATGAAAATTTTAAAAAATATTGTCTTAACATCGAACTTTCTTTAACACATAATAGTTATTCTGATATTGATGGTTTAAATTTTTTTTTTGAATTAAAAGTGTTAAGAGAAATAATACAAGTAGAAGATAATGATCTTATGGAAATACTCAATCAAATAAAAAGACTGGATTCTTTTCCGAATGCATATATTGCTTGTAGAATAATGTGAACAATTCATGTAAGCGTTGCTTCAGTTGAAAGAAGTTTTTCAAAACTAAAATTAATAAAAATCTTATCTAAGATCAACAATGTCTCAAGAGAGAATGAATGAATTAGCTATATTATCAATTGAAAATTAGTTACTAAACAAATCAATTATAAAACAGTAATTAATGACTTCACATTTAAAAATTTTAGAAAAATAGATTTTAAATAAAAGTGGATATGATGATTTTTTTTTAAAAAATAAATATATTAGGGTCCATTTTTAAGGTTTCGCTTTCGGCCCCCAATCTTGTTGAGTCCGCCTCATTTGAATACACATTTAAATATTAAGATATTGCATTAAGATTTAATATATAATAAATAGTTAAGATTATTTATACATCTGAATATATAAATTTATCTTTGTTTAAAAAATAAAATAATAAAATATTAAATTAATTTAATATTATTTTAATAAAATATTTTTAAATTTCTTTATAGAAATTGGTAGTGTTGACCAGCTTTTAATGTCTTTTAAACTATTTGTAAGTATTAATTTGTTGTTGACACCTTTGGCTCTTCATATTTGATTAATTAAGCTTTCGTAAATAATAATGATAATAATAATAATGATAATAATAATAATAATAATATATATATATATATATATATATATATAACAAAAACTTTTGTAAGAGTATGAAAATATTTTTATTTTTATTTTTATTAGAAAAATTTATTTCATAAATATTATTTCTAATAAAAAAATAAATATAATATAAATAAATAAATATATATATATATATATTACTACTTACTTTCTCATTTTTTAAATTTATGTCAAACAACTATCGTTCTTAAGGGTTAACTCGATTTTTCTAACTAAATATAATTTTTATTGTTGCAAACAAATATTTTTGTCCATTACTCAAATTAGGAAGCTTAATTAATCAATGAGTTACTAATTTATACCAATTTTATTTTAAAAATAATCCATTTTTTCAAATAAGCTAATCTTGCAAAGTAATTATTTTCAATTTAATTAATTATGACTATTTAATAAAGAAAGGGGTTATAATTTAAATGAGCTAAATTGAGCAAAAACTTTGCAATCCAAGTACTCTCCTTAAATGGGTCAATTTGTGTATGCCATGTAGGCAAGCACAATTCGCTTCTTCATCTTTAATCTCAACCCTCTATTTCAATCTAACGGTCCTAATTGATTCTTCTTTTTACCATCTTATCTTGTGTGTATATATATGTTCAATAATTGTTGCCATACTAAGTGGAGGAAGGAAGTAAAATTCAATTTTTTTAATAGTGGGAATTGATTGTGAAAAGTGTTAGGTGAATTGAGGATGGATAAGAAATTAAAGAGGATGTAGCATTTCGAGGGACGTCGCGCGATGCAATGGATATTATATTTAGAGGGACGTGTCTCATGCCACGATGAGTATTATGATTTGAGAGATATATCGTACGCCATGACGAATTTCATCATCGAGGGTCGTATCGCACTTCGTGATGGATGCATGGACGGATATGTCCCTCATGGGTCCCGGACTAAGAGACAACAGGTTTGTATCACTAGGTCAAACATGCATTACCATACTTAGCATAGCATTTCATTGCATTGCATATATTTATCATTTGTGAATTTGTGAGTGCCTTTCCGTGGAACTTGTGATTGATGAACTTGATCTTGTGTGTTGTTGATCTGTAATTGTTAAAAGTGTTGTTATTGAGCTATGTGCTACTTAAATTGTGAATTATTAGGTTAGGCTGGCTTTATGCAAATTGTAGTTGTGGATGTTCCGTTGGAGTGGTAGGAGTACCCGTATTCTATATTCTTAACTTATGTTTAGGAGTTTTCTTGTTGAGTACTGTGTGGTTTAGTACTCACCCCTCGCTTTTACATTTGTGTAGGTTATGAACCCGGATTTTTGTGATACTCTCTCCTCTTCTTGTCCGAGACTTCCTATGGAGATTTTCGAGGTAGCTTTTTGTCATCTCAATGGACATTCTAACTCTTCTTTATAATCTTGTTCTACTTTAGTGACAACAAAATTTGAGACTTATATTTTTCTTTCAAATCTATTGTAATATATTAGAGGGTTGTGCACGTGACAACCAGATTTTGGGGGTTTAATTAATTTGACTTTGTATTCCGCGTTGGTATTAGTGTTAAACTTTCATCCTTATTTTTACTTCCCCGTATGAGATGATGTACAAAAAAACTAGCGAAGAAATGTGGCTAAAACTCTTAAATTAAACACAACTAACGAAAATCCAATTTTGAGTTAGTATATACTCCAACAACACAAGTTCAATGGGTAATTAATAACAAGGTATTTGGGTTGTTTAAACACGAATCTTTTTGCTTAGATCCTCTATTTCGGTGTAAAGTTTATTGTTATGCAAGGAGTGTCGGCATTGTTAATTACTTGTAATAATAGGGGCATAATAACAAACTTCAAAGTGCATAATGTTACAAGGAAGAGAGTGAATTAATTCTTAATGGAATTAGAAAATGTCTGTAGTAACAGGGACATAAAGTCTATTTTCACCTATATATGAGTATTGAGGTAGTGCCGCTTCAAACAAGATTTAAGAAGTTGATCTTGTTAATAGTCATGAATTTGGATTAGCACACAACCATAAACGTGTTTAAGCATAATATTGGATTGTTTCACTACTTAGTAATATTATGTGTGATACTTTCGATTTAACAAAAGAAGTTGTGGTTATATCTTCGTCGAGCTTTAAGGCATTTACATTAATGAAAAGTTCAACCCTAGATAAGATACTTTTCGATATGCATGATATTATGAGACATATTACAAATTCGTGGGATATTGTTGAGTAGTTGTAATATGTGGGATTTCCACATCAGTGGTTAATTGCCCATATAAGACCAAATTCCCTTAAGTCAAAATAGTTGAGTAAGAGTATATATATATATATATATATATGACTTGTACTTGGGGCTATGGCGCGAGCCGGGACAGTTTTTTAATGAAATATTCTATTTTCGTAATTTTTTAACAATTTTATTTATTAAAATTTGAATTTAATACTTAAATTTTGATTAAATAGAATAGTTGTGTGTTCAGAAAATGAGCAACTTTCCTAAAGAATCTCCTTGATAGACTCTATAAATATGATGAATTCCTAGATGTAGCATATTCAATTGCATATTTATGTTTTAGGTTTTGGTGTATCCTAATAGAGAATTGTTTGTAATCATTAAAAATATATACATGTAATAACTCTTGGAAGATATTGATCTTTCATGCCTCAAAGCTTTGATTTTTCTGTTACTCTTAAGATGTTGTTCAGGATTTCTTCAGTAATAGTGGCGTAAAGTCTATTTTCACCAATATGAATATTGAGGTGGTGCCACTTCAAAAAATATTTAAGAAGTTGATCTTATTAATATTCATTAATTTGGATTAGCAGTTTAGCACACGACCATAAATGTGCTAAAGCATAATATTGAATTGTTTCTCTACTTAATAACATTATGTGTGATACTTTCGATTTGACAAAAGTGTTGTGGTTCAAATCTTAGGATATTGATATCTTCGTCAAGCTTTAAGGTATTTACACTAATAAAAAGTTCAAATCTAGGTAAGATATTTTTTGATATACATGATATTATGTGACATATTATTAATCAGTGTTGAGTAGTTGTGATATGTGGGATTCCCACATCGGTGGCTAAGAGCCACCCTTTTGCCCATATGAGACCAAGCTCATTAAATCTAAATAATTGAGTAAGAACACTCATATATATATTTTAAAAAAAAATCATAAATAAACATTTTAATTTTATCATAATCTCAAAAATTTCCTACCATTAAATTATTATACAAAAATCATGGCCTCTCAAATACATCTTTATCTCCTACATCCCATCACCTCTTGGATACATCCCTCCCATTAAGTAACGTATCATTCGCAATCTGTGAGCTATGTATCCGCAGGTTTCCTAATGTATCCGAGATCCTATTATAAGTTCAAGGAATTTTTGTAATTTTGAAAAAAATAGAGAAAGGATGTAATTAACTCTTAACACTATGAAATTTATATAATTTTTACATATATTTTTATTATATATCTAAATGTCTTGGGCCTTGGGCGCGAGCCTGGATGGGTCTGATCTTTAATTAAAGATTCTATTTTCGTAATTTATTTTCAACTGTTTTATTTACTTTATGTTTTTAATTTTGATTAAATAGAATAGTTGCGTTTGTTCAGAAAAGGAGCGACTTTTCTAAGAAGTCTCTTTGGTAGGCTCTATAAATATGATAAATTCCCCAATGTAGCATATTGTGTTGCATATACATTTCAGGTTTTATTGTATCCTGATAGAGAATTGCTTGTAATCTTAAAAGTATATAAATGCAACACCTCTCGAAAGATAGTGATCTTAACGATTAAAATTTAGAGTTTGTTTGGTATTACTGCTAAAAGTTGATTATTTATAGAAGCACATTGTTAAAAATAATTTTTCAGAAAAGTACTTTTAAGAAAATAACAATTTGTGTTTGGCTAATTCATTTAAAAAGTACTTTTGATAAGCAAATTGTGTTTGGTTAATCTTTTCTAAAAGTACTTTTGAGAGTCAAATTACGAAAAAGGACAATTATCAATGTATTTTTAATATTAATATTATTTTATAAAGAAAAACTATTTTAAATATCTATTACAAAATTTTAATCAAATTAAAATGTACATACTCAAATTTACAATCAATATATGCATAAATAAATAAATAAATAAAATATTAAAATAAATAAATAAGTCCTTCATATTTTCAATCCTACAAAAAAATTGGTGTTGCCTTTATTCCTAATTTTGTAAAATAATGTATAAAATAATACTATATAAACAAAAAAAAATATTATATGAAAATAAAAAAATGAAATTCTTGAATGAAACTTAACCAAACTTATGAAATATGCTAATTAATTAATAAGGCATGTATTGTTAAATATGTATATATAGAAGGGATATTTTAGTGTTAAAAAAATAATTTTCTGCTTCCACTTGTGTTTTTAAGAAGTATAAATTTTTAGCTTCTTCCCCACCGCAGAAAAAACTGTTTCTGCTTCTATTTAAAAACAGTTTTAAGAATTTGTCAAACACTTTTTTTTTTTTAAAAAAAGTCCTTTTTTTCTTTAAAAAATATTAAAATTAGCCTCACAACAACAATATCAAACATGCTCTTATTCAAATCAAATAAGTGCTTAATTAAATATTATTGTAAACAAATAAATTTAATGGTCTAAGATTTGAACCTTTTAAATTTCAGACCTCCATTAAGTGCAAATAAATTAGACTTAAGAGAAACACTCTATAAAGTAAAATCTCTAGTGATTAAAGTTAGTGGTCTCTTACAATTGTAAATTAAAGAGTATTTTTATCTCAGTGGAGTTGAGGATGGGGGTTGGGTAGGTGGTGTTGACTTTGTACTTGTGATTGTTCTCCCGGTATAAATTTCTTAAGTTAGTAATGATTTCTCGTGTTTTGTAATGATCTTTTCTCTTCTTTTTTTTAAAGAAGATTTATTGTGATTAAAGTTAGTGTTCTCTAACAATTTATAAATATTTATAGAAAGAAAGTTAAAAATTTAACTATCGTACTTATAAGTAAGTTACATCCTTGAAATATTATAAACGATGTAGGATGCTAAAGTTTCTAGGGACATTAGACATACGTCCAACTAAGTACATGAGCTCCTCATGGAGTGATAAGATTGTTTTGACTAGCACGATCTGTGATATAAATCTATCTCATATTTTATTTGAATGATGATCACTTTTGCATTGTCAAAGTTCTTGTTGGGAAGTAGGAGAACATATAAAGTAATTTTGATAATTGATAAAGTGAACATGGTTCGATCACTACTTGTTGTCTTATGTGTACTCTATCAGGTGAGTCAGGTTCTCACACGTGACTGCAGTCAACCTGTATAAATATGACAGATTGCAGCAAAGAAGAAACAGTGCAGAAATAAAGGAGCGAAGAAGGAAATAAAGAAAGAACTGAAATACTGGAGCAAAGAAGGAAAGAAACAAATAAGGAAAGAAATAAAGAAGGAAAAGAAGGAAAGAAACAAATTAGGAAAGAAATAAAGAAAGAAGAAAATAAAGAAGTAGCAATTCAAGTCAAACAAGGAAAGAAATAAAGAACCAACATGGGTTGTGGTGCACTGGTGGGAGTGTTTCACCCTTACCAGAGGTCTCGGGTTCGAGCCCTGGGTATGGAGAAAATCCTATTGGGAGCGCCACCCCCGAATGGGCCCTGCAGTGCGCGATTCGAATTTAGTCGGAGCTCCAATGTGGGCTCCGAACACCGGGTGAGAAATAAAAAAAAATAAAAAAAAATAAAGAAGTAGCAATTCAAGTCAAATAAGGAAAGAAGTAAATATAGACAAGTTCAAGAAGGAAAAAGATTTGTTATTCCTTTCCTAGTGGAAGTAGACGAAGGCAAACCAAAGTCTATAAAAAGGTTCAAGCCAAAGAAGAAAAAGAGTCCTCTATGCATAAACACAAATTGAGAGAATTTTCAAGCAAAGCCAGAACAATACATATTGCATATTCATGAGTTTCATCATCTTAAGAGCAATAGTTATTGGAGCAAAACCACAGGGCTTCGCCACAACAACATGAGGACCAGGTTCACGCTTCGTCACAACAATACGAGGACCAGGTTCACGAGGTGTGTTCGAGTCTGAACTATTGACTGTTGAAGTCTGATCAATTAAAGTCTAGGGTTATTAGTCTTTGTTGATTTGTTCTAGGTTTATTATTGAGTTGTAATAATTCCTAAATTGTGTAACAAGAAGTGGGTTTGACTTCTTGGAGAGTAGAGTCTTGAGAGAATTGTAACACGAAGTGGGTTTGACTTTTTGGAGAGTAGAGTCTTGATAGAATTGTAACAAGAAGTGGGTTTGACTTCTTGGGGTAGAATTAAGAGAGAGTTGTGAGAGAATTGTAACAAGAAGCGAGTTTGACTTCTTCGAGAGTTGAGTCTTCGATTATAGTTAATCGTTGGAGAGTTGAAGGTACTAGAGTTAGTTCCTTTTGAGTTGTAATCCTGAAAAGGACGTGAATCTTGAAGTGAATAAGATTGTGGTGTGGTTTTTACAAGTCCGGAGCCAAAAGGGCAATTTTTTTCTTTCAAAAAACTAAAACGGCACATGAAAAAAAATTTAACTAAAAGGCAAAATCGCTCCGTCAGGAGCGATTTTCTTCTGACAAAAGTTGATGTCGTCCGTTAAAAAAAAATCGCTGCCTTAGCAGCGATTTTCTCAAAAAATAATAATCTTTTTTTCTTCAAAATCGCTGCTATATTTTGGTTAACAATAGGCATGAATAAGCATTTTTATATTATTAATAATTAACAATAGGCTCATATAGGCATTTTTATATTATTAATAATTAACAATAGGCATGAATAAGCATGAAAATAATAGCACTAGGCATAAAAAACGCTGCCCCTGCAGCGATGTGTAAGGAAAAAAAAATCGACACGGCAGCGATTTTTTAATAATAATAATAAAAAAAAGTTTTTGGACAGAGCAGCGATTTTTAATAAAAAAAAGTTTTTGGACAAAATCGTTGCCCGATTTTGAGTCATTGTGTCAAAGGGAAATCGCTTTGTCAAGAGCGATTTTGCCCTTTTGATTTTAAAAAAATTTGATGTGCCCTTTTGAAATTTTTGATAATTTTTTTTGCCCTTTTGGCTCCGGACTCTGATTTTTACCTTCTTTGAGGTAGGAAGGTTTCCATGATAAATTTTTTGTTTTATTGTGTTGTGTTTTGTTTGTCTCGACAAAAGTACAAGAACCTGATTCTTGTATAGGGATAAAGTTTCTTCAGTTCTCCTATGTTTAAAGTGAATTATCTCTACCAATTTATAGATCTCTAATTAATTTACTAAGTTATCAATAAAAATAAAAATATCTCTTAATTTAGTAAACATTTCTTGTGTTTTATATAAAAATCATCTTTTTTGTTTTAATAACTCTTGCAATGTATAGATCTCTACCCTTCTTCTAAAGTCATAATTTTTTTTGCAGGAGTCTAGCTCCAACAAAGCTATTGAGAGGGGCCTTCAGTAATTTTCAAGTAAAAGGAGTAAGTCATTATTCACGTCCATCATATACTCCCTCCGTTTCACAAAGAATGATCTCCTTTCCTTTTTAGTCAGTTTCAAAAAAATGACCTCTTTCCTTTTTTGGTAACATTTTATTTTTTGCTTTCCACGTGGCATGTTTAAGACCACAAGATTAAGGGCAATTTTGTACATTTGACATAACTTTAATTTAGGACCACAAGATTCAAAAGTCTTCTTTAATTTCTTAAACTTTGTGCCAAGTCAAACCAGACCAATCTTTTTGAAACGGAGGGAGTATATCTTTTGCATCATTTTTTAATTATTTTTTTACTGTATGTATTATGTATTTCATTAATTTTTTATTTTCTCAATAAATGGAATTATATTCCTTCCACGATCATTATTCTATGAGCCTGGTTATACATTTATTTCTTATATTTTTTTCCCCTCTTGGTGAATAATAACTTACTACTTTGGTTGAAAAACACCTATGTTGTTGTGTTTTTGACTTTGGATTGGATGATCTTCTATCAATCTGACTATCTATGGTAAAGATAAAGTTATTGTTACTTATATCTTGTTTGGCCTTGCTTCTAGGAGGTCGGAAGTGATTATTTTGATGAAAATATACTTGTTCCAGTTCTTTTTTTGAGGTATTTGGCTAAGCTTTTGAGAGAAAATAAGTGTTTTTGATGGGTAATAGAAGGTGTTTTGAAGCCAGAAATGTAGTTTTTTTCCTAAGACACTTCCGAGAAAAAATACACTTAAAAACACTTTTTAAAAGTTGCTCAAAAGTGTTTTTTTTTTTTAAATTCATTGACCAAACACAAACTATTTCTCCCCAAATATACATTTTTCAAACTACGCTGATTTTCAAAGTTTGTCTGGTCTATTATAAAATGAAAGTACTAATACCATATTTACCTTTTTTTTCAAAGGAGATTGGAAGGTGGATCTCTTATCAAACAGTGAGAGAGACAAAATTCACTAGCCGAAACTATTTCTCATCGACTTTATATCAAATCACTAGCTGGAACCATTTTTCATTGGCTTTATAGCACTCACCGGTAATGACCTCGGCATCATAAACACTTGCCGAAAAAGACACGGCATCATAACCATCACAAGTCTCATCATGGATTTCAACAATCAAAGCACACAAGAAATATCACACCACATGGAAGAGACAATAACTCATGCAATTCAAGTCCACATTCATGCTATCACACATTTCATCAATCAATCAATAAGGGTCACAACACGGCAATTCATTTTATCATTTTCATCACATAGCCTTTTCAATTTAAATCAATTTTCATTCATCAAGATTTAACAAGTGGGCAATTAACCCTTCACCTCATTCTCATTATTCCCAACACACAAACAATGAAGAGAATACATATTGAATTCTACTAGTACACAAAGTTTAGGAGACCATTTATCGTAAATCAATCAATAATCACTCCATGAGTATTTCTCTTCTGAATCACTTTCAAAGTCATACACTCTATATCAATCAAGTATTCACAATCACATTCCAGAAACATCAATACCCACAATAATTGCTTAGAAAAAAAAGGTCAATCAACTCAAAATTCAATTTCAAAAAAAGGTTCGAATCCAAAATTTAATACTTGAAAATGTTACTCAATGCCTTAGGAACTCACTGGTGAATATCATTTCGAAAAAAGGACTTAAAATTAGTTCACAATCTCCATTTTAGTTAAGAACTTGAGTTCTTGAAAAACTTTGTCATTTACCATTCAAAATCCCAACTCTGATGTTAGAATTCATAAATAATCAAAGGGAAATGAAATTTGAGGGTTAAGAATCGTTACCCGACTGATTTTTAAAAAATGCTTCTGAAAGTCAAATTACGAAAAAGGGCAAGTATCAATGTATATCTAATATTAATATTATTTTATAGAGAGAAACTATTTTAAATATCTATTTAAAAAATTTTAATCAAATTAAAATGTACATACTCAAATTTTCAATCAATATTATGCATAAATAAATAAATAAAATATTAAAATAAATAAATAAGTCCTTCATATTTTCAAGCCTACAAAAATTTTGGTGTTACCTTTATTCCTAATTTTGTAAAATAATATGTAAAATAATATATAAAATAATAAACATAAAAAAGTTATTATATGAAAATAAAAAATGAAATTCTTGAATGAAATTTAAACAAACTTATGATATATGCTAATTAATTAATAAGACATGTATTGTTAAATATGTATATATAGAAGGGATATTTTAGTTTTCAAAAAATAATTTTCTGCTTCTACTTGTGTTTTTAAGAAGTAAAATTTTTTAGCTTCTTTTCAACCGCAGAAAAACTACTTTTGCTTCTATTTAAAAGCAGTTTTAAGGATTTGTCAAATACTTTTTTTTTAAAAAAAAAAAAACGTCCTTTTTTCCTAAAAAGAAAATAATAAAATTTAGCCTCACAACAACAATGTCAAACATGCTCTTATTCAAATCAAATAAGTGCTTAAATCTTATTGTAAACAAATAAATTTAATGATCTAAGATTTGAACCTTTTAGATTTTAGACCTCCATTGAGTGTAAATAAATGAGGCTTAAGACAAACACTCTAGAAAGTAAAATCCACATAATCACTTGTACCAAATCTTATCAAGGATTAATAGTAAATTAAAGAGTGTCTTTATCTCAGTGGAGGGTGGGGGGTGGGTAAGTGGTGTTGACTTTGTACTTGTGATTAATTCTTCCGGTATAAATCTCTTAAGTTAGTAATGATCTCTCGTGTTTTGTAATGATCTTTTCTCTTTTGTTTAAAGAAGATCTCTTGTGATTAAAGTTAGCGTCTCTTACAATTTATAAATATTTATAGAAGAAAAGTAAAAAATTTAACTATCGTACTTATAAGTAAGTTACATACTTGACTCATTGGTTTGGATTAGTTTTAAGCTAGAAGGGGTAGCTTAGGATCACGTTTGAACCCCAACCTCAAACACCAAAAGAGGACGGGGAACCAACACACCATTAGATTATTTTTGTCTAGTAGTGTGATTTTGTTATATATATATATATATATATATATATATATATATATAATTCAACATAGTGGTGTCGCTTGACACCTCTTTGCTCAACGTGGGTCGCTCGTGCGTGGATGGAGTCTTGGTGCTAAACTTGATGAGCCTTTAACTAAGTACATGAGCTCCTCATGGAGTGATAAGATTGTTATGACTAGCAATTTATAGATCTTTTAGTTTACTAAGTTATTAAAAAAAATCTCTTAGTTTAGTAAACATTTCTTGTGTTTTATATAAAATCATCTAGCAATGTATAAATCTGTCCCTTCTTCTAAAGCCAATCAATGGAATCCTTCCATGATCATTATTCTATGAACCTGATTATGCATTTATTTTTTATATATTTTTCCCCTCTCGGTGAAAATTAGCTTACTGCTTTGGTTGAAAAACACCTATATTGTTGTGTTTTTGGGTTTGGGTTGAATGATCTTTTATCAATCTGGTAAAGATAAATTTATTGTGGCGATGCTACTTATAGCTTGTTTGGCCTTGCTTCTAGGAGGTTGAAAGTGCTTATTTTTATCAAAAATTGCTTGATCCTTTTCTTTTTTTTTGAGGTATTTGGTTAAGATTTTGAGAGAAAATAAGTATTGTTGAGGGATAATAGAAGTTGTTTTGAAGCCAAAAATGTAGTTTTTCCCTAAGACACTTCTGAGAAAAACTACACTTAAAAACACTTTTTAAAAGTTACTCAAAAGCGTTTTTTTTTAATTCATTCACCAAACTCAAACTATTTCTCACCAAAAAGGAAACATTTTTCAAACTATGCTGATTTTCAAAGTTTGTCTGGTCTACTATAACACGAAAGTACTAATACTATATTTATCCTTTTTCAGAGGAGATTGGAAGGTGGATCTCTTATCAAACAGTGAGAGAGACGAAAAGAGATGCATCTTCATGGCTTTGAATTTATAGATGTATATATCTTGGCGTGTTGACTCTTATGTCCTAGGAAGTATGATTATTCATTTGTCTATATTTTAGGATCAAATTGCAAGCTGATTTTGCTTGATATATGTTGATCAACTGAATTAACGGTTGTTTTTCAAGTCTCCTAGTGAATTAAACGTTGATAAAGTTATTGTGGCGATGATACATGCCTTGATGTTGCTTGATTTAACCACGCGAAGAGGAGATGAGTAGACACCTCACTGAGGAGGTGTGAGAGATTTGGATACAACGGATATGAAGAGGGGTAGAGGTAAGCCGAAAAAGTGTTGGGAAAAGGTGATTAGACAACATATGACGCAATTTTAGTATACTGAGGACATGATCTTAGATAGGATGGTATGCAGGTTGCAGATTAGGACATAACGTTGGTAGGTATTTGAGTTTTGTCTCGCTTTTGGTGGAATTAGGTTTTCGTGGTAGTGTGGTAACACCATATCTGTAGCAGTATTATTCTAGCCATGTAGTTTCTTGTTGTTGATATTTGTTACCATATGTTGTCTATTGTATTTCATATAGGATAGAACGTTGGTAGGTATTTGAGTTTTTATAAATGTTCTATACTGCGTTTCTTATTAATTGACATGTTTTTTTCACTGTCGTATTTCTTTTCGTAATTACTTTGTTTTGTTGCACTTGAGTTGATGATTTTCCGAAAAATAACCTCTCTACTCTATGGGATAGGGATAAGATCTGTAGATATTCTACCTTCGTAGAAATACCACTTGTTAAATTGTATTGAATATGTTATTCACCTCAAGAAAATGAAGAACATCCTTTTAAATTAATGCAAAAAAAATAAAAAAATTTAGCACGCTTGTGTCTTTCAATGTCAAGAACTAAAGCACATGGCCAAAAGATCTGTTAGGGTTGTATTTGTCCTAATATATCTTTTAGGCTTATAATTATATGTTATATATACTCTCTAGAGCAATATAAATATTGATAATAATAGTTTTATATTCATAAAAGAGAATCACCAAAAATATCTATTACTACAAATAATGACATATTATGTATATGTAATATATGTATAATAAAGTTGTTATAAACATTTAAAAAATTATTTCATTTTCTCTTTTCCATCAAATTGCATTAAATCGTTGTTTTTGGATGTATTTAAGTATTTACTATTATTTTACGTAAAATAATTGACTAAAGCTTTTTTTTATGTGACACACGTGTATAAAAGTCTCAAAACATTTAACGAATATAATACCTTGTATGAAAAAGGTCTAAATTTCTAAAAAAGACGATAATAAATAAGTTAGATGAAACCAAAATGATGTTGGTGTTGACAATTCTTTTGGATATAATATTGTTATTGAAGTAATGCAAGAAGGCTAAAATCTTGAACAAAAGAGTAACCGACCAAAATGGAAAGTTGCGATCGAAGAAGAATGAACTTCATTTGAGAAACATGAATTTTTTGGACATGTAGCGCTAACACTGAATGCCAGTGGGGTACAAATGAATTTTTATACGAAAAAATAACAAGAAAAACAAAGTCGTTTAATATAAAGCACCAGTGGTGGTACAAGATTTTTCGGAAAAATCTAGTGTTTATTATATGGATATATAATCTCTCGTAGTGAATACTATCACTCTACGATATCTAATAAGTTTGGCGACACATGAGAAACTTGATATGCGCTTTTTCTTTGTATTCTTCTAGAAAAACCTCGAAACTAGTGACGACAAATGGATGAATTAAATTGAATTTGAACAGATTAAATTGTAAGAGTAAACTTAGCTATATTTCATGCAAATAACACTCAAAGGCTCGGCCCAGTCTACACATATAAAAAATCTATCTCTAATTGTATATAAATTCTCTTTGAAAATTTAGTGACATAGTTTTGTTCCATTTCTTTGGATTGTGAAGAAAGGAATTTTATTAGGTCAAAAATTGAGATGGATTTGACGGCTGCTCAGACTCCGGGAGGTGCCTCCGGCGGAGCTGTGGATTCCGGTGATTGGCGGACTCAACTACCGTCAGGTTCTCGTGAAAGGATTGTCGACAAGATGTAAACTTTTCAATTTTTTGCAGATTGTTCTTGTGTTTTTGTTAAACATTTTGGATTTGGAATTTAGGATTTATTTTTTTGTGTTTTTGTCAGTTTTTTAGATAATTGTAGTGTCCTGACCAACTTTCGTAGATCTAGACTAATTTCATGGAATATCTGACACAAGTGAAGAAATTACCTTTGTGTTTTTTTTGTCTCTACTGAAATTTGAACCCGAGAATGATTCTCGATTCCATTCACTTTATTGACTTTTAACCTGATCTTTTGTTGTATAGAACGAAGGAATTGAAGAGGCATATTCCATTCTCTGGGCAAGACGGAGAATCGGAGCTTATGAAAATTGCAGTGAAGTTTGAGGAAAAGGTATATAATGCTGCTACAAGTCAGGTATATATGCAGTCTAAACTCGTTATCTATTTATTTGAATGATGCAATTCAATTGACGTTATAAACTTGCATTCGTTTTTCCAGTCATCTAGACATGCTGTATGCATTCTAACTTAAATTTATCTAATATTGCAGGAAGATTATCTGAGGAAAATAGCTATAAAGATGCTGACAATGGAGATCAAATCAAAGGATGATGTCGTAGAGGAGGTGGTGGTTAAAAAGGAGCAAAACAGTGACGTTGTTGGACACAAAGAGAATATTGTCAGAGTTGGGGAAAATGAGGTTATTTTATTTTATTTTTTCCTTTCTCGGAAGCCTTTTCTCTATTAAAATGGAAGAATTACCACTGATTTATTTGTTGTTAATGATCCAAATTGAAGTTTTGTAATAGCTAAGTTGACTAGCTAGCAGAAGAACACAAGGCCACTACATTTTGTTGTCACTAGTCAATAGCTTGAGAATTTATAAGACCTCATTTGTTTTCATTAAGATTAAGTTGTCATGATTAAGATGACGTTTCTAGCTCTGAACACTGGATGATTAAGATTATTTCTCAGCAATTCTGAATCTGCATAATGATTAAGATTAAGAGAACGAGTTCTGGTGCTAAACTTAATGAGCGTTTAGCACAAGTTGAGGAACGATTAGAGAAAATTGAGGCTCATTCGGAAAAAGGTGGAGACATTGTTGGTTGATATTAACAAAAAATTGAACTATTTAGTGAAGATGTGTGATGCTAAAGTTTCTAGGGACATTAAATGTCAAACTAAGGATATGAGCTCCTCGTGGACTGATAATGGCCGATCAAAGAGGAAACATAGAGTAGCTGAGATGATTAGGTAGTTGTGCAAGCATCGGCAATTGGGAAGAGGTGTTATAGCACAGTAGTTCCTCCGGTTGCTTTGCATGATAATCGTGTTGAAAATGACCAAAGGAAGTTAGATGATGAAGAACAAAATATTTGATGATGATTTCTTATGTTCTTTTTTCCTAGACTCTTAAGAGATTGTTATGACAAGCAGTACAATCTGTAATATAAATATATCTCTCATGTTCTATTTAAATGAATTATCCTATGTTTATAAAGTAAATTAACTCTTGCAATGTATAAATCTCTACCCTTCTTCTAAAGCTATAATTTTTTTGCCGGAATCTTAGCTCCAAAGAAGCTATTAGGAGGCCTTCAGTATTTTTCAATTAAAATGAGTAAGTCATTATTTACATCCATCCTATGTTTTTGACAAGTTTTTGGGAATTCGATAATGTTTATTTTTCTCAAAGTTGCTTGTTCCAAAAAATAAAATAAAAAATGAGGTGTTTAATCAAACTTTCGGGAGAACATAAGTGTTTTTGAGGAGTAGCAGAAGTTGTTTTGAAGCCAGAAAAGTATTTCTTCCCTAAGACATTTTTAAGAAAAATACGCTTGGAATACTTTTTAAAAGTTGGTCAAACACTAATTGTTGCTCAAAAGTGTTTTTTAAAATTTATTGACCAAAAGTACTTTTTGAGAACATTTTGAAAACAAAATTTTAAAAGACAGTACTAATATTATATTTACCTTTTTCAGAGGAGATTGGATGGTGGAGCTCTTCTCAAACAGGGAGAGAGATGAGAAGAGAACTATTTTCAGTCGCTTTGAATTTATAAATTTATATATCTTGGCTTGTTGATTCTGTCCTTGGAAGCTTTACTATTCATTTGTTTGTATTTTAGGATCAAAATTGCCTTTATGTTGCTTGAGATATGTTGATCAACTGAAGTAAATGCTGATTGTCAGGCTTCCTAGTGAAAGTAAAACATTTTTCTTGTTTTGACATCATGGAAGATGATATCAATAATTATTATCAGAAAAAAAAACCTTTACTTCAACATCAAATGATTTTTCACCACATATATATATGTATGTTGTTGGATTTCACAGGGTATGTTATTGTTGTTGCATTATATATATGCATTGTTGTCAAGTTTAATACATGACTTGGGCATGTGAAGAGGAGATTGAAAAATTGAGGAGGTCTGTGAGGTCGGATACAGTGGGTAGGAAGAAAGGTAGAGGAAGGCCGAAGAAGTATTGAAGAGAGATGATTAGACGGGATATGACACAATTTTAGTATACTGAGGATATGATCTTAGGTAGAATGGTATGCAGGTCACGATATAGAATATAACATTGGTAGGTATTTGAGTTTCGTCTCGCTTTTGATGGGACTGTGGTAGCATCGTATTTGTCGTAGTATTATTACAAACATGTAGTTTCTTGGTTTTGATATATGTTACCATTTATTGTTCATTGTCTTTTAGCTATCACATTATTTAGTTGTTGTTACTATTTTTTTTTTCTAAATTCTCTACTATTTTTTTTAATTAATTGATATGTTTTTTTCACTGTCATATTTTCTTTTCATAACTATTTTGATTTGTTACACTTAAGTCGATAGTCTTTCAAAAATAACCTCTCTACTTCTATAGAGTAGGGGTAAGCTTTGTGTATATTTTACCTTCATTAGAATCCACTTAATTGCAGTGAATTTATTATTGATGTTATTATGAATTCACATCAAGAAAATGAAGAACATCCTTTTAAATTCATCCAAAAAATATTTTGTTAGTAAGCTTTTGTTTCCCAGTGTCAATAACTAAAGCACACGGCCAAGAGATTCAAGTGTTGTTATCAAAAAATATTTGTTACAACAAATAACAACATATTACGTATATGTAATATATACTGTATAATAAAGTTGTTATCAACATTTAAAAATCATTTCATTTTATTTTTCTATATCAATTGCATTAAATCATAATTTTTAGTTGTATATAAATGTTTATTCTTTTATGTAAGATAATTGACTAAAGACTTTTATGTGATATACGTGTATAAAACTCTCAAAACATAATAATTAATAATACATCGTATGAAAAGATTTAAGTTTCTAAAGATGATAATAAAGAGATCTCAATAAGTTCGATGAAACCAAAATGATTTTTAGTTTAATGTTGACAATTCTTTTGGATATAATATTTCTATTAAACTAATGCAAGAAAACTGAAATCTTGAATCAAAATTCTATTGATAAATGTAGATAAATGAGCGACTAACCAAACTAGGAACTTGCAATTGTAACGATCTGATTCCATTGTTAGGGAAAAGCCAATGGGGCCAGAAAACTTTTGAGTAGTAACTTGATATTTCCTAGCCTAGTCCAGATTTGGAAGAAATCGGAGTCAGGCGAGTCTAGAGAAATCTGGTAACAATTGGGTGATCTAATTATGATTTTGATCATACGAGTAGATAGCTAAGACGTTAAGGAACCCGTACGACTTTACGGAATCGAATTCGGGCGAGTAGAACTCCTGAAACTGATCTTAGCGTGAACGGGTATTTTCTAAGTGTCATGGGATGAAGGTGTGTTGTGAAATGGGGGTTTGAAGTTCTTAATTTTTCTCACTGTTTCTGTGCAAGCCGCTAAGGCGAAATTTTCCCACCAGGGTGGGACCGCTATAGTGGGATGAGGTCTGATGTGGCGGGAAAGTCGCAATTTAAGTCGAAAATAAACCCCAAAATCATTTTGTTCTGCACTTTTTGACTTTGAGAGCTAAGGAACGACCCCAGGTGTTTTCTTGACAGTTTTCCACCATTCTTGAGGCTAAAGGTAAGGTTTTCACTCCCTGAATCCGCTTTTCGATTCGTAGAATTTAGTTTTTTGGGTAATTATCGTTGGGGAGGGTTTTGATCAGTGATTTTTGGTGGAAGAAACCCTAACCTGGGTATGGGGATCAAGGGTTTGGCCTAGATTTCATAATGTTGATTATAATCCGGGTAATTAGGCCTCATTTATTGATCCTTACGTTAATTATATGTTTTTAGACCACGAATAAGCGGGAAGAATCCGGAAAGGAAAGATTCAAGTGCCTTAGGGGATTCAAACTTGGATTCGAGGTAGGTGATGGTTGTGATTTCATGTTAGTGTGATATATATTTGTAATTGCTCATTATAATGCATGTATGTATGTGAATGTTGCATTATTGATCACCCTAATAGTAAATGAGGATAATTGAATAATTGTATGCCATGAATCTGTCACCCCCCGAGCCTACACCCCGGACGTGGCTGGCACTCGAGAACCATTGCTAGCCCCAAGCGAACCCTTGGCCTAGCTTACTTATTCAGCGGAAGACTCTAAGAATTATTACAATGATCAACTACACTTCTACTCAACTGTTTAATAAAATAACTTAGAACGTTTAAAGGTCAAATATTCAACTTGGTCAAAATGGCAACTCAAGTCTTAACATATGAAATAATAATGTAAAGACAACTGAACTACTAACTATCTATGAAGCCTCTAAAATAAGAAGTGATGTCGGGACAAGACCTCCGATCATCCTAACAACTGAAATACTAAAAAGCAAAGTAAAAGGAGTCCTCCGGAAAGCAAGAAGGCTCACCAACTGACTCTGAGTGCTCAATTGGATCAATGAGGCCCTAGATACTGATCCTGATTACCTGTGTCAGCATCATAAAATAATGCAGGCCAAATGGCATTAGTACATTGAATGTATGAGTATGCGAGGGGAATACTAAACATAACATAAGCTTGAAAGGAATCTGAAAGAAACACTTACCTTGGCTTTACTCAACTCATGAATAACTTAACTTAATATAAAGCAATAATACACATGCAATATATAGAAAGTTTTTTAAAAACAGTAGAAAGCAACTCAGTTTGTTAAATAAAATGCAATAACAACTCAACTTACTCATATAATAAAGTAATGTAATACTGTGGGAGTTTCTCTAACCGACAACCACCACTATGAGCCTAAGTGGTGATACACCGGCTTGCCCACGCTGCCAAAATTGTCCTATACTTTGCCGTCATATAGAACGCCTTAACTAAGTGGATCTACTAGTCTATGCTAAAAAGCACTTAAAGAATCATCTAAAAAGTATGATCCTTTACTACCCATGATGGCTACATGGTTTATGGAGACTTGAGTTATTATAAACTCCCATCCCCATATCGGTGGTCAATACTACTCCCACAATATACTTAACTTATATGTTTTTAAAACAAAACTTCTTTCTTTGGTTGAGATAATTACTCAAAACTTAGCTTAAAAGCTCTCTCGGAAATCGGTGTTTCCCTTCTTGCTCAAATATGAAAACATTTTTAACTCTTGGGAATACTTAGTTCCCATTTAATCTTTGAAGAACTGAACTTTACTCTTACTCTTTCCTCAACTCAAAGCTTAAGTCTTAAAATAAATTAAAAACATTTGTGAAAGACTTTTGAAATACTTTTGAACTTCTCTTGACTTAACTCTTAACCTCTTGACTTGACTCTTAACTTTCCTTAAATTGAATTATGGATTCAAGGATTGTGATTTGTGATAGGAAGGATCTCATGATGTTTAGGAGTGTTTTTAGATAGTTAAACATGAGAAAAGATCAAGAAATCACTGTCTGCGAACTATTTCGCGACGCAGAGATGTATTTAAATATTTGGTCGCAAAAATAATTTGTGAGGCAGAACGGTCCATGACCACTCCGCGACGTGAGGAGAATTTTTCCCATCCTGAGGAACAAGTCCGCGATGCGGACTTGGTATGCAGATTCGCCCGACTTTTTCCTTTTTCGTTATCTAGCCCCATTTCACCTAAACTCGGTTCTTTTTCCTAAATTCTCTTTAGATTCAGATACCCAGTAAATGTACCTAAGAACCTAACTCAAAATAACTCTATAATTCGACGCAATAATCTCAAAACTTCTCAATCTCATTCCAATTCAAGAACGAAGACAAATTCATGAACACATATCAAAAACATCAAACTTTCAACCTTTTTTAGGATGAATTTTGCTGAACTAAACATGATTGGCGCGTGGGTGAACGAAACCAATGCTACGAAAGTCTCACATACATCGTAGGGATCACCCCTTGACGAAATCCACAAGCGATTCTTGAAGAACTTGACGATTCTTGCTCCTTCTCCTCTTCTTTTTTCTTCTCTCAAAACCCTAACTTAGTTTTCAAAAGCGTAAACTGACCAAGTTTAGTTTAGACCCAAATTAAACTCCTAAAAATGAAATAAAGTAATTTGGTATGGAAAAGACCAAACTACCCTTCAAAATTCTGGATTACACTTTCCTTATTCAAACAATCCAACTTCCGATGGGAATATCTCATTCATACGAACTCAGAATCGCGAAAACTCGGTGGCGTTGGAAATATAATTTCAAGATCTTTCCTAAGGTATGTGGAATCACACCTAACTCATCCTGAGCATGATCGTTTGAAGTTGACCAAAAACCTAAACTTAACATAACTTAACAAATTTCTAGATTTTTCATTCTTTCCTAAAATGGCTATTTCCAATTCTAACTCTTTCTAGTTCTTTCAATTATTGAAATGTTACAGAATCACCTCTTGTTGTATGATTGTGAGAATATACATTGTGATTATGATTTGTTGAATGGATCGTTTGCCACGTACCGGCATAAACATTGAGATCGGTTGCCACATACCGACATAAACATTGTGATCGGTTGCCACGTACCGGAATAAACATTGGGATCAGTTGCCACGTATAGGCATAAACATGGGATCGAGTGTCACATCCGGCACACTAACTTCGATCGGGTACCACAAACCGGTACACTAAAAGCTTGGGTTTGGGTTCCATGAGAGGACCATTGAATTTTATTGTGTATAAACATGTGATGATTACGTTCATATCCACTGTGGTTGTGTACTAATATTGCACTTGCTTGTTCTTTGTTGTTTACAGGGCACCTTCAAGAGGCTATTGATAAACCTCAGCTAGGTGACTATTAAGCGTGACCAGATTCAAGGGTGAGCCAGTTTTTTCAGGGTGCCATGGATCTTTCTTTTCTAAGTCCATCCTTTTTGGACTAAGACTATTTGTTTAAGGTGTTTTGTTTAGCTTCGGGGTTGTACCCCTTGTTCTTAGACTTGTCATTAGTAGAGTTTTGGTACAATGACTTTTAGGTTCTAAGGGTTAAAACTTCTACATTAGTTTGGTTAAGTTATTTGTTTAAACCTTTGGAGTATATGGGAGCTCCGTATTTTTATTGTCATTTAAACCTGCTTCTGTATCCTTAAATGATTAGTTTTTGGTTAAGTTGTTTAGTCTGGGTTGTAGTAATGGTTCTCCCATCGAAGAGTTAGTGTGGGTGCCAATCACAACGGTATGTGTCATGACAAAGTTTGTATCAGAGCCCTAGGTTCGTTGATCTCATTGTACCAAAATGAGTTTAGTAGAGTCTTGCAGAATGGTACGAAGACGTCTGTACTTTTCTTCGAGAGGCTATAGGACTTTAGGAAAAACTCACTTCTTTCTACTCTTTCGTGCTATGACTTGAATCTAATTGGTATCTGGGTAATACAAATTGATAGATTTCCTCTTTCACTCGATGGTCTGAACTAGAGCAATAACAGTGGTAATACCATCACTAGCAAGAGAGGATGTGTATAGACTACCGACAGTTCAATAGGGGTCACTATTCTGAAAAAGTATTCACTGCCTTGGATAAATGATCTTTTGACCAGTTGCAGGGTGCATCAGTTTACATTTTTCTCTTGTACTGGGAAACCGATAATGATCATCTATGGAACAAACTAATTTAGAAATCGGGCTTGTCTGTGAGTTGTAACTTGAAAACTGTGAATGAGTGTTCCTTGTTGCCTGAATTAACTATGAATGTGGAAGTTGTATTTGCTTAGATGTGATAATATGATCATGTGCACAATAAGTGTGGGTTTGAATTTTGATATGTGCAATATGCTGGTTAAATTGATTGAAACTATGTAAGTTGTAACTGTTGAGTATCGTGAAACTTGTTGTGAAAAGAAGATCACGACTAAATTCGATGCAGGGGTTTAGATAATGTACGAGGTGATTCGTAAGAAATATCTGGACATGTCTTGCGATTGAGTAATAACCGCGTGAGTGTCTGGGTGTATCATGGGGATGTGTGGGTTATGGTGTTGAATTAATAAGAATGAGTTGGATTGTGTATCGTTGGATTGACTCGGGGTAGACAATGATTATCCTAGTTTAGAGGATTATCCTAAATTGCTCTGTAAAGTTGAAATTCGTTGGGAGATTTAGAAAACAGAAAAATCCCAAAAAAAATTATTGCATGGATACTGTTTCCGTTTGAGCTGCTGGGGCGGAATTTTTCCGCCAGCGCGAGGCCACCAGAGCGGAAATTCCCCGCAAGAGTGGGACAGGGCAAGACAGAACCTCAGCCCTGTCTCCTCGGTTTTTCCTTGGTCTTCTTATAGAACCCGAATCGAATCTGAACTAACCCCTACAAACCAATCAGTGTTCAGCAATCGAGGATAGATTATAAAACCTTGTAATAAATCGAATGTTGTGCAGAAAAACTATCATCCATGTGATTACAAAAACAAAAAAACGTGTACGAAATTTCCCAAGTGTGAATTTTAGTTGAATTCGGTTGCCTTTTTGGGGCATGTAGCGTCAAGGGAAGGGGTAATGGTAGATCCCCAAAAGATTGAATCAGTCAGGAATTGGGTTTGACTTAGTTCTGTGACTGAAATTAAGAGTTTTGTGGGGCTCTCTAGCTACTATCGTCGCTTGTGAAGGGATTAAGGTCAGATTTGCAGATTCAAGTTTATAGATGACAGCATTCAAGAGGTTTTGGTAAGGGACGGTTTGATAATGAACACCATTAATTTGGAAAATGCATTTAGTATTGTTGTCATAACATGTATAGGTTGTTTAGCAAATGATGAAATTAAGTTATGTCATTTGAGGTTAGGAGTTATACTACGATTTCATGGATTGTTTGTATATCAATAAGAGGTCAGGATACGACTGCTCCAATAACAGCGAGGTTTACTTGGTTAAGTTATTAAGTGTGTTACAATTGTGGAGAAACTGGGCATATGAGGAGGAAATCAGCGAGGCCGGGGAAATGGTAATGCGAGTAAGGAGTAGTGCATCCAAGAAAGGAGGTTGCCCGTCAAGATGATAGGGTTCAGTTTTATGCCTTTCTAAGCAAGGCCGAGGCTGAGGGTTTGATGCAGTGATCACAAGTACTATTATTATATGTGACTGGATGGCTAATGTGTTGTTTGATCCGGATTCTACTTATTCTTATGTGTCAGTGCAATTTGCCTCAGAATTTGATATGATTTGTGATATACTTGATGCCCCCATACATGTTTCTACCCAGTTGAAGATTCAGTCATAGTCACCCATGTATTATCGTGTTGTCCTGTTGTGTTTATGGATTGTCAGATTTGGGTCGATTTGGTTATGCTGGATATGACTGACTTGATATAATCTTAGCCATGACTTGGTTGTCCCCGCTATTATGTTGTGCTTAATGGTAATGCTAAGTCGGTAACTCTAGAGATCCCGGGTAGGGAAAGGTTAGAGTGGGAAGGGGGTACAAGCCTAAGTCAGCTAAGGTCATATCTTTCGTGCGGGGTAGCAAACTGGTGGGAAAGGATTATTTGGCGTAATTGGCTTATATTCGAGATGCAACTATATAATAAAATTATTGGTTAAGTTAATTTTTGTATAGTAATTATGACTTGCGAGTATCTAAGGTTATGGTTTTCTAATATTTGGTGAGTAACGTGGTTGTATGGAAAGTTTTAAGAGATGGTGGGACACCATTCGAATAGAAATTAAAGGGTTAGAGTCATAATGAAGAAAAATAGTGGGATGTAGTACAGTTAAAGAGATATCTTCAGAGGAGTAGATAATTAGGTTCACAGACGCGTGATTTCATTCGTTTTGTTGTGACTATGGTAATAGTGTCACAAGTCCGTCAGATTTGGTTAAAAACTATTGGAAAGGACTTAAGAAAGGAGTGTATAGACATTAGCTCGAGTGTGATGATAAGTGTTTTGGTTTTGTTTTTGAGTTTAGTAATGAGTACGATGGAAGTTTAGCGAAAGATATTGTAAGATCGATGGAGATGCAATCAAGGATAAGCGAAGATCCATGAATTCAAAAAAATCTTCAAGGTACAAGATGATGTTGATAGATAAGGAGATTGTGTTATACGGTTGAATTTACAATTCATGTTTTTCATTGTAAATCTATATTCGTGGTGAGATATGTTGTCAAGGTATGAATTGGCAAGGTGAGAAATGATATTTGTATCCGATATTGAGATGTGAAAGGACTTACACCTGGTTTGAGTCGTAAAGTTTATTACTATTGATTGTTAAGTACCTAAGAAAGGTTTCATTTAAAAGGGTTGGTTTATAATAAGGTAAATGGTCGGAGTGTTGTAATGGTTGTTAGTATTGTGAGTATGATTCACTAGCTATGCTCTCGTGTGTTTTCACTTTTGTGGGTGGATCCCTAGTGGTGGATCAGGGGTACCAAAATCATGCGATGTTCTCTTAGTTGAGTGAGATGATTGGGATGACTTGGTTATTTTAGATGACATATTTGGCGTTGTCTTGAGTTGTTAAAGTATTTCAGTGGTTCTACATGTACCATCTTGCTTATGAGAGTTCATAGAAGAGCTACATGTGTGATCATGGTTGTCTGACAATCTTAATATTTGTCTATTCGTCAAGGTCATGTATTGATTATGTATGGTTGAATATGGGGATCAGTGAATCCAATTCTACTGTTCTTAAGAGGTAATCTATAATTAATAAATCCAGCATTTTGATAGTGTTGCTAGAGGGTTTGTATGCTTGGAAATATCCCTCAATATGTATCTGATGTCTAAAGACCAAAATTTTGTAACTTAAGCTTATGGAAATTTATGTTGTGAGAAGGAGATGTTGATAAGAACTATGATTGTTTGGGTATTATGAGTGTGTGTTTGTTGGTTTAGGTTCACTTCTATTTGTAGCGAGTATTGACTTGGAATTTTATCATGCTTAAGTGCTAAAGGATTCGTCTGGATGATTGTGTCAAGGTCTTTGATAACATGTTGTAGACGTGTGTACGATCAACTTTGGTGGTTGTTGGGAATCATTTTTGTTGTTAGTTAAGTTAACATACAATATTATTTATCATTCGAGTATTGAGATGACTTTATTGAGGCATTGTAAGGGAGGATGCGTAGGTATTCAATTGGTTGGTTTGAGGTTGGAGATGTGAAACCCTTAGGGGGTAATGAGATTCGGTAAGAAGGCATGCGAGAAAAATATCCCCAGTAATTCGACGATTTAGATACTACTCTACCCTTACTTTAGCCAAGCTTTCCTAGTTGATCACTCGGGGACGAGTGATGGGTAAATTGGTATCTATTGTAACGACTTGATTCCGTCGTTAGGGAAAAGCCAATGGGGAAATAATTGGGGACAGTCGCGATTTAAGTCAGAAATAAACTCCAAAATTGTTTTATTCTGCAACTTTACTTTGAGAGCTAAGAACGACCCCAGGTGTTTTCTTGACAGTTTTCCACCATTCTTGAGGCTAAAGGTAAGGTTTTCACTCACCGAATCCGCTATTTCGATCCGTAGAACTTAGTTTCTTGGGTAATTATCGATGGGGGAGGATTTTGATTTGTTATTTATAGTGGAAGAAACCCTAACCTGGGTATAGGGATCAAGGGTTTGGCCTATAGTTGATAATGTTGATTATAATTCGGGTAATTAGGCTTCGTTGATTGATCCTTGCGCTAATTGTATGTTTTGAGACCACGAACAAGCGGGAAGAATCCAGAAAGGGAAGATTCAAGTGCCTTAGGGGTTTCAAGCTTGGATTCGAGGTAGGTGATGGTTGTGATTTCATGTTGGTGTGATATATGTTTGTAATTGCTCTTTATAATGCATGTATGTATGTGAATGTTGCATTATTGATCACCCTAATCATAAATGAGGATAATTGAATAATTGTATCCCATGAATGACCTCTTGTTGTATGATTGTGAATATACATTGTGATTGTGATTGTGATTGTGGTTTGTTGAATGCATCGGTTGCCACGTACCGGCATAAACATTGGGATCGGTTACCACGTACCGGTATAGACATTGGGATCGGTTGCCACGTACCGGCATAAATATGGGATCAGAATGTCACTTCTGGCACACTAACTTGGATCGGGTACCACGAACCGGTACACTAATAGTTTGGGTTTGGGTTCCATGAGAGGACCATTGAATTTGGTTCCGTTGGAGGACCATTGAATTGTGTTGTGTATCTACTTGTGATGATTACGTTCATATCTATTGGTGATTGAGGTTGAAAGACTATTTGTTGCTCTAAAATGATAACCAATGTGTATTATTGAGAATGTGGAATGCTACATTGATCCTGAAAAGATGACTAATATTGTATATGTTTGGTATATTCCTGTTTTATAATGTTGTGGTTACTTGTATGTGTTTCACTTATTAGGACAGCCGTGTGATCCTACCAGTACATTGTGGTTGTGTAATGATACTGCACTTGCTTGTTCTTTATTGAGTACTGGGCATCTTTAGGTGGCTATTGATAGACCTCAGCTAGGTGACTATTGAGCATGACCAGATTCAAGGGTGAACCAGTTTTTTCAGGCTGCCATGGATCTTTCTTGTTTAAGTCCATCCTTTTCATACTTAGACTATTTATTTAAGGTGTTTTGTTTAGCTTCGGGGTTGTACACCTTGTTCTTAGACTTGTCGTTAGTAGAGTTTTGGTACAATGACATTCAGGTTCTAAGGGTTAAGACTTCTGCATTAGTTTGGTTAAGTTATTTGTTTAAACCTTTGGAGTTTATGGGAACTCCGTATTTATATTGTCATTTAAACCTGCTTCCGTATCTTTAAATGCATATATTTTGGTTAATTTGTTTAGTCTAGGTTGTAGTAATGATTCTCCCATCAGAGGATTAGTGTGGATGCTAATCACGACGGTCTGGGTTGTGACAACAATTGAAGTAGAATTAGTTTTACTTGAAAAGCATGAAATTCTTGGACCTATAGTGTTAACACCTAAATGTGTAAAGCCAGTGGTATATAGATGATTTTTTATAAGAAAATCTATTGAGAAAAATAAAATCGTTAGATATAAAGCACGAGTTATGCTACAAGATTTCTTGCAAAGACCTAGTGTTGATTATATGAAGACATATTCGCTTGAAGTAGATGCAATCACTCTACGGTATCTAATAAGTTTGGTAGCGCATGATTTCACAACCTAAAAGTGGACGTGATGACACTTGTCTATTCTTATAAAAAAAAGTCAGCCTCAACCCAACACAAACGAAAGAAATGCGGAAATATAAAGCAAGAACAAGTTAAAATAGAAAACTTATTCATTCTAATAAAATCCCCAAAATTTGGTTGTCACGTGTACAAGCCACTAAATAAATAAAGTGTGGAATTGAAATAATTATAAGTCTCAACCTTTGTTTCTCAATTAGAACAAAGTATAAAGAAAAAGAAAAAGAGGGTCCGCCGAAGTGACAAGTAGCTACCTCTCGAATTCATTGACAAGCCTACAAATAAGGAGAAGGAGGAGGAGGAAGACCCCTTACATTCCAACGAACCTCCTCAATTACAACCTGCACAGTAATAGGACCCCTTACATTCTAATGAACCTCTCCAACTACAACCTGCATCAACACAACCTAACAGTTCTAAAATACACGGCTCATAGGGCCAAATATCCACAGTTCAATAGTCACAAATCAGCAACCAATGAACCAAGTAAGCCAATCTCAATGTTAAGTAGATCAATCACACTCAACAAGTGTATCAATCACAATTAACAAGCAAGTCAAAACCGCCGGAACCATTTCCCATCGGCACAATATCACTAGATAGAACCATTTCTCATCGACTTTATATCAATTCTCTATCCAGAACCATTTCTCAGCGGATTTATATCAATTCTCTAGCCGGAACCATTTTCCATCGATAGTATATCAAATCACTAGTAGGACCATTTTCCATCAACTTTATATCAAATCACTAGCCGAAATCATTTCCCATCGACTTTATATCAAATCACTAGCTGGAACCATTTTCCATTGGCTTTATAGCACTCGCCGGTGATGACCTCGGTATTATAAACACTTGACGAAAAAGACCTTGGCATCATAACCATCACAAGTCTCATCATGGTGTTCAACAATCAAAGCACACAAGCAATATCATACCACATTAAAGAGACAATAACTCATGCAATTCAAGTCCACATTCATGCTATCACACATTTCATCAATCAATCAATAAGGGTCACAACAAGGCAATTAATTTTATCATTTTCATCACATGGCCTTTTCAATCTCAATCAATTTTTATTCATCAAGATTTAACAAGTTGACAATTAACCCTTCGTCTCATTC
The DNA here is from genome assembly GCA_036553675.1 of Solanum okadae. Classification (NCBI taxonomy): domain Eukaryota; kingdom Viridiplantae; phylum Streptophyta; class Magnoliopsida; order Solanales; family Solanaceae; genus Solanum; species Solanum okadae. The sequence goes on from CM071681.1 coordinate 36,600,757, forward strand.
TCATTATTCTCAACACACAAACAACGAAGAGAATACATTAATTCTACTAGTATACAAAGTTTAGGAGATCACTTGTCGTAAATCAATCAATAATCACTCCATAAGTATTCCCCTTCTAAATCACTTTCAAAGTCATACACTCTATATCAAATTATCAATCAAGTTCACAATCACATTCCGAAAACAACAATACCCACAACAATTGCTTAGAAAAAAGGGTCAATCAACTCAAAATCCAATTTTAAAAAAAGGTTCGAATCCAAAATTTAATACTTGACAATGTTACTCAAGGCCTTAGGAACTCACTAGTGAATATTATTTCGAAAAAAGGACTTAAAATTAATTCACAGTCTCCATTTTAGTTAAGAACTTGAGTTCTTGAAAAACTTTGTCATTTACCATTCAAAATCCCAATTCTGATGTTAGAATTCATAAATAATCAAAGGGAAATGAAATTTGAGAGTTAAGAATCGTTACCTGACTGATTTAGCACAATAAACCCTTTCAAAATCTCCACCAAGGATTTCCCAAACTCAAAAAAGGAAGAATGGGGCTTAAACCCCAAAAATGGTAGGTCAAACCCCTCTCAAATGTTGCAAAAGTGAATCGGAGTTCACTTAAACAAACCCTGCAAAAATTGTCACAACTCGAGCATACACCCTGGATGTGGTCGGCACTCAAAAACCATTGTTAGTCCCCAAGAGAACCATCATCTTGGCTGATTACAAGCCCAAAACTAATTCGAGAAATAATAGGCTTAAAACTGAATTAAATTCAATACACTCAAATACTCAACTTCATAAAGTCTGGAAAATACTCAATAGAAATCTTTGTAGTTTGTAAAATAACTCAAAGGAAAGTAAATACAGAAAGACTCTCAACTATAACTATTTATGAGTCCTCTACTATTAAAGAAGGATAGCGGGACAAGACCCACAACATCTCAAAATTACTAAACTGAAAGTAAATGTGAAGTCCTCCAAAATACAAGGAGGCTCACCAAAAGCTAACAAGAGTGTAAAGTGATCTCAATGAAGCGCATATTGATAATTCTGAACACTTTTATCTGCATCCTAAAATGATGCAGGTCAAATGACATCAGTACATTGATTGTACGAGTATGCAAGGAGAACTAAAAACGTAGATAACTGAACTTACAAGACCGGAAAAGTACTCACATCAACTCAACTCTTTACAAAAGCAGTAACAACAGATTTACATGTTTAAAGCTTCAAAAATGAAAGATATCAACTTAAGAATGTATATAAGAATACAATAAAAATACTCTTTACTCTTATTTGGGAGATTCTCTAACCGACAACCATCACTATGAGCTACGTGATGATACAACGTCTCGCGTACGATGCTAGAGCTGTCTAATACCTTGTTAGGGTATAGAACACCTCAACTAAGTGGATCCACTAAGATATACTTAAAAGAAATAAGAAATCATCTAAAGAGTATGATCTTTTACTCATGTTGGCATACATGGTTTATGAGGATTTTGAGTTGTCTAAACTCATCCCCATATCGGTGCTCAATACTACTCCCAATAATATATAACCCATGCTCAAATGATTAAAATATACTCTTCTTCTGGTTTGAGATAATTTCTCAAACTATCCTCTTAAAAGAGGTAACTGCTCTGAAATGTCGCTGAACTCATAAACTCGTTTAGAAATCAAAGTTTCTCTTTTATCAAAATAATATTCTCTTTCTTCATGTAAAAATGAAACATTTTAGAAATACATAGTTCCCTTATACTCTTTCTCAAACTCCACTTTACTTCCTCAAAACTCAGTTTAAAACTCAAATATTAGCTTTAAAAGATTCTCAAGATTTATAACACAAGAATAAGGTTCATGTTGAATTATAGACATGAACGAATCAACTCAAGGACCTCAATAACAATATGGAAACTCAGTACTCAGAACTCAAGGACTCAAGAACTCAAAACTCAATGATACTACTCATCTCAAGAATACTCATTTCATAGGGTTCATGCAGAAAATATGGACATGAACGAATCAACTCAAGGATATCAATAACAATATAGACAACTCAATACTCAACACTCAAGGACTTAGTTCAAAATTATAGTAAATTGCACAAGAGTTCTCAAATTTGACTCAAAATGACCTCTAGAACTTTCCTCTTAACTTTACTTTATTTTGAAATGTAAATTAAGAGATGTGATTAGGATATGTAGGATATATCAAGAATTAATGAAGACTTTAAGATTTAATATCAAGAAGAGAGTTAAGACACGATTTGAAAGAACACAAACGGAACGAAGAACGAAGGATAAAAAGGGTCTGGCGACTCTGGCACATCAGTGGCGTATCGCGCCAGGCCTCAAAGTACTGGGAGTACTTTAGGGCGCACTGCAGGCGCAGGGCGGCATCTCTCCGAACCCAGAAATCCAATGAATTTTTTTGTTCAATTTTGAGTCCTAATCATCTAGAATTAATTGGTTTCTTCCAAACTCTCTTTGATTCCCAAACCCAACACTAATTCATTGAAATTTCACTCAAATTCTATCATGAAAACCACTCATTCGCGAGACTCTCACCTCAAGAACTCAAAACCTCCATTTTTAAAGAATGGGTCTAAAACTCAAGAACTACTCAAGAATCTTTACATAAATGATATCATGGATGAATTAATGAAAGAATTTCATGTTTGGTGTGAGGACGAACAAGTCCATCACTATGGGAAACCTCACATACCGGGAAAGAATGATTGTTCTTGGCGAATTTCCTCAACTCTTGAATGAACGCTTGAAAACCCTCGTTTCCTCTTCTTGAAACTTCGCTCTAAGAACCCTACGGGGTCGTTTGGTAGAAGGTATTACGAGAAATAGTCCATGTATTATGTATGGTATTAGTTAGTACTATGTTTGGTAGAATATTTGGGCCTAAGTATGGATTAGTTATACACCCTACATGGTATTATAGGAGGTATTACTACTACTTTCCATGTGGTGGTATTAGTAATACATTGGATTTAATACCACGGAATTATCTATGTAAAGATAAAAATATCCCTCAAATCATTTTATTTATTTTCTTGATTTTATGTTTTATATTAGTACTAGTAAATTTATTTTAATAAATTAGCTTACAAATTATATTATTTATAGAGAGTTGTTTGTTAATAAATAAATGCAATGCATATCAATACAATATTTAAAATGTGATTTGTTTAACATTTACTAATTGAAAAGACAAATATATCACCACATGACGTTTGTGATCTGAATTGAATATATTATTTGTTGGTTTATATGTGGTTTCTAATTGTTTGTATTTTGAACAATTTATAAATTGCATACATATTAAAACTACAACTTGCAATTTTTATATGTAAATGTAGATGATTTATTTGATTTTACTATTGTTTACCGTATTTCGGTTTTGTAGTAGATGGTCTATCTATTCTAAATTGAAATTTAACATTTTTAAGTGATTAATTTATTAAGATAACAGTTATTTGCCCTCAAATAATTCAAGTGAGAAAATAGCAAACATGATAACAAAATTGTTCTTTTCCTAGCTAGTTAGAAGGCCATTAAAATATAATATTGTCCGGCAATTATCTACCTTGACCGATTACATAAAATAGAAAATCTCATAATAATGCAAGCGTATAATTGGAAAGAAGCTTTTTGTAGAGTTTTAATCCAAACATAAGATGAGGTCAGAAGCAATGAACCAAACACTTGATAAAAAATACACCATGCACTACTAATCCTTGCACTACTAATTCCTGCATTACTAATCTTTGCGTTACTAATCCCTACATTATTTATTTTTCTACCAAACGACCCCTAAGTGTTTTGAACGTGAATGGGTATTTTAGAATCTTATCAAACCCTTAATTGGGTCAGGAAAAACGTGTTAAGACAAGTTGGGAAAAGGAAAAGACTAAAATATCCTTTCCTAAGACGAATGGGATGCCTTAAATAGAGAGGCTTCACTAAAACAGCCATAACTTTTTACTCGGAGCTCGAAATTTAGCAAACTTGGTGGCGTTAGAAAGAAGACTGAAAAACCTTCAATTTGATAGGTCATGGGCCGCCTAACATTTTATGTGCTAAAATATATGGTCGATTGAAGTTGACCCCAGAAAAGAAATATCATAGTGAAACTCAATTGATAAGAAAGTTTTCAACTTAACTTTATGCTAGGGGATTCTAGTGACCTTAATACCTAAGAAAATTAGAATCACTCAATAAAATTGTATCCATAAATGAAGGATGGTCCGAGTCTTAACTTAGAAATATTTGGGGTGTTACAAAAATCATGAGTTCTCGCTTAGGAGAAGCCTCCTTCACTTAAGCAAAAATTGCTTAAGCGACAGGACCTCCGCAAAAGCGAGGCATGCAGCACCAGAAAACACAGTTAAGACTAAAACATCAAATCGACCATCGGGATTCATTCGGAACTCTGTGCACACAAATTACATATGCAAATCAATTATACTCGATATTTCAAACTCAATGGAACCGTCAAAATACATATTTGAGGTCTGCTTGATCCAACACCCGTGAAAACCATAAGAAACTAACTCAATGCCTAAAAAGGCTAAAACAAGCTCAGGACCTCTCAAAAATCAACCAAGACCTTACCTAGGCCTAAAATCATCTACGAATCCAGCGGAACTCTTGGAATTCCAATCCGAGCATTCGAACCCCGAATGTTGACCCAAGTAATGTTAAAATTCCATAATTTCACAAGTTAGGACCTGAAATCCTCAAAAAGACTCCAAATATGAAATTGACAACTCACACTAATGTCACGATCCAGGGGTATCCCCTAGATATAACATGGCGTATAGAACCCCGAAGGACTCCATACAAGCCACTTAGTCCTCATAACATAAAGTAGTAGAACAATAAGGAGTAAAACAACATTTAAGTCCAAAACAACTTTATAGAAAAGCGAAAGTCTAACTCATGTCTCAACATAGCCATCTGTTACAATTGAATGGAAGTGGGCCTAGCCCATACATCATGTTCGAAAAGGAAATACGAAAGTGAAACTACAATAAGGAAAAATTTATCCTCGAACCATGAGGACTCACCAAACTCGGAAAGAAATCAAAGTCCAAGCTCTAGCCACTAGAATGGAAACCCTGCCTCTCGGACCCTACATTTGAGAAAAAATGTAGGCAAGAGTATGTGTTAGTATAAAAATGCACTAAGCATGATAATTATGCTCAAAACATTTAAAACATGCTAAGAAGGACATTTCAGTTCATGATATGCAATTTACCAAGTGTAAACATCATAATCGAAGTAGTTGAAAAACATAGGTCATAACATCATGGTCAAAGCAAGGTAAATCATCTTTAAGCCTTTGAACACATATGAGATACTTCTTTAAGTAACCTTAGTTCATTAATCAACTTGTTGTGGGAAAATTAGCCTTAACCGACATAGAGATCATGTGAGCTAAAACATGATCACCCGATGTCTTCCACACCAAAAAGGGTTGTTCTACTTGCCTAAGGTAGAACCATGAACTTCTAGCTTAAGTGGATCCACTAGCTAATCAACCTTTGGGGGCACATAGTTATGGGATAAGGAGATTGCTACTACAAACCCGGCCTCTACTAACGGAAGAGCTTCCATCTCATGAGTCCTCTTCTACAAACCCGATATCTACTAACGGGAGAGCTTCCATCTCAATGTCAATATTCACTCGGTGTTAAGCATAATTCCCACGGAATAGTATTTTCTTACTTATTCTCATTATTCATGGAAGGACATGTCATATTGCCAATCCAAGCTAGTTCATTAGGATAGCTCTTATTCATTAATTCAATTTGGTAAGAATAGCCTTTAATTTCAACCTAAGAATCCTTTCTATGTGAGAAAACCTTTCACATCATGGTTATAAGTGTTTTATGAGCATAACCTTGCAACAACACAACAACAAGAACAACATTGGCACTTTACTCTCAAAGCACCCTTAATTGCATTTACATAGGTATCATAAGATCATGCATAATTCACACTTTGCCCTTTCAAGGTTCAAAGCTACTTTCAATCACCAAACCTAGAATTATAACATTAGGTAGGGATTTTATCATAAATTCAAGTAATTTTATTACTTCATGCTTAAGATCATAAAACTCATCTTTCATAACCAACAACCCAACCCTAAGAGATCATAATTTAGAAAACATGGGGGTTTGCATGGGTTCATAGGAGAAGCATCATAAAAGCATTGTAAATCATAATTCATGCATGTTTAGACATAATTAAACCACTAAGATCAATAATCAAAAGAAATCATGGTATTAGAAGAAAACCCTAGCTAATTGAGGAATTTTACCATTTGAAATAGAGGAATTTGGTGACTCCATGGGTGGAAGGAACCCATGGATGAAAGTTATCATACCTTGACTCCAATTACTAGCCTTCAATGGAGAATTTGGATCCTTAGCTTCAAACCCTAGTTGAATTTTCTTCTTCTTCAAGTTCTAGAAAGAGAATATTTGAGAGGAGGTTTTGGTTTTCTTTTGGGATTTAGGAGGAATGAATTAAATGGGGTGAATTTGGGGTTAAAAAGGCTTATATAGGAATTCTAAATATAAGTAAAACGACATAGTATAGGAACTAATTAATTAGGAAAAGACCCAATTACCCCTAAGTTATACTACCAGCTGCCACCGACCTACCGACCTACGGACCCAGTCGACGGACCGTGGATGGACCTACGGTCCATCCTGGTGAATCGTGGTTGGTGGTCAGAGACTTTGGCTCTGACCTACGACTACTAGACCACGGGGTGCGAACCGTCCTACGGTCCGTAGGTCCCTTCCGCGATCCATGCTTGGACCATTTTTGAGTGCTCAACGACGGACCCAGGCGACGAGCCGTGGTCTGACCCATGGACGGTCCTGGTGGACCGTCGATCAGGTTCTGAGATTTGGAAGTTTAGGGCTCCAACACGGACCACACCTACGATCCGTGGTCCACTCCACGGGCCGTGGGTGGCCGGCGTGGTTTGGCTGCATTGGCCAGCACCGAGAAAGCTGATGTATGCCTTTTTTTGGATACGGGACGTCACAACTAATCATAATTCACATTCGGGACTGATGGAATCAATGAAATTCTATTTCGACACTCAAAACGAAAAAAGACACCGAAAACCAATTTTTAAGTAACTTGGACCTTCAAACTCAAAACTTACAAAACTCTCAACTTTGACCCTCAAAGTTTGAAACCAACTTCCAAAACTCAAACATAAAAGACTCGAAATCGATATCTGAAGGAGAAAAATGGTAAATTCACAAAACTTTTAAAAAATGACCGACCGGGTTATTACATTATCCACCACTAAAAATTATGTTCGTCCTCGAACATAAAACAAAACAAAGTACATGAAGCTTCGAAAAACTGAGGATATATGGCACGCATATCTGACTCCATCTCCCAAGTCGCCTCACCAGTTGAACGGTGCTTCCACTCCACCTTCACTAAAGTGATCTCCTTGGTCCTAAGCTTCTGGACCTGTCTATCCAAAATGAAAGGTCTTACTTTTATTAACTTACATTCGTTTTAGATAGTTTTACTGATTTCGTAAGTTATTATAGTATCCCTACTGCGATTCATATCTAACTATGCTTTTACTATTGCCTAATTACCATGCTATTTACGCGCTTATTATTATGTTATTGCATAATCGCGAGCTCGATCGGTCTTTGTTGCCTATTGAGTATCCATTATTTTGGTATTGATCATATTGCACTCTACCTCTTTTTCTATGATGTAGATCCGAGTTCTAGTCGACATTGTTATGTTATTGCATATTTTTGTAGCTATTCCTTATATTTTCTTCATTATGATCTTGTCGTCTTCTTCTGCTCCTTAAACCCGCTATCTTTGGTTTCTAGGCTAAAAATTGGCTTACCTACTAGTGGGGTATCATCATGGCTTGAATTTTTGGATCATGATATTCATACAAGATGTCCCAAATATTATTCCAGTAATGAAAACAAGTATAATATGCATGCATCTTGAGTCACCTTATCTCCTTTCATGAGCATCAATTGTCGCCACCTGCCCTTCACTTCTACAATAGGTTTGAAAGTTGTTGTAAGCTTCAAAAGCTTGCTCATACAACTCGAAATAGGAGGTAATATCTTAAAAGGTCATTGAACTATGAAAATTTATCAAGTAAAGTCATTAAACTTTATTTTGATATCAATAAAATCACTCAACTTAAAGCTTTTATCTTAAAAAATCACTCAACTACATTTTTCATTAAAATAAATTTAATAAGACAAAATAAGAAACTTTATAGGTCATGTAAAACTCCACAAATAAATAAAATTTCAAAAATCATATTATGCTTTCTCTTCTTTTTTTTACTTTAAAATTTATCCTCAAAATAAATTTAACATGACATATAAATTATTTTACATATCACATAAATATGAATTTCAGAAGTCAAAATTTTATATTCAACCTCCGAATAAACTCGCATTTCCCATGGTGCTTCAATTTTCATTTTCTAGATTTTGTGCCACTATTCGTAAAAGGTTCTTTTTTTGTTTGCTGAAATAATCATTATCTATTGGTTAATTTGGTTAGATACTCCAGAGTCCAGTCTCCATATACAAATATATTAATGATTAATATAAATAAATGAGTAATAGTGTATAAACCAAAACAATTAAAGTAATAACGTGCGGTTTTTCTTTTCAATTCCTTGATTTGATTTATAAAATTTCATTACATTATGTTGCGAGGCGCTAGCTGGTTATAATATGATTGTGGATCTCTTGTGAATATGTATTTTACACCCAAAATTTAATTATTTTCATTTGAGTTTGGACAAGGAACTGAATCATTGATAAACAGTGTAAAATGGTTTTTAAAAACATTATTTATTTAGGGGGTTCATGTTTATATAGCCTAAAAAATAATTTATTATGTTATATTAAATTTATTTTAATGATAAATGTAGTTGAATGATTTTTGTAGATAAATGTCATAAGTTGAGTATTTTATTGATATAAAACAAAGTTCAATGACTTTACTAGATAAATTCACATATTTTAGTGACCTTTTAAGATATCAACTCCTCGAAATAGCTTCCCCATACCACATTTTTTGTCATATATGAAAATTCAATCCGTGTATGGTATATATTGGGTATCAAACCATGATATACAACATAAACCTTATTAGATTTGACTTTATTTAAAAATAATGAGAAGAAAACTATAAATGGAAAGGAGTATTTGGACAGTGAAAGAGAAGGAGGCGGACAAAAAGTCTAGTAGAATACAAGGTTTTAGAGATGTGAGGTTTATCTAATGGTAGGAAGGTGAAAATTCGGATCATGCGATATAAGGTAGGAATCCCTATATGATATACGAAAGAGGAAAAGAGTGAGAGATTTTGTAGTTAATAAGAACAAGTAATTACACCTAGAATGTGTATCAATCGGTTCGATTCGGTTATGAAGTTTATCAGTTTGACTTATCGGTTAACGATTTGTAGACATGTTAAACTGTAATTAAGAATCATTAAGATATTGACTTATCGATGATTATTGATTATTAATCGTTATCGGTTATTAATTTATCGGTTTAATCGTTAAGATTTGACACAAAATAAATAATTGAAAATCACTTAGAAACATGATGACAAACCAAATAAACGATGCACATGAATTGATAGATTGCATCTTGCTCAAAAACAACACAAACACATGGTAGGATAACCGAAAGTTTAAGACTGCTAGAAATAAAAACATGAAACTAAATTTCAAGTCAAGGAACTTATATAGATATATATATATAATGGTATAAATTTAATTTATTAATTTACTATCGGATTATTGGTTAACCCGTTAAGAAAATATCTCAAACCGTGGGGAATTATAATCCGATAATAAAAAATTAAAACCGTTAAACTAATAACCCATCACCGATGAACCAATAACTTTTTTCGCTTCAAATTATCAGTTTTGATTCAGTTTTGAACAGCCCTAATTACACCGCATATGCATTGAGATGACTGATAGTAATGATAATTATTACACAAAGAAAGTAAGGGGTCGTTTGGTAGGGAGTATTAGGAGAATTAATTCATGTATTATGTAAGTTATTATTTAGTACTATGTTTGGTAGGAATTTGGGTCTATGTATAACTAATCCATAAATTAGTTATACACTACATGGTATTATATGATGTATTACTAATACCTTCCATTTGGAGATATTAGTAATAAATAGGATTTAATACCATGGGATAAGTCTATGTAAAGACAAAAATATCCCTCAAATCATTTTGTTTATTTTCTTGATTTCATGTTTTATATCTGTACTAGTAAATTTATTTGAATAAATTAGCTAATAAATTATTTAGAGAGAGTAGTTTGTTACTAAATAAATCCAAAACAAATCAATACAATATTCGAAAAGTGAGTTGTTTAACATTTACTTATTAGAAAAGCAAATATATCACAACGTGACGTTTGTGATCTTAATTTAATGTATTGTTTGTTGATACACACACATATATAAACAAATAATAAGAAAGTCATACAAATATATGTGTTTGACTTATTCAATTTTACTATTATTTACCATCTTTTTTTTTTCTAATTCATGCATTATTAATCTTTGTAGCAAACGAATCCTAAGTGTACAAGTGAACATTAACTTTAGTTGATAAGTAAAGGATTATGACATGAATGAAATAAATAGGAAGTGTCCATAATGCCCCTACCGCTCACATGAATTAGGACACTTGTGAAATTATGATTTTTGAGTTTAAAGGCAAAGACTTGAGCATTGATTTCATTAGTTTTAAGTTGTAGTTAAGAAATGATTATAGAAATAGAAAAATGATTATAAAAGTAGAATATGTAATTCTCAAAAGAGGAAAAAGATTGTTTTCATGTGTGCTAGTTGGAAGTTGAGTAAATCGATGGAAAGGCTAAATAATTCGTACTACTGACTACTGAGGTAGAAGTAGAACCCAAATCATTGTGGATGATAGAGTAGGTTTATTTCACAGTGTCTTTGCGTGTGGATGCTGGAATTACTACATTGGTTGGTATGGTATGGTATGGTACTTGAAATTTTGGTATCATAATTTTGGTATTTTATTTTTAAAATTATTATATCATCATCATATTAATTTAATTCGGCATAGTTTAATATTTTGAGGCATGATAAACGATAATCATAGTTTGCTCAATTTTGACTAATATATATTTGTATAATAGAGTATTATGATTTCGACAATTCAAAAAAATGTCACAATTATACCATAATAACACATTACATATGTAGAAATATATATATATATATATATATATATATATATATATATATATATATATATATTCAAAAGAAAGTACAAACAACACGTTTATCAATCATATTTAAATACATTTCAATTAAAATAGAGTAGTCAGAGTTTAACATCTAAACATTTAATTTATACTAATATATTGCATATTTGTTAGTGTTTTAAAAACATATACTCATATGTTATCTATGTAACTATATATTTTGATATGATATTCGATATTTCTGTATGTTATTTTTAATTATCAAATGTCGTACAAAAAATAAATAAATTAATATTACTCCATATACCATACTAAATATTATAATACCAAAATTACTATATAATTTTTTTTACTATAATATGGCATTTCAATATATATCATACCATGTCTACCCTACCTAGTAACTACTCCAAATCAAACAACATCATCATAATCCCTACTCACTTTCTTACTGTTCAAATGCAACGACAACAAGAAAGCCAAGTTCAGAAAAAGGAATAGACAGAAGGACCATTATGCCTCGGTAAAGAGCAAAATAATAAAACTATATAATACTTTCTTTAATCCATATTAAGGTTCCATTTGAAAAGCTATTCTGTAATTGAATAATTATATAGTTTAGTTGGTCAGATAATTATTTCGTCACAAGAAAATTTAATATAATTGAAAGAGGGAAATTACACTCTTCATTCTTAAGGAGGGGTTGTGAGTTATTCATACTTACAACGTGTAATTACAAGTGGATTACTTTTTAATTTCTTATTTTTATTTTTATTTTTATTTTATTTTTTTCGTTTTAATTTATTTTTTATTTTTATTATTTTAAATTATTATTTTTATTTTTATTATTCTAAAATTTTATTTTTATTATTTTTTATTTTTCATTACCTTCTCATTCTCATCATTTACTTCATGTGATTCCATGTAATTTTTTGTATTATCTACTTTTATGTCATGCTTCTTTTTTTATTGGCATAGTTTTGATAGTATTCTAATTTTTAAATTCAAGTAGAATTTATTGTTGATTAAGGTTATATGCTTATGTTTTTTCCTTTTTAAAAAAAATAAAAATAAATCATATTTATGTATGTTATGTTGTAATTTGACATATAAGACTAATTTGTATTGAATTTAGAACTTATGTTATATTTTCAGTTTCATTTGTTTTAGTAGTATTGACTTGAGACTTCACATTGCAAAGTCATTTATTTTTAGTTAGATTTGATCGATTATCTTTTTGCCAAATATTTTAATAATCTATATGACATTTTATTTATAATATTAAATTTTTTTTCAAACATGCATTTCATTATGTTCATAGAAATCTTCTACTTTTAGTTTTTATGATTAATTCAATTGAAATATACTAATTTGAAAAATATAAATCAATTATTTTTTCATAATATTAGTTAAGAGCATATGTTAATTAATTAATATATTTCAAAAGACAATATATATCTTAAATATTTAATTTAATATAATTTATAAAGTTTCTTATTTGTCTAATACAAATTTTAAATAATTAACTTTTATTTTTAAAATTTAATATAATCTTATAATTGTAATTGTGCAACCAAACAGTACATTTATAATTATAATGTAGCAAACAAACAAGTCAGTGTAATTACTAGACTGGTAAATTACTAGTCTAATAATTATACCAATTCTAATTACCTGATGACTTTCCAAACAGACTCTAAGTGAAGTGTTGAGAATTGGGATACCTTTTTAAAAAAATATTTAAGGACATATAATAAAAGTTGACATTTCACTATTACTACATTTTTATTATTTCTAAACTATTCTTTTATAAAATGTAAAAATAGTTAAGAACCTTATTAAAAAGAATGATAAGTATTAGGAAAAAGATTCAACAATTTTCTTGAATTTTAAAAAATTCACTAATTTTAAGCTATTTAAAAAGTCGCAATAATTTATTTAATACGGACTAAATGGAATATACAATACATAGATATCCTAATGATCCTCTTAGTCATTTGGTTGGAAAAAAGTTAGTTTAAAATTAATTATCTTGATATAAGTTATCTTGAGATAAGTTATTTCATCATATAAATGAGATAATTTACCACATCACTATAGTGTAAGGGCTTGTTTGGATGAGATTATAAAAAATAACTTACAAGTCAAAAGTTAAAAATCAGTAGTAGATGATACATTAATTTTGACTTGACTTATTTTAAAACTTTTTTTGCCTAAAAATGAATACTTAAAAACACTTTATAACCTTTCCAAACACCTACAAAATTAAAAGAGTGCTTAAAATTCAAAAAACACCTAAAAATAAGTTAATTCAAATGGGCACTAAGTAGCATATATAATTTCAACTGCCTAATACCTCCAACCAAACACATGATAAAATAGTCCTACATTTTATCCCTAAAATTATCATACCTTATACTTCACACCAAATGACTCCTAAAAATAATAATAATAAGAAAAATATATACTCCCTTCTCATCAATATTTTTATTTATTAATTTGTGGGCGCTAAGTTAATTTTTTTTTTAAAAAAAACAAGAAGTTTTTTTCTATTTTGTGATTGTTATACCTCAGACATGTCAAATTTTGAAATTAAATGTCAAATTAGAGGAGAGATATTTTTTATCCATTCCATTTTTAATTGTCCTTTTATGAATACAAGACTAAAGTTGATCATTGTTTCAAACTATATCGTTAATAGTTATTGTTTTTTTTTTTTTGAGTATGAAACGAACTAAAACGATATTTAAAATATGAAAAAGAAAGTGTTTTTCTCAACAATTGATTAATTAAAAAGATAAATGCATGTGTCATATAAATTGAGTCAAGAGTACTACTTATTGTCATGGGTTGTTTGAGAAAGAAAAGTAGGTTTCCTTTTTAAATAGAGTTGCTGGTGGTGGTGATAAGGAGATAACTTTTTCCTCCCATAAATCCTATTATTTCCATTGAAGCTTAGTTAAAAGTCAATAATGTAATAGTAGGTTTATTCTTCTTCCTTGTCATTTTATATGTTGTAATAATAATATATATAAACTTGCAAGCAAAGGCTTTAATTAGGTATGGAGTCAGCTATTGAAAGAAGATCAGGTCATTTTGATGTATTAAAAAAGCAACAAGGTCAGGAGGAACTAGAGCTAAGGTTAGGGTTAGGGTTAGGATCGGGTGATGATGATGGTGAAATGAAAATGGTGGTTAGAAATAACCAGCAGGGGTCTTCGTCTTCGTCTTCACTTGTTTTATGCACTAATAATACCTCAATTCCACATTATTCCCCACCAGGAATTTGGTTCTCTTTACGTTCTTCAGTTAACCGGTAATTAACTCGATCTTTGCACAAATTTACAGTTTTCTTCGACCATTAATACTTCTTTTAACATTTTCATTGTTTGTTATTGACAGGAAAGGAGATGTTCTACCTCAGCTTCCAAAAGCGTTTATAAGAGTCAAGTAAGTTCTCCATACATGGTTCTGATACGTGCATCACACACACACACATATATAAATGGATCCATTAAAATAAAGTTGTGTGAATAAGTATTCATAAGCCATGGTAAATATATTGTCACACATTAAGTAATTAACCAGCGCACATTTAAAACGTTTTTCCTAACACATACTGCAAATACTATACATAGTATCTTCTACTTTAAGTTTCCTTTTTAATTGTTATGGTTTTTGAGCTTTTTTAGAGTCAAACCATAAAAAATTTTACTGATATTTTTCATCATATTGATATGTAAAAAATTACAATTTATAGTATTGTATTTACATATACACAGGTAAATATAAAACCGTTTCAATAATCAAGTACTCCTATTAGAGTACTAAATAACTCTATGTGATAGTTTAATTTTCATTATTATTCTTTGGAAAACAAACACAAAAGATTGTGGGTTTTGCTATTAATCTTTGCTGGGTTATTTTTTTTCAAAGTAGGGCAGAAAAAAGTATTGATTGAATATCTCTCAATAGATTGAAATGGTTTGCAATAATTTTCAGTAATTTTATTAAGTATTTAGAGGCTTTAAATAGCCAACATAAAATAATTTAAAATTCAGAAAATCTTAAAATATCTCAATAACTAAAACAATCTAACTAAATTTCAAATTTATCTAAATAAACAACTTATTTTACTAAAAATTACTGCAGTAACAAAAAACAAACTTCAAAAATCTTGAATCAATGTGGATAAGGTATAAAAATCCTTGACCTATAATAAAATTGTCAGTTACACACCTAAATTGTGCAGAAATTTTACTATCCCTATGAACTTAACCTTTTTTTTTTATTGTTCAACCCCTAAAAACTATGGAAGGATCAATTTTTTTTTATGTGAGGATCATATAATCCTCACTAAGTATGACTTAATATGTGGATAAATTAGGTGAATTTATATTAATACTAGGAAAGTTTCAAAATATTACAATTTAGAACCCATAGACTATAGTAATGTAACTTAGTGCATCATTGATATATATTGATTCACACCATAATTGAGTATGTAAACAATCATTTCGTTACAATATAATCCTTGTGATGCAACTAGGCCCTAGATCAATTTATAGGAGTAATACATATGTAAAAGCTAGTTTGACTAAAAAATAAATTGTGTGATTATATTGGTGATGGATCCATATCCATGTATAGAAAAGATAAAGATGTTGTCAAACGTCTGCATCACATGGTATTTTCAGGTTATTAATGATGGTGTTGTTGAAAGAAATTAAGAGTCACTTACTTTTCTTTTTTCTTATATATGGTGTGATGTGAAAAGAGACGAGAAGGTGACAATCTTCATGCTTAAAACCTACCTGGTTACAAAGCTTGGTCTCTCCAACCAAGCTGAGGTTAGTGTCTTCTCTGTCATTGCGATGTATATGACTTACGTTCCTTTTTAATTAGTTTAAAAATAAATGACACATTTTTATATTTAATACACTTTTACTTCAATTTATATGATTCTTTTAGTCAGTCTCAAAGAGCAGGGGCGGACCCACCCTTACTCAAGGGGCGTTAAGCAACATCCCTTCGTTGTATTACATTGTATATAGAGATTAAATTTTGATTTAATAAATATATATACAAGTATCAACACTTGTTGACAGAAATTACAAGTTTAGTCTAATAGTTAAGGTGTTCTGAAAATTCTTTGAGGTTGTGTGTTCTAGTCCTACTAGCCATAATTTTTTATTTTTTTTACTACAACTATTGACCTTTCTTAATGACAATCCTGATAGTTTTTACTACAACCGTTGACACCTCAAAAAAGAATGGCACATTTTTACAGTAACAATTTATATGATTTATAGTCTCACAAATATTCATAATCTATTTTAGAAACAAGTTTTAAAATATTTTTTTCTTTCTTAAACTCTGTGTGAAGTCAAACTAAATTATATAAATTGAGACGGAAGGAATAATAATTTAACTTTAAAATATTTATTTTATCCTTAATGAAATAATTTACAGTTATATAAATATTTATTATTTTAGACATAAATTTCAAAAATCTTTCTTTCGATCTTACATACACTCCGTGTGAAATCAAACTTAATTTATATGAAAAGGGATGGAGGGAGTAATTATTATATTGAGAGTTGCATGGATAAACATGAATAATGATTAGTCGTAGATCAGTAATAATCATTGTCTGTTGGGTCATTTCTGACTTTCCTTCGTATCATAGATTTATGTTACTTCATTTTGGGTAAAAGATACCAACAAATAATTACATTTCCAATAATTATTCATTGTTGGCATATATTACAACAATTAAGAACCTTAACCAGCACTTAGTAGAGTAGTAACTTCTTTTACACTATATATCATGCATCCTTAAGGCCCTACATATCTTTGTAGTGCACCCTTTGAAGGGTTGATTATATTTTTATTAATAGAGATAAAGAAAAGTATATAAATATTGGATTATCTTTTGAGTCTAATTAATCTGTTTGGACATCAATAATTTATTAGTGTTTGTTAAAAAATTTGGTTGATAATTTGATGTTCGAAAACTAATTACTTAAACAGAGTTCAAAGTAATAAATGGAAAAATCATTTTGGCCAGAATTTGATCAGAATGGTATTTAACCTATGCTTCATAAGAAAACCTCATTTTTAGCGCATCGATTAATTATTTTCTTAACATTAGCCTAAAATCTATAATAAGGGGATCCACAATTGAGCATCTGATCAAATTTCAGTAATAGTTGGTAACAGGATCAACTACATCGGAAAAGAACACTTACTTTGTCTCAAAATAATTACTTCAACCTTTTACTTAACACAGAGTTTAAGATAGAAATAATGACTTTTGAAATTTATAGTTTAAAATAGATACTTGTGTGATTATAAATCATTTCATTAAAGATAAAATTAACATATTAAAATTAAATTATTATTTAATATAAAAATGTGTCATTATTTTTAAACTAATTAAAAAAACAAAACGAGTCATATAAACTGAAATAAATGGAATATAATTTTAACCAAAAAATATTATCCCAAAATAATTAGTATATACAGCCTTGATAATTTTTTTGTTATAAGAGTTCCCAAATCGTCTGGGACGATGTTATAAATCAGGAAGGAAGAGTACAATTATATCTGATTATTAATTACAGCAACTTTTATCCTTCAAAAAAAAGGAAAGGCATTTGACTCTTGTTGTTGTTTATCATCTGAACAAGATTAAACATAATAAAGATAACTTAATTAATATATATGACCTTTAAAAAGTATTTAGAATATTCAAGAGTTGTACAGAAATGAAGTATTTCTACATAAAAAAAAATACATAAAAAAGTCTAGAAATAAACATTCTAGAATATACTATAGTAAATATCCTTAGCTAGATTCTTTCATCATCACCCGCAAAGGTGACCATTTGAATTGTAAGTAAGAGAGAATTAAAGAGGGTAAGTCACAACATGTGAGTGAGAAATAAGAGATAGTTGTTGGGAATGTGAATGTACGAAAAATTATGTATAAGAATTGTAAAATTGAGACGGGTATTTACCTTTCAATACTAAAGTTCAAGTTGTGAGCAAACAATTGTGTCTGTCATATTAAATATCCAACAAGTAATATCTCTGATGGATATATCTAAGCAATGATCTTGACCCTTGCACCCAACTTGCTTTTCAGAATTAGGATGCCTAAAAAATATATGTTCACATTTTAAGGCATATATACATAGAATCTTCTTTGGAACTTAATGGGTGCACATAACCCCACCTCATCATGTAGGTACCTCTGATTATAAGTACAAATTTGCTCCCTCTAAGTTAGACACGATCAAAGAAACTTGATCATTATCGATCACTATAAGCCCTAACATTAAGATGTCGCTTGATAGAGTATATCGAAGAAAATAATGCATGCATTAATTTTTTGTATCATTAATATTTTGTTAGGTACACTTTTTTACCTTGTGTAAAACAAATGCTTGCATTATTAATACACTCTATTGTGTATTGATGTATGCATTACCAATACCAATAATTTTTATGCATTAGTAATGCAATGGGTACTAATACATGCATTAGCATTGGTTAAAGACGCAATTGTTTCTCAAAACCTTTTTCACATCCACCCACCATATTTGTGGAGAGTACTTTTGTAAGCAACTAAATATATTTTTTAAATAATTATGCAATGCATGTTGTTTTTAATAACCACACCAAAAGCTCATAAGAAAAATCTCAGCATTAACTGATGCAAGCATAACTAATACAAACATTATTAATGCATTATAATTTGCATTTATTCTTATACACTCTACTAAACGACCCCCAAAAGTTATCGATTGAATTGAGAATCCGGTCATTAAACCTTCCTTTAGCAACCAAATATTTCTTTCGTTAATGTTCATGTTTGTCGCTAAAAAATCTCAATAACGACAGTTATATTGATCGTTATAGCATAAAAGATCATGTTCCTTAATTATATGACACTTTTAACAACTCAATGTTCTTATTCTAAAATTAACTTTTATTAAATATAATTAGATAAAAATTAATCATATGCTTTCACATACGTACGCACACATCCAAACGCACTTAAAATAGGCAATTCCCATGTAAAATATCATCGTTAATTACAAAGAAATAAAACAACTTGATATACTTTTGTGAAGCAGTAATATAATTTTGTTTTTTTTTAATCAGGTTGAGATTTCATGTATGGGGCAAAATTTGATGCATAGTCTAACCTTGAAGCATGTACGTGATGCTATTTGGTTGCCAGGATTAGTAGAATTCTTGAAGTCAAAGACAGAATTCATTAAAAGTTCTCAAGGAGCTAGTGTCAACTATCTCATGTCCTTAGACTATGGTAGGACTTGCCTATGAATTATATAGCTTAGAAGTTTAGTAAAGTTTAGAAATTTGTCTTTGAACCATAACCTTTTCCATGAATGTAATGATATTAGTAAGTAAAATTAACTTTTCATACATTTCAATTTTTATTTTTTATTTTACTTTTCTTTTTGTCTATTTAAGTAGGCGTTTGAACATGCAATTTTATTTTGTGATTTAAAACTATGAGATGAAGTCAGGTTTTGGATAGGAAAGTTTATCTCATAATTTCAAATCATGAGATGAAGTCCAAAAATTTTGATTTGAGAATTTCATCTCATGATTTTACATTTTTCAAATACTAAAAATTGATCCACAAGTTTATGTTTTGTAAAATTAAACAGTTCACCATTTTATATCTACCAACCATTTATTTCATATGTAAACAAAATTTATTGGTGATATTCTTACTCTCACCAACCTTTAAATTATTTATATCGGATATAATCATTACTCTCATTAATCAAATTTATTATTACTTCAACAAGAATAGTACACTACAACTCATGTTCAATTTTACTTTTGAATTAATGTTTGATCAATAGAAATGTTTTTTTTAAGAATAGCTTTGTGGCAATGTATTATACTTTTGTTATGGAAAACTTATTTGATAAGATTGTATAAAGACGATTTTGATGGTTTTCACAACTTATGAAGATTTTTATGTTTATGAACAAAAAGTACAACTTAAAATCCAAATTGCATAATAGGCATTAAGAATGTCATTTTCTATATTTATTACTCCCTTTAGTCTATATTAAGTGAACAATTGGAATATGGCATACCCCTCAAAAAATAGTTAATAAAATAAATTATAGACTACTCTCTCTATTACCCTTTGATTATTTTCAAACTAATCTCCTAGAAAATATAGAATAGTTAAGAACCTCATTAAATGAAGGGTAAACGTGGAAAAAAGAATCTCAACAATTCTCTTGAACTATGAGCAATCACTTATTTTAGATTATGAAAAAAATCTCAACAATTCACTAAATATGTACTAGAGGGAGTAACTTTTTAACCACAACATCTTATATAAGTATTTAAGACCATAAAATTTCAAGACATTTTGATATACTACAAACATCTTTATTAGTTTAAGATGACAAAATTTAAAAATCTTCTATTCTCTTAAATTTTGTGCAGAGTCAAACAAACAAATTAAAAGGAGAAAGTATAAAGTTATAGTAGAATCACTTCAGAACATCAGTTGACACTGTCACACTAATATAATAAGTATGTATATGCTAGACTGATAATGTTTCTTTCATTTCGTAAGGCTTAATGAGCATAGTTTAGATAATCCATATCCTTTTATTTGATAAAAGGCATTCAAATTGAAATAATTCAATAATATCAAAAGAAGAACATCAAGCATCCCCAACTCTTGCTCGAGAGGGAACCGTAGGAGAATCCTTAGGTCCGTCGACATATTATTCCTCATTAGTTGAGTTCCTAAAACGTGAGATGAGCTGCTCTTGCAGTGACTCAACTTCGACGGAAGGCTTGTGAAATCTTGTTAATCAAATAATAATGATGCAAGATAATAAGCTAGCGTTTGGCTCCAAGTTCTCAAATATTCTTGGCAAATCATATTTGGGTGAAGTTTCATTATGTGTTTGGCCCCAAATTTTCTCAAAAATATTAGACTATTTCAAAAAATATGATTTATACCCATAGGTTCTAAAAATTATATAAAATACTCATAAATTTATATTATCTATAATAAATATGTTCCGTTAAAAAATAACCTTATAATATAATTGATAACAATCAACAATAACAAAATAATAATATAGGCAAAACAATATATTAATCTCATATTCAAACTTGTCACTCAGAGGCGTATCCAAGAGGGGGTCACCGGATTCACGTGAACCCATGCTCCCCTCCTGAAATTATATATATTAATGTTATATTTTTTTTAAATATTTAAATATAGATATGTGAACCCACACTTGAAGTATTTGTCACGCCCCGAGCCTACACCCTAGACGTGGCCGGCACTCGAAGACCATTGCTGGCCCCAAGCGAACCCTTGGCCTGACTTACTTAACTCAGCGGAAGACTTAACTCAACAAAATAAACTCAAGTAATAGTTTAAATGATAACATCTTAGCCAAAATGACAACTTATGTCTCAAAACAAAGTATCTGCAAATACATAGCTAAGAGACTCAAAAACTAACTGTCTGACTGTCTATGAAGCCTCTATAATACTGAGATGGATGTTGGGACATACCCCACAACATCCTAATAAAGAAAACTAGGCGAAATAAAAGAATCCTCCGGAATGCAAAGAGGCTCACCACTGACTCGGGAGTGCTCAACTGGATCAACGGCGCGCTGGATGCTGATCCTGGTTACCTGCGTCTGCATCATGATAAGATGCAGGCCAATTGGCATCAGTACATTGAATGTACGAGTATGCGAGTTGGAATGCTAAACAACAACTTAAGCTTTAAAGGAGTACACCGGAACACTTACCTTGGCTCTGTTTAACTCATGAATAACTGAACTCAATATAAAGCAATAAGACACATTCAATATATATATAAAGCTTGTAAAATAGTGTAAACAACTTAGTTCGTTAAAGATAAAGCAATAACAAACTCAACTTTACTTGTATATAAAAGTAATATAACTTTTGTGGGAGATTCTCTAACCGACAACCACCACTATGAGCCTAAGTGGTCATACAACGTCTTACCCACGCTGCCAGAACTGTCCTATACTTTGCCGTAATATAAAATGCTTAACTTAGTGGATCCACTAGTCTATGCTAAAAGTATCTTAAGGAGTCATCTAAAAAGTATGATCTTTTACTACCCATGATGGCTACATGGTTTATGGAGACTTGAGTTAATATGAACTCGCATCCCCATATCGGTGCTCAATACTTCTCCCAAAATATACTTAGCTCATATGTTTGTAAAAGCAAAACTCTTTTTTTGAATTGAGATAATTACTCAAAACTTAGCTTAAAAGCTCTCTTGGAATCGATGTTCCCTTTCTTGCTCAAATGTGAAAACATTTATAAACTATTTGGGAATACTTAGTCCCCTTATAGCTTTTTGAGAAATAAACTCAACTCTTTACTTTTTGCTTAACTTGAAACGTGAGCCTTAAAACGAAGTTAAAACGTTTGTTAAAGACTCTTGAAAACTTTAAGAAACTTGGCTTTTACTTGCTTCTTAACTACTAGACTTTAACTCTTAACTTCTTTGACTTTGATCTTAACTTTCCTTGAATTGGATTATGGATTCAAGGTTCATGATCTCATGTTTATGGATGACTTCATGATGTTTAGATGTACCTTAGAGTGTTGGAAACAACTAGAAAACATAGGTACATCGCTTAGGAATAAGTACGAAAAGGTAGGAAACGAATGGGGAGAACTGGCGTCCCTGGCGCTCTAAGAGGCGCGGGGCGCCAGCCCTCAAACTTCAGAGGACTCCGGCTGGCGCAACGCGCCAGAGGCCAAAGTTCAGAGGAACTTTTGTGGTGCTCTGGCAGGCGCGACGCCCCTAGCCCTTGCCCAGAAAATCCCCGATTTTCTTCTTCGTTTTTCATCTCTAAACCCTCCAATCTTCCCTAGTTCTTTCCCCAAACACTTAGGATCAATTGTACACTAAATACACCATCAATCTAACTCGAAAAACAGCCCGGAAACATGAATCAAATCAACCCCCAAGCATTAACAATTCAACCAACAAGAATTCAACAATGTTCTTCAAGAACTTCACTTTCTTAACATTCAAACAACTCCAATTTCGCTGAATTAAAACAAGTTAGTGTGTGGGTGAACTAACCAACACTAAAGAAATCTCACATACCTTAATAGGGATCACCCCCGACGAATTCCACTCCAAACGCTTGACGTTCTTGGCGAAATTTTAGCTTTTCTCCCTTTCTTTCTTCCTTTCTCTTTTCTCCAAGCCCTAAGCGTTCTTTAATTCTCCAAAACTGATTTAGGTTCTGTTTTTACCCTAATAAACCCCTAAAAACGAATTAGGAAATAAATTAGAGAAAAGACTACTTTGCCCTTCCCTAAATCCGGATTGGGACTTTCCTCAATCCAACAACCCAACTTCCGAAAGGCATAACTCACTCATACGATGTCGAAATCGCGCAAACTCAGCGGCGTTGGAAAGATCTATCCAAGGGCTTTCCAACCATATCAAGAGGTGCTCCTAAATCCTCCTGAGCTAGGAGTTATGGTCGTTTGAAAATGGACAAAACTCAATTTCTTAACTTAGACAAAATTTCCAGATTTCCTTATTCTTTCCAAAAATCAATATTTTTATATTTTAAACCCTTTATAATCGTTTCTAGGTGCGAGATGTTACAATATCTCCCCCTTGGGAACATTCTTCCTCGAATGAGCTTTATTTCACTAAGTTAAGTGTAGCAACATCAAGTTCAACACTCAACAAGCAAAAGCAAGTAACAACATGCATGCTCATAATTTAGCTAGTACTAAGAAGAGGATTTTTACCTTGATCTGAATTTTCTCCGGATTCAAAGAGATGTGGATATCTCTTCTTCATATCCTCTTCAGCTTCCCAAGTAGCTTCTTCAACAAATTGGTTCCTCCAAAGGACTTTGACTGATGCAACTTCTTTTGTTCTCAACTTGCAAACTTGATGATCTAAAATCTGAACTGGAATCTCCTCATAAGATAAATTATCCTTAATCTCAACATTTTCAATTTGCACTATCAATGAAGGATCTCACATGCACTTCTTCAACATAGAGATGTGAAATACCGGATGCACCGCTGCTAACTCTTGTGGTAACTCCAACTCATAAGCTACATTGTCAATCTTCTTGACTATGCGATAAGGTCTAATATACCGGGGACTAAGTTTCCCTTTCTTACCAAACCTCATCACACCCTTCATGGGTGAAACCTTCAAATACACCCAATCATCTACTTCGAACTCTAGTGGCCTTCTCCTAACATCTGTGTAGGATTGTTGATGACTCTGCGCCGTTTTCAACCTCTCCTGAATCACCTTCACCTTCTCCATGGCTTGGTGAACTAAATCTGGTCATATCAACCCTGCTTCCCCAACTTCAAACCATCCAATAGGAGATCTGCATCTTCTCCCATAAAGAGCTTCATATGGAGCCATCTGGATGCTAGAATGATAATTGTTGTTGTAAGAGAATTCAATGAGAGGTAGGTGATCATCCCAATTACCTTTGAAATCAGTCACACAAGCCCTCAACATATCTTCTAATGTATGAATAGTACGTTTTGCTTGTCCATCTGTCTGAGGATGAAAGGCAGTGCTCAAGTTCACATTTGACCCCAAACCTTTCTGAAAAAATTTCCAGAATTGTGCAGTAAATTGTGCACCTCTATCTGAGATAATGGAGACTGGAACTCCATGAAGTCTTACCACCTCCTGAATATACAACTTAGCATAATCTTCTACTGAGTTGGTAGTTTTCACCGGCAAAAAGTGGGCTGATTTTGTCATTCTGTCGACAATCACCCAAATAGAATCATGTTGCCTGCGAGACCTTGGTAACCCTGTGATGAAGTCCATATTAATCATCTCCCACTTCCATTCTGGAAGTTCTATATTTTGAGCCAAACCACCAGGTTTTTGATGCTCTACTTTCACTTGTTGGCAATGTGGACACTTAGCAACAAATTCAGCAATGTCCTTCTTCATACCATTCCATCAATATACTTCCCTCAAATCACGGTACATTTTCGTGGAACCCAGATGGATGGAGTATCTGGAGCTATGGGTTTCCTCCATGATTCTCTCTTGGAGTTCATCCACCATTGGTACACACAATCTACCTTGGTATTTCAACACACCATCTCCCCCTTGTTCAAAAGCTAATACTCTTTGCTTTTGAACATTATCCTTCAAGTCAAGCAAAATAGGCTCTTGGTCTTGCTTTCCCTTCACTTCTGACACTAGTGATGATTCTGCCCCGTTCGTCACCACTATTCCTCCTTCTGTGGAATCCATAAGTCTGACTCCCAAGCGTGCAAGTCTGTGCACATCTTTGGCTAACTCCCTCTTTTCTTCCTCAACATGGGTGGTACTACCCATAGATAATCTGCTTTAAGCATCAGCAACCACATTAGCCTTACCTAGGTGGTAAAGAATACTCATGTCATAATCCTTGAGTAATTCCAACCACCTCATCTGCCTGAGATTGAGCTCTTTCTGAGTAAACACATATTGTAAGCTCTTGTGATTAGTGAATACATCAACATGAACACCATACAAATTATGACGCCATATCTTCAAAGCAAATACTACAGCAGCCAACTCTAAGTCATGGGTTGGGTAGTTCTTCTCATGAACTTTCAACTGTCTGGAAGCATAAGCTATGACTTTGCCATTCTGCATTAATACACAACCCAAACCAACTCTAGATGCATCACAATACACTACAAAACCTTGAGTACCCTCTGGTAAGGTCAAAACTGGGGCACTAGTCAATCTCTTCTTCAATTCCTGAAAACTTTTCTCACAAGCTTCAAACCATTGAAACTTCACTATTTTCTGAGTCAACTTCGTCAAAGGAGACGAAATGGACGAGAAACCCTCAACAAATCTCCTATAATAGCCAGCCAAACCTAAGAAACTCCTAATATCAGTTGGAGATGTGGGTCTAGGCCAATCCTGCACTGCCTCAATTTTCTGAGTATCAACTCTAATTCCTTCTCCTGACACAATATGGCCTAAGAATGCCACAGACTCAAGCCAAAATTCACACTTAGAAAACTTGGCATACAACTCATTATCCTTCAAGGTCTGAAGAACTATTCTGATATGACTAGCATGATTTTCTTCATTCCTTGAATAGATTAGTATGTCATCAATGAAGACGATGACAAACATATCTAAATAAGGTTTGAAGACTCTGTTCATAAGATCCATGAACGCTGCTGGTGCATTGGTCAAACCAAAAGACATGACCATGAATTCATAATGACCATATCTAGTCCTGAATGTTGTCTTTGGAATGTCACATTCCCTAACTTTCAACTGATGGTAGCCTGATCTGAGATCAATTTTCGAAAAACAGGTGGCACCCTGAAGTTGATCAAGTAAATCATCTATCCTTGGAAGAGGATACTTATTCTTGATGGTAACCTTAGTTAATTGACGGTAATCTATACACATCCTAAGGGAACCATCCTTATTTCTCACAAACAAGACCGGAGCGCCCCAAGGTGAGACACTTGGTCGAATAAAACCCTTATCTAATAGATCTTTCAACTGCTCTTTCAACTCTTTCAACTCTGTTGGTGCCATTCTGTATGGCAGAATAGAGATAGGACGAGTAGCTGGAATGATGTCTATGTCGAAGTCTATTTCTCTCTCAGGAGGGACTCCGGGTAGATCATCAGGGAAGACTTCTGGAAACTCTTTTACTATAGGGACTGACTGAATGAGAGGTACCTCAACATTTGAGTCATTAACTCGCACTAAGTGATAGATACAACCTTTTGAAACTAACTTTCTCGCCTTAAGGTACAAAATGAAGCGACCCTTAGGCACAACTGAGCTACTACTTCACTCTATGACTACTGGCTCATTTGGAATCTGAAACTTGACAACTCAAGTTCTACAATCTATTGAGGCATAAGAGGCATGAAGTCAGTTCATACCTAGAATGACATCAAAATCTACCATGCCTAGTTCAATTAAGTCAGCCATGGTGTTTTTGTGATTGATGGAGATGACACAATCACGATAAACTCGCTCAGCTAGAATAGACTCCCCGACAGGTGTGGAAACACAGAAAGGTTCACAAAGTTTCTCAGGGATAACATCAAACTTATTTGCAACATAAGGGGTCACAAAAGATAAACTTGCTCCTGGGTCTAGCAAAGCATAAACATCAAAAGCAAAGACTTTGATCATACCCGTGACAACATCTGGAGAGTTCTTTTGCTCTTGGCGACTGGTGATTGCGTAAAGGCGGTTTGCTCCTCCGCCAGTACCAAAAGTAGCTCCTCTAGGTGCAGCCCTGTCTGGTGGAGCAACTGATGAAGACTGGGCTCTATTTCCCGGATTTCCACTACCTTGCTTATTCTTAGGACACTCTTTCAAGAAGTGTCCTTCTTGTCCACACTTGAAACAACTTGTCAAGCCATCACGACACTTACTTGGGTGAGTTCTCCCACACTTAGCACATACAGGAGCCCAACTACCTCCTTGTGCCACACTACCTTGGGACTGCGCTGGTTTAGATCTGAAGTTCTGCGAATTCTGACCATAATATTCGCCTTTGTTTCGAGGTGCAGGTGCACTAGCAGATGATGGAGCAAGCCCCTTTTGCTTCTGCTGAAAGGACGAACGATTCTCATTGCCTTTATGCCTGCCCAAAATCATTCCCTGTCTTCGGTTTCTTACTTCTGAACTTTTCCCTGTCTCTCAGCTTCTCTTCCTCAAGCTGCTGCACATAAACCATCAACCTTGATATGTCCATGTCACCTATCAGCATCGCTGCCCTACCCTATTTGCTTGACAGACGACCCAAGCCAGCAATAAACAAGCTCATTCTGCTCTTCATGTCCTTAACCATTTCAGGAGAATAGCGGGACAGCTGGGTGAACTTTAATCCATACTTATGTACACTCAAGAAATCCTGTTTCAGTGTAAGAAATTCTCGTACCTTAGCCTCCTTCAGTTCTCGGGGAAGAAACGCCCCAAGAAGGCTTCTTCGAAACTAGCCCAACTAGCAGGTGGTGCATTCTCAGGTCGACCCCCTTTCCACTGATCGAACCATGTTCTAGCAACATTCTTCAGTTGATATGCAGCTAGTTCAACTCTCTCAGTGTCAGCAACATGCATCACATTGAATACCTTTTTCAACTCCTCAATGAAGTTCTATGGATCCTCAATAGTGCTCGAACTAGTGAAACTAGGGGGATTCATCCTCAAGAATTCGCAAATCCTCGAAGTGTCAGCCTCATCTAGCCTTGGTCCTCTTGGCTGCCTAACCTGGTTAGTCACAGTTTGGCTCAGCATCCGGATAGCCTCACGAAATTCAGCATTAGTGACCTCGCCTTGAGGTTGCACGTTTGGTGCATTAGGTACCCCTTGCTCTTATATTTCAACGTTTCTCCTAGCTGGACGACCTCGTGCTGCTCTTCGTGGAGGCATGGTTCTCTGAAACACGCACAAACACGAATTAGAGGGAAACTTTTAGAGATAAACTCTAACGCACGAAATGAATATGAATGAAGTGAAGAATTTCCTAAATGTTGCAACCTCCTGATTATAGATGTGGCGCGCTTCACACCGATAACTAGGAATCTACAAACACGGCTTCATAGACTCCCTAGGACTCTTGAACTCTGGGCTCTGATACCAAGTTTGTCACGCCCCGAGCCTACACCCTAGACGTGGCCGGCACTCGAAGACCATTGCTGGCCCCAAGCGAACCCTTGGCCTGGCTTACTTAACTCAGCAGAAGACTTAACTCAACAAAATAAACTCAAGTAATAGTTTAAATGATAACATCTTAGCCAAAATGACAACTTATGTCTCAAAACAAAATATCTGGAAATATATAACTGAGAGACTCAAAAACTAACTGTCTGACTGTCTATGAAGCCTCTAAATACTGAGATGGATGTTGGGACATACCCCACAACATCCTAATAAAGAAAACTAGGAAAGCGAAATAAAAGAGTCCTCCGGAATGAAAAGAGGCTCACCACTTACTCTAGAGTGCTCAACTGGATCAACGGCGCGCTGGATGCTGATCCTGGTTACCTGCGTCTGCATCATGATAAGATGCAGGCCAATTGGCATCAGTACATTGAATGTACAAGTATGCGAGTTGGAATGCTAAACAACAACTTAAGCTTGAAAGGAGTACACCGGAACACTTACCTTAGCTCTGTTTAACTCATGAATAACTGAACTCAATATAAAGCAATAAGACACATGCAATATATATAAATCTTGTAAAACAGTGTAAACAACTTAGTTCGTTAAAGATAAAGCAATAACAAACTCAACTTTACTTGTATATAAAAGTAATATAACTTTTGTGGGAGATTCTCTAACCGACAACCACCACTATGAGCCTAAGTGGTGATACAACGTCTTGCCCATGCTGCCAAAACTGTCCTATACTTTTCCGTAATATAGAACGCTTAACTTAGTGGATCCACTAGTGTATGCTAAAAGCATCTTAAGGAGTCATCTAAAAAGTATGATCATTTACTACCCATGATGGCTACATGGTTTATGGAGACATAAGTTAATATGAACTCGCATCCCCATATCGGTGCTCAATACTACTCCCAAAATATACTTAGCTCATATGTTTGTAAAAACAAAACTCTTTTTTTGAATTGAGATAATTACTCAAAACTTAGCTTAAAAGCTCTCTCGGAATCGATGTTCCCTTTCTTGCTCAAATGTGAAAACATTTATAAACTCTTTGGGAATAGTTTAGTCCCCTTATAACTTTTTGAGAAATGAACTCAACTCTTTACTTTTTGCTTAACTTGAAACTTGAGCCTTAAAACGAAGTTAAAACGTTTGTTAAAGACTCTTGAAAA
This sequence comes from Solanum okadae, assembly GCA_036553675.1. Lineage (NCBI taxonomy): Eukaryota > Viridiplantae > Streptophyta > Magnoliopsida > Solanales > Solanaceae > Solanum > Solanum okadae. The sequence goes on from CM071681.1 coordinate 36,631,004, forward strand.
CTTTAAGAAACTTGGCTTTTACTTGCTTCTTAACTTCTAGACTTTGACTCTTAACTTCTTTGACTTTGATCTTAACTTTCCTTGAATTGGATTATGGATTCAAGGTTCATGATCTCATGTTTATGGATGATTTCATGATGTTTAGATGTACCTTAGAGTGTTGGAAACAACTAGAAAACTAGGTACATCGCTTAGGAACAAGTACGAAAAGGTGGGAAACGAATGGGGAGAACTGGCGTCCCTGGCGCTCTAAGAGGCGCGGGGGGCCAGCCCTCAAACTTCAGAGGACTCTGGCTGGCGCAACGCGCCAGAGGCCAAAGTTCAGAGGAACTTTTGTGGCGCTCTGGCAGGCGCGACGCCCCTAGCCCTTGCCCAGAAAATCCCCGATTTTCTTCTTCGTTTTTCATCTCTAAACCCTCTAATCTTCCCTAGTTCTTTCCCCAAACACTTAGGATCAATTGTACCCTCAATACACCATCAATCTAACTTGAAAAACAGCCCGGAAACATGAATCAAATCAACCCCCAAGCATTAACAATTCAACCAACAAGAATTCAACAATGTTCTTCAAGAACTTCACTTTCTTAACATTCAAACAACTCCAATTTCGCTGAATTAAACAAGTTAGTGTGTGGGTGAACTAACCCAACACGAAAGAAATCTCACATACCTTAATAGGGATCACCCCCGACGAATTCCACTCCAAACGCTTGACGTTCTTGGCGAAATTTTAGCTTTTCTCCCTTTCTTTCTTCCTTTCTCTTTTCTCCAAGCCCTAAGCGTTCTTTAATTATCCAAAACTGATTTAGGTTCTGTTTTTACCCTAATAAACCCCTAAAAACGAATTAGGAAATAAATTAAAGAAAAGACTACTTTGTCCTTTCCTAAATCCGGATTGGGACTTTCCTCAATCCAACAACCCAATTTCCGAAAGGCATAACTCACTCATACGATGTCGAAATCGCGCAAACTCAGCGGCGTTGGAAAGATCTATCCAAGGGCTTTCCAACCATATCAAGAGGTGCTCCTAAATTCTCCTGAGCTAGGAGTTATGGCCGTTTGAAAATGGCCAAAACTCACTTTCTTAACTTAGACAATTTCCAGATTTCCTTATTCTTTCCAAAAATTAATATTTTCATATTTTAAACCTTTTATAGTCGTTTCTAGGTGCGAGATATTACAGTATTATATTGTGCGATTATGATTGGGTGCACCTCTTTAAGTGGGGTTAGAAATTTGATTGTTTTATTTTCCTTCTGAAAAATTGGGTAAAGTATGCCTCTCTAAGTGGTTTGGATAGGTAAAAATAACTTTGGACCTATAATTTTAAAATTTTAATTATTTTTAGTGATAAGAACCTAAATGTTAAACCAATCAAATGTATATCTTAGATCCACCTTTTCGTAATAATGCACCCATCATCTCAAAATCTTGGATACGTTGTCACTGATGCAGTTATAATTATAACTCATTAAACACAAATTGTTTTTTTTTCTCAATTTTATCACTTAAATTAGAACTCAAACTTTTCCAGAGGAGATAGTAAAAAATATTAGTTGGAAGTTGGAACTAATAAATAATGACTATTTTTTATAAAATATAAAAGTTTTGGGTAATTTTTAAATTCCCAAATATTAGAACTCGTCTCAAATACTAATTTTTTTCTAGCATTTGAAAACTTGAGATACTTGGCAAATATATGACTAAAAACTACATCTCAAGTTTTTCCAAAGTTTTCCCCAAATTTTTTCCAAGTATTTTTGGAGCCAAATGGGTCCTTCGAACTCAACTCTGCGTATGAGCCTGGTTCATCTGTAATAGAAAAATGGATCGGAAGAGTTCAAGCCTTGTGAATCTATAATAGTTTAATGTAATGTAAAAGGGGTCAATTTTAGTAAGGTTTTTCCTTTATATAGCTTATGGTAAAGATACATTCTTCATACTTCCATACAGCAGAGAATTTCATTTTCTGTCTTGTGTTCTTAGTTCAGATCTGGAGATTTGAACAAAAATGGCAACATATATTAAAGGTAGTGGAAATTGGAAAAGAGAAAAATGTACATTAAACAAGAGAATCCAAAAGAGTACACTGCCAAAAATGTGCACAATCTTCTAGTTTCTATCGGACAAGAAAACGCGTTACATATTATAGACCAACTTCTACACATTATCATTCACATCTCTTTCTGATTCTTCACCCTTCTTTCCAGCACCCAAAAGCTCAGCTGCCAATCTTTCTTCAAGTGCTCTCGCACCTCTTTCCCTGCAATTTATAACTCAAAATATACAATATCACCATGCAAGACGAAAAGAATCATAACAATATTATGAAACTATCCGGACTGGAATAAACAATCCTAATTTCTCACAAATTCCTTTTATACGAGCTCTACTTAAATGGAATGTGATACACTTGTCCATGCATCCAAAACAACTCATTCATTGGTTGGTGACTTCAGATTGGAGCACTGAAAGAATAAACTCTCATTTGACCATGTCATACATGTTATGTGTGTTAACACCAACCAAGTCAAAAGGATCCGACCCACTACACTAACCCACTTAATTAAAACAGTGGGTGGGCTAAGCCCAAATACAAAGAAAAGAAATAGTATCTAGGCTAAAGCTTGGGCACCCAGTAATGGATCCGCAGCATGGTTATATCCAAGCCCAACAATCATAAATAAATGACAAGAGTATAGTTTTCTCATCTAGGGTAACTGCATACAGGATAGTGAACAAGTCAAAAATTAAGTAGATGTTCTTTATCAAAAAAAAAATTAAGTAGATGTTAATATATAGATATGGACAATCATCAAAAAGAACATTAGAAACTCTTGCATACAACAACATACCCAGTGAAATCACACTAAGAGGAGTATGGGGAGGGTAGAGTGTACGCAGACATTACCCCTACCTCGAGGAGGTAGAGAGATTGTTTCTGAAAGACCTATACAACAAAAAACATAGAAATAGAAAATAAAAATGAAGATTTTGTTAACTAAAGCTTTATCGCCTATAGGAAACACGTCACTACCACAATATATGACAAGACATCATTGAATTCTTCATTAACGTATTACCCAGATCATTCTCATAAATGACCAGGGCATGAATGCATTGTGTATTGAACTGATAACTTATCTTCAAGGGAATTTTTCTACATTGTCTATCTTCTCTGATACTGGGGGGGGGGGGGGGGGGGGGGGAGGGGGGTATACATGTTCAAACACATATAGCCAATGAAAAAGAGCTGAATATTCTAGAATGTGAGCACATATTAACCATAATAAACTTCAGCTTTGGGAAATTTTGTAACCACTGCAAGATTTAGTACAAAAATTTATATACCTCCTCCTGGATGCTTCAATGGGATCAGAACCAGGCAATGTGGAACCACCTAGAGTATAGCCCCTTTCCTCATTGGAAGTCTCAGATCTTCTACCACAAAGCATCCGTTCAAATATTGTTGCAATTGGATCAATTACTGGTCTGCATTACACCCAACAAGATGTCATTGTGGGAACACAGATTAATTAAGACAAGTAGTTCATAGCAAGAGGGAATATTGGAAAATACCTCAAAAATTCAGGGAAGAAAGAAGAGAAGGAAAATTCATCACTTGGGTCACCCTTTAGTTTTGTCTCTGGTTTCTTCTGCCAGTATCTTAGGTAAATCCAGCCTAAATATGTCCCAAATACTATTGTTGGAAGGTATGAGACCGAATCTGCTGTAAAAAAGCTTATAGCAATTGAGAACAACAATGCAAGGGAAGGCAACCACTGCAAAGAGTTCAAAACAGCAATCACAAGTGATGTTAGAGCACAATTTAATTTGAGAGATTAGTGTCTGGGGATGCCTTTCAAAATTAATTTGTAATTCCAGTGCTTGTACCTTTGCTTTCAGTTTCAAAATAGACAACTCCTGGTCAGGCATGATTTGCTTGACGCCAACTAAGAAACCAGAAAGAACTCCTTGGAAGCCGGAAATGGGCATATAGCTAACAAATAAGGATCAGCAGAGCCGTAAAATCAGGAGTTATGCAATACTTCCATTAAAGATAGAATACAGTAAAGCGTCCACATTGTGCTTGTGCAGAGACAAAGCAGGGAATCCATAAGTATAAGAAAACGAAAAACAAAATAAGCAAGTCTGATTCCTTGGAAAACTACCCCTGAGTCACTAACTCCTTAATCCTAAAGTAATAAAATAATAACGAGAGGAGGAAGTAACCAGGCAAGCAAAGTAATTCACTAATAGTATAAGTCCATGCAACTTACAGATAAATTTCCAGTCTTGTTACGTAGTACAATGATATGGCTGTGATGAAAACAAAGACAGATGTCAAAAAGTTGACAATAAAGATGAACTTCAAGAATTCCCTAGAACCCCAGATGGGCTCAAGCAGCTTCCCCAGGAAAAGAAGTCCGATAGTACTGATGATTGCCTGGACATAGTAGGTGATGTCAAGGAGAATGATACAAAGAATAATGTTGAATATATAATTAGAAAATAAAAGTATACTCCCTATAATAGCTTAAACTTTTAGATGAGATAGTCACACACTTGGACACTTCAATATATATATATATATAATAAATATAAAAAGTATTGAAAGTGCGAGCCTCAGGCTTCTTCTCTTTAAGGCAGCTGTGAAATGTAAGCTAGAACCAAGAAAATTAGTTAATGCTTAATGCCAAATAAGCATACCCCATACACTGTTTGTTCAGTGTAACCAGCTGTTATAAGATTCCATGCAAATGGAATAGTCCTGCAATAAACACAAAAGATCACACTTTACAAACAGTTGAAGAGAAGAGATACAACTGTTTTTTTGAGAATGAGAAGAGATACAACTGTTTTTCACAGATTCTAACAGTATACATCATGTCCAAGTAGTATAGGGTGATTCACAAGTTTTGAGCAATCTACAGTTCCACTAATACAGGATTACAGAACACAAATGACCATCCTTCAGTGAACTCGTCAAATATCCCTTCTCAATAATTAGGTGATCAAGGCTGGACTGCTGAGTATAGTCTCGCTATTAGAACAAGGTTCACACAATATTCTGTCTAAGCATATATGAGAAAGGGGATAATTGTTTCGGACTATATGTAAAAGTTACTCTGCACCACCAGATCTCCCGTCCAAAATATTGTCCTTTTAAAATAATCTCCTCTCAAAAAATACTAGATAAAGCAAGTTACCATTCTCAAAAAAAATAAAAAAATACTAGATAAAGCAGTACTGCAAGCTCTGACTTGACATGCATACAACCCAACCACTGTGTCTGATTGTTCTCTCTCTCTCTCTCTCTATATATATATATATATATATATATATATATATATATTATTTTATTTTTCTATTTATTTATTTTTTAAATTTTTTTTAACATAAGAAAAGCAAAAGGACAACATGACAAAAATGGTCTCGTGTTAGGGGCTAGGTCTAAAATGAGCAGTTTGTCCTTTAAGTTTGCCAAAAGTAAGCATTTTTTTCTTGGTAAATTTTTAACAAACTCTAGTTGGATTAAACTGGAACAGTGAAAAAAAATATTTAGCGGGAACATACATTCGGAGGTGCAGATTCTGCTGTTTTTGGTCTATTTTTGGTGTGTGATACAATTTTTGAGGTAGTGTTTCTCGTATTTCGTCCATTTCCGATATCTAGTGCAATTTTTGGTGCTGCGATTTATTAGATATGATGGAATTTTCCTAGTGTTTCTGATTAGATATTTTTCAAAAAATCGAAAATCCACGAGAGCCAGTAGTGCAAGGTTCGAAACTTGGTGGATAATGGATCTGCCTCTCTACCCTTCCCTACTCAAGTACCAGGTTTTAATCTGACATGATTTGAACACATGACGTGCACTTCATCTACACATCATGCATTTTGTTCTTACCATCACAGACCAAAGCCATTGGGGTAAAAAAAAAAATATTCACATCCATTAAATTGAGCCATCAAAGTTTGCTAAATATTTGACGGACCCTAAAAGTGATTACTTTTGACAAACTTATAAACCAAAACTTATAAGGAGTATAATCAAAAGACACTTAAACTGTCCCCAAACATAAGGAATCATTTTTTTCATCTTCTTTCTTTTGTGATTAGTAACATGCAATTGGCATAAAACTTATGTAAATCCCATGAATTAAGAAGTTTAAGAGGCAAAAAGGAAAAATCTATATACTACAACAATAACAATTAATAACAATGCTGCAATCCCCAACAAGTTGCTTTGGCTATATGAATCCTCAAAATGAAATGTTATATTTGCTATCCCACGATATGATAATAGCTACTTTTACTTGTAATAAAGAGTCCACCCTCCTTCCCCACCCTATTGAATGAAGGCAATTTACAAGTTTGATAAAATATTTAAAAAGGAGGCCGATTAAAAAGGAAAAAAGAAAAGTTAAAAACAAAAAAGGGAAAGTGTTTCAAGATTTCAGGGGACAATTTTTCAGATCCATATCCCAAGGAAAAGCCATTAATAGTCAAAAGGTTCTTGCAGTACGTGTCAGTTTCAGAAATAAGCTTGTGCTTCTTTCTCAAGTAGGATGTGTGTATATTTGAAGTTCATTTGGATATCCACACTACAAGACGGGTCAGCTTTATTCTTCCTTCATGACAATTGTTGATGACAATTCTCGTGACTATGTTACTTACAATAAAAAGTATATCTGAGTTATTTTTATCCTCCAACTTTCTTGTGCTAACATTCTTTTGAAAAGTAACAATGATCTTTATTAATAATACAACAATACTAAGTGCATATAACATAATTACAGATTTTGCATGTCCCCAATAACGTCTGATGTACAAAGACCAGAGTTCACCAAAGGTTCACAAAGAAAAATAGATTTATGTTTATGGTTAAGAATATTTCTATTTTGCCATTGAAAATTCTACTATTTCTTTCTGCCCAAATTGTTTCCCAAATCACATGAGGAATAGTGTTCCAGATCTAGAAGCCTTCTTACTGAAACGTTTTACTATTACAGCAGTTGAGAAAATCCAATATGGAATTTGGTGGTCTAGCTTACATCCAAGATGAAGAAAAAAATCATGCTCCACAATTTGACTTTAACCTTGCAGTGAAGAAAAATGTGATAAGCATCTCCTATTGCATGTCGCAAAGAGAACATATGCAACAAAGTGGGAATCCTCTTTTCTGAAGGTCAGTCGCAAGCCTCCTTAGGCACAAATCAACAATAAGAAGACACCTTAAGGGCGCCTTGCTGTAACAAATTTTCTTCTATAGCAGAAGCTTGTGTTGTGAGAAATCAACAACAAGAAGCATGATTTTACTGAAAAACATCCACCAGAATGACCCTTCCATTGAGTTAGGCTTTTGATGACTGAAATAGTATTGCCAAGCATTTGTCACAAAATACACATCATTTCTAACTCCCAATCATTGATGTTCCTTCTGAAGAAAAGATCCTAGCCCGGAAACTGATATTTAAAGGTGAGTGTCCCAACCAAGCATCCCGAAACCTTAATCCTACCATTTCCCAGAAGAAATCCTGAATTTTCACCAAACTTGCTCCAATAAGATCAAATGTACTTCAAGACTACAGTACTATGAGGTGCACATGTTGAATCTTCACTGCCATTTCATTTTTGATGATTGGTAAATCTTCCGAACATGTATGTACACATGTCAAAAGTGCACATTTTGAAAAGCTTCAAGCTGAAATACTAACCTATAACCACTACTACTCCTAAAAGGAAATAACAAAGCAGAGAACCATATCCTAATCATACTTGGAAAGGAAAAAGTGACCATATGCAATGATAAGTTGAGAACATCAAATGGTTCATCCCTTAAACAATTCAAAATGAAAACGACCGAGAAAAAAGGAGAGTGCATAGAAAACAAAGTGCAAATGTGAAAATACACATTTACCCTCTTTGTTTCTACCAAAACTTCAACGATTACTATTGGGACATTCTCGCGCAAAATGACTTTCTTCCACACTATGGAAACAACCACCTACGCCACCATCACTGGAGTAGCTCCCATCTTCACTGTCATAGAGCCACCACCTCCGCCTCCCTGAATATTAGTCCTAGCAAAATGTCCAGTATCACAACACTTAAACACCCACTTCCTCCACCACCATACCCACTTCCTCCAGCCATGAATCCTCCACCACCACCATGATACCTACTATAGCCACCACCGTATCACTATTGCAGCCGCTGCTTTCAACCGGCCCTACAGGGTTCCTTGGATAGGAGCACGTCTCTATCTTCATTAATGCCTGCATTTCTTTATAACTATGGTGTCCAAGCCAACTTGCACACACCTCGATTAGTTCCATGGGGTACCTGCTACCTTCCACACTTCATTTGTACATTGTGCTTCAAGAACCAACAAATCTCTTACCCTTTTTTGCGCTTTTTGCCTTTGATAAACCAAGATATGCCCCCTATTTCTTGCTAATAGATGTTATTTGTGAGGTTCAAGAATCAATAAAACACCTATTTCTCCATTGCAAGTGCTTCAGGCAGTGTTGGGACATATTCCTAAACATTGTGGTATTCCTTGGACAATGCCTAACAACATAGGGGTTTGTTAGAGTGCTGGCAAGGACACGAATTTCAAAATGATATGAAACAGATTTGGTTCACTATTTTAAAGTTACCAGTTTAAAAAAAGATTTGGTTCACTATTTCTCTATGCATCTTTTGGACTCTAGTTGGAAAGGAATAGAGTGTGTTTCAAAAGCCACAAAAGTCACATTTCTAGGATTAAGAACAAATGTTTGCACAATCTTTTTTTTTTTGATAAGGTAACATATTGCATTAACCAAAAAGTGTTGTTAAGCCATAATTACATGTAAAGAGAGCAAGAAGATCTAAAGAGACTCTAACAACTGCATTGAAGTCTCAGTATTTTCTATGTAATCTTGTTTATACCAAAAGTGAAAAAGTAAAATACAATTTAATTTTATCTTCTGGATTGGGTTGCTCTTTCCTTCAAATCATCATAGATTCTTTTCCCTCCAGATGTCCACTAAATACAACCTGGGATCAGCCTCCATCTTCTTTTTTGGTCTATGCTACTTCCCCTTTTGTTCCAACTGTAAAGATGTCTAAAGTAGACTGAGGCATAGACCATTTCAAACCAATCATAGTAAGAAAAATGTCCCAAAGTTGAGTAGTTACTCTGCAATGCAGAAATAGGTGGTTGTTTGTTTCCGCAGTCTCACAACAAAAAAGAAAGATAGATCTAAGTTGCATTCCCCTTCTCAGTAACTTGTCCTTTGTCAAGCAAGCTTGCTTGACTACGAACCAAACAAAACAATTCACCTTGTATGGTATCTTAGTTCTCCAGATGTGCTTCCTAGGCCAAGAGCTAGACTTGTTAAGTGTCTTGTAAGCTGAATTAACATGTGAATCTGCCTCTGCTACCTGCTAACCAGAATCTGCAGTCCTCATTGGCATTGAATCCTAAAATGATTCAAGTGTTTTGAGAAACTCCAGTAGCCTGTCAACCTCCCAGTCGTTTAATAGCCTTCTGAAGCTGATATTCCATCCTGTATTATCCCTTACCTCCTTCACTGTTGCATTCTTCTTCTTTTTTCGATGACTGTGGTGGCCGGGCCAGCTTTCGCGCCACTGTTGCATCCTTCCATTGGTTCAAATAGTATAAATCTGGAAACTGTTGCATCAAAGAAGATTGGCCTAGCGATACATCATCCCAGAAGGATGTTTTTCCCCATCTCCTACCTGGATGCTGGATCTATTATACAATATAGGCCAGTTGTTTCTCATTGATCTCCATAAACTGATTCCATATGTGCATTCACTTCATTGGTGATCCACTTATCTTCCATACCATACTTTGATATGATAGTCTCCTACCACAATGATTGTTCTGGAGTTGAGAACCTCCAAAGCCATTTAAGCATAAGACTTTGTTTTTGAATCCTCAAATTTTTTACACTTATTCCACCTTCCTTCTTACATTTTGTCACAATGTCCCACTTAACCAGGTGGATCTTCTTTGTCGGACTATTCCCCTGCCACAAAAAGCTTCTTCCAAATTCATCAAGCTTATTGGCTACATTAAGTGGCATAGGAAAACGAGACATCATATATGTTGGCAAGGCATCTAGAACACTGTTGACCAAGGTCAGTCTTCCCCATAGAGATAAGTATTGTCCTTCCAAACTAACTGGTTTCTTTTCACACGTTTCCGACACTGAGTTCCATGCAGATTTAAATTTGTTTTCTGCCGCTAATGGCATACTCAAATAGACTGTTGATAACTCCCCAATTCTACCCCCCAGTTTGCAAGCTATTGCATAGAAGCGGGGGTTTTACCCCGGGTGTGAGGGTAGCGGCTGCGGTTTCCCTTGTCATCAAAAATAAAATCTACCCCCATATGTTGGCCAGACTGCTCATTTCAAACTCTGATCCAGTTGGTAAACTGAGTTGTTTTAAGCATGTCACTTAAACCCTCCATGGCTATAATGAATAAGAAAGGAGACAAAAAGTTGCCTTGTCTTAATCCTCTTCCAGAGAAGAAGAAACCAGTTGGAGAATCATTAACTGATAATTTAACTGTGCTGGTGCAGATTTTGATCCATTCTATCCATCTCCCGCCAAATCCCCTTTTTTCCAGAGTCTTCCATAAGTACGCCCAGTTGAGGTGATCATGTATGCCTTCTCAATGTCTAGGTTGCGTAGAACCTCAGTAATCCCATCTATGACCCTTGTGTCCACACATTCATTTGCTACAAGAATAGCATCCATAGTCTGTTTACCCTCGATAAAAGCCATCTATTGAAGATTAACCAGCTTAGATATCACTCTCTTAAGCCTCTCAGTCAATAGTTTTGAGATGACTTTATAGATGCACCTTGTCAATCTGATAGGGCTGAAATCCTTAAGCTCTTTTGCTCCCACCTTCTTAGGAATCAATGCTATAAAGGTAGCATTGAAGCTCTTCTCGAAAAAGCACTGATCATCACAATTTTGTATAGCAGCCCATACCTCTTTCTTCACTACCTCCAACACTGAATGACAAAGACCATTGTGTAGCCAGTTGGTCCAGGAGATTTGTCACCAGCACATGCCATCACACTATCTTTCACTTCTTGTTCCCCAAATTGGCACTGTAGCATTTGGTTTTCTTCTTTACTACTAAGAAATTCTTCTCCAAAATTAAATTGAGGTCTGCATTCCTCAGTTCAGAGTATAGTTCCTGCTATAAGTTGACCATTTCTCTCTTGATGTCATCTGGATCTACTAAGTTTTCCCCATTAACCTACAGACAGTCAATGTTGTTATAACTTCTGTGATTGTTAGCAGATCTATGGAAGAACTTTGTATGTCTATCCCCTTCTTTGAGCCATAATACCCTGGATCTTTGTCTCTACGTAACTTCCACTTTTTTAGCAATATACTCAAATTCTACCTCTAGCGTAGCCTTCAGGTAGTTCTCATCATCATTTAAACATTTTTGATCTCGAATCTCTTCTAGGGCTGCCATTTGGTTAAGGATACTCTGCTTTTGTAGCCCTAAATTGCCTTAAGTGTCTTGCTCCAAACTTTAAGATTCTCTTTTAAGGCTTTCAGCTTGAAATCTAACACATAGTCGAATCTTCCTTAACAGATACTAGAGTTCCACGACTCAAGTGTCTAAATGGAAAAATGAGGCAAGTTTGAGGGGACATACATCAGTGACAGGCAAAATGCTTCATTTATACCCAATCTTTTATCGCGAAATATAAATTTATGTTCACTAAAATGGCAATAATAGTAAGTTTGAACCAATAGTTTTACAAATACAAAGAGCTCAATACCAAGAACCTTAAAGATTGAACCCATAAAATTTAAATCCTAGATCTGCGTCTGTAGTCCATGAATTCAGCCTATACTCAGGAACTCATGCACAAGAAAGCTGCCTTGAAATTGGAACATTCACGTCAAGAACCACAAGGAGCACCCTATACTCGGTCCAAAATTTTCCATTTCTTAAAGAGATATTCAGTAATTTCATAGCTCGCCAAGCAAGTCTTTATCTAGCATTTCAAAAGAAACTTTTTGTTCTTCTAATGAGGACCATTTCAGAAAAGGATACATGTATTAAAGAGATCAGCACATGATCCATGAAGTTGAGATTCAATTGAAGCATTTACAGATAGAGAAACTACATTATCATCATAAAGTAGGTAATTCCAATTCTAAAAATCCGGTGATTCGACAAGCAAAATCAAATAGTAATTAAAGAGGAGATAGAAAGAGTACTTGGCAGGTATGAGAGCAAGATAAGAAAGAGCAGAAGGAAGAATCTGAACAACAATGTGACCGCCTACAAGCACAACCGCAAGACCCTTGCAAAGCCTGGTGAACCCCGTATACATATTGATACTCATACTTGCCTATTACAAAAACACAAACTGTCAAACTCCAACAACCCAAATCGAATAAACACAAAATCAAATTACAGATCTGCGGATAAGTAGACAAATTAATGGTATCATAAGCATATGTAACGCAAACTTACAAGTGAAGCAAAGAGCTGTAATGGTGGTGCGTGTTTCAGACGAGTGGGAGATGGGTTCCACTCTCTTGCCGGGGAGGTACAATAGATTACTAGTTAGATGGGAGACTAATGTTAAGGGGTCACAAGAAACAACGATTTCTTTGGAAAAAAGTTGTCAATGCTTTTAAAAAAAATTGAGTTAGGGCATGCTAATTCGATTTGGTGTAATTACATTTTGATTGGTCAAGTAATTATTTAGTCCGTAGATAATTGAGTATAATTGGCACCTAATAATTATATTCTTCAATTCACATGGAAGGCTGTGAATGAATTGTTGTAGTTATAAAAATGTAATTACAAACTGATTATTTTTTAATTTCTTTCTTTTAGTTTTGTTTTTATTTTTTTTGTTTTTATTTATTTTTTATTTTATTATTTTAAATTCTTTTTTTTATATTATTCTAATATTTTCTAAAAAAATTGTTATTTATATTTTATTTCCTCAACTTTTACTTCATGTGATTCCATGCAATTTTTCGTATTATCTATATTTTTATTTGGAAAAATCACCCCACATATATATTTAAGGAATAATATTATGGGTTTTAAATCTACTTTTAAAATATTATTTCTTATAACATTTTAATTGCGGGTTATAACAGATCAGTTTTTATTTTAATTCCATTTTATTAAATAATTAATATTTTATAATTATATTTTAATTAGTATGTGATATAATTAAAGAATCAATCATGATTATTTGTTACCCATTTTTAGGAATTTACCTTGATTTTTGTATTTGTTTTACTGTCACACTTCAAACCCCACCTCCCAACCACCACGTTTCTTTTAAATTCTTTTTTATTTTTATTATTCTAATGTTTTCTAAAAAAAATTATTATTTATATTTCATTTCCTCAACTTTTACTTCATGTGATTCCATGCAATTTTTCGTATTATCTATATTTTGATTTGGAAAAATCACCCCACATATATATTTAAGGAGTAATATTACGGGTTTTAAATCTACTTTTAAAATATTATTGCTTATTACATTTTAATTGCGGGTTATAACAGATCAGTTTTTATTTTAATTTCACTTTATTAAATAATTAATATTTTATAATTATATTTTAATTTTTATGTGATATAATTAAAGAATCAATCATAATTATTTGTTACCCATTTTTAGGAATTTACCTTGATTCTTGTATTTGTTTTACTGTCACACTTCAAACTCCACCTCCCAACCACCACGTTTCTTCTATTCTTCTCACATACCATAATAGCACCCAACCAACCCCACGTTCAAAAATTAAACATTTCTCTCTCACCTCTTCATTCATCTTCCTTAGAAATAGTAAATCATCTCTCTATCACCATAATTTGACATCTTCATTCTACAATCAAAAGAAAGGCCAAATCTGTGAAAACAATGTAGAAGAAACTTGAGCATACTCTTAGAAAGAGCCCTAGATTAGTCTAAATGAGTTCTACTATTGAAATTGAGGCTTCAACTTTTAACATATTGACTCAATCGCTGCCGACCAACAAGAATGCAAGTTCGGCGAGAAAAGTTGTTACCCCACAAAAGAAGAAACAAATTCCAGAAAAGAAGAAGAAAAGAGAAGCAAAGAAAATTGCAAGTCCTCCAAATCAAAAGAAACAAAGGAGAAAAGGGAAAATGGTGGAACCCCCTTCGAATTCAGACTCAGATTTTGTAAGCGAGATTTAAAAATAAAAAAAAACAAATGTCGAATGGTGTCAGTCATCAAAACCCTCTAAAAGAAGAGCAACAATGAAAGATAACTCGAAAATTTCAATTTCAAAAAAGGCAAAAAAGTTGTTAGATTATTTTAGCAATTATTCAATTTAGTAGGATTTTTTTTAAAAAAAAACGTTTCTTTATGCATATGATTCTGGTATGAAATTTGTTTAATGTTGACATGAAATTGGCATGATCTATGCATCTATATGTATATTCATTGTCATGTTTTTTTTACATGTTTTTTTAATTTTTGAATGATATATATTTATTTTTGCTATAGCTTTTTGCAACAATACAATATGCATTGTTTTACATTTCAAATTTATTTCTTTTAGTAATTTGTTTAAGTTGGATACCAACTTCATACAATTTTATTTTTAATTTGTCAAAAGTTTTCAAGTTAGATATCAAGTTTATACAATTTGAATATCAGCATTAGCCAAATTTTTATTAGACTTTAGTCTTGAAAAACACCTCATAAACATAGTACACCACAATTGTATACATTGTTACACTTAAGCTTTCCAAATAGATATCAAATGAATAACACATTACCTAGTTTTACATTTTGTTTCTTATAATTTTTCTGTGGGATGCCGGTAGTATACAAAATGCATACCAATTGGATACATCATTAACTAGTTTTAGTTTGGATAACTTGGTTTGAAATCTTAAATACATCTTAATATTTTTATTTTTGCAATGCGATATTAGTTCGAAATCAAATGGACACCAATTAAAATTACATGAAATATTTTATGTTGGCTTACATTCTATCTAATTGATCTCCAAATTGAAAAATAAGAATGACATTTAATTGGTATCTAATTTGTATAAATCTAGAAAGAATGAAGCTGACAATGTAAAACAATGACCATTTTATATTGTATTCACCTCAATTACATCTTGTTTTATAATTTTTTCAAGTCGGACATCAGGTGGATACTAAAAGAATACCAATTGGAAATTACACTAACTAGTATTTATGTGATTTCAATTGCATACCAAATGGATACCAATTGCATTCCAGCATTACTTAATCAATTGTTCACTATATATTTGAAAAACAATGAACATTTGATTAAGTAATGTTGATATATTGGCTTACATTGTATCAACTTGATCTCCAAATTGAAAAATAAGAATGACATTAAATTGGTATCGTATACATTTGGTATTTTAACTTGAGAATTTAAGACAAACATTAAAAAATAAAAAATGTATGAAGTTGGTATCCACCTTGTATAAATCTGGGAAGAATGAAGCTGACAATGTAAAATTGTGACCATTTTATATTGTATCCACGTCAATTACATCTTGTTTTATATTTTTTTTCAAGTCAGACACCAAGTGGATACCAAAAGAATACTAATTGGAAATTACAATAAACTAGTATTTGTGTGACTTCAATTGCATACCAAATAGATACCAATTGCATACCAGCATTACTTAATAAATTGTTCACTATATATTTGAAATACAATGAATACATAAAAACATATTTTACAATACTCATAATAAATATTCTGAAATTATAATTCGTTAGTAAAAGACAGAATAAATCAAAACATGAGTCTGTCATAATTATAAATTATGACTTTTTTTGTGCAGGATAATTTGAACATGTCTTCCTGTTGTGACCCTCTCGACGACATGTATTACATGTAACTTTAGACCTCTTGAATTTCACATCTGAAAACCCCTTCCAACGTTCAAGTTTATTCACACATTTCATACCTATTTCATGCCAAATTTCATCAATTATTCATACTAGGATCATGCCACTATAATACCAAAATAATTCCATTTCTATCTATTAATTGTCATTTATTAAATACACAATATACCAAATTCATTACATTATTATTCCCAAATTCATTCCAATATAATGCCAAAAAAAATAATCAATCATACCAGAATCGTACCAAAAAACATTATAAATTGCCATACATGTCTGTTATAAGTAGTATACAACCAAAAAATGATATCTGATTCAGACAAACAATGAACAAATTAAATGTTCAAAATGCAACATTATACTTTTAAAAAATGTCATAATTAAAATTATTATACACAACTAAAAATCAGAAATCAGTATACAAATTTCATACAATTTTTATGCACACTTTTCATATCTATTGAATGCCAAAATCATACCTATTTCATGTCATAAGTCATTACTTATTCATACCAGAATCACGCCACCAGAATAAATAGTACCAGAATCGTGCCAACATGTTATAACCAATATATCAATTTCAAACAAATTTTATGTAATTTTAAATCAGAAACACACAAAAAAATGATTGTTCATATCAAAATCTAACAGTATATAAAACAAAAAAAACACCTTAATTAAAATTATTGTACACAAATGAAATCTTAAAAAAAATTCCAATTTGAATGTTCATAATTTTTATTACATTTTGTTACCAATACAAATAAAATATCTGAAAGAACACTAACCCGAAGGATTCTATCTACCACCATGATTTATTAATGTTGATAAGAAACCGTCCATTGCAAGAAAATGAAGATTATTGAATAAAAACGAATAGAAATTAGACGAGAGTGACGACTAACCAACGAAAATATTGAGAAGAGAGAGAAACGTTTGAAGAAAAGAAAAGAAATCTGTTCCAAAATGCCAATAACTGCTTTGAGCTAATTAAGGAAAATAAATATTCCTTGTTATGACTCTTCTAAATTTATGTCTCTTATTAATTATCATTAATATTTTCAAATTATTTACTACTAAAATATCCGTTTTTACCTTACTTATTTTTCACACTAATTGATTTTTACTGTTATTTTAAATCGTTTTTTATTTTAGTAAAATGTAATAACTAAAATTCTGGAGAAAAAAAACGAAGAGAGAGAAACTTTGAACAAAATGAATAAAATCTGATTTTTTAATTAATGTTAACAGATTAGAGTGAAATAAGGAAAATAAATATTACTAATTAGTTTGAATCTCCTAAATTTATGCTAATTAACAATTATCATCAATGAATTCAAAAATAATTAATACATCTTTATTCGTTTTTTATCTTCCTTTTTTTTTCAAAATCGATTTGTTTTCCTTTTTTATCTTCTTTTTTTCAAAACTGATTTTCTACAATTAATTAAAAAAACTTTTTTTTTTATAAATTGTTACAACTTGAAATTTTTTATTTTTACAACTTGAAAGTTTTATTCTACTGCTATAAATCGAAAATATTAGTCTTAAAATGTCATTTATAAAATTTTCACTTTTTATTTTTATTTTCATTAGTATAATTTTGTGTATTATAATTTTTAGGTTAAAATAGAATACATTGTTGAATAAGGTTATGGACTTACATTTTTTTTAAATCATATTTATGCATGTCATGATGAAATTTGACATAAGAGTATTATGTTATTCTTTTTGTTTCGAATTTTTGACTTATGTTATATTTTCAATTCCATTTGTTTAAGAAGTATTGACCGGACATTTTACATGACAATCTAATTTTTTAGGTAGATATGATAGATTATCTAATTGTCAAATGTTTTAATTTTATGACATTATATTTATAATATTAATATTTTTGTCAAACAATACATTTCATTATGTTAGTAGAAATTTTGTACTTTTAGTTTTTATAATTAATTTAATTAAATATACTAAATTAAAAAATATAAATCAATTATTTTTTATAATATTAGTTAAAACATATATTTATTAATTATATATTTTCAAAAAGACAATATATATATATATATATATATATATATATATATATGTGTGTGTGTGTGTGTGTGTGTATTAGCCTTATTAATAAGTGAACAAGGATAGGACCAACACAACAAGTACTTATTGTACCGAGAGTAATGTGAGTAGTACCTTATATTTGAGCTCATTTGATTGGACAGTTGTCTTTGTCCTATAGATGCTAATTACACGTTTATTGTTCTTTCTATGTAAGGTAAACACGTGTAATATTTTTACATCTTATTTTGCACTCTCTGAGATCGCCTCCTCTAAGCTGGAAGCAAAATGGTCATTTTTGCTTATCATTCTTCCCTTTTTGCTTCTATTGTAGGACCAACACTTCTTTTCGATTCCTCAACTTTGTTTACTCTTATCTTGTTCTTGCAGTGGATGTTTACGGGTGGTGAATGAGATTTTGAAGTGAAGTTTTGGCTCAGCATTTATGCCATTGAATCCATGACTTATGATTTTATTTATTTATTCACCTGTAAGCATTTCAATTCGAGCTTTGTTCTTTGATTATGTGACATCGATATAAATTATTCTAATCACTATGATGATGTGCACATTGATTCAGCAAAAGTGTTTGATGATATGCCCGAGTCAACTAAAAAATTTCTCACTGTATTTCTTTTTTCACAAATGTTCTTTGAGATTTTGATCTACAAGGTACAATATTTACTTCTACTGAACCATATTTACATAAGGCACAAATAAGGACTTAGGATATATAGATTCATCTCAAGTGTAATAGCGACATGTTGTAATTCAATGTTGACTGATGAAAATCATATACAATCAGGTTCATAGTTTTTTGCTTAAGACAACACCTTGACATTGCCAATGGGGTTCTTGAGAATTAATTCAATAGATATTATACATGCTCTGTGAAGTTCAATGAGGTCATTTGTTTGCTTAACTAGGACTAACTATGGTTTATGCACAATTGTATTCTTAAAATAATCTGTTGTTTCTTGATCATGAGTTGACATTAGTCCATCTCTTTTTAGTACCTCATTTGAAGTTATATCATACCAAACTAGCAATAGAACATTAAATCCTTCACTTGCTTTCTTTTTCAGGAGCTCGCCGAGAGTAAGTTCTTCGCCTACCTTTTGCCTTTTTGGATTTCTTATCAAGGTAATTTTCGTATACACTGACCATCCGGCTATATAAATCATATGCGTTGCATTGTTGATTGCATCAAAAATATCTTCCCAACATCTCTGAGGTTCAAAAAGTCTTTGTGATTTGAGATAATTTGTGATATTATCGTCTGAAATGTCTGCATGGGGTAAAGTGTAACTTGACACCCCTGTCTCTCCTTGCAAAACGTATACGGAATGACTCCAAATGCAGGGGAGGTAATGCCTCTAGACCAATTACTGTCTTGCTTTACATTACTGTCTTCTAGCTCTTGAACTAAATTCTTGGTCCATTTTGTTTTGTCATTCACCTTTTCTCTCTTAAGCTGCTTCCCAGCAAAAATAACCTCTGCTGGTCAGGTGGGATGTCTTCCTTGTCTTGAATTTTAGCCTTGAAACCTTCAATATCACTTCCAACATTTCCAATTCATGAGCTTAAAACTGAGGCTCAATTTTCTTCATTGATTGGTGTTTCTCTGTTATCACATTATATGTGTTTTCACTATTTTTTTCTTCTTTTTTTGTTATAACTTGAACTTCAAAATAAGATAGCATTGACACAACAACTGACATTGAAGGACTATACATATTTTTATTTTCATAATCATCAATAGCAACCTCTTTCATATTCCTCTAGGTGGTTGATTAGATGTAAGATGATATGGTTGGTAGCCACCCATATCAATCTCAGAATCTCTTGCACCATCCATTGACCTTTGATTGATGTTAACTGATCCAATTATAATGTATTCGTCATTATCTTCAAGAAAGAACAAAAGAAGCAAACATTAGTTTGATCAAAATGATCAATAGAGCTAAAATTGGTACTCCTTCCATTTCTATTTATTTGTCTGGTTTCTGATTTGACACGGAGTTTAAGAAAAGAAGACGTTTGTATCTTGTGGTCTTAAGCTAAAGATGTGTAGAATATACACACTTAAACATGTCGTGGAAAGTTAGAATTGAAGAGTTATCAGTAAAGGAAGAGACATTCTTTGTGAAACGGATTAAAAAGGAAAGTAAGACAAAAAAAATGAAATTGTTTACTCACCGATCATCATTTTTGAATGAACGTAAATCATAAAGAGCCTCAATTTTTGACCTATTGCATAATTAGTATCAGGAACTGGTTTCTGAGGGGATTTGTATTCTCCAGGCTTTTTGACTTCACAATTTCCAAGACAGAAGAATGTCAAGTACTCTCTAGGATCAGCAGTAGTATTTCCTTTGGCCTCAAGGGCATTGCATATGTCTGTGTACATCATTTCCATTGTCCTTTTTTTCCAATCTAGAATTGCCTGAACAAAATCACTTTTCAGTATACCTTCTGGCCACATATGAAGAACAATGTAGACCGTAAATCTCTTATTTGCTTGAATCTTGCTCACAATCTTGAGTGAGATCTCCTTTGGGATAAGATGCAAAGCTCCGATGTCCTCGAGCTTGATATCATTTGTAGGCTTCCAACCACAGCAACTTCCAATAAAGTATTGGTTTTCAATGCAAATGAAATTCTTAGCCTGCCGAATGGCACTAATGTATGCATCGTGGATATTGTGATCAATGACGTTGTTTTTTCCAGTAACAAGGCCTACCTGAGAAGCTTCTTTGGGGTTTACAGGGAAGTCAGTAACAACACCACTATCAATAGACCGAAATATTTGAACATTCCAGGTTTCTCTATCCCTTGATGTTATAACTTTCGTTGGACGAATAATAAACTTATCAATCTTATTCATTGAGTAGATAAATCTATTTCCAATCTGCTTCCTCCACCTTTGCTCAAAATTTTACAACACATCCCATGCAACGGGCCTTCTAGCCTACAATGAATGTCATGCCAAGGCTCTCTTGGACCATCTTTCGCGATTGAAGAGCCTGGAAAGCTAGGCTGATAGAAATCGTGCTTATGTATTGTGCCCAATGTCCTGAATAATGAGTGATCTCAAGTATCATATCGACCATCCTAAAGATCAATACCACCAAGAAAACTTACTATCATCCTTTTATGTGACATTCCTCTTGGAATTTCAGTGTTTACAACGATCGTTATTTGATGATGAGTAAACATTATACCAATTTGAAACCCCTAAATCACTGTCTTTCCACTATCAACATTACATAGACATAAACAACCATGCACATCTGTGTTCTTAAAATAATCTGCGATTTCTTGATCATGAGTTGACATTAGTCCATGTCTTATTAGTACCTCATCTGAAGTTATATCATCCCAAACTAGCAATAGAACATTAACTCTTTTACTTGCTTTCTTTTTCAGGAGCTTTTCGAGAGTAAGTTCTCCGCTTACCTTTGACCTTTTTGAATTTTTTATCAAGATAATTTTTGTATACATTGACCATCCGGCTATATAAATCATATGATTTGCATTGTTGATTGCATAAAAAATATCTTCCCAACATCTCTGAGGTTCGAAAAGTCCTTGTGACTTGAGATAATTTGTGATATCATCGTCTGGAATGTCTGCATCGAGGTAAAGTGTAACTTGACACCCTTGTCTCTCCTTGCAAAACGTATACGGGACTCCTCCAAATCTAGGGGAGGTAATGCCTCTAGATCAATTACTGTCTTGCTTTACGCATTAATGTCTTCTAACTCTTGAACTAAATTCTTGGTCCATTTTAATTTGTCATTCACCTTTTCTCTCTTTCTTCTGTTTGCTGCAATTACTCACTATAGGTTTTTCCATGGAACTTGCTGAAACCGTGGCTATTATTTGGTTATGCACTTCATTTGATATGTTCCTTCGAACTTTTGACAAGAAATATTTCATTTTCTCCATGTTTCCTTCCTCTTTTTTGTGTTTTCTTTATTTGGTTTTTGAGTACATAGTTCTGTTTCTTTGATTTCTATTGCCACTAAAGCTTCTTTCATTTCTCTTATGTGATTGAAATTGATATTTGTGATAGTACTTTGCATGAGCCATTTCTATCATTTCTATTTTTTTTTCCAATTAACTACCACTATTCTGCTATATGTTGAGCTAAAAAATGATGAATCAAATGAGTGATATTTTAATTGACAAAATCATTTTTTTATTCAAGGAACTAAAGAAGATCATATATTTCATGTTTAACAAAATGTTGAAGGATACCACATGAAGTTTAGCATATTTGGCAGCTACATATTCTCCTCTGATGCTGACTTTCCTTTATTGGGTATTTTTGAAGCAATTACTCATTTGCCTATATTAGCCTATGATCGATCACATCCCAAGAACCCGTCTCATTATTGTTATTTCGTATTGTTTGTCGTTGTTTGTAGTTGATAATTAAAACCAAAACTCCCCATTTGACATTCGTGTCACCCCTGATTTGAATGATGTCTTAATTCGATGATGTTTGTTCCTATGACTGATTTGACCATGTTCATACTTCCAAATTAAATCTTAAACACGTATCGCTCCCTGTGGGATTTGACCCCAACTCGTTTAGTTGGGATTTATACTGATTTATGATCGTTGAACACCTAGAATTGGATGAGGTGTGCTTGAAACGTTAAATCAAAATGGTGCCGCTGCCGGGGAGTGGTGTTGTTTGAGATTCTTTTGGTGAAGTTGAATTTTGTTCTTTTTAGTCATAGTTGAATCTACTTACTTTTAGTTTTAGTTTTCGTGTTGTTATTTGTTAAAACAGAGGAAATGAGTGTCAACGGATGCAATGGTAGCCAAGTGGGTCACCAAGATGACATCAGAAACCTTAATGATGTCAATGAACCGAATGTCAATGACCCAAATCTAGTGGGTGGAGTTGGTGCCATTCTCTTGCCTCCGACTGAAGGGAATGTTGTGTTCCACATTACAAACATAATATTGCAGCTCTTGCAATTGAAAGGGTTGTTTGGTGGGTTGGCTCATGAGGATCCCCATGAGCATATAAGGAACTTTGTTGATGCTTGCGGGCCATTCTCCTTTAAGAACATATCCCAAGAGTCGATCCGGTTGAGGTTGTTCCCATTTTCTCTAATGGGAGGAGAATGTAAGTGGTTGGCTGAGTTGCCAAGAGATTCTATCACTTCATGGGAAGAGCTTGTCACCGCATTCCAAGTGCGATTTTTCCCTCCTTCGAAGATATGACACTTAAGGAAAGCATCCAAAGCTTCAAGCGTTTGGAGGGTGAGCCAATTCATGAGACTTGGCTTAGATTTAAGAAGTTGGTGCTGCAATGCCCAACTCATGGATTGCCCGACAATGTTTTGTTGCAATACTTTTACTGAAGCCTTGATTCGGTGAACAATGGAGTGGCTGATCAACTTTCTTCGGGAGGTTTAATGCAACAACCTTACATTATAGCAGCCCAACTCTTAAATGGTATGACCAAAATTAATCGGGCATGGTACACCCGTGAAGATCAGGTCTCCCCTCTCACTTTTAAATTGACAAAGGAGCAGCTTGATAAAGATCAAGAGAGAGACCAAAACATGGCAAAGATGATGACCCAACTTGACATTTTGGCCAACAATGTCATGGGTGTTGGTGCTAAGAGTGTCAATGTTGTGGGTGTGGGTTTTGTAAACCCAGATGAGGCCAAGTTTGAAGCGTTGTACAATTAGGAAGTGAACTTCCTAGCCAACCAAAGAGGGGGTTATCGTGCAAACTACCCAAGACCGGGTGGTAACCAAGGTTGGAACAGAGATGAGGGCTGGAGAGACCGGGATAGAGAGTGGCGTGATCGTAACGCCACCTGGAAGGAAAGAGAAGGGGAGAAAGATAGGTATGTTCCTCCCCACGAGCGTCAAAAGCCAAAGATTCTGAGGGTGGTCGGGCTAAGGATATGCTCTCTCGTATTCTCAACAAGGTTGAAGGGTCCAATAAAATTTTGAGGAAGATGTATCGACCCTTAACCAGACAGTGACCTTACATTCCATCTCTATCAAGCAGTTGGAGACCCAAATGGGTCAAATTTCTTCTCATTTAAACCCGAGATGACAAGAGGGGTTGCCTAGTGATACTAATGCAAACCTCAAGAATGAAGTTTGAGTGGGGACTTGTGTTGTGCCACGAGGTTAACTAAGGCAGTTCTTGGGAGGCAACCCAAGTTTTTATTGCTTTATATTTTGTTTTTGGAATAACGGGTGGTGATTATGCAGGTTGAAATGTAGAATGTGTTGGAAAAGTGTAGGTTGGCGAGCAAAATGTCTAGTCGGTGACTTAGCGATGAGGTCATCGAGCCCGACTTAGACCGCCGTTGGGCTCAGGCAAATATCAAGTTGGAGTCTATAAAACTCGTCGGGCCCATGGACAAATGGGCGATCGCCGAACAAGTCAGCGAGCCCGACTTTGTCCGCCATTTGGACCCCCACATTAACTGGAGGTCCTGTAAAACTAGGCGGGATAAGTAACCACTAGGCGTGTCACCGAGTGGGTCGGAGAGGAAAAATAACATCGCCGAAAAGGCGTGAACTGGACGGTTTTTAAAAGGCCAAAGGTTTAAAATTTCAAACTCTTTCATATTCCCTCATTTTTAACTTCATACAATCACACCCGCACTTTAAATTTCCTATATTTTTGCATTTTACTGTATTTTGCTCGTCATTCTTGTGTTTGGAGTTGGAATTATTTGTCGCCTAACATTTCAAATCATATTTCGGCATTAAAGGTTGGTTTTTTCGAACCCCGAACTCTTAATTAGCGGTTAAACTCAAATGCATTTTTATAGATTGTGTTGATGTGTGCTGGGCCTCTCTGAAATCATAAATGTGTGCTAGTTTGCCAATTTTAATTTCGATATTGTGCCTAAATTACCTAAATTATTGTTTTCTTGATTTTTGTGCTTTAAAATTGATCGTAATCTTGTGGGTTGTGTGAAATCGTTGTTGAGTCTAGTCGGGTGAAGTATGAATAACCCTAAATTATGCTAAATGACGTGCTTTGCCTAATGATGGAGCGTCTGACATCATTCTTAAGGGCTAAAGTCGTCAAATAGCCAATTTTGGACAAACCGAGAAAGTCTAAGTACCCCGGTGGCATGGGTGATATGGGTCTAAGCTTAATTGAGTTGGTATGTGGTTTGATTTTATTTTCGGGGGTTGCAGGTTTGATTTTGGAAGTTGGGGTTGAAAATAGGCACGTTGAGCAGTTTGGCGAGCTGGGTCGAGCTCGCCGAACCACTCAGCGATTCACCGAAATCCCTCTTGATCGCCTTTAATTTCACGAATTATTGAGTTTGGTTCTATAACTTTCAGCGAGAATCCTGAGCTCACCGAGTAAGTCCCCTTTGATCGCCCTTTCTGCCCCCTAACTCCTAAATCATACTGTAACTTTCGGTGGGCTAGTCTGTGATCGCCAAATGATGTCGGCGATTTGCTGAAGGGCCCAGAACATCGCTGACTTGTTATTTCTCAGAGAAAATTTTGAGCCAATCCTTTCGGCAAGCCTAATCTGGCTCGCCAAAGTGATTTGGCGAGTCTTTCTGCAGCATAATCTCTGTATTTTTCTTGAATTGTTCTAACTCATTTTGGTGTATTTTTGCAGATATGGCTAGAACCAACCTGGACAACAGTGGTATGCCTCCCCGCAAGAGGGCACATAGCATTGTTATAAATGAGGGAGCAACTACTCCCTTTAAAAAAGGCAAACAAACACCTCAAAACAGAGGCAATGGAAAGGGCAAAGTGCCCACAACTGAGATACCGGAGCACAACTCCGGCAGTGAATGGGAGCCCTTCGATTCCCAGGTTGCATTCTCTGAGCCTGAGGATGACCAACCTCTACAATCCCAGTGAGCTGAGATTCGCTCTAGAGTTTGTCAAGGTCTATCTAGATCCCAGAAGTCACCCCTCATGCTGCTGATCAGTTTTGGCATAAACGGTGGTTCCAGCGCCACCAATTCAGGGTCCCCCTCCCCGGCTACTCAACAGATTAAAGGCCGAGGGATTAAGGACGATTCTCGAGGAGAAGAGGCTAGCAACAGATGGACTAGTGTACATGCATCCTAATGTGTGGGACACTCTCTAGTTCCACAGGTTTGAGCAGTTCACCAATCCTCGAGGCCCCTATATTCCTATATGGGTCTGGAATTTTACACAACGTTCGGTGACCTGGTACTAAGGGTAAGAAGAAGGCCAATGCCTTCAGACCGGTAGAGTCCATCATGGTCTGAGGTACAATAGTGAGATGTAGTCGCAAATATATCAACGTTGTATTTGATAGAGGGTCAGTTTTTTACTACCCGAATTTGGCTACCACTACGACACCTTTAGATGATCTCAAGGACTGGCTTGCCCCCCTCATTTCTGACACCACCCCGAGGGGGATTGAGGTAGGAACTCCGATTGAGAAGAAGGAGTTGAATGTAGTTGTGCGGTATTGGTTTAGATTCATTATCAGCTCCATTATGCCTTCACAGAATGAGTCCATCCTCCGCCATCCAAAGACGACCTGTCTTAAGTCAATCATAGCCCGGATGAGCATTAAGTTGAGACTCATCATTGAGTAGGAGATGGCCATGAGGGCCAAGCAGCTCCAAACGTCCATTCCCTTCCCGATCATGATTACAAAGCTATGCCAGCATGCTGGAGTCCTTCGTGATGAGAAGAGGGACATAGAGGTCATCCCCACATCTTCCATAAATATCCGGCGCATAGAGGCCGAGTATACTCGGGAAGAGTCTGATAGGAGGAGAGCGGCTCCGGTGGATACATCCCCGAAGGCTGATGTTGATTCGATACCTACAGAGGCATCTTTGCCTACTCCAGGCCTTCAAGTACACCCGTTTCCACTTTTTCTTAGGTTCCTGGTTTTTATTCAGCTCCCGAACCTATCAGGATCACCCAGGCCATGCTCTTCTCGATGGGGCACCTAGCCCATTCTGCCGATGTACGGGCTGCCCGGCTTGAGGCCGAGGTGCCTTGGATGATAAAGCGAGCCATCTTAGCTGCATTGACACCTCCCCAAACGTCGATTGATGATCTCACAGCAAGATTTGAGATCTGTGAGAGAGGACATGGGGTTGCTTCAGAGGTGACGACTTTGAAAGTCGAGGTTTCAGATTTGAGAAAGGATGTGGACTATCTGAAGTCCACAAACTTCACTTCCCTCTTCGAGTCAGTTGAGGATCGGGATACTCTGGCCAGTTCTAAGATGCATCCGGCCACCACCGAAGATGTGCCTATGGAGGATGTTGTTGTTGTCGAGTTTGAGGCTGAGACCGATGAGGAGTATCTTGGGGATCGAGTTACCGTCGTTTATGATGATCTGGCTGACTTGGAGGATGCGATGTTTGAGACTGCCCGCCAAACCTCCTTGAGAGACACCACCATGCACTACTAAAAAACTGCTAAAAAACGACGGAAGTAAAAGCGGCGGACGAAGTCGCTCCAAAAAGCGACGCCATTAGACACATTGTCCGTCGATTTTTAATTAAAATAATTTTTTTTATTTTTTTTAAAAAGCGAGGGATGGCATTGCTTAGTCCGTCACTTTTTTCACGGATTTTTGCTAATTAATTATTTTATATAGATAGCGACGCAGTCCGTCGCTTTTTATTAAAAATAATTATTTATTAATTTTAAAAAAGCCACTCCATCCGTCGCTTTTTATTAATTTTAATTGTTTAATTATATTTTAAATTAGCGACGGACAACATCTTTATGTCCGTCGCTTCTTGGTCAAAATATCCGGTCAAATATTTTAAGAAAGCAACGGACAATGTCTCTTAGTCCGTCGCTTTTTGGTCAAAATGTTGGTCAAACATTTTTTTTAAAAAGCGACGGACATAGAGACGTTGTCCGACGCTTTTTTTAAAATATCTGCACTAGCAGACGCGATTTTCCTCATTTCTCCATATAAAAAACAAAATTGAGAAATATTTTGATTTAATTTTATTTAAATCATCTTCCGGAGGACGGTTTTGTGTAAAATAAATAAATAAAAAAATTATAATATCGACTTTTGGATGTCGGTAAAATTAAATAGTATGTAATAAATTAATATTTTCAATTAACTTTAAATAAATCGTCCTCCGAATGACGGTTTTATATAAGTTAAAAAATAATTTAATATAAAATACCGACCTCCCGATGTCAATATTATTTAATAACATGATTACTTTTTATTTATCTTAAAATTTAATGTGATACCGACCTCATGAGGTCGGTATTTTTTATTATATCTAATTACTTTTAATAAAAGCGACATCCGGAGGTCGGTTTGTTTAAAATATTCCTATTAATCATAATTCTGCTATTGTGCACAATATTAAAATTTCATTTTACACCTACAATTAATTGTTCAAAAAGTGTAACAATTTTGTATACTTTTATAAAAAAAAAGTTAGAATTTGTGGAATAAATAAAAAAATATCTATAATCCATATTTAGAGTATGAAACTATGTTGCTATGAATTAGGAGATAATTATACTTATATTTATAGAGTAATGTACAAATTCTATCAGTCCGTTGTCTAATCATGAACTTAATATCTCATGTCATGATGTTGTAGAGGTGAAGAGCTAATATATAATCCATTCGAGTATGAAATGCGAGATAGTATTATTATATACGTTCGATCTTGAATGGATGTCAAGTGTAGTGATCACCTCCTAATTATGATAACATGTAAAGGATACTTCATCGGAGTATGAAATACGTTGATTAATTATATATTTCTCAAGTAGTTTAACAAATTAAGTCTTATATACTAGTGGTTCAGATATGAAATACATTATCAATTAAAGAAATACTGATGATCAATTCAAGGAGATTTATATATTAAATTTGATATTGATAAACTTTTGTTGATCAATAAAATTAAATTTATATAATTAGAAGGTATATTATTTAAATTTATAAAATTAACTTGATCGAAAAATTAAATTTATTAAATTAAACTTCTGTTGATGTGTAGTTAAATTATATATATATATATATATGTAATTTTTTTAATTAATAAAATCAACCTCAAGAGGTGAGTTTATATTAAAATAAATTAATAAATATAGACCTAAAGAGGTCGGTATATTTAAATAATTATTTTATTTAAATAATATCGACTTCACGATGTCGGTATGTTGACACCCAATTTTGACCGGCCTATAACCCTTTCGGAAGTGCTATTCGGTTAAATACGTATTTTTTAAAAATATTCCGAGTTTAAAATTTTAATCGATGTTGTCTAAAAATTATATATTTTAGTATGCATGCTTTATAAAATTATCGTAAATATTATTAAAATATTTTTAAAATTATAAGTAAAACTCGAAATAATTATTTTATTCAAATGTTTTAAAATTTAAGTGATTTTTATTATATAAAATGTTATAATTTTGTAGTATTTTAATTAGATAGCATTTCTTTAATTTTTCTCGAAATCATTTAATTTTTAGCTCATTCTGATCTAATTCCTTTCAATTCTAGCTTTTTCCTTATCCAATTCATTGCAATTCTAGCCACCTCAATCCAATTTCATTTTTCAATTATAGCCTCTTAAATCAATTTTAGTTGCAATTTTAGCCATTCATTCATTGCAATTATAACCCTTTTAGTCCAAATCTTGAAACATTAGTTTAAATCCGAACCGTCCATCCCTTAAGTGAATCCTAGATCAAATCCTAGCCGCTCATCTTAACTAATCCAATGGCTCAGATTATATCTACCTAACCTTCCTATTTTTGGCCTAAAAAAAGACCAAACCCTTTTTTGAAAACTCATTTTTTTCTTCTCTATCAGCGCCGCAGCCCCCTCCATTAGTGAGAACCGGCGAGAGCTCTACCATCGCCGGTGAACTCTCCCTCTCGCTCCTCCCGTCGCCCTCCTCCCTTCGCTTTCCTCTTCTCATCTCTTCTCTCCTTGCTCCCTCCCGCCTCTTCTCTCCGGTGAGAATGGCGAGACAAATCGCCGCCTCTCTCTCGTCTCTCCAATCAGCGAAAGCTCGCTGCTCTCTCTCTCTCTCTCAACTACTCTGGCCAGCGAGCTCCAAGCAATCAGCATCAGCAGTCGGCTAGGAGAGCAACAACTCTCCGGCCAATAGCAACCAGCGCGAGAGACAGCTCCGACGAGCTACTGGCGAAACATCAGCGCACCAGCAGCAACGACAACAATGTACCAGCGAGATCCTCGCATCTCCATTCCTCTCATCTCCTATGAAATTTGAGTTCAAACACGGATCTCAACAGATCCGTCCTAGTAAGTTTTAATCTAAAAGTTTTTTTAGCTTTTCATTACATCTATGGCTATTATGAGATGAATATTTCGAGAATTTGAGCTTTTATGTTCTGTTTGATCTTGTTACATCATTATTGCATATTCCGAGAAAATTTTAATGTTGGGATTAGTTTGAATTAGGGTATCTTAAGATTTGTTTGAAATTCTGTATTTCTTGAGTTAATTAGTTTGATTTGGAATTGTAAGATTAGATTGAACTAGGGTATTTAAGGAGTTGTTTGAATTTAGGATTTTTGCACTAGTTAGATTTTGGGATTTTAGGGCTAGTTTGAATTTGTGATTTTAAGACTAGTTTTAATTTTGAATATAGGACTAGTTTGAATTATTATTGAGATTTTAGGACTACTAATAGTTTGAATTTGGAATTTTAGCACTATAGTTTGATTTTTGAATTCTAGGAGTACTTTCAATTTGTGATTTTAAGACTAGTTTGAATTTGGAATTTAGGACTATTAGTTTGAATTATATTTGATATTTTAGGACTAATAGTTTGAATTAAATTTGATATTTTAGGACTAATTAATAATTTGAATTTGGGACACTAGCTAGCTAGTTTGAATTTGGAATTTTAGGGATTTAAATTACAAATTAATTAAAACTTATAATTAATTATAACTTGAATTTACTATAAATTGAACTTAATTAGGAATATGAACTTGAAATTAGAACTTGAACTTGGAACTAATTAGCTTGAATATATAACTAATTAAGTTTAGAAATTAGATATGAACTTGAATTGAAACTTGAACTTGTGAATTGAAACTTGAACTTGTGAATTGAAACTTGAACTTGTTAAAACTTGAATATATATATATATATATATATATACTAATATTCTTGGATTTGAAGTTTATATTTAGCTAATTTAAGAACTTTTCGTGCTAGGCAACTGAGGTAGCTCAACATCTAAAAAAGTTGATACAAGACTATATTGCTTCTTTCATCAAAGTTGGAGATAAGGTTGGTGCTTCTAAATTTCTCAAGTTTAAGTACAATTGTTTTCAATGATGTGTTTGTATCCATCTAGTATTAATACTTAGCTTTAATTTTGTGATAATTTTTTTGTGTCCATCGAGTGTTTGTTAAGCATAAGTACCAACACTAGTTGATCCTATTGATGACAAAATTGATTTTCTTGCAAGATCGATTTGTGTCCATCTAGTGTTGATACTTAGCTTTAAAAAGTTGTTAAGTTGTTAAAGTTATAAAGTTGTTTAAATAAGTTAAATTAAATAATTTGGTTTTGTTGATGGATTTAGTTGTTGGAATTAATTCAAAACTAAACTAGTTCAAGTTTAAAAGTTGTTTAAATAAGTTAAAATAAATAATGTGAATAGTTGGTGGATTTAGTTGTTGGAATTAAGTCAATACTAAACTAGTTAAAATTATAAAGTTGTTAAGTTGATTAAATAAGTTAAATTAAATAATGTGGTTTTGTTGATGGATTTAGTTGTTGGAATTAATTCAAAACTAAACTAGTTCAAGTTAAAAAGTTGTTTAGTTGTTTAAATAAGTTAAAATAAATAATGTGGTTTAGTTGATGGATTTAGTTGTTGGAATTAATTCAAAACTAAACTAGTTCAAGTTAAAAAGTTGTTTAGTTGTTTAAATAAGTTAAAATAAATAATGTGGTTTAGTTGGTGGATTTA
The DNA here is from genome assembly GCA_036553675.1 of Solanum okadae. NCBI lineage: Eukaryota > Viridiplantae > Streptophyta > Magnoliopsida > Solanales > Solanaceae > Solanum > Solanum okadae. The sequence goes on from CM071681.1 coordinate 36,662,998, forward strand.
GTTGTTGTATTAAGTCAAACTAAACTAGTTAAAGTTGTTATGTTGTTTAAATAAATTAAAATAAATAATGTGATTTAGTTGGTGGATTTAGTTGTTGAAATTAAGTCAACACTAAACTAGTTAAAGTTATAAAGTTGTTAAGTTGTTTAAATAAGTTAAATTAAATAATGTGATTTTGTTGATGGATTTAGTTGTTGGAATTAATTCAAAACTAAACTAGTTCAAGTTAAAAAGTTGTTAAGTTGTTTAAATAAGTTAAAATAAATAATGTGGTTTAGTTGGTGGTAAGTTCAAATTCAAACTTTTAAATAAATAATTAGTTGATTCATATATATCGTTATAAATTTTAGTTTTTATTTATAGGAAAAAGAATTGGGACACACTCCCATTGAACCAGAGGTTTTCAAGAAGACTCATGTCAGGAAGAAAGAAAATGAGATCATGTGTGGGTGGAGGAAAGGACCGCACGAACTTTTGTAAGTTATTTATTATGAATAATATATATTAACAGTGAATATATTTATGATATGTATATATACTGATGTCAATTTTTATATTTAATATGCAGAATGACTTTCATCAGTATGTCGCTGAGAATCTAGATAGTTCGGTCCAATTGACACCTGAACTTTCCACCCATATTTGGAAAGAAAAAGTGGTAGGGGGACACACAAGGGTAGAGTCTATGGTCTAGGCTCTCAAAACAATGTAAGATGACTCCAGTCAGGCTTAGAAGGAATTGGATCGTCACGTCAAGCAGAGGCATTTGACGGTGTTCAGATTGTTGTTGTGTCATCTCAAATAACTAAGCTTACAGCGGTACTGGCAGATTCGGAGCGGAGAAGAGTAGCTGAACAAGAAAGCATGAGTGAGACCGTTCAGCAAATCAAAGAACAAGTGATGAACCTCGCTCGTCGACTTACTACTTCGGCTCCCGATGACACCGACGACGAGAGTGATGATGATGATTATGTAGAACCCACTCCCTAGTTTAGATCTCTAGACATTTATGAACTTTTTATAATTTTGAAATGAAATTTGAAAGACTTTATCAGTCTTTAATTTGTGATTTAGATACTTTTTAATGTTATTTTAAGTTTGTTGTTTTATGTTTTGTTTAGATTGTTTATAATTGTGTGTTTGATTGGGCTGAATAGTGTAGAATTGAATTAAATTGCATTTGCAGGTGGGCAGTAGCAACTGCCAGGTTCTGCTTTCAAAAATATTGCAGGAAAAGCGACGGACAGCGTGGTTTTGTCCGTCGCTTTTCTGGGTTTTATTTTTTTTTAAATCCCAGAAAAGCGACGGACAGCATGGTTTTGTCCGTCGCTTTTCAGGGATTTTCAAAAATAAAATTTCCAGAAAAGCGACGGACTGCGTTGCTTTTTAGAAATAAAAAAATGAAAATTAAAATAAAGAAATGGAGTCCATCGCTTTTGTAAAAAAAAAATTCAAAAAAAAAGTCAAAAAGCGACGTTGTCCGTCGCTTTTTGAAAAGTGTCGGGCTAAAAAGTGACGGAGGTGACTGCGTCGCTTTTCCGTTGATTTTGACCAAAAAAGTGATGCAGTCCGTCGCTTTTGGCCGTCTTTTTTTGACATTTTTTAGTAGTGGTGGCTGGGTCTAGTGGAGCCACTGCTGATGCTACACCGGGCACTGATGCCCAGGATCAGAGTGTTGCACCGGGCATTGATGCCCCGACAGATGGAGCGACTGTGTAGATAGGACCCTTTTTTACCTCTCTCTCTTTCATTTTTATTGACTTTTTATTATTTTGTGCATTTGATGATAGCTGCCTTTTTATTTGTGGTAGGGTGATGTATTTCCATACCTACCTCTTGTGACTATATTTTGTATATATTGGGTTTTTGTGTTTTGAATTGTGTGTTGATAGTGTGTTGTAGATGTTTGAGCTTATGGCTCCTTGTTTTGAATAGAAATGGTTTTGACCCATCTAAAAAATGTTGCCACCTCTTGTTGTGTTTGAATGTGGTTGTTCTTGTGCAAATTTGAGTATTGGTTATCATCAATACCGATGACTTGAATAGTGCTCTTAATCGAACAAAAATGAATGTGCGGCTACGATAAGGCCAAATGAAGTTACATAGACAATATGTGGACTTTTTTCATCTCGTTGTGACTAGCCGGTTATCGAATAGAGTCTCTTGTGATGAACATTGCACACTAGCAAAAGTGTGGAGTCTCGTTTGATATTGGTGCCAATGCCTTGTGTGATAAGCTTACCGTGAACCTGTGTGATGACACCTAGAATTTGCCCCGTTGGTCCGATTGACTAAGTGATGCAAGCTCTTGAAATGATCTTAGGCCACAATTTTGAAGAGTGAAACAATTTGACAATATACCTCTTTTGTGGGCAATCTTGTGAGATGTGTGAACTTTACTTGAACCCCCTTGAGCCTTATCCTTTTCTTGGAAGGAACTTGATGCAATTGAGAAATCTCTTTATCCATTCACCCATAATCCTCATGAAGTGTGATTTGTTTGAATAGCCAACTTAGGCCAAAAGTCTAAGTTGGGGGTGCGGTGAAAAGAAAAGGTAAATCCAGAAGTGTGAAGAAGTCCCTCTTGATCCATTGATTTGAAAAAGATGGAACCCCTCCATATAAAAAAAAAGAAAGAAAAGACGAAATCCAAAGAAAAAGAATGAAAAAGTTGCAAAAGAAATGGGGTGTCCGGTATTCCATTGAAAGTTGAATAATGGGGAGAATTTTGAGCATGAGTAAAATTGCTGAAGAAAAGGAAGGAAAGTGAGGTTCATACCACATTTCATGAGGATAACAACCACTGAGCCTAAATGACCACACAATTACACTCAACCCCGTTACAAGCCTTGAAAAAACCTTTTTGATCTTAAGTGAGCAAAAGCGAATGTTGATTGGAAAATAAGGGCAAACCTATGGGTGAAGTCATGCATGTGTTCATCTTTATGAGTGTGAGAGTTGTATGTGATTCTGGAACTATAAATTGTTGAACAATTGTGTGTGAATATGGAATCATCTTTGTTGTGAGGGCATTTGAGTACCTTTGTTGAGCTTGAACTTGCATTTGAAGCAAGTATTGTGATCTTGAGAATCTTTGATAATAGTGAGTCACAACTTGAATCTTTGAGCGCACAATTGATCCTTGCATGAGTAAGTGGAGTCTTGTTGTGTGCATTCATGATTGCGTGTTTTGTAGCACTGTTTGAGACATCCTTTTTGAACTGCTGAACTTGAGTTTAACTTGAAGACAAGCAAAAGTTTAAGTTGGGGGTGTTGATGAGTCAGAGATTTGTACTCATTTAGGGCTTTGTTTATATAGATTTAGTTTCCTCAAATGCTTATTTTGTGCCAATAACTAATGTAAAACACTTGATTTTCAGGAATATGAATTGAGGAACAAAGCAAAGACACTAACAAGTAAAAAGGAACAAAACAGGCTGAAGGGATGAAGAAAGACAACTTGGTGATCGCCAAGTTCACTTGGCGAATCGCCGAATGGCTATCTATCCGCCTAAAGTTCCAGTGTGCCAAGCCCTGAGGGAAGAAATCAAGTTGGCTAGAGAAAGGAGCAGTCGGCGGATCGTCGAGTAGTTCCGCGATACAGTGTTAGATCGCCCAAAGTTATAGACCTTGAGGATGCTGATGCCAAGGCAGAATGGCGATGGAAGTGACCAAAGGGTGGCTCGCCGAGTGGTTCGGCGAGCCCGACTTACTTCACCAAGTTACATTTTTGGTGACTATAAATACATTTTTGAACATTTAGTTTAGTATCAATTTTTAATCAGTTATCAGTTTTCAATTAAGTTTTAGCTCTAGAGACAATTTTCTCTAGTTTTTCCTAAGCTTTGAAGGATTGAAAAAATTCACTTTTGAGAAATTGGAAGTGGGTCTTTGAGAATCTTCAAATTAGAGCATTGTAAGGACAAAATCACTCTTACCCAGTTGATGGATAATCAATTTGGTAATGGTTTTTACCTTTTTATAATGTCTAGCTAAAATTCCAATTCTTGGGGTGTGATTATGGGCTAATTTTGCTTATGGGTATTGCTAATTGTTAGTTTAAATGCTATTTAGAAGTGAGTTCAATCATTAGTTGTGGTTTAATTTAAGAATTGTAGTTGCAAATGCAGTTCTAGCTTTGTGTTCTTGGCTTGCTCGAGAGTGAGGTTTTAGAACTAAGGTTTTTGATTGATGGTTTGTGGGTATTGGGTTGACCTGGGTTCAGCTCGAGAGAGTGAATCCTCAACCCAATTCCACACATTCAGCTCGAGAGAGTGAATGGATTAAGGTGTGAGTTGGTCTTAATTTGCATGCTTGTTGATGTTCGAGAGAAATCAACTTGATTCGGGGTAAATTGTTCGAGAGAAAGTTTACCTCCTCTATAGCCTAGCTTACTCACTAATATCTAGCTATTTTCTAATAGTTGCAATTACTCATTTGCCTATATTAGCCTATAATCGATCACATCCCAAGAACCCGTCTCATTAGTGTTATTTCGTATTGTTTGCCGTTGTTTGAAGTTGATAATCAAAACCAAAACCCCCCATTTGACATTCGTGTCACCCCCTGATTTGAATGATGTCTTTATTCGATAATGTTTGTTCCTATGACTGATTTTACCATGTTCATACTTCCAAATTGAATCTTTGTACCGCTCCCTGTGGGATTCGACCCCAACTCATTTAGTTGGGTTTTATACTGATTTATGATCGTTGAACACCTAGAATTGGATGAGGTATGCTTGAAACGTTACATCACACCCCCGTCATGGTTGACACCAAGACATGCATGGAGGACCACAGAGCCCTCCACGGGCTGTCAATATGCCCGTGAAAGCAAGTCAGAGACTCCCTAAAGACAGTGAGGAACCACAGACCACTAGACGGTTCGTGGAACCCCACACGACCCATCAAGTGTATCGTGGAAACAACCCAGTACAACCCCAACTCATGGTGGCCTACACAGCCCGTGGTGCTTCACACGGTTCCTGAAGTGGATCGTGAATGGGGCAGTTCAGCCTTCAAGTTTTGGGTTAAATTCAAACGGTCATATCTTTTAGCACAAAATGAATTAGGTGGCCTATAACCTATTAAATTAAAGATCTTTGAGTTTTCTTTCCAACGCCACCGAGTTTGCAAAAATCCAAACTCGAAGTAAAAAGTTATGCTCATTTCAGTAGAGCCCTATTGGGTAGGGCCACAACCACGACCTAATTGACCGATCGTGGTCCTAATGACGGTCCACCAGTCCCATCGTGAATGGCACTTTGTCAGTTTTAAGTCAAGGTCATTTTGGTATTTTCTCCTATGTATTTGGCACTTAAACTACGTCGTTTGATGTCTAAACTACGTCATTTTACTCAGTCTAAGCCTAATAATCTAGTCAGATAATACCTAGAACCCTCATTCTCCAAAAATCACCCAACTAGAGCGAAAAGAAGAGAAAGAAGTGACCATCTCTTCCAAGAACAAGCATAAATGTTCTTCGAAGTTCATCCCCGAAGTCCAAAGGATTTCTCTGTAGATTTCGTCACCAGGCATGTGAAATTTTACTAGTGGGTTACTTTCACCCATTAGGTCCCTATAATTCAGTTAGTATCTTTAATTCTCATGAACTGTTCAGACCTAGGGTTTCCATATTTTCAAGATTTATTGTAAATTCGATTATTATGGTTCCCTTGATCTAAATACCATGTTTCTTGATAAATTAGTATAGTTCATTGCATATAACTTAGAACCCTAACTTGTGTAAATTTATCATAGTTCATGAATTATACTTGCTAGGCTCAGACATAAATTTATTCTTCAGATTTCGAATGCCATGTTCTCAATAAAATAAATGTTGCATTCTGAGTTAGCATGTTAGTATTTCGAGATATTCAGTATTTGGTGCATTTTAGCTTCAAGAATATTCAGTTGGGAGTAGACTTAGCACCTGTAACGACTCAAAAAATGATAGAGTGAAACTAGAGCCTCACAGGTGAGTTTGGAGTCGAGAACTTAATGAAATGATTATATTTGAATTTGACCCAAAAGTTCTTAAAAATGTGCTTCGGAAGTTACCGGAAACTTGTTTAGCTGTATATAAAAAGATCCGTTTCGTTTTTCGAAAATCCGACTTCATATTCTTGTTTAGGGGGTCAAATTGAGTGGGAAATGGGTCTAACCCAAATTTTAGAGCAACCGTATCAAAATCCGAAATTTCCAAGTGAAGCCTTTTTCGAGGGTCTACTTTGGAGGATCATATCTCCTAGCACACAAATTATTTGGGTGGCCAATAATATATCCATGGAAAGCCCTTTGAGTTAGCTACCTAAATCACTTCGTTTCACCTCATTCGGAGTTCGGACGAAGAAGTTATGCCCATTTTCGTAAAGTCTGTCCGGCAGAAAATGCAAATTCCAGTGGCTAATTTTACTGTTCATTACTGTTCACCCGCCTGAAATTTTTCTAAGTGTTGGACCATTTTTTTTCAAAGGGCATATGTTATTCCTAGATACCATAATCCAATTCCCATCCCTAAAAACATTTCCCTCTCTACAATCCTCAATTTAAGAAGAAGAAGAAGTGGGAGCTAGGGCTTTGGATTCAAGGCTTTCTTCATCAAATTTCGTGGGGGATCATAGCAAAGGTATGGTGGTCTTGATCCTTGTCTAATTTTCCATTCAAGGAGCCAAATCCAAAGCTATTTCAAAGTATGAAAAATCTAGATTTTCACTCAATCTCATGGGTTCTTCCACCAAATGGTTTTAAAAGGTTTCTAATGGCACTTTATGGTTATATTGTTGTTGTATTGACGATTTAAGATGAAAATACTCCATGAACCCATGATTTCTCTCTATTCCTAGTTTATGCCTTTATGAAGTGGGTTGCTAGATAATGAATGTATATGAATCAAACTTGTTTAAAGGTCTTTAGATTGTTGAAGTATGTCATTACCCATGCTTATTTTATGGTGTATTGTTGGTGTATTGGTATGTGAGGCTTATGGCCTTAAAGGCATAGTATGAGAAATTGGAGTGTTATCATGACATTATATGAATGAGAATTCAATGAAGATAATGTGATCATGTTATGAATGTAAAGGTGTTGTTGTAGGTTGTTCACTGGTTTGGTTGCATAATTACTACCCTATTTTCCATGCTCTTTGATTCCATTACATGCCTTCAAGGTGTTTGACAAAATGTCCAACTATGGAGAATTGATGAATCGATGCTTTAAAGTTTGAGTTATGAGATGTATGGAAATCCAGAGATGTGTTGATGACACTCATGAATGTTGATGATATAATATGAAGGATTCTTCAATATAAAGTATACCTTGAATGGGTAGGGCTTATGCATCCTTTTCTTGTATAAATGATTATATTGTTGATTGTTGAATCCTTGGATCGGTAGGCTAATGGCACCCTTCCACACATGCTTATAATGAACCTTGGATCGGTAGGCTTATGGCACCCTTCCATTAATGATAAGTAATGAACCTTGGATTCGGTAGGCCTATGGCACCTTTCCATAAAGGTTAATGATGAGACTTGAATCGGTAGGCCCATGGCACCCTTTCAAGAGGAGTTAATGAGCTTTCCTAAATGTACCTTGAATCGGTAGGCTTATGGCACCCTTTCATGTGTTAAATAATGTACCTTGAATCGGTAGGCTTATGGCACCCTTTCATGTGTGATGATGTCAAAGTAATGAACTATTCTATGGGAATGTAGGCTAAGCACCGAGTGGATTTGGTTAGATGGAAACTCCCCCGACAGTTAGGCATGAGTTTCAATGATCGTCTACCTTATCCCATAAACTATGTGCCCGCATAGGAAGCTAGTGGATCCATTAAGCTATATACCGGTCTTCCTTAGGCAAGTAGACCACCTCTTTACGGTGTGGGGACTTATGACACCGGATTCCATGACAAGCTCTCATGGTCTATGTCGGTTAAACGCTTACTTCCCATCATGTGAGATTTCATTATGGTTTCTTGACAGGTTCTACAAAGTGTAGGTAGTAGTATCGGATGCTACCTATACATTGCACGAGTAGGCTTGGAGAGGGTCATAGTGAGTTTCTCTAAATCCTAATGACTGTGACATGAATGTACCCTAAATGAGGTTATTAAAGAATGTTGGCTCTTAAATGCTTAATATGTTATGCATGTTATACTTGGGTTATATTACGAGTTATTTTTCCTTGTCATGTCTTAATTAATGATATACCTCTTATGTATGAATATTGTGCAAAGGTGAAAGAAAGGAATGATAAGTTACTTTAAGTGACCTAAATGTGGTGCCTTAGTATGGATGGTGGTATGGGACGCCATCCATACATTGCACGAGGTATAGCATAAGGGTTTCTTGAGGTGAAGGTCCAAGGTAAAGGTTTTCATGTTGATATTGTTTAAAGGTGATATTATGACTTACTTGATGTTATGCTTGTCTTGTATGTCTTTTATGCTATTGTTCATGATATTTCAAAAAGGTGGCATAATGCATGGTTTTTTAACTAAAATGTCCCTTTTTAAGTACGTTTTGCATGGTCATCATACTTAGTACATTTTGTGTACTAACCCATATTCTTCATATTTTTACTATAAGTGTAGGTTCCGGCAAGTGATCCCTCCTAGCTAGTTTGAAGTGTTGGATTGCTTTCCTCCAAGACTTGGTATGTCCTCATGGATTCGAGGATAAGACTTTTAAGTTCTTTTGTTCATGCAATAGACTTCTTTTGATTGTAAAGGGCCGTGTCCCTACTTATGTTTTGCGACTGTGTCTAAGATGGCCATGTGAGACTTAGACTTCCGCTGTGTGTTTTTTTAAAGTTGTTTTAATGAAGTTTAAATGTGTGGATGTAAATAAGTTTTTTATTATTCCGCACTATTTTCAGTATTGAATGCAATGAATGGCTATGTGGCTCGTATAAGACCCCTTTGGGGTCGAGTACGCCTTGTTACGACTTGGGGGTGCTCCCGGGTCGTGACAGCACCGAGTTGGACTAGGGTTCAACGTACCCTCAAAGTCCTACTATGTGCCTGTGTAGGTTTACAAGTCCCCTCAATTGGGCATCAGTTTTAGTGATCACACCACAATCATGCCTTTATACCCTTGGCAAGGTATATTGGGTCCTTTCAATGGGGAGTATACATCGGACTCCTGGTTTAGCTCACATGGTTTATGTCGGATAATAATAGCTCCGACAATCACACTTTTAACGCATTGACCAGGTTTTCAACATTTACTTCAGTACTCAGTTCAACATGTTATCTTCATGATTAGTACTTGGTCATTACATTCAATTTAATTTTTCAGTTATACTTCAGTATCTATATGCTTGCTCAGATTATATCATTGCTCAGTTTTGCATTGTTCAGATTATATATCTATTGTTCCATTTAGTATATGTATCATGCATGCTTAGTACATTCCAAGTATTGACGCATACTTTGCGCTAAATCATTTCATGATGTAGTCAGAATTAAGCAGTTTCAGTGGTGAGTCCTTATACTTCGAGGACATAGACATGCTTTACTTTTCACTTTTTATTTCCAGTCTTCAGTTTTGTTAGAGTTAGCTGGGGGCATGTCCCAACAACTCAATTTAGTTAGAGGATTTTTAGACATAGTAGTAGGTTCAACTTGAGTTGTTAAGTGGTTGTTTCAGTTATCACTAAACTCCTATTATTTTATATACATTTAGACTAGTTGGGTTTTTCCCCGTTTTAGATATCCACTGTTTTTAGCTTATGCATAATACATGATTTACTTAGTTATTTTTCAGTATGCTTGTTATATACCAGACTCAGGGTTAGCTTGGTGTCACTTATGATCGTAGGTCCCGTGTTACATCTAGGGGTAGCCTCGGGGGATGACATGAAGTAAGGTCACTAGAATTACCTAACACAAAGTTGAGTTGAAAACTTTCTTACCGATTGAGTTTCAATATGATACTTTACTTGGGTCAAATTCAAACAACCATATATCTCAACACAAAATGAATTAGGTGGCTTTTGGCCTATCAATTAAAGGTCTTTGAGTCCTCTTTCCAACGCCACCAAGTTTGCATTATTTTGAGTTCGAAGTAAAAAGTTATACCCGTTTCAGTGAAGCCTTGTTGGGCAGGTGAAGTTTCACAGCCGGCTACACGTCCCGTAAAGTGTTTCACGGAACATGGAGCCTTAAACGGCCCATGAAACCTCCCTTTTAAGAAACCTTGTCAGTTTTTTAAGCTGGGGTCATTTTGGTCTTTCCCATATGTATTTGGTACCTAAACTACGTCGTTTTAACCCCTATTCTAAGCCTAAACCATGAATTTTTACACCTAATTAAGGGCTTAGAAAGTGTTAATCAGTTATTTTATGTTCATTAACACTTCAAGTCATTAGAGCAAGGTTCCAAGAACAGAAAAGCTAGGTTCGAGTGTTCATTGAGTTTCATCGATTTCGCCAAGAACTTCATTCTTCTAGGTATGTAAGGCTATCATAGTGTTAAACTAGTTCGTCCTCACGCCCTACATCTCCTTTCAAATCAGTAAAAGAGTAATCTAGGGTTGTATCTTTAGATTTGAGTATTCTTGAGATGAGTTGATTTTGAGTTCTTAAGTTCTTGACTCTTTTTGAAATTCTACTCCTAATTATTGAATTGTTATATGCTATGCATTTAGATTCTTGAGTGATTCATTCATGTCTATATTTCAGCATGAACCATATGAATAAAGTTTTCTTGAGATGAGTAGTATCGTTGAGTTCTGAGTTCTGAGTATTGAGGTTCCTATATTGTTATTCAGATACTTGAGTCAATTCATTCATGTCTATATTTCAGCATGAACCCTCTTTGGAGTTATAAATCTTGAGAATCTTTTAAAGTTAACATTTGTGTTTTGAGGAAGTAAAGTGGAGTTTGAGAAAGAGTTTAAGAGAACTAAGTATTTCCTAAATGTTTCATTTTTACATGAAGAATAAAAGTAGACTTTTTTTGAGAAAAGTTAAAAGAGTTTTCAGAAAGATTAAGTATAGAGCAGTTACCTCTTAAAGAGGCCACTTTTGAGTAATTATCTCAACCCAAAATGTATTTTTACATTGAGCAAAGAGAAACCTTATTTTCTAAATGAGCAATGAGTCTCAGAGATACATTAGAGCAATTACCTCTTTTAAGAGGATAGTTTGACAATTATCTCAAACAAGAGAAATAATATATTTTTATATATTTGAGCAAGAGTATACATTATTGAGAGTAGTATTGAACACCGATATAGAGAAGAGTTCAGATAACTTACAACCCCCATAAACCATGTCTTGCCAATATGGGTACAAGATCATACATTTTAGATGAATCCTTAGTGCCTTTAGGTAGAGCTTAGTGGATCCACTTAGTTGAGATGTTCTATATCCCAGCACGATATAGGACAGTTTTGGCAGCGTGGACAAGACGTTGTATCATCACGTAGCTCATAATGATGATTATCGATTAGAGAATCTCCCTATAGAGTTTAAGTGTATTTTTATATGTCACTTATTATGTTGAGTTTCAGAGATGAGTAAGTATTTTTGTAAAGTTTAAATGATTTTATTCCTTTAATTCTTTACATTCAGTTGAGTTTATGTTGTATCTATTACAGTCCTTTCATTCAGTTATTTTGGTTCGGCTATATTACATAGTCGTACACTCAAATATACTGATGTCATTCGACCAACATCCTTTTATGATGCAAATGCAGGTGTTCAGGGTCATCAACACGCGCTTCGTTGAGATCACTTTATACTCCAGTTAGCTTTTGGTAAGCCTCTTTGTATTTCAGAGGACTTCACGTTTACTTTCTAGTTAGTAGTTTTGAGATGTCGTGGGTCTTGTCCCGACATCCTTCCTTAATAATAGTGGCTTTATAGATAGACAGAGTTGAGGTGTCGCTCAACATTTACTTTTTTTCGAGTTGTTTTATAAACTATAAGTATTGCTATTGAGTATTTTCCAGACTTTATGAGTATTTGAGTTTAATGAATTTCATTTTGTTTTAAGCCTATTATTGTTTGAGTTAGTTTTCCGCTTGTAGTTAGCTAGGATGAGGGTTCGCACGGGGACCAACAATGGTTCTCGAGTGTCGGCCACATCTAGGGTGTAGGCTCGGATCGTGACACCTTATCTATGCTCAATGTAGTTTTTGCCTACTTATTTAAAAAAATTGACTTTTTTTTATCCCTTTCATCTCTATATTATCCTTATGCTCCCATAACTTAAATACAAATACATTTTGATAGCACAAAAATATAAATGGGCATTGAGGACATTACTTTTGGTGAGTTGGAAGCCTTAAATGAGTCATAAATCCTTGACTCATCAATGGTCCAAATTATGGATTTTGCAGACACCTACCCTATTCTTAATAAGATATATGAATTCTTACCACCCAACTAAAAATATGCAAAAGAAAAAAAATCAGTTACAAATCTTTTAAATAAATACACCTACAATTTATGGACAAATTTACGAAAACCCATAACGTTAATAAGTAACTTAATGCAACTAAAAAAATCAACTCACAGGATCTACTTTAGACATGACAATATCTTCTAAATGAAATAAGACGAAAAAGAGACAATTTTTGCCGAAAAAAGATACACAAAAGTTGAGGATGGTTATTCATCGCTTCACATAAGAGATTTCGAGTCAACCTATAGCTCATCTACACCCCAAAAAGATGTAGCAAGAATAGTAATAGTTTGCCACACATACTGATAAGTATCATCAGTCAATCAGGATTAAATAATGCCTCTTAATATAGAAATCACAAGTTTAACATGAAGGACCTATACTACCACAATCACCTTCATTCATCAAACTTTATATTCTAAACCACAAGATTTTTAATTTACATGATAAGTATATTTAGCGATTAGTCCTATCAAGTACATAGTATGCAACATATAACAATAATTCGCCAATCAACAAATATACTCACCACATAATAGATCATGTACAGTAATAGGTCACACAACCATCAAATATCTCAATGTAATAATAGAACTCTAAAAATATCAATAACAACTCACACATCACCACTAGGTGTACAAACGATCTTATTTAAGCTCAATAGCCATGATATGTAGGGGATCAACTTCGTTTATGTACCATATTAGTGTGGTATCCAACCCACCGAATATATGTAATTGCCCCTTCGGAAGCTTATATTGGTTCCGAGCCACTCATCACACTGTAAGTTTCATGGTAAACTTATCTCTCACACATACAAAACTCAATATAGTAATATACAACAACAAATATACATGCAACACAAGGAATTCAATAATTTCATTAAGTGATAACTCATGCAATTTTAAATATCAAAATCACATCATGAAGTTCAATTTTGTCTGAGGATCAATCAACAAACATTTAATTTAAGAATATACATGAATCTAAGTCCATCCTAACTCCAATTAATCCCATAAATTCTTCTTCCTTATCATGATGAATAGTCTAACAATGACTAAATAATATTATTATACCTGCATGCCCTCACTACGACATATTCATCCTTGTTGATGATAATTAAGCTTATTTTCTCAGTTGCGAGATCATATAGTTTCTTTAAATTTACCTATCTCTACTTTCTTACCCTATAGTTCAACACATAGGTCATATCGACACGAAACACCCATCGAGGAAAGAACACATTACTGCACAATTATGTCTTTTACTTAATTTCATATTTTATTCATCCAAACGACATGCTCGCAAGACTAATCTTGATTCTTCTGTCAAATTTATATTTTATACATGCTTTCTGACCTCATTCTACTACTCGTAAATCATAGCCTACCTAGACATCAAGGTGTTGCTACAGAGTGCACAAATATTTATCCCTTGGTTCTGTTTGAGTGAGATTGGAGAATTTTTTTTTGACGATGAGGTTTTGGAGATGTATTTCTTGAGAGTTTTACCTCTATATTGCGGGGTTTTCTCTCTCTTAGGCATAGCATTAAGACATTTTTAGGAGGAGACAACCCCTTTAGAGCTTGAACTGAGAAGAAAAATGATTTATTTTTGCTAGGGCTACTATCAGGTGTCGCCAAGGCAGCTCAGGGCCTGCTACATAAGGCCCAGGTTATAGAGGCCAAGGGACAATTATAGAGGTCTTAGGTAGTTCCCTTCCTGTTCTCCCCGCATAAAAGAATTGTTTTGTTATTTAAGGCGGAGCGAATTCTGACTTAACTTGACTAGGTATATTAAATTTCAGATTCTGACATTTTATAACAGGTATTTTCAATGATGATGTGATGGGTCATTATAGTTGGAGTTAATGAACTTTGGGTGAAAATCCTATACAACGTACGTCTGATTTTTACTCCTTTTTTTCATAGATTTTTACTCCGTTGAACAAGAAGATTTTCCATGATAAATTACTTATTATTTACTTTATAATTTTAATTTTTCTTTGGTTCTTTAAGTCAAGTAGTTGGTACTAATTTCTTTCACATCTACTTTAAGATTCCGCTTTAAAAAGATTAGAAAAAGAAATAAAAATTCTAAAAGGGAAATCAAAGAAAATGTTAGGATTAATTTGACTATTTTAAATGAATTTTTTTTATATAATATTAATTTTATGTTTTATGTAACGTTTAATGACCTGCATTAATTTTTAACAAAATATATATTCTACTATTTCCTTTAACACTATTATATCAACGCTCGACTATAATTTTGGACAACTTTATGTTAAATAAGTAATATAACGTATAAATATATAATTGAATTTGATTTCTTTTATCATATCATTCATAAAATTAGTAAAATAAATTTACTATTATTAATGTAGAAAAGTAGATTTTAAATAGTTAATTAAGAAAAGGTACATAATATCATGATTAGAAATAGAAACTCATACCTAATACATAAGAAAGTGAAAGAAAAAATAGTTAATATATGTTATTATTTTTATTTATTAAATAAAATGAAAAATATTTACACTATTTATATGGTATTGTATGTCTCACATATTTGATCCTTCTCCCACTCCCTCAACAAATTTAAAATACATTGACTCATTTTGTTTTGTTTTGGTGGAGTTGATAATTACTCTCTCTGAACAATAGCTGTCAATTATTAACTTAACACAAGAATTAAGAAACAGTAAATGATAAAAGTTATTTTACTAAATCACCCTTATTAAATATAAGTAATTTAAACATTGAAAAAATAATTATATTTAATAGCAAGAGTAAAATAAACACAAAATGATAAATTGGAGTGACTTTTCTTTTTATCCTTTTATTTATTGTGAATGGTGAATCATTATACATAGTATGCTTGATGGTCATAAGCGATCGATCCACGACAGAACAACTCAAAAGATAAGAGAGTATCGTTAATCTCTTAATCATTAATTTTATAAAATGGATAAGTATTATTGGATATTTCAAAATAATATAATTGATAAATAAAGATGGATGGAGAGAGTGATACTCGGGCTAAGGGTCAAGTTGGTAATTTTTCTTACATCTCCCCCTCCCGGAGCCCAGGTATCATATACGCCCCCAAAATAAAGAGCCTTGAATACTAGAAGAAAAGCACCTATACCTAACAAGATTAAGTGAATACCTAAAATTGTGGTCATTTTATTTCGATCTTTCCAGACATAACCAAAGAAGGGAAAAAAGATTATTTTTGAGTTAAAAGAAAAGTTTTAGGATATACTCCCTCCATCCCTTTCTATAAATAACTTGTCCATAATACTTGTCATTTCATAAAATCAATGCATAAATTACCATATTGTTCCTTTTTACCCTTGTGAGCTATTAACCTTGAAAATATACATTTGAGCAACTTAGAAAAGCTAAGTAAATGATTCATGTTGGTTAAATTAATTAATCAAAATAAATTAATTCATATTCATTGATTGAAAACTTAAGTTCCAAAATAAATAAATAAGGTTAGAATAGTAAACTTACTTATTTTCTTAATACACATAAAATCCAAAATAGTGACATATAAATAGGGACGGAGAGAGTATTTGACTGTTTTTCCCATAAAAGAAAGTGCAATGAATCTAGAGTGAGAAAGTATAGTGCAAAGATTTAGGAATATCCTCGATCAAAAGAGAGAGAAAAGGATTGAAGAAATTTGGAGGAGAATTGACTCTTGTACTTGCCCTTCGATTGAGAAGAATCAATGGCTTCATCTGCTTCAGAGACCGACGAAAAAGCAGCAACAGAGTCTACTAAGACAAGCACAGTTCCACCATTGAAGCCCACATGGGTTCTCCCTTACAGAACTGAAAGACTTCAGCAGCTTTACAGTATAGGAAAAAAATTAGGGCAGGGCCAATTTGGAACTACCCATTTATGTACAGAAAAATCAACTGCTACTCTTTATGCTTGCAAGACTATACCAAAGAAGAAGTTGATTTGTAAGGAGGATTATGAGGATGTTTGGAGGGAGATTCAGATAATGCACCATTTATCTGAGCACCCAAATGTGGTCAGGATAAAGGGTACTTATGAAGATACCCTATATGTGCACATAGTTATGGAGCTTTGTGCTGGTGGAGAGCTTTTTGATAGGATCGTTGAAAAGGGACATTACAGTGAAAGGGAAGCTGCGAAGCTTATTAAAACTATTGTTGGAGTGGTGGAAGGTTGTCATTCGCTAGGGGTCATGCATAGAGACCTCAAACCTGAGAATTTCTTGTTTCTCAGTTCAGATGAAGATGCTGCTCTTAAGGCCACTGATTTTGGCCTCTCCGTTTTCTACCAGCCAGGTTTTTCTTTTTGATATCATCTTTTGAATTTGATTATTGTCATTTCGATTGTGGACCTGCAAATTGGAGTCAATTTAAGAGGGT
The DNA here is from genome assembly GCA_036553675.1 of Solanum okadae. NCBI lineage: Eukaryota > Viridiplantae > Streptophyta > Magnoliopsida > Solanales > Solanaceae > Solanum > Solanum okadae. The sequence goes on from CM071681.1 coordinate 36,679,825, forward strand.
TCAAACTTTTGTTTGTTTGTCTGTACAGTTGGATGTTTTCAAGGTCAGGGAAAGATAGCAACATCTCTTCTTTCCCCTCTTTAACCATTGTTATTAGTTTCTTTGAAGAAAAAAAAACTTGAGTTCTATCTTTGTTAATTGTTTCTACTTGTTCGGGTTTGATGGACATAGTGAATTCCAAGTTTCGTAGTATGAATGGGTTCTGGATTCTTATCTAACAATTAGTTTGGGTAGATACTTTTCCTTATAGCAGGAAAATGCATAGCTTTATGTAGCATTATGATTTTCACTTTGAGTTGATTATTACAATCAGGTGGTTAAGTTTCCTGGTTATTATTTCTTTAGAAATAACTAGTACTTGTAACTTGGTTTGTTTCAGGTAGAACATAGTATCAGTGCTCGATTGCTGTAAATATAACTTTTTGTTGCTAGGATTATGCCCCCTATTAAAGGTACTTAGCAACAAGGTGGCTTTTGTGAACTGTCTATTTAGGTTTCCTCTCAAAAATTTTAGGATTGCTTTTTGTTGTTTCCATGAATGTGAAAATGACTTGTCTTGTTGTTCTCCTTCAGATAGATTGCTGGCTCTGTACGTTTTTCTGATGATCTACTTATTGTGTAGTTCTTCATTAGTATTTGGTGGGTTCATATATAGCATGTAGTTATTTCATTCAACTAGATCTTGCCGAAGAGAAGGTTTTAGTTTTACATATTTTCGTTTGGAGGTTCTGTCATGTTCTGCTTATATCCTTGATTGTCTTTCTGATTTAGTGTTTATTTTGGTTTTGTGAAATAACCTAACAACCTTTCTGATGTTGCATGCCTCGTATCTTTGGAGACTTAGTGAAGTATGCCTTCCAGTAAGAGAGATGCTGACCATTCTAGTTCTTGTTCAATTATCATTTCTGATCTATCTAAAGAGACACGCTGGCCCCTTTATTATTTATTATGATTAGGTGAAATGTTTTCCGATGTGGTTGGAAGTCCTTACTATGTTGCACCTGAGGTTTTACGCAAGCATTATGGACCTGAATCTGATGTATGGAGCGCAGGAGTTATTTTGTACATATTACTTAGTGGCGTTCCACCTTTTTGGGCAGGTATCTTGCTCCCCTCCCTTCCAAAAGTTCGTATGTTTCTGTTGCAGACTTCTTGTTGGTGCTTTTAATATCTTAACATTCATTTGTTCCTCTTGATTACAGAAACTGAGATGGGAATATTCCGCCAGATATTGCAAGCAAAATTAGATTTTGAATCTGAACCATGGCCTGGAATTTCAGATAGTGCCAAGGATTTGATACGTAAAATGCTTGACAGGAATCCAAAGAGGAGGTTAACTGCCCATGAAGTTTTGTGTATGTTCCTATTCATGCTAAGGTTTAACTGCAACATGTATTTGGTATTGTTTCTAGAAAATGTCATTTAACTCTTTACTGCTTCCCTTCTAGAAGTTGGATTTTGGGAAGAACTTGAAAGGGCATAAAAGAAAACTGCCTTCACAAGGAGCTTAATTTCTTCTTTTCTTGTGTCTCTCAGGCCATCCATGGATTGTGGATGACACAATAGCCCCTGATAAACCTCTTGACTCTGCAGTTCTTTCACGCCTCAAGCAATTTTCTGCAATGAACAAACTTAAGAAGATGGCTCTCAGAGTAAGATTTTGACAATGTTGTCTACTTATCAGAGTTTATTGCTTTATCTCAAAAAGTCCCGTTTACCTTGAAAGAACATAACGTAATGATATGTTCCATAATAGGTCCCATTCTTCTACTCTTTTCCGGAAGAGGATTAACATTGAATACTGAATACTAGAGGGTTTACTTGAAAGGGTTGCAGGAGGATTACAATAAGCTATTAAACTTTCTACAAAAGTGGCTTCAGTCTCACTGATGATGAAACTGAAGTAAGATCTAAATACTGTAATAACAAATGATACCTGTATAGTAGAGCAGAATGTAGGACCCCCCTCCCCGTCTAAGGGCCAGACAATCCACATAAAAAGGAATAAAGGTACAAATGTGACACTTGGAGAATTGTATCAGGTGTGTGGGTTGAGAAAAATATCATGTCAACCTGTTGCAAAAGCATTAAACTAATTATGCTCATACTATAAGACTAGATTGTCCATGGCCCACGCTTGGCATGGACCCAACATGCCTGGCTTAATAATACAACTTAAACAGCTTAACTACATTCATCCAAATGTCTCTTTGTTGACATAGACATGCCATTTTTTTTTATGTACTAGTGCGAAGGAGATAAACTTATATACCTTTGTTTAATATTGATCGTGTTGTTCCAGTCTTGCATGGATCAAGATACGTAAACATAGATGAACCCAAATATTGATTCATACTGAGGTTTAAATAGATAATAATAAGCAATAGTCTATGTATAACGTGTGCACAATTGTTTTTTTAAAGTACAGTAAGTTCATAAGACCTCCCATAAATCAAACCTTATAGATATATGAACCATATATCATAGCATATGCTATTATATTTTCCCTCCACGCTGACCTAGACCAGTAGTACTCAATGCTATCCTTCAACCAAAAAAATTCATCATGGGCCCAGCCTAAATGTCCTGTAGGTGATATTTTGTTGTCTTGTTCACGCTCTCGAGCCCTATAAGATCAATAATTCACTGCATATATAACCAGTATTTGTGAATTAGAAATAAACACTGACCTATTGCTTAGCAAAATAGGATAACATGTAAGCGTCGCTTTTTTTTTTTAAATGACCGTGGTGTCCGGGCCAGCTTTTGCGCACCTCGACTAATTCCACGGGATACCTGCCACCTCCCACCAACAACATATCCACAGTAACTTTGTCCACCAAGGCCAGGGCAGATGGGAAGAATCACCTAGTGTTTCTTGTCTCTGCTGAGTTTTGAACTTGAGACCTCAGGATTCTCCACCACTTCATTGACCACTAGGCCACACCCTTGGATACACGTTACTAAAATTATTCGAGCTTATTGTACTTTAAGAAGTGCAACTACCATTTAGATACTAATTCTTATAGCACCTCTTATTACCAGTATCTCAAACATAAACAATCTCTTAGAGATGACATTCAGATTTAGTACCTCAGTGTGAGCCAACATATGGATGACACGATCATACTTCTTCAGTTTCTTCTTGAACTTGCATAAGTTCTTGTAGAACCTATCAACTGTTCACTGAGATGATGAATCCAAACAGTGTTGAGGCAGCACAGACCACAAGGTGTCTTAACATATGCAACAACACCAAGAAGCTATGGAAAGCAAGCAGGCAATAGAGAGAAATTTCATTCCTGATCTTCCGACAATATGAGCTACTTGCAGATCACAATAGCAGCTTCTTTTCTGTTTTGCCATTCTTTTCCACTTGAACTCTAAAAGCCCCTATTTACATTAGGAATCTTTTTGATTGTTTGCTCCATAACTTTACCCCAGTATAAAACCTTAGGCAAAAATCTCAGATTCCTATAATGAAACTATAAACTAAAAGAAATTTTATACATGAAACACTTCAGCAAAGCAAAGAAGTGTCAATGTGAAACCTACGTTTAGAGATATCACTGAAGCATGTCCTTGTGCAGAAGGATTCATTCACTGATATCATGAGCTGGACATCATATAAAGCTTTTGTTGATCATAAAAAAATAATTACTTAGCTTATGTAATATGAATAACCAAAGTAAGAGTTCTCGTCAAAATGATATAATTTCCCTTGTATGGAGAAGTTGGTGCAATTTATCACATTTTATCTTCCAATTTATCATTTAGTATGTCCCAAATCCAATGCACTTTCTTATAATGAAACCAGTTGATCAAACAATTTTTTTTTCAATATCAAATTAGCAACTGTACTGATGGAATTCTTTGAATTACAAGGATGGGTTCCTTTTGCCTCAGAGCAGAGATATGCTCAAGGGATCTCTTTTATATTTAGTACAAAGAGAAAGATAACCAATTTTTTTTGGCGGAAGAGAGTCTTAAAATCTAACATGCAAAGCATAAGCTAGCTTGAACCTAAATTCTAAGACTGATCTTCAACCTCTAAACCCAGAAGCTCAACTTCAGCACATGAAAGCAAAATCCACAATAACTACAACAAAATAATACTACTAGAAAAAACACATAGTAACATAAATCGTAGCATAAGAAACAACATATAGTAATAGAAATGATAGAACAAGCAACTACAAGAATAATAGTACGACTACTAGTATGGGAGAATAGGTGAGACAACTCTCAAGTACCTACTAGCTTGTTACCTTAATCCGTCTCCTCCATAACCTCCAATCTAAGGTCATATTCTTGGTAAGTTGAAGCTGCTCCATGTCTTGTCTAATCATCTCTCTCCAATATTTCTTCGGCCTACCTCTACCTTTTTTGAAACCATCCATAGCCAACTTCTCACACCTCCACATTGGGGCATCCGTGAATCTCCTCTTCACATGTCCAAACCATCTCAGTCTCGCTTTCCGCATCTTGTCCTCCACCAAGGACACTCCCACCTTGTCCCGAATATCTTCATTTCTAATCTTATCTATCCTAGTAAGTCCACACATCCAAATATTACAGCTTTATTTATTTAAATTAAAAGGCATCCAAAACTGAAGATAAAGTTGAGCTTTCTTGAGAATTTTGAGTATTAAATTTATAGTGGGTGACAAAGTACATTTTGGATGATAGAATATTGAAATGTATCCTGTGCAAAAAGTTTTTTCCACTTCAGGAAAGTGAACTCAATCTTGGGACAACCTAAAATTGGAAGTTCGGACAGTTAATTTTGGATAGAGGAAGTGCCCCTTTATCACAAAAGAAGACTATAATTTATGTTCCTTTACTTTGAAGTACATTTCATGGCAAGTACCCAAGCATAAGTTCAGAAAGAAGGCAGCTCAACTTCGACTCTTCCGACCCTCGTCATCATATTTTCCTTCTTACACTAGGACATTTACTTTCTGTTCAGATTTTCTAATCTATTTATTAAAATAAGCCATTGTCTGTCTTTAGAATATTATTTCCTATGAACAGATTTTTGCACCATATTTCCTTTTAAATAATTTCATGATGAAAACAGTCCTCTGGAAATTGGAAGAGGCAGTTGGATATGTGCCATTTATTGAAGGATTATTGCTCTTCTTATGGCTATCCCAGAATGATTAGCTTATGGTCCAGGAGAAGTGGCAAATGTTCTGCAGTTTTTCATGGTATATGTATCTTTTCATATATATGAATATATTGCTATCCCTAGTTGTGTTTGTCAAATCGTGCATCCTTTTGTGCTTCTGGTAGAGATGAAGGTCACATCAAGATGGAGCAAGCTCAAGGGGTCTTTGTTTTGGCCATGACTGTCTTTGCACAAGAGTATCTTATAATTTTTGTCACCTTGACTTTTAACTCATTTAAGAGATCGCAATAGTGTTTTCAAAGGTGTTTTTGGGGTGAGTCTCGGGGTTGGGCATACCAAAATTGCTCCGTGGTGCAAATAAAAGACGTAGAACCATAGGGCGCACAACCTAGAAGTTGAGGCGTAGGCTCTGGATGTAAAAGCGTAAGCCTCGGGCGTAAAAAAACGCCTCGGCCATTAAGTTTCATTTTTGTTATTCTAAACATATTTTTGCTATAGATCATATTTCTTATTATGGTGTAATGATATTAATACTTATGCTATTATGTTTTTATGTTGTAGTGGTTTTTAAAAAAAATATATAAACAAAGAAAGCAACTCTCATAGAAAGTGACACCGCCATAAATAGTAGTCTTAGATGATTATGCCTGAAATTGATAGGAATATAGAATAGAGATCCCACAACACTATGTTTGTTAGACAACTTTATCTATTTTTGTCATTGCTTTTACACATTTCATCCTAATCCTTCTTTGAAATATATATAAACAAAATCAATGTAAATATTTTTTTTTTTTTGATAAAGAAAATCAATGTAAATATTAGTTGAGGGTGGAAAGACAAGTAGATGTAGAGATTGACGATGGAGTGGATGATAATTTCATTTGAAAGATTATCTCAACTTATATCATTTTTTTGTGGTGTTATCTTTCTCCAATAATAGTTATAATAACCTTTGCTATATTATTGGTGATTTATTTGAATTTATTTGCAGAATTGTTGAAATTTTTTCTTTTGCTTATTTTCTTATTAATAAAACTATAAAATTGAAGATATATCAGACGTATTCCCCATGTTTTTGGACTTACGCCTCAATTCCAGCTACATAAAACGTCTCGTCCCGAGCTACGCAAAATGCCTTCTGCGCCTTTTAAAACACTGGATTGTAGTACTAATGAAAGTTCAACAAACATACTATTGATAAGTGATGTCACCAAGCTAGCATGTTAATGCAAATTTTCTTTGGAAAATATTTCTCTTTAATACAACAACAACATACCTAGTGTAATCAACAAGTGGGGTTTGGGGAGGGTAGGAAGTACTCAGGCCTTACCCCCACCTTTGGGAGGTAGATCGACTACTTTCGATAGACCCTCGGCTCAAAAAAGTAAAATCAAAGCAGGATTGAAAAGAAAATAACGCAGCAGAATAACAATATGAACAAAACAAAAGAAGCAACAAGTAGTACTAAAAATTGAAGAATAAGCTACTACGTGTATACTAACTAATGCTATTAAATAAGAAAAGATGGGTAGATGGACTAGCCCCTGTCTCTCCCACATACAAGTATGACACACTTGGCTACCTGCTATCTTTCTACTCCAAACCTCTAGTGTCATGTTCTTAGTGAACTGAAGATCTGTCATGTCTTGTCTAATCACCTCATCTAATTCTTCTTCGTCCTACCTCTACCTCTCCTTATACCTATTATATCCAATCTCAACACTTCTTCACTTGTGCATCCATGCCCCTCTTCTTCATATGCCTAAATTATCTTAACCTCGCTTCCCTCATCTTGTCCGCTATAGAGGCCATTCCTATCTTGTCCCGTATAGCTTCGTTTCTAATCTCATCTCTCCTAGTATGCCCACTTATCCATCTTAGCATCCTTATTTTCCATACCTTCATTTTGCTGTATGTGAGCGTTCTTGACTGCCAACACTATACCCTATACAATAATGTAGGTCTAACTAGCACTTTGTAGAGCTTACATTTAAGCATTGGTGTTCTTACCACATAGTACCTTGGATGCGAGCCTTCATTTTGCCTACCCCGCTCTAATATGATGTGTGATATCGTCATCTATCTCCTTGTTTCCTTGAATTACAGACCCAAGATACTTGAGACTTCCTCTCTTTGGTATGACGTGTATCAATCTTCACTTCCACCTCGCTTCATGTGTTACATCACTAAACTTTCACTCCAGGTACTCTATTTTCGTCATGCATAACCTGAAACCCTTAGATTTGAGGGTCTATCTCCAAACTAAAGCCTATCGTTAACTCCACTAGGCGTTTCGTCAATCTATACTATGTCATCTTCATATTACATACACCACGATATCTCCCCTTGAATATGTTGTGTCAATTCGTCCATCACTAAGGAAAACAGAAACAGACTAACGGTTGATCCTTGGTGCAATCCCATCATATTTGGAAAGTGTTCTAAGTCACCTCTATATGTTCTTTCCGGATCTTGACTCCATCGTACATGTTCTTAGTTGCCCTAATGTAAGCAACAAGTACACCTCTAGACTTCAAACATCTCTATAGAACCTCCCTAGACACTTTACCATACACCTTTTCTAGGTCAATGAACACCATGTTTAAGACTGTCTTCCTATTCCTATACCGCTCCAACAATCTCCTTATAAGGTGAATGACACCTTTAGTTGAGTGTCCCGACATGAATTCGTTGAGATACCTTGATGTTCTCAGAGTGGGAAGAGTTCTACACAAAGTGTCTCGAAGAAGAAACTGCTATAACAAAAGAACCGGGTCCTATCAAGATATAACTATTCTGTTCGTGGGTTGTAATATTATTTTTTTGTGTGGTTCCGAGACAAGATCTTGATTACACTCTTAGGTGATTGTAGTAGGTGTTTTGTGTTGTAAAGAAAATTTATTGACTGGGTAGAGTCATTGAAGAAGAGTATAGAAGAGGGTTGAGGTAGGGACTGTTGGGAATAGTTCCTTAGGTACAAGGACGGTTGTAATCTTTAATTGGTCGAGATTAGTGAAGAGTTTGGGAAAATCCTATTGGAGGTAGGTCATGGTTTCTGCTTCTCTCGAGCAAAGAGTTTTCCGCACTAAAATACTTGTGTTGATTTACATATTCCACACTTTACTTTCTTGCGGAGTTTTTGAAAGAACCGTGTTCGTTTAGGCTGTTAGTTGCAGCTAAACTAACAGAGTCCAAAGTTGTTCTCGGAGATAGACAGTCTCCTCCTCATTATCTCGATCCTCTCTCAAACTTTCATAATGTGGCTTAGTAGTTTGATACTCCTATAGTTATTACAATTTTGAATAGCAAACTTGTTTTATACAAAAAAAGTTGTACTCCATCTCTATTCCTATGACATTCTAGCCGTCCTAAAAATGACACTAAACAACCCAGTTAGCTAGCCCATACCTACTCTCGTGCAGCCTGCATTCTGACACCTACACGTGTATCAACATTGATAGACTGATATGCAGTTTTGTACTGGTGTTGATAGCTTAAGTGGATTAGGGAACACAATAATTAATTTTCCCATTGATCATTTTGCAAGCATAGACTATCTAAAATAGTTTTGGTCCATCCTTTTTATGAAGTTGACACAATTACCTTCAGCTTATAATATGCCACTATTATATGTAGGAAATATGTCTAGAACTTTACCGGAAGAGTTAATGGCCATCAAGTATTTGGAATTTATGCCGGTTTTTGTTCATCCATGGACAGAATCACTTGCCTAACATTTTGATATCGTGATCCTAACCTTTTGAAATTTCATTATATAATCAGAGATATTTCCTTTGGTTCCTGCAATACTTGAAGAAGTTTGTCATAGACTTCTATCCTAGTTCTGTATAAAAGTTGCTGGCCCTATTCTTCTGTTCTAAAGTTAGATGCCACAATTACCAACAGAAGAAATTATTAGTGGTATGATTTTTATTTTCCCTTTTAGGTTTGTTGCGTTTGCTTGGTCATTCTTGCTTTCTAATTTTCTGAACCTTGTTCCGCTCTTGTTGAGAGATTATATCCTATTGTACAGTCATTCAATCTAATCCTGAAAGTTATGTAAATAAATTCTAATATACTGAATGAAAAATCAAAATAGACAATAACTGAAAAAGGAGTAACAAAACAAAAAGGTCTAAATTTACCCCTAAAGTATATGACTTGTCTTATTTTTTTCCTTCTGTTTACTTTTCGGTCCATGAAAGTCTAGCCTTATTTATTTCGTCCCATATTTACCCCTATCTCTAACAGCTGTCCAGCTTGGCTTTGACATTTGCCGAAGCGGAGCCACCTAGACAAACAAAAGATCCAAATTTACCCAGAACTATTAAATTGGTTTATATATGTCATCTGCAATAATTTGAAGTATGTCCCTGAACAATTAAAAAAAGGTCCAAATATACCCTTGAGCAATAGTAAATGTTGGAATATACCTGTACATACATGGTGACCAATTTTTCTATGATTGAAACCTGTTAGTGGGAGAGGTGGAGGATTTGTGGCTTAGGTCACAGGTTCAAGCCCAACACCATGCAAAGCAAAGCCCGGTATTTAAGTGGAGAAGGGTAGAGGGGCGGGCCCATTATCCACCGAGTTTAGAAGGCTGTGATTGGTCCAAAGGGCGGGTCACAGACGGATTTCTCGGTTATCAAAAATAAAATAAAATCCTGTTAGTGGGAGAGGCATATTTGAGACGAATGATAACAGTGAGGTCCCTGAGAGCTCATCAAAGGATAGTATAAAACAAATCGAACGTTAGGGTCTTAGGGGTATATTTTGACTTTTCCCAAAAAAATTTGATTTCCGTTGGAATTGTACTTGGATGACTGAAATTCTAGTCATCATCCTTTCTAATTTCGTCCCTAATTGAAAACTGTTACTCTCTACGTTCATTTTGTAACTGGTGTTTGACTCAACATCAGTTAAAGAAAGACTTTTGATACATTCCAGAATATCCATAAAACTTTTAGTCTTAAATAAGCCATGACATTTCTATGACTATAAGAGCATGTCATTAAGGGTGAAATTTAAAGTTAAGAGTTAAAAGTTTGGCAAATACAGAAAGGTGTTTTTTCAAAATAGGGTAAATAAGAAAGACTGCCATATAAAATGGAACTGAGGGAGTATTTATTTTTTGTTTTACTCATCATCTCTTGTTGCTTATAGGTGATTGCGGAGAGGCTATCAGAAGAAGAAATTGGTGGTCTCAAGGAGCTATTCAAAATGATAGACACAGACAATAGTGGAACAATCAGCTTTGATGAACTAAAAGAGGGTTTGAGACGAGTAGGTTCTGAACTAATGGAGTCTGAGATCAAGGATCTTATGGATGCAGTAAGAACTCTCCTTGGCGTGTTACTAATTCACTGTTGTGTCTCTGAAATATGTCCACCCAGTCTTACTTAATTACTCATATGTGTGCACTTATATACTACTGTCGGTGCATTTGAGTTTATGGCATCACACATGACATGGTGTATTTGTCAGGCAGACATTGACAACAGTGGAACAATAGACTATGGGGAGTTTCTTGCTGCTACTGTGCACTTAAACAAGTTTGAAAGAGAAGAGAATCTTGTATCAGCGTTCTCTTTCTTTGACAAAGATGGCAGTGGATACATAACTATTGATGAGCTTCAGCATGCTTGCAAAGAATTTGGTCTAAGTGAGCTTAATCTTGATGAAATGATCAAAGATATTGATCAAGATAACGTAAGTTCTACTATTTGCAAGTTTTGTGTCCATGCGCGTGTATAAGGCGCAATGGACATATGCTATTTTGCATAGAAACAGCTACAACATACCTAGTGAAATCCCACAAGTGGGGTCTAGGGAGGGTGGTGCATAGAAACATCATCATTTCCGCTACTTTAATCTTTTGGACATGTGAGTTCTTGACTGGCCAACACTCTTAGTCCTTCGCATAGAAACATTGATTCGGAAAAAAAGAAAAATACCATGTGTTTTAGTCTTTTAGATTTGATGGAGTTGCCTCTTTTTTGTTATGTTCCTTCTGGCTAATCAAGAGAGGGACTGTTTTGCAAATGAAATTTGTAATGGACAGTATTGTGTGAGGCCTAGTACTATCACAAACCATCCCCACCATCCATCAAAGAGAGGAAGTAAAGGGAAATGCTTCCTCCTCATCTGACATATTTGTTCTTTCTGTTATATTATGTTTTTCATCAGAAGACCTGAGTGACCATTATTGACCTCAGTATCGTTCCTTTCTCATGTTAGAGATAGTATGCAGTGTTACTGCCATATGCACTGGAAAGCCCTGTCGCACCTTTAGATGATGACATTCTCGTGGTTTCCTTTTAAATTTTAGTTGACTAGTTATTGCTCGTCTGAGGCTCCGTCTCTTATTTCCACGTCAATCTCTCTCCTATATAGCAACAGGTGTACCAGTAACTTCTGTAATTCCTTCGACATTTTTAGTTGCCTAGGCTTACAACCTACTCTTTCTTTGTACTTTTTCTCTTTTGAGCTTTTCCTCATACTTTTTGTTTTGCTTTTAAAGCTTTCAAAAGATTAGGGTAAAGAAAGTGACACAGTTCAGTTTAAATTTATCTGTATCAAGGTTTTAAATCTTATGATTGACTTTTCTAATCTACATTTTGTCATATAAATAGTGGGTCAAGTGTGTAAGTCTGTAGCATCCAGCAAATATCTCCATTTCTTTGCATTTTTTATTAAGTTTATTCGTTTTTGTTGAAACATCAAGTTGTACAAAGTTTCTTCTCTCGAGGTCATGAGTTGGTGATTCACCTATGTTTTTCAAGCTACTTTTGCACTATAGCTCTGCCCTTCTTTGTGTAGTTTAAATACTGCTACTTCAGAGAAGGTCAAAAGCATAGTCGGTCTGTTGCAATTTGCAAATTGAATTTAGTGGTTTTACTTTGAACTGTGCCAACATATGCCCCCTTTTCCTTTAAGGGAGTTGCGTCATTTTCTAATGAAGGAGTATCTTACCTCTTATATACAACCAAATGTTTTATGAATCCCATGTTGATTCTTATAAACTTCTAATGCCCAAAGAAGGTGAGTCATTAGTCAATACCTCACACATGATCCCACTTGTCATAATGGAATCCACATCTAAACTCACTTAACCATTTGATCTCAATATTTTGTCTTTTCTTTTTCTCCTCTTCGCCCCCTCCCCTTTCTTTTTCTTGTTGCTTAGTAGAAGAAGGGGGGGGGGGGGAGGGTGTGAAGGGAGTATCTTACCAACCAATTTTTTTCTCAAGACTAGTTTTAGAAAAACTTGTTCCATTTAAAACTGATGCACTAATTTAAACAGCTAGGCACCTTCTCTGAAGTATGTTAAGCATCTGCATGTTTCTTTGACAAGTAACATTGACTTCTTTATCTATATTAATATGTTAAAGTTGAGAATATGATTTTTGATATTATTAAAATGTATGAGCATGTGAAACAGTCCTGTAATGGTGGATGAGAAGGGTTTCTTTTCTTGAAGGAACTCGAAACTTGTTATTAGTAGTGATTCTTGGAGTATTAACTCACCAGTGATCCCCCTCTCACTCACTGCTTCTAAAGTATGCATCATAGAGTAATATTGATAAAGTGTGATGATGTTCTAGACTCTAATTTATGTTTTGATCAATTCTAAGATTTTGAAAGACAGCATTCTGCATCTTTGTGCTGGGTTAATAAAAAAACAAAAGGCTAGTGTATTTACTTACCATGTGTGTCTGATCCAGACTAGTCTTTGTAGCATTACATGATGTTGTGAAACTCTATAGTGGTTCATTTTTTCTCTCGAATTCCTTTTGGCTTGATTCACATTTGTTAATTGAATTGGAAATCAAGACTTCTGAGGCCATCCTTTTGCATCCCTACTATTCTAAGCTGTCTCTACTGCACCCAGTAAGACTTGGTCATAGTATATCTGTGCTGATAGTGCTTCAAATTGCAGGATGGACAAATAGATTATGGGGAATTCGCGGCGATGATGAGGAAGGGCAATAGTGGAGGTGTTGGAAGGAGGACAATGAGAAACACATTGAATTTGGGAGAAGCCCTTGGAATTGTAGACAGTAAAGAAGAAGATGTATGACCTATCAACTAATCAAAATGTACTCTGAATCAAACTTTCTAGTTGCTTTATGACATGTAGCTCCCTCCAGCATATAATATCCATTACGAGATTTAGATTGCTTTATGTCAGCTTGATCTCTTCCCATGTTCTATTGATGTCTGTCTTTTTGCCATATGTAAGTTTAGCATTTCACATTTGATTGGGGGTAGGGGTGTTTCTGCTTAACCCACCTTCGTTGTAGGACAATTTGTCCTCGTAGATACACCTTTTGAATACTTCCAAATTAAATGGAAACTTCTTCTCCCCTTTTCTTTGGGTGGGGGTGAGGGGAATTACACCTATAAATACTTTTTCTTATTTACCAAACACAACAAAAGTTTGCAAAACATAGTGAGAAAAAGGTGCATGTGTTCTCATTTCTTCCCATTACAAATTCTCCATTCGACGCTCCGTTCACTTAACAAAGAGTTGGATTTATGCCCATCAGATTTAAGACGATTACGGGTCGTTTGGTAAAGAGTATTAGGATAAATATGTATGGTATTATGTAGTATTATATTTGGTACCGTAGAATGTACAACTAATACCTTTCATTTGGTGGGATTTAATATTATGGGATTAATCTATGTAAAAGATAAAAATACCCCTCAAATCCTTTTAATCATTTTGTTCATTTTCTTGATTTTATGTTTTATATTTGCACTAGTAAATTTATTTTAATAAACTAGCTTACAATTTTTATTATTTAGGGAGAGTTTGTTGCTAAATAAATCCAATATAAATCAATACAATATGTGAAATGTGAGTTGTTTAACATTTACAATTGAAAAAAATAATTATATCACCACATGCTGTTTGTGATTTTGATTGAATGTATTCATTTGTTGATATATATGTGGTTTTCTAATTATTTATATTTTGAATAATTTATAAAATTGCATACATATTAAAATTACAATTTGCAATTTTTACGTGTAAAATGTAGATGGTTTATTCGATTTTGCTATTGTTCACTGTCTTTTCGATTTTAAAAGTAGATGACCTATCTTTTTTAAATTAAAAGTTGACGTTTTGTGAGTGATCAATATATAGGATGACAATTATTCACCCTCAAATAATTCAAGTGAGAAAATATCAAACATGACGGTACAACTGTTCTTCTCCTAGCTAGTTAGAAGGTCATATAAATAATATTGTCCGATAATTATCTACCTTGATCCAATTACATGAAATAAAAAGTCCCACAATAATTTCAGATATAATTGCGAAGAACTTTTTTTTAGAGTTTTGATCCAAACACAAGATGAGTTGGGAAGCAATGAACCAAATACTTGATAACAAATGAACTCTGCATTACTAATCCCTGCACTACTAATTCCTACGTACTAATCCTTGCGTTATTAATCTTTATACCAAACAACCCTAAGGTATTCCTTCTCCTAAATTATACCAAAAAGAACAGAAAATCAAAAAAGGAATTAAATGTTCCATGGAAAATCTATGCTCTATGATAATAATTTTTGCATCTTTCTTAATAGGAAGTGACCGCACAGAAGGCATCACAAAACAAATTAATTATGCGAAGTTAAAAGTATTCATATGGAATGTGTGAAAACTTCATTATCATTCATTAAAGTTGAAAAATTGCTTGTAAAAGAATTTCGTTTTGAGTAGGTCGAACTTATATTCGAGTGGGATTTGAATCTAATTTGAGGCTATTTGGATAAGATTTGAGTTAGTGTTAGATTTGATTTTAGTCATCATTCATTAAAATTAGAAGAGTATCAAATATATATATATGAGAAAAGATATAAAGTGACACATGAAGCTGTCCAATTTTTAAAAAAAGATACCTTAACTATGTGGGAGTCCTATTACTCCACAAAAGTATTAAATACCTTTGCAAATAGACCATTTTGACTCATTTTCTCCTATGTTTGTGAACACGTAGATGACGTGCATGAATGTATCATTTTCCTTTCAAAAATCAATTAAAAGTGTAGCGTTTCAGTTTTTTTCTCTATTAATTAATTAATTCATCATTAAATACGCAGTCTTCCCCAAATTTTCAAACGAGTCGTTGGTTGAAGCTTTTAAAAAAAAAAATCAATACCCTCTCTCTCATGAAATCAACTCAAAAGGTAAGAATTCAGTTTAATTTCCAGTCCAAAAAGTTAATTTGAAGTTGTCCAAGGTTTAATTTCTTTGTAATTTTTTTTAAAATTTGAAAAATAAAAATATCTTTTGTGATTATGTTTTGAGGGAAAATATTCTTATACGATCAAAAGCAATATTGAATCTTAGTTGTAATGATGAGAATGATTCGATGATGCATGTGAAAATGCGATTGCAAATATGGAGACTTACTTTCAATACAAACTTCGTGGTCGGAGGACAATCCAGCTAGAAGATTTTGATCTTATCCACGCTATCGTGTATGTTCTCTACATAAATTATTTCTAGAGATATCTTGTTTCTGTTTAATTTGTTTATGGCATATTTTAGGAGAAAGCATGCAACTTCTTTAAATGAAGGGATTGTGAAGATGTTGATATACGATCCAAGTTCGTTATTCCAAGATCGGCAAAGAGAATTAAGGAGTTGAAAAAAATATTTGTATTTTATGAAAATCGTGTTGAAAGAAATAAATGGGCGATGAAGGAGAAGAAGAAGAGCAAATATTGTAATTGAAAGCTAATCGTCTTGATTGTGCGCTTTTTTTCTTTCTATTTTAAGCATTACCAAGAATGTGAAAGATGGAAGATGCAGTTGTGTGCAATCAAAATTGCAATAGTTGTTCTACTCTACATCTTTAGTTTGGTTCTTGTTTTTGTTGCTTTATGTTGTAGAAATAGTTATGACTTTAACAAGTTGTAAGTGTTTTTGGTTGTATAAGGCTTATAAAATTGCATTTTTATCACTTCAAAAAAGGCCAACCCTTCGTATATTTTCTGTCCATCTGATTGTGATAACCATTCTAGAAAATTCAAAAAGATGTTCAACTACAAATAAATGAGAAGAAGATATACTGAAAGTAACAAAAATATTCTATTAATTGGACAAAATGAGGACTTCATTTCAACATAATCAATGTTTCAATTTGAACTACAACAAAAAAATTGATCTTGTTTTGTTTGGTACCTAACAACCTAATAAAACAGAGCCTGATTCTAACAAAAAAATAACACCAAAATATACACAATTAATTTTTTTTGTCAATATCGACAATAAAAAATCAGAATACCCTACTTCTATAGCACATGTCTTCCTACTTGAACTGGTTTGACTTTGATTATCAGTAGTAGTTGCAGACCTTATTTGGACAACTTTTTCAGCCCTCATTCTTTCAAGGTTGCTATTGGTAATAGTTGTTTCCCCCTTCCATTTGAATCCACATCATGGTGTGTAGATATCACCAGTAACAACATCAACCCTCTTTGTCACTCTTGTACCAATATTTATTACTCTTCTACTTAGCAATCCAGGTTGCATAGTCAAATAAGAAATGTTCAAATAAAAAGACATTTAGGCTGCATATAAAATTTGCATTATGCATATAAAGTTATAAAGTTGATACTTACATTAAGAGTTGTAAAACCATCTTCAACTTGGTGTATTCCAATCCCTACAATTCTTGGCCTTTTAAAATGCCTTGTTTGTCCTCTACTAATGTCTCTGTGTTCTACTAGTCTCTTCATCCTTCATAGGCCTCTTTCACTATCCGTTGCTTCAGAACTAGTTTGACTATGTTGAATCATCCCTCTTTCTCTTCTTATGACTTCATTCACATTTATCTCTTAAGGCATCCCTCTTCCTTTACCTGTTCCTCTTCCTCTATAACTTACCGTCGCATGTTTATTGAAACTCAAATATTAGAGTATATCGATATTGTCTATGAATGATAGAATAATTATATAAATTACATCTGTGTATGTAGTAGTTTCATGTGATTGAGTTTGAACACTTATAACACCTGGAGGACTTGAAACAATGCCTCTTTCTTTACATCTTCGTCTACCACTATCATTGTTTGTAGTGACCTGATTTTTCACATATTAGTGAATATACTTAAAACTATTTCCTTCACAAAAGAATACATATACCTTATAAAGAAACTCCAGATGATTGAGTTGATTCACTGCCTCTTGCTCTGCCTCTTTGTCATGAACTAAACTATAACCTAGACGTGACATGGCGAATAGAATCCCAAAAGACTCTAAAAAGTCTATTGACATAAGCATGACACTATGATAACAACAAAGTTGATATAATATATAAGTGGAAGTATAATCTCAAAAAAAATATCGACATAAAGAGAATCTAAGTACAAAGACTGTAAATGAGGAATATCTACCAAGTTTGACAACAAGCCTCTACTAACCATAAGTGTGGCTAGGACAAACCCTAGCTCACAAAATAAGTTCGAAAACTGAAATGACATAAGACAATGAAAGACATATGGTGGCAAGGTCCCCGAACCATGATGACTCACCAAAATCCTAAATACAGCTAACCAATCCAATTAGCCACTACCGAATATGTAACACCTCCGAAATTGGAAAGTCAAAAAGAGAAGAATAAGTAGAAAATCAGAGTCTGAGACTGATTTTTACGAGTCCAACCTACGAACTGTAGAAAGTCCTACGGGCCGTAGGAAGGGAACTGTAGACCCAGAGTAGAGTTTTGAAAAAAAATTGAGTTTCAATATCTTATTCGACGGTTGACCAGGATGCCCCATCAATATTTGTACAAGTTGTAGATTGATCTTGTAGGTAGGTCCCAGACTTAGTGAAATTTTGAGGGTCAAGTTGGTTTCTACAATTGGTGTCTACGAACTATAAGAAGACCTACGAGCCGTAGACAGTTTCCGTCAAAAGTTGGTCCAAGTTAAAGGGTTTCTATGATTGACTAGGACTAGGGATGGAAAAATGGGTAATTTACATGGGTACCCTAGAAATGGGTTGACAATTATTTTAAGGGGTTTTTGGTCTTTTCCTAAGTGATTAATGGCTAAACTAAGTCATTTTGGTCCTAATTCTAACCCCTTAAGTCTTTTAATTCCTAAAGCTATCCATTCTAAATCATTCTCCTAAATTCCCTCAAAGATCAACCCCTCCCCCCTCAAAATCCTCTCAAGAGCTAAGGAAGTAAAAAACTACGGTTTGGCTTCAAAAACTCCAATTCACCAGAGATTGTGGGCATTGATCACTAAGGTATGTTAGTATTCACTTATGGAGTCCTTTCCTCCACAAGGTTCCTAAAATCTTCAAGTTTTACAAGTTAGATTCTCAATTCAAAGTAGGGCTTTTATTCAATCTTCATGAGTTCTTTTCAATTATGATTTAATTGATTATTTCTATCTCTTTATGCATGACTAGAAGTATTTACATAATTCTAAGTTGAATTCATATGAACCCATGCATGTTCCATGAAATTTGACTATGAACACATGATGAAGCCTATGAACTATGAGTTTATGAAGATTTGCATATTTTTTAATGAAATTAATGTAAATATTTTGAGGATGCTTTGAGAGTAAAGTAGCAATGTTATTGTGAAAGATTTTTTCACATATAACCAAGAACATGATGGTGAAAGGATTTCTCACATAAAAGATTCATAAGGTTGAAAGGTTTTCTCACCTAAGTTGAATCAAGATTAAGGAGCTATTCTAAATGAACTTTAGCTTGGATTGGTTGCTTAATTATACCTTTCCACGGATGATTGTAACACCTCTGATGTAACACCCTGGAAACTAGTAGGCTAAACTAGAGCTAAAAGTGAGAGTTAGAGTCTTGAAGGTGGCATAGGGCCAAGGGCATGAGGGCAAGAGCCAAGGGAAAGATACCCAGGGCTACCCAAATTTCCCAAGGTACTTCCCACCATGCAACGAGATCCTTCACGGCTCGTGGTGGTCACTACGCCTCGTGGTGCCACTCGTGGTGGTGAGGTAGTAGCCTTCTTAAGGATGCCCCAAATTGGCTCCACCACACGAGCCATTTCACGGCTCGTGAAGCCTTAGACGACTTGTGGGAGTGGCCTTGGTCATGCCTTGGTGGTTGAGGGTTGAAGGAGGATGGCTTAGCCACTGCCTCAAGGCCCACGAGAGGGACCACGGCTCGTGGCAAGCACCACGGCTCGTGGAACCCCTCGTGAAGATGCCTTGGGCTTGTGGGCTAAAGGCATAATTGCCAAGCCACTACCCCAAGGTCCACGAAGGGGACCACGACTCGTGAGGCCTCTCGTGGTCCCTGGGCAGGTCACTTAAGTTGAAGGTTAATTAAGTCTTTTTCGATTCAAGTCCAATTAAAGTGAAGTCGTTTTGGTTGGGTCTAAGGTCACTATATAAGTCATTTTAAGTCAAAACTCACCCAAATTAAGTCATATCTTCCAAACATCCAAATATTTCCCCAAAGTTCATCCTCTCCAAAAATTCTCCCTCTAGAAAAAACTCAGAGAAGAAGAAGAAGGAAAATCAACTAGGGTTTCAAAGGAAGGCTTCTCGAAATTGATTTATTTGGGCATTGTGATTGAGGTATGGTGGTTTTCATCCATGGGTAGCTTTCACCCATGGAGCCCTCTCAAAATCTTTAATTTCAAATGGTAGAATTCCCCAAATAGCTAGGGTTTTCTTCATTCCCCATGGGTTCTTTGATTTATTGACTTTGATGGTTTAATTATGTCTAAATATGCTTGAATTGATGATCTACAATGTTTTTATGACGATTCCTTTATGAAGCCATGCAAACCCCATATTTCTCTAAATTGTGATTTCATAGGTTGGGTTGTTGATTGTGAAAAATGAATTTTTATGATCTAATGTATGAATTGATAGAAATACATGGAGTTATGATGAAATCCCTATCTAATGCTTAGTTCTATATTTGGTGATTGATAATGGCTTTGAACCTTGGAAGGGCAAAATGTGAGTTTATGCATGATCTTATAATACATATGTAAATGATTTAAGGGTGCTTTGAGAGTAAAGTGCCAATTTTAATTGTGTTTTTGTGTTGTTGAATGGTTATTCTCATAAAACACTTACAACCATGATGTGAAAGGTTTTCTCACATAGAAAGGATTCTTAGGTTGAAAGGCTATTCTTACTTAATTGAATCAATGAATAAGAGCTATCCTAATGAACTAACTTGGATTGATTGTCAAGGACATCATTCCATGAGACATGAGTTAAAGTAAGACTTAATAAGTATTCCGTGAAAATTATGCTTAGCAACGAGTGAATATTGTAATGAAATGGAAGTGTTTTACGTTAGTTGAGTCCGGGCTTCCCTAGTATGTCTCATGAGATGGAAACCTTCTTTGTTAGTTGCATCCTGGTTTCTAGTAGCAATCTCTGTATCCCATAAACTATGTGCCCCCATATGTTATCTAGCTAGTGGATCCACCTAAGATAAGAGTTCATGGTTCTACCTTATGCAAGTAGAACAACCCTTTTTGGTGTGGGAGACACCGGGTGATCATGTTTTAGCTCACATGGTCTCTATGTCGGTTTAGGCTATTCTTTCCACAATAAGAATATGAATAATGAACTATGGTTACTCAAGAAACTTTGTATATGAGTCAAAGGCTTTAAAAGATGACGTTGACTTATGTTGTCAATGATTATGACTTATGACTTCTATTATCTTATATGATGTTTAAACTTGGTAAATTGCATGTAATGAACTAAAATGTACCTTTTAGCATGTTTTAATGTTTTTATGCATAACTACCATACTTAGTGCATTTTTGTACTACCATCTACTTTGCCTACATTTTTCCCAAGTGTAGGGTCCGACACTAGAGGTGATCATACTTGTGGGTAGATCTTGGATTTGCTTGTTCCCAAGCTTGGTGAGTCCTCATGGCTTCGAGGTCAAATTTCTTGTTTTAGTTTCTTTCGTTTACTTTCCCTTTTTAGACATGTTGTATGGGCTAGGCCTTATTCATTCAAGATTGTAATAGATGGCTCTATTGAGACAAGTCTAAAATTCCGCTTTCATTTATGAAAAACTTTATAAAACTTGAATTGCGTTTTACTCTTATTGAATAATTGTTTTATGTTATGATATGCTAAGCGGCTTGTATGGAGTCCTTTAGGGTTCTATACAACTTGTTACATCTAGGGGGTACCCCTGGGTCGTGACAAACTTGGTATTATAGCACATGGTTTAGAATGTTTCTAGGATAATGTCTCATATGCCACGTCTAGTAGAGTCTACTTCATAAGTATGAATTGCGCCACATTTATGAATTAGAGGCTACAAGATGTTTAGGAAATTTCACTTCTTCATTACTCTTAAATCGTGCCTTAGAGTTTAACTTTAAAAAGACCTCTCCTAATCCTTTCTTATGTTCTTCAGGATATGAATACTCGAAGGGCTAATGCAAGAAGGATGGAGGGTGACAATGAGAATCAAGAGATCTTCCTCAAGCTCCCCAAGCTCTGATAGACCCTTTGGTAGAGAATGTGACCCATGTAGAGTTTAGGTTGACTATCCAAATATTGGCTCAAGCCGTGATGGCTCAGGCCAAAAGAGAAGTTGTAACTCCGATGAATCCTAATGTGAATTCGGCTACTTCAAGGGTGAGTGATTTTGTACGAATGAACCCTTCGGAATTTCATGGCTCCAAAGTGCAAGAGGATCCTCAAAGGTTTATCGATGAGGTTTATAAAGTGCTTTCTATTATGGGGGTGTCCTCGGAAGAGAAGGCGGAGTTAGCCGCCTACCAACTAAAAGATATGGCTCAAGTGTGGTATGATCAGTGAAAGGGAGAGAGACCCATAAGAGAGGGCCCAGTAGAATGTGAATTGTTTAAGTTGGCATTCTTTGATAGGTTCTTGCCCCTCGAGTTGAGGAAGGCAAAGGTACAAGAGTTCATCAATCTTCATCAAGGAAGTATGAGTGTCAAGGAGTATGTTCTAAAGTTCACCCAACTCTCTAAATATGCTCCAACTATGGTGGCAGACTCAAGGTCTAAGATGCGTAGGTTTATGCTGGGTGTGTTCGACTTGGTTGAAAAAGAGTGTCGTACGACAATGCTCCTCCATGACATGGATATCTTAAGGCTTATAGTGTACACTCAACAAATAGAGGAATCAAAGCTCAAAGAAAAGAATAAAGAGGTGAAAAAGGCTAGAACCGGTGATGGGAATTTCTCCAACTCAAGGTCTAATGGACAAAGTTGACCTAGATTTTGACACAGGTTCTCTGGTCAAGATTCATATAGTGCTCCTCCCAAGTCTAATAAGGAAAGGGTGTCTAACCCTAAACCTCAAGGAGGAAATGGAGGTGGTTCTTCTTTTTCTAGATCTACAGATGAGAGATTGCCTGGTGATCAAGGTTAAGGGGAGAGAGGACAAGCAAGCTCCTCCAAGTAGTTCAAACTCCAATGCCCCAAAGTAAAACCACTTTTATGCTCTTCAATCCCGAGGTGACCAAGAGAGCTCCCCGGATGTAGTGACTGGTATGTTAAAAGTCTTTCTTATTGAGGTGTATGCTTTGTTATATCCCGGTGCTACTTTGTCCTTTGTGACACCTTATGTGGCCATGAAGTTTAATATTCTTCCTGAAGTCTTGTTAGAACTTTTTCGGTCTCTACCCCAGTTTGTGATTCCGTGGTGGCTATGAGGGTATATAGAAAGCGTCCTATTTCCTTATCCCATAGAGTTACTCTTGTCGACTGGGTGGAGCTTGACATGTTAGACTTTGATGTGATTTTGGGTATGGATTGGTTGCATGCATGTTACGACTTTATTAATTGTAGAACTCGGGTGGTTAGATTCCAATTCCCAAATGAGCCTATCCTTGAGTGGAAGAGAGTAAATTCCATGCCTAGAGATAAATTTGTCTCTTGTCTTAAAGCTAGGAAGATGATCTCAAAAGGGTGTATTTACCATTTTGTTAGGGTGAGGGGTGTTGAATCCGAAAACCCTTCTCTTGAGTCGGTTCCGTTATTTAATGAGTTCTCAGAGGTTTTCCCTGATGATTTACCCGGTATTCCTCTCGAGCGGGAAATAGATTTTGGTATTGACCTTCTCCCGGATATGCAACCTATCTTTATCCATCCTTATAGAATGGCTCCGGTGGAGTTAAAAGAGTTGAAAGAGCAACGAAAGGATTTGTTGGATAAGGGTTTCATCTGACCGAGTATCTCTGCATTGGGTGCTCCCGTGTTGTTTGTTCGAAACAAGGATGGGTCTCTTCGAATGTGCATTGATTATCGTCAATTGAATAAAGTGACCATTAAGAACAAGTATCCTCTTGCAAGAATTGATGACTTGTTTGACCAACTTCAAGGAGCTAGTTATTTCTCTAAGATTGACCTTCGTTCGGGTTATCACCAATTGAGGGTGAGAGGGGAAGATATTCCAAAGATGGCTTTTCGAATCCGGTATGGCCATTATGAATTCCTAGTAATGTCGTTTGGGTTGACTAATGCTCCTGCGGCGTTTATGGACTTGATGTATAGAGTGTTTAGGCAATACCTAGACATGTTTGTGATTGAGTTTATCGATGATATTTTGATCTATTAAAGGAGTGAGAATGATCATGTGGACCATTTGAGAATTGTGTTGCAAGTTCTTAAGGACCAACAACTTTTTGAAAAGTTTAGCAAGTGTGAATTTTGGTTGTGGTCCATAGTTTTCCTTGGTCATATTGTGTCAAGCGAGGGTATTGAGGTAGATCCGAAGAAGACAGATGCGGTCAAGAGTTGGCCTAGAACTCTAACTCCTTCTGACATTAGAAGATTTTTAGGTTTGGCCGGTTACTATAGAAGGTTTGTTGAGGGATTTTCCTCTATTGATTCTCCTTTGATGACTTTGACTCAAAAGAAGGCTAAGTTTTTGTGGTCGGAAGCTTGTGATAAAAGTTTCTAAGAATTGAAAGATAGACTTACTTCCACTCTGGTGTTGACCTTACCGAAAGGTACAAATGGTTTTGTGGTGTATTGTGATGCCTTTAGAGTTGGGTTGGGATGTGCACTTATGCAAAAAGGTAAGGTGATTGCCTATGCTTCAAGGCTACTTAAGATCCATGAGAAGAATTATCCTACCCATGACCTTGAGTTAGAGGCGGTTGTGTTTGCCTTAAAAATATGGAGGCATTATTTGTATGGGGTCCATGTGGATATTTTCACCGATCATAAGAGTCTTCAATATGTGTTTAGTAAAAAAGACTTGAATCTTCGCCAAAGAAGGTGGCTTGAATTATTGAAGGATTATGACATGAGTGTCCTTTATCACCCCAGTAAAGCTAATATGGTAGAGGATGCGCTTAGTAGATTGTCAATGGGTAGTGTGGCTCATGTAAATGAAGAAAAGAAAGAGTTGGTTCGTGATGTTCATAGGTTATCCCGACTAGGTGTTCAACTAGTGGATTCTACCAAGGGTGGTGTCATGGTCCATAATGGTTCCGAATCGTCCTTTGTGATGGATGTGAAGTCTAAACAAGGTCTTGATCCTATCTTGGTGGAATTGAAAGAGGCGGTACTTAAGAAGTCCGTTGAGGCTTTCTCCGAAAGGGGAGATGGGATACTAAGGTATCAAGGTTGGTTATGTGTTCCAAATGTTGACGGCATGAGAAAGCAAATTTTAGAAGAAGCCCATATTTCTCGATATTCTATTCACCCGAGAGCCACCAAGATGTACCGTGATCTACGGGAAGTCTATTGGTGGAATGGGATGAAGAAAGGCACTGCGTAATTTGTGACCATATGTCCTAATTGTCAACAAGTTAAGGTTGAGCACCAAAGGTCGGGAGGCTTGTCACAAGATATTTCTATTCTTACTTTGAAGTGGGAAGATGTGAACATGGATTTTATTGTAAGCTTACCACGTACTCGGCGACAACATGACTCGATATGGGTAATAGTGGACTGAATGACTAAGTCCGCTCATTTCATTCCCATCAAAGTGTCCTACTCGATAAAAGAGTATGCTAAGTTGTATTTGAGGGAGATAGTAAGGTTACATGGAGTACCACTGTCCATAATTTCAGAATGAGGTACCCAATTTACTTTACAATTTTGGAAGTCCTTCCAAAATGGGCTCGATACCAAGGTGAAGCTTAGCACCGCTTTTCACCCTCAAACGGATGGTCAAGTGGAACGCACCATTCAGACTTTGGAAGACATGTTGAGGGCATGCGTGATAGATTTCAAAGGCAATTGGGATGGCCATATGCTGTTAGTTGTGTTTGCTTATAATAACAGTTATCATTCGAGTATCAACATGGCTCCCTTTGAAGCTCTCTATGGTAGGGGATATAGGTATCCTATAGGATGGTTTGAAGTGGAAGATGTTTCCCTCCTAGGTCCGGAATTGGTCCATGAGGCTATTGAAATGATTCGGGTTATAAGAGAGAGGTTGAAAATGGCTCAAAGTCGGCAAAAGTCCTATGCCGATGTTTGAAAGAGAGATCTCAAATTCGAGGTGCATGATTCGATTAATTTGAAGATATCACCCATGAAGGCTGTTATGAGGTTTGTGAAGAAGGGGAAACTTAGTCCCCGTTTTGTGGGTTCTTATGAGATTTTGAGGCGTGTCGGCAAGGTTGCGTACGAGTTAGATTTTCCAAATGAGTTGGCGTTAGTGCATCCGGTGTTCCATGTCTCAATGTTAAAAAAATGTGTTGGGGATCCAACAACCATAGTTCCCTTAGAGGGTTTAGGGATTAAAGAGAATCTTGCTTATGAAGAAGTACCGGTTGAGATCTTAGATCGGCAAGTTAAGAGATTAAGAAACAAGGAAGTTGCCTCCGTGAAGGTATTGTGGAGGAATCACTTAGTTGAGGGTGCTACTTGGGAGGCCGAGGCTGATATGAAGTACCGATATCCTCATCTTTTTCCTTCCTCTCCTATTCCGACTTGAGGTAATGAGTTCCTCTTGAGTTTTCTTGTTTAGGAGTCATGTGTGATTTATGTGTTCCCATGATTTCCTTATGTCTATGCATGTTCATAAAAAAGCTTATGTTTAGAAATAAAATGAGTTTTTATTATTGATGTACCTCATGTTGTTGTGCATAGAGTATGAATTGCCTAGTGACTTCATGAGATGAAATGATAAACATGTTTTTGATATGTTTTTTGAGAGTAAAAGTTGCATTTAGACTCCATGATGATTGTTGATTATGCATTAAAGCTTGGAGAAGGTAGTTCCTCCTAAGAACACGAGAAATGTTGAAATTTCATGCATAATGGGTTGTTAGATGTAGTTCCTACTTCCTTTTGGTGCATTGAATATGTTTGAGTGGAGTTGATGTTTCCTTCTATTTTGTGTGCATTTTGATGATGTTGCATGCATGATGGGGTGATAGTCTTGAGTCTTTACTTCCGTAAAGTGTTTAGATCGTCATTCGAGGATGAATGTTCCCAAGGGGGAGATATTGTAACACCCTGGAAACTAGTAGGCTAAACTAGAGCTAAAAGTGAGAGGTAGGGTCTTGAAGGTGGCCTAAGGCCAAGGGAATGAGGGAAAGAGCCAAGGGAAAGGGACCTAGGGTAGCCCAAATTTCCCAAGATACTTCCCACCATGCCATGAGAGCCTTCACGACTCTTGGTGGTCACCCCACCTCATGGTGCCACTCGTGGTGGTGAAGCATAGCCTCCTTAAGGCTGCCCCAAATTGGCTCCTCCACACGAGAAACTTCACGGCTCGTGAAGCCTTAGACGACTCGTGAGAGTGGCCTTGTTCGTGCCTTGGTGGTTGAGGATTGAAGGAGGATGGCTTATCCACTGCCTCAAGGCCCACGAGAGGGACCACGACTCGTGGCAAGCACCACGGCTCGTGGATCCCTTCATGAAGATGCCTTGGGTTTGTAGGCTAAAGGCACAATTGCCAAGCCACTGCCCCAAGGTCCACAAAGGGGACCACGGCTCGTGAGGCCTCTCGTGGTCCTTGGGCAGGTCACTTAAGTTGAAAGTTAATTAAGTCTTTTCCAGTTTAAGTCCAATTAAAGTGAAGTCTTTTTGGGTGGGTCTAGGGTCACTAAACAAGTCCTTTTAAGTCAAAACTTACCCAAATTAAGTCATATCTTCCGAACACCCAAATATTTCCCGAAAGTTCATCCTCTCCAAAAATTCTCTCTCTAGAAAAAACTCAAAGAAGAAGAAGAAGAAGGAAAATCAACTAGGGTTTCAAAGGAAGGCTTCTCCAAATTGATTTCTTTGGGCATTGTGATTGGGGTATGGTGGTTTCCATCCATGGTAAGTTTCACCTATGAAGCCCTCTCAAAATTTTCAATTTCAAAAGGTATAATTCCCAAAATATCTAGGGTTTTCTTCATTTCCTATGGGTTCTTTGATTTATTGACTTTAATGGTTTAATTATGTCTAAATATGCATGATATTGATGATCTACAATGTTTTTATGATGATTCCCTTATGAACCCATGCAAACCCCTATATTTCTCCAAATTACGATTGCATAGGTTAGGTTGTTGATTGTGAAAGACGACTTTTTATGATCTAATCTATGAATTGATAGAAATACATGAAGTTATGATGAAATCCCTATCTAATGCTTAATTATTGAATTGGTGATTGATATTGGCTTTCAACCTTGGAAGGGCAAAGTGTGAGTTTATGCATGATCTTATAATACATATGTAAATGCTTTAAGGGTGCTTTGAGAGTAAAGTGCCAATGTTAATTGTGTTGTTGTGTTTTTGAAAGGTTATTCTCATAAAATATTTACAACCATGATGTGAAAGGTTTTCTCACATAGAAAGGATTCTTAGGTTGAAATGATATTCTCACCTAATTGTATCAGTGAATAAGAGCTATCTTAATGAACTAACTTGGATTGATTGTCAAGGACATCATTCCATGAGACATAAGTTAAGTAAGACTTAATAAGTATTCCGTGGCAATTATGCTTAGCACCGAGTGGATATTGTAATGAGATGGAAGTCTTTTACGTTAGTTGAGTCCAGGCTTCCCATGTATGTCTCATGAGATGAAAACCTTCTACGTTAGTTGAGTCCGGGTTTCTAGTAACAATCTTCGTATCCCATAAACTATGTGCCCCCATAGGTTATCTAGCTAGTGGATCCACCTAAGTTAAGAGTTCATGGTTCTACATTAGGCAAGTAGAACAACCCTTTTCGGTGTGGGAGACACCGAGTGATCATGTTTTAGATCACATGGTCTCTATGTCGGTTAAGGCTATTCTTCCCACAAGAAGAACATGAATAATGAACTATGGTTACTCAAGAAACTTTGTAAATGAGTCAAAGGCTTTAAAAGATGATGTTGACTTATGTTGTCCATGATTATGACTTATGACTTCTATTATATTATATGATGTTTAAACTTGGTAAATTGCATGTCATGAAATAAAATGTCCCTTTAAGCATGTTTTAATGTTTTTATGCATAGCTACCATACTTAGTGTATTTTTGTACTAACGCCTACTTTGCCTACATTTTCCCCAAGTGTAGGGTCCGACACTAAATGTGATCATGCTTGTGGCTAGAGCTTGGATTCATTTGTTTCCAAAGCTTGGTGAGTCCTCATGGCTTCGAGGACGAATTTCTTGTTTTAGTTTTTTCATGTACTTTTCCTTTTTAGACATGTTGTATGGGCTAGGACTTATTTCATTCAAGATTGTAATAGATGGCTATATTGAGACAAGTCGAGACTTCCGTATTCTTTTATGAAAAACTTTATAAGACTTGAGTTGCGTTTTACTCTTTTTGTTCTATTACTTTATGTTATGATATGCTAAGCGGTTTGTATGGAGTCCTTCAGGGTTCTATACGCCTTGTTACATCTAGGGGGTACCCCTGAGTCGTGATAAACTTGGTATCCGAGCACAAGATTTAGAATGATTCTAGGATAATGTTTCATAAGCCTCGTCTAGTAGAGTCTACTTCATAAGTGTGAAGCGCGCCACATTTATGAATTAGAGGCTATACGATGTTTAGGAAATTTCACTTCTTCATTACTCTTAAATCGTGCCTAAGAGTTTAACTCTAAAAAGACCTCTCTTAATCCTTGCTTACATTCTTCAGGATATGAATACTTGAAGGGCTAATGCAAGAAGGATGGAGGGTGTTGATGAGAATGAAAGAACTCCTCCTCTAGATCCCCAAGAATTTATGAATATATGCATGTCCTTTTGATGTGATTGATGTAAATGAAGTTGAGGATGCATTGACTTTTTAAACACGATGAAGCTTTTGAATTATTACAAAGAACACATGTTTATGAAAGTATGTTTAAGACTCAAGTAAGATTATAAATGAAGATATCTATATTTTATATGAAGCTTGAGCACATGACATGAATAACATCTAGATTTGCCCTCAATGCTTTTTGGGCTATTTTCCCCAAATTGGGTCTTGATTAGTATGGTATCTGGATATGCCATCAATGATCATAAATCACGCTTTCAAAACTATTTTCATTAGTAGTAGGGCATCTATAGCACAGAGTGAATGACTATGGGCCTTAAAAGCTATTATGAAAAGATCATGTATGGTGAATGGTTTTCTCACGCATGGTCTAAGGATTTATCCTATGATAAGACAAGCGACGACTACCCATGACCTTTAATGATAAGACAAGCGGCGAATACCTATGCCTCATGAATGTTAAGAAAAGTTAAGACTAATCAATATTCAGTGGGATTTGTTCTTAGCACCAAGTGGGCTAGTGGCAATTACCCATGTCCCATAAAATATGTGCCACCATAGGTTGTCTAGATAGACATTAACTAGTGGATATACATAAGCTAGAAGTTCATGGTCTTACCTTGGCAAGTAGGACATCCCTTTTCGGTGTGGGGTAGACACCAGATTCCATGTTATAGCTCACATGGTCTCAATGTCAGTTATAGGTAAATCTCCCACAATAATGAAGTAAGGTTACTTCAATAAGTATCTCACACGTGTTCAAAAATGATTTTACTTGCATTGATCATGATTTATGATTTATGTTTTCTAACCCTCTTATCTTATGTTTTGACTTGGTCTTAGCATTAAATGAAAATGTCCCTTTAGCATGATTTTGTCACACCCCAAACTCAAGGGGCGCAACTGGCTCTTAATGCCAGAACTCAGGTCCGACTCGACCCTGCTGAACCATTTGCTACTAGCGCATGGCAGCCACTCGCAATCAAGTAAAAAAACAAGTATATCTCGGCTTAAAATTAAGCCTTCGGTCGGTAAGGCCCCTGTCAACAGATCTATAAAAGAAACAGCTACTCCCAAGAGTTCATATAAAGAAATAACCAACTAGCACAGAAGTCATGATTGGGCTGTCGAGGCCACCATGATCTCTATACTGAAACTGAAAGAAGGTATATAGTTAGACGATACATCAAGCAACTAACAAACTTCAGTAAACTAACAAACTAGGCTAACATGGACATAACGTAGCTATACACCCCACACACTATAGTCTGCAAGCCTATAAAAGTAGTAAAGATTGGCGGGACAGGGCCCAGCCTACCCATAAAAATATATACAACAAAAGCTAACAAACCTCCCAACTCTGGCAGCTCCGAAGGAAAGAGGCTAGCCAATCGAATAGAAGTCAATCCTGCTACTGAGGAGGTCTATTGGGTTATCAGTCGGGACCTACAGGCATGAATGCAGTAACCCCAAGCAATGGGGCATCAGTACGAAATAATATACCGAGTATGAAAGGCAATAGACTATGAGCAGGTATCCTAATATACTGAAGTAATTCGATAAATAAATCAAGGATAAGATAAGTGTATTGACCTGCTCCTAAATCTAAACTTATCAAAATAAATAAAACAACAACCTTACCAAGCCCCCATAAGCTCGGCAGGTACAAATAACACACAAGACTGCCTACCTAGGCCGCCATACGCCCAGAAGGTGCAAATCAATCTATATACGCCTATCAGTAATCCCCTAGCACCGTAGGCAATCACATAGCCCTCTTAGGCATTAATATATCCCCATAGGCGGAACATAACTCTCTTAGGCATCAACATAGCTTATAGACAACTCATAGCCCTCTTAGGCAACAACATGGCCCTATAGGCAACACATAGCCTTCTTAGGTGTCAATATAGCCCTGTAGGCAACTCATAGCCCTTCTAGGGATCAATATAGCCTCGTAGGCAACTCATAGCCCTTCTAGGCATCAATATAGCCTCGTAGGCAGAACATAGCCCTTCTAGGCATAGATCACATTCTTACAGTTGGCCACAATACCCCCGAGGAAAACAATAACAATCTAATAGGCTAGAAGTAAGCAATTTAGCTATAAGCAACCTATACGAATAGCCTCTAAGTTGTGTCCAACATAGGGACACTACTAAGTGAATAAGAATCCCGACAAGGGAGGATTATATCCACTTGAGTAGCCAACAATCAACAATAATGGCTACAAGTATAACAACCCAATTACATTTCTCCTAAGCTTTAAGGAAACATGCCGTAAGAAGGGAATAGCCTTAACATACCTTTTTTGCTGAATTCACGTGGCCTAACGACTTTTACTCACAACCCCCTCGATACTACAACAAGGCATGACCATAATCAACACACAAGAATAGAAGATACCATGATAATCCGATAAAAGATATGTATTTCCGTCGCAAATTGCTATTTGCGACTTATCAAAGTTAGAGTCGATGAAAGAAGGGTCTTACCTTGATCTTAAGTTCGTAATACACCTCAAAACCTTAAAATATGTCCAAACCCTTGTTGTCCCAACACCAAAGTATGATATGCTACAAAATCAATAAAACAAATTATACCGTATTGACGAGCTCAATGCGTAGAACAACTTTCGTCAAGGACTTAGGTCGAGAAAATTTATAATTTTGTTGATCCTAGAAGTGGGTTTTCTTAGTTTTCTGGTTCTTTATCGAAAAAAATGAAGAAAACTCGAAGAAGAAGATATATAAAAAGTTCCACCGACCTAGGGGACACACCTCACGTACCTGCTTGCAGAGTCTCGCAAAAATGCGGATATCTCTCTATTCTGAAGTGGTATGAACAAACGGTTTGATGCGTTAGAAACTAGGCTCGTAGACCTTCGATTTGATGGGTCGTGGGACGCATAAATATTTTTAGATTAGGAGAAAACCTCTGAGACATTTGACCCAAATTTTAGAGAAATCTTTAAAAAAGAACTTACGATAACTTTCGCCAACTTTTATTTTGCGACTTACCTAACTTCAAAACTTGAGATACAACCCTTGAACAGTTAAAATATGACATACCACATCATTCTTAATCTATTACTCACCCTCTTTGTCTTTCCACGAAGGTACGAGATGTTTCGAAAAATCGGGGTGTTACATCTTTCCCCCCTTAGAAACATTCATTCTCGAATGAAAAATTAAAGTCACACGGTTAAGTCCTTAGGAGTTGCCAAAATTTCAGCTGAGTATCCTTTGTAAATGTGACTATCCAGGAACCTGAAACGCAAAAATTCTAACCTAGGCGTTTCATAGGACGACATAAATAGGTAAGCACTATAGCTCCGCAATAACAGTGTGAGCAAAAATACAACGATAACAACTATAATAATAAGCAACAATATAAAAAATAAACATGTGAGGAAATTTGGACCTCATGCCATCCTCAGCTTCCCAGGTCACCTCTTCTCTATTCTTATTTCTCTACAATACTTTAACCGAATCCACCTCTTTGGTCCTCAATTTTACGGACTTATCGATCTAATATGGCAACTGGAGTTTCCTTGTAGGACAACTCCTCTGTGATATGAGCATCCTCAATTGGGACAACCCGAGAAGGGTCTCCTACGCACTTCCGTAACATCGATACATGGAAAATTGGATGAACAAATTCTAGCCCCAAAGGCAATTCTAACTCATAAGCCACTCGTCCTACCCTCCGAAGGATATGGTATGGCCGAATGAACCTTGGACTAAGCTTGCCTTTCTTGCCAAATCTCATAACACCCTTTATAGGCGAAACTTTTAAGAATACCCAGTCATCGACATAAAACTCTAAGTCCCTTCGTCGCACATTTGAGTATGACTTCTGTTGGCTTTGAGCAGTTAGCAACCTCTCCCAAATGAGCTTAACCTGCACCACTGTCTGCTGTACTAAGTCGGGTCCAATCAACCCTGACTTACTTACCTCGAACCATCCAATGGGGGATCTACATTTTCGTCCATACAAAGCCTCAAAAGGTGCCATCCCAATACTTGAATGATAACTATTATTGTATGTGAACTCAATAAGAGGCAAGTGGTCATCCCAACTGCAACACCCCGTATTTGAAAACATACCCCAATGCAGATTTCCAGAAGTTGCAGGGGCAACCCACGGTTTCCACCAACGGATTATAGGGTAACCCACGGCCTGTGCTGGTGGTCTGTGGTTCGCATCTGTAACCCTCCCCAGACAAAGTCCCAGAAAATTTATCTAAGTGTCGACCCATGGCCGGACCCACGAACCGTAGGTCAGGTCACGGACCGTGGTCTGTGTCCAGGGATCAACAACCCCAATTCAGCCCCCGGTCGTAACTGAAGGTTGGCCAGAACAGACCTTCAGTCGATCGACGGTCTGTCGGTGACCCCGACAACAGTTAAGTCAGAGGTCTTTTGGTATTTTCCTTATGCGTTGGACCCCTAAACTACGTCGTTTAACCCCTAAACCATGTGGCTTTGGTCAGTTTTAGCCTAGAAACATAACTAAAACTTACCTAAGTCAAATAATTCTTCAAAACTTAGAAAAAAATTAGAGCGTAAGAGGAGAAAGAGGTCAAGAACCCTAGTTCAAGAATGCATTAAAGTTCCATCAGTTCCAGCCCCGACATCAAAAAATTTCTCCGTGGAATTCGACACCAGGCATGTGGGATTTCACTAGTGGGTTTCATTCACCCATTAGGTCCCTAGAATTCAGTCAGATTCTTGATTCCCGTCATATTATCTAGACCTAGGGTTTCTAAAATTTCAGTAGATTATTATGAATTAGTTACTTTAATGTTCCTAATCAGATTATCATGTCGTAGTATCGTTTTTGCCCAGATTCATGCATAAACTCAGAACCCTAGCTATGTAGTTCTTTTAGTTCATGAATTACACATGTTAGGTCAATTATTTCAGATATACATGCGTCAGATTTGAATGTTTTATTATCAGCATATTAATGTTGCATTTTAAGTTAGCATGTCAGTTTTAAGCTATCCAGTATTATAGAAATTTAGTCATAAATTGTTAATTACATAATAAATTGGGAGTAGCTTAATACCGAGTGGACTAGGGTCAATCACCCTAAAGTCCCAGAACTACGTGCCCTATAGGTTGTTAGTCCCCTCTGTGGGCATCATTTTAGTGATCACGCTAGCATGCCTCTATACCTCTGGCAGGGTATATCGGGTCCTCTCGATGGGGCGTATACATTGGACTCCACATTAAGCTCATGTGGTTTTATGTCAGTTATTAATAGCTCCCTTACAGTTCAATCAGATTCTATTGCATTGACCATGTTATTAGTACAGTTCAATATTCAGTCTCAGCATGTTATAAACTTGGTCATTGCATTCAGTCTAGTCATTCAGTATTTTCAGTATCCTTATCATGTTCAGATTATATCATTGCTTTATTGCTTGTTCAGTTATGATTATTGTCCAGCTTTACTCTATCCTGCATGCTTAGTATCTTTCAACTACTGACGCATACTCTATGCTACATCTTCTCGTGATGTAGGTTCAAGTCCTCACCAGTCACATCACGCATAGATCGGTTCCCGATCTTCAGGTCAGCAGCATTAGTGGCGAGTCCTCATATTTCGAGGACTAGTGACATGGTTATCTTTCTTGCTTTTAGCTTTAGTTTCAATTTTGCTAGATCTAGTTAGGGCATGTCCCAGCATTTCTAGTCAGTAGAGTCTTTTTTTCAGACATAGTTAGTTCCAGCTTTAGTTTTAGAGTTTGACTTTTTATTTGTATTCAAAATCTCAGTTTCTTATATTCAGATTTAGTATATGGGTATCCCCCATCATTTCAAATATTCTTATGATTTAACTTCCACACAATGTTTATTGATTCAGCTTACTTTAGTATGCTTATGATATGCCAGCAGGGTTAGCTTGGGGTTACTCGTGATCCTTGGTCTCGTGTCACGTCCTGGGCGTGACAAACTTGGTATAAGAGCATTAGGTTTAAGAGTCCTAGGATGTCTGAAAAGCTGCACTAAGTAGAGTCCTTTTAATGGGTATGAAGTGCACCACATATAATGAGAGGGAGGTTATGAAGTGTTTTAGGAAAACTTCACTTTCTTGATATTCTTATCGTGCGTTGGTATGATCTCCTTTCTAATTCATCGTTATGCGCTTAAGATCAAGGATCCTCGTAGAGCTTACGCATGGAATGCTAATGCACACAATGCTAACACAATTCCTCTAGTCCCAGACCATGAGGTTTCGAACGCAGAGTTTCGGAATGCTATTCAACTTTTGGCTTAGAGTATGACCAACAAGAACAATCAGCAGGTTCCAGTTCCTACTAATAGAAATGGTGGATCAGTGGCAGCTAGAGTTTGAGATTTTGTAAGGATGAATCCACCTGAGTTTTTAGTGTTGCAAGTTTGGAGGACCCACATAATTTCATTGATGAGGTTAAGAAAATCTTTGGAGTGATGCAAGTGACTAGTAGTGATAGGGTGGAATTGGCATCCTACCAGCTTAAGGATGTGGCTCACATATGGTTCACTCAGTGGAAAGACAACATGGGCTACTTCATCTTTTGTAACTCCTTATATAGCAGTCAACTTCAATGTTAGTCCAAAAACTCTCTCAGAACCCTTCTCAGTCTCTACTCTAGTCGGTGACCAGTTATAGCTAGACGGGTATACAGAAATTGCCCTGTCACAGTCTCCTAGAAAGTCACCTTAACAGATCTTGTAGATTTAGAAATGGTAGACTTCGATGTCATTCTAGGCATGGATTGGTTACATTCCTTTTATGCCTCATTCGATTGTAGAACTATGATTGTTTGTTTTCAGTTTCCAGACGAACCAATCTAAGAATGGAAGGGTAGTAGCTTAGCGCTTATGAGTCGATTCATTTCTTACCTTAAGGCCATAAAGATGATCTTTAAGGGTTATCTATATCATCTAGTTCGGGTTAAGGATTCTAGCTCCGAAATCCCAAATCTTGAGTCAGTTCCAGTAGCCAATGAGTTCCCAGAAGTGTTTCCAGAAGATCTTCCCAAAGTTCCTCCCGAAAGGGAAATATACTTTGGAATTGATCTCCTTCCAGATACCCAACATATTTCTATTCCTCCTTACAGAATGGCTCCAACTGAGCTTAAGGAATTGAAAGAGCAGTTGAAAAACCTTTTAGATAAGGGCTTCATCAGACCTAGTATTTCCCCATGGGGTGCACCAGTGTTGTTCGTGAAAAAGAAATATGGTTCTCTCAGAATGTGCATCGATTATAGACAGTTGAAAAAAGTCACAATCAAGAATAAGTATCCCATCCCAAGGATTGATGACTTGTTTGACCAACTTAAGGTTTCTAGTAATTTCTCAAAGATAGACCTCAGATCCAATTATCATCAGCTCAAAGTTAGAGATAATGACATTTCAAAGAAAGCCTTCAGGGTTCGGTATGGTCATTATGAATTTGTAGTTATGTCATTTGGACTACCCAATGCTCCTGCAGCTTTCATGGATTTGATGAATAGAGTGTTCAAGCAGTATTTGGACTTTTTTTGTTATCGTCTTTATTGATGATATCCTCATTTACTTTAGAAATGAGGAAGAACATGCAAATCATTTGAGGGTTGTCCTGCAAACTCTCAAAGATCGCCAGTTATTCACTAAGCTTAACAAATATGAGTTTTGGTTGCAATCCGTTGCTTTCCTTGGGCATATTGTGTCTAGGAAATGGATCCGAGTGGATTCTCAGAAAAGAGCAGCAGTGAAACAATGGCCCAGACCTACCTCTCCTACAGATATCTGAAGTTTCTTGGGTCTAGCAGGTTATTACAGAAGGTTCGTGGAAGGATTTTCATCCATAGCGTCTCCGTTGACTAAGTTGACTCAGAAAAAGGTCAAGTTTCACTGGTCAGATGATTATGAGAAGAGCTTCGCAGAATTGAAAACTAGGTTGACAACAACTCCTTTTTTGACTCTACCAGGGGATGCAGACGGTTATGTGATCTATTGTGATGCGTCCAGAGTCAGCCTAGGTTGTGTGTTGATGTAGTGAGGTAAGGTTATAGTTTATACTTCTAGACAACTTAAGGTGCATGAGAAGAACTATCCAACTCATGACCTCGAGCTTCTAGCAGTGGTGTTTGCACTTAAGATTTGGAGACATTACTTGTATGGTGTTCACATAGATGTGTTCACAGACCATTAGAGCCTTCACTGTGTGTTCACCCAGAAAGAGTTGAATATTTGCCAGAGGAGATGGCTTGGATTCCTCAAGAATTATGATATGAGTGTGCATTACCATCATGGTAAGGAAAATGTAGTAGCAAATGCTCTTAGTAGACTATCTATGGGTAGTGTAGCACATGTTGAGGAAGAAAGAAAGGAACTAGCAAAGGATGTTCACAAACTTGCTCGCTTAGTAGTTCGTCTTATGAGAATATCAGATAGTGGTGTAACTGTCCAGAATAGGTCAAAATCTTCATTGGTAGTGGAGGTTAAGGAAAAGCAAGACAATGATCCAATATTGCTTCAACTAAAGGGTGCAGTCCATCAACAGAGAGTTAAGGTTTTCTCCCAAGGAGGAGATGGTATGCTTCGCTATCAGGGTCGATTATGTATGCCTAAGGTGGGTGAGTTGAGACAGCAGATTCTTGCAGAAGCCTATAACTCCAGATATTCTATTCATCCAGTCTCCACTAAGATGTACCGTGATCTGCGGGAAGTCTTTTGGTGGAATGGTATGAAAAGAGATTTAATTGATTTTGTGGCTAAGTGCCCTAATTGCCAGCAAGTGAAAGTAGAACATCAGAAAGTAGGAGGTATGACTCAAGAGATCAACATTCTTACTTGGAAGTGGAAAGTGATCAACATGTACTTCATTACAGGTTTACCTCGTACTTGCAGGCAACATGACTCTATTTGGGTGATAGTTGATAGAGTCACTAAGTATGCGCGCTTTCTTGCTGTTAAGACTACATACTCGATAGAGGACTACGCCAAACTTTACATTAATGAGATAGTCAGGTTGCATGGGGTTCCTTTGTCTATCATCTCAGATAGAGGTCCTCAATTTACCTCTCAATTGTGGAAGTCATTTTAGAAAGGTCTTGGTACTCATGCTAATCTTAGCACAATATTTCACCCACAGACGGATGGTCAGGCAGAGCGTACCATTCATACCTTAAAGGACATGTTGAGAGCTTGTGTGATCGACTTCAAGGGTAGTTGGGATGATCACCACCCTCTTATAGAATTCGCTTATAATAATAGTTACCATTCCATCATTCAGATGGCCCTTTATGAGGCATTGTATGGGTGTAGATGTATATCTCCAGTTGGTTGGTTTGAAGTAGGTGAAGCAGCCTTGATATGGTCAGATTCAGTTCATGATGCTATGGAGAAAGTGCAACTCATTAGAGACAGACTTAAGACAACCCATAGTTGCCAAAAATCCTATGTAGATGTAAGGAGAAGGGAATTAGAGTTCCAAGTTGATGATTGGGTTTTCTTGAATATGTCGCCCATGAAAGGGGTAATGAGATTTTTCAAGAAAGGGAGATATGTAGGCCCTAACAAGATCTTGAAAAGGGTTGGTAAAGTAGCTTATGAGTTAGAGTTGCCAACAGAACTAGCAGCAGTGCATCCATTTTTTCACATTTCGTTGTTGAAGAAGTGTGTGGGTGATCCAACACTATTATACCTTTAGAAAGTATGGTTGTGAAAGATAGTCTCACTTATGAAGAGGTACCAGTTGAAATCCTTGATCGTCAGGTTCGAAGGTTGAGAAACAAAGAAGTTGCTTCAGTCAAGGTTTTGTGGAGGAGCCAGTCCGTAGAGGGAGCTACTTGGGAAGCTGAAGTAGCCATAAAGGCCAAGTATCCTCACCTCTTTCCCTTCGATTCCACTTCAGCTTGAGGTAATAGTTCCTCTTCAGTTTTTCAGTCGTTCATATGCAGTTTCAGTCTTAGCATCATGTTCTTTCAGGTTGTATTTGTATTTTCAGCGTATTTGCATGTTCTTGGAACTTAGTTCAGTCAGAAATCAGTTTCCAGTGTATAATGGTAGGGGTTGCAGCTCTCTCCGTCCATTTCAGCTAGTTAGTCTTCATTTGAGGACGAATGGTCCCAAGGGGGAGATAATGTAATACCCCGTATCCGAAAATAGCCCCCAATGTAGATTTCCAAAAGTTGCAGGTGCAACCTATGGTTGCCACCCACGGACCGTAGGTTAACCCACGACCCGTGCTGGTGATCCGTGGTTCGCATCTGCAACCCTCCCCAGACTCAGCCCAAAAAATTTGTCTAAGTGTCGACCCATGGCCGGACCCATGAACCGTGGTTTGTGTCCGTGGATCAACACCCCCAATTCAGCCCCTAGTCGCGAATGGTGGTTGACCAGCACAGACCATCAGTCGATCGATGGTCTGTCGGTCTCTTTCTTCGATGACCCCGACAACAGTTAAGTCAGGGGTCTTTTTGTGTTTTCCTTATGCGTTTGACCCCTAAACTACGTGGTCTTGGTCAGTTTTAGCCTAAAAACATAACTTGAACTTACCTAAGTTAGATCATTCTTCAAAACTTAGAAAAAATTAGAGCATAAGAGTAGAAAGAGGTCAAGAACCCTAGTTCAAGAACTCAGCATGGTTCCATCAGTTCCTGCCCTGAAATCGAAAGATTTCTCCGTGGAATTCGTCACCAGGTATGTGGTATTTCACTAGTGGGTTCTTTCACCCATTAGGTCCCTAGAATTTAGTCAGATTCTTGATTCTCGACATATTAGTTATTATGAATTAGTTACTTAAATGTTCCTAATCATATTATCATGTCGAAGTATCATTTTTGCCCAGATTTATGCATAAATTCAAACCCTAGCTATGTAGTTCTTTAGTTCATGAATTACACATGCTAGGTCAGTTATTTCAGATATACATGCCTCAGATTTGAATGCTTCATTATCAGCATATTAATGTTGCATTTTCAGTTAGCATGTCAGTTTTGAGCTATCCAGTATTACAGAAATTCAATCATAAATTGTTAATTACATAATCAATTAGGAGTAGCTTAATACCGAGTGGACTAGGGTCAATCACCCTTAACTCCCAGAACTACGTGCTTCATAGGTTGTAAGTCCCCTTTGTGGGTATCATTTTAGTGATCACGCTAGCATGCCTCTATACCTCTGGCAGGGTATATTGGGTCCTCTCGATGGGACGTATACATCGACTCCACATTTAGCTCATGTGGTTTTATGTCAGTTATTAGTAGCTCTCTTACAGTTCAGTCAAATGATACGCTCAAATTACACTTCCTTTCAGAAGCATAAGCGATCGTTATCAAGTAAAGAACCCAACTTGTAGGTTGAGGTCGATCCCACGAGGAAAATGGTTTAGACTTTACTTTTAACCAACAATTATATTCAATTAGTCAAATTATTTCCAGAAACAGATAATAAAAAGGGGGGTTTGTGCTTGTGTGAAACAAATAGTAAAAACTTAATAAGTAATCAATAATTAAACTCAACTTTGGTTGTTATCAAGATAAGAGAAATAACTAGGGTATACGTGTTCCCCATAATCTCATAACGCAGTAATCCTAGTAATAGCAATCCTTTTCTAGTATCTCACATGCAAAGTGATAAGTTAGGTATCTCTAAATCCTTGGTCCGGCATCTAGAGAATTTCACCCCGCACCTTGGTCCGGCTACGTGTGTGTAAGTTACTAACCCTTACCTTTACCTCATATTAGACATCATAATCGATGTTTGGCTTAGTTGTTACTTCGCACCAATCGACACTAGCCTATTAGATAGTATCACATTAAATCTATGTTGATAATTCTTTTCTTGTTAATTACCTCCTTGGTCCGGCAAGTAGTAACAAGGCGAGTTCTAACGCGTGCACTCGTTAAAAAGACTTCTAAACGAAAGAATTATCAATACATGCAAAATACTATTCAAGAATTGCTTATTTACTATTCATACTTTGTTAATCGATCATGGTTCCCACAACCCTAGTTGTGGATTTAGTTACTCATCTTAGCAAGAACACAATTCATAATTGTAGATGAAGAAATCATGAACTTACTTAGAAAGAATAATAACTCCAGAAAATTTCCTTGAATTGCAAAGCCAAAATCTTTAGAATGAACTTCAGAAATCACTAATTGCTAGGGTTGCAAATTAATCTCCAAAGTTATAAAGCAAGAATAGAATAATAATGTCTAACCCCCAAAAACGAGGTTTACATGCCCTATTTATAGAAAACAAATCCTAAATAAAAAGGGAAACAATTTAAGGAAAGTTTTGTTCAGGTACGCGTCTTCGATTCACGAGACTGACTTACGGACCGTCGATCGATCTACGGTCCGTAAGTCCCTTCCGTCACTCGGGACTTAGAAAATATTTCAGCTTCCAAAAAGATCATCTTCTCTGAAGCAAACGACGGACCAACAGTACGGACCGTAGATTGACCTACGGTCCGTCAATACATTCCGTAGCTCCATACTTAGCATCTCCAAAAATCAGGTACTGGAACCCTCGCAGTCTCAATCTACGGATCGACAGTACGGTCCGTAGATCAATCTACGGACCGTCAATGGCCACCGTGGTTCCACACTTGGTCATATTTCCCTGATTTGTCCTCAATACTTTCCTGCTGATCTACGGTCCTCACCTACGGACCGTGAATGGACCTACGGTCCGTAGATGACCTCCGTGGATGCCCTTTTTCTGCATTTTCTTCAGCTGTCTCTAAACTTTCGCGCCTGAACACCTTTCCTGCAAAACATAATAACACACATAAAAACCAATATAAAAAGGCCCTAGACACACACAACTTGTAAGTGAAATGTATTAGAAATACCGTAAACTCACGGTATATCAACACCCTCAACTTAAATTCGTTGTTTGTCCTCAAGCGACGCACTAGGACTCTAAACGACACTTGTATAGAAGCAAGCTTTTCTAACTCAAGCAATCACATGACTCTCTACCTCCTCATTGTTCGGGTGCACATTCTTTCTCATAGACTCGATAAGCCAACTCATGTGGATCACATCATGACACAGACCAACTTACTGGCACACAACAGACACCTTCTCACTGTCAGCCAGGTACCAACTTTCTAACAATGGAACTAGTGCCCTTACTTCAAACGAAATCCTCTTTTAGCAAAAATTTGATTTCATTCATGGTGCAAGGATTTATTCAACACTCACGCTCAGAAGTAATTTCAACTACAGTTAGTGCTTCTTGCCATAAGCTTGCCCTTATTTTCACTGCTCAGACTCTTCAAACTAGACTCCAGGATCACTATAGGACTTTATTGGCTTGTAACGTAGGCTCAGGGTCAGGTGTGGTACATTTGGGTACTGTTTAGTGACTTTCTGCCCTCCTTGTCATTACACTAGGCTTTTAAGCTCTTTTTGCCCTATTTTTGTCATATTATTGCTTTACCGCTTTCCCTTGATTTTCTTCCCTCACGGAAGTGAATTTAAACTTTGTAGCTCAATTTCTTTTTGAGTAATTCACATTTTTTTTATTTTTTATTTTTTATTTTTATTTATCCCCATTTTTCTTTCAGTTTCCTCTTTCATAGCCACCCTCAACTTACGGATTTTCCGTTAGTTGAGGTTCACAATACCCGATGTCAGGTCAGGGCCAAGATTTCAGTTATTTTGTACATTAGCTACCCTCAACTTAGGCTTTTGGCCTAAGTCAAAGTGCACATGTCCAAGGAGGGACTGGGGCCAACATAGTAGATTATGGGAAAGTGAGTTCGGGGTTTTAGAAAGAAATAGTTTATTTTTAGGCTCAAAGTTGGATCAAAGGGAACAGTTATTTCATTTGGTTGAGTCCTTCTAGGCAATTTGTGGATTTTTCAAAACAACGGCCTATGATCACTTCCTATCCTCTAGATTGAATTGTCTTAGCAGGACTAACCGGGCAAGTTCTAGTTTTGCACAAAACTGTTTGAATAGTCAATGATTCTCACCCACTCTTGGCACATAGTTTCATTATCAGATTATTAGATTACCCAGTTCAAGTTTCAGGTTTAATCATGCAATCAAGTTGATTGTTACTATGTCATATTCAGAGCCAACACAGTCAACTAATCGTAGCCTACTTCTAGCATACAACCCAGAATCTGACGGGTATCATTTTTCTAAGCCATCATGCTTCATTCTGTATCATGCTTCTATACACACAATCCTAAGACATGCCGGTTCAACAAAAATTAAACAGTCTCTTGGGGTAAAAGAACACAGGCAAGAAAACCCCAAGAGAGGATTCATGAGTTGGGTTACTCAGACTTCACCCTATCACTCACGATCCATTTACCCCACCCCCAACAAAAATAGATGCAATTGTCCACAATGCATACATAGACAGTAAAAGTGAATGGATTTGAGTGAAGCAAACCTGTGGCGCAAAGCGCCGGCGAATCATCAACAAGCAGGGGCGTCCGGTTTCCCGGATCCCTCTGGAACATCAGTGGGAGCACCCTCAGGAGTGCCCACCTCAACAATCCTAGCACTCTCAGTAGTGCTCGCTATCAACTGCTCCGCACCATCAGTGGTGCTCACAACACCCCTCAAAATAGGCTGAACCTCTGTAACTGGGGCAGAGCTCGATGCACCTACTAGCCTCCTTCTCCTGTCGACGCTGTCGTTTCTGGGCTTTCTCTTCCTCCGTGCGATGAGAACGGTGTCGCTTCCCCTTTGCATGTGTCGGTGCAGGCCCCTCCTCGGCGATGCCACTGAATAGAGCATCTAGCACTGTATCATCAGCCAGCGCAGTAGGGGCAGCCTGAGGCTCAACTGAGGGCGCAGCAAGAATGGCATCAACATCAGTCCGGAGGCTGGCTATGTCAGCCTGCAAAGCAGATAAGTCTGTGGCCGAAACTGCTCGCTCGAGAACTCGCAACTCAAAGGCGTCAAGCCGCTTATTTACCGCCAGGACCTTACGGTCCATCATCCCCTCCATCCTGCGCTCCAATCTAGCCTCAGACTCGGCAATTGACTTTTGCATCCAAGGCTGGATATGATGCAGCAGTGTGGCCATCTGTGCCTCTAACTTTTGTACTCTGGCCATCGGGACAACCGTCGCTCCTAACGGTAATGTGGACCGGGAAGAACTAGGAGCAACACTAGCTGCCTGAGACGAGGAGCCTGGGACAGTGTCGGTGTGGTCTGGGATCATGGGGTCACCGCCTTGTGCCTGCCCCACAGTGTCTGCAAGATCGGAGCTTAAGGGGGGTACCTCAATCTGGGGCTCTCTGCGAGGTGCTGCCACATTCGCGTCATCCCGAATAAGACCAATGTCCAATGCCCCTGTAGGGTGGACTAGCCTGTCACAATGCCAGATCGGCACTCCAGAGTCCCTGCACAAGTGAAATATCAAACAGGG
Organism: Solanum okadae; assembly: GCA_036553675.1. Lineage (NCBI taxonomy): Eukaryota > Viridiplantae > Streptophyta > Magnoliopsida > Solanales > Solanaceae > Solanum > Solanum okadae. Next base: position 36,724,552 of record CM071681.1, read on the forward strand.
GAAAGGGTAAGTAGTGGAGGTCCTGAAAGCTCTCTCGTGGATCTCTGCCAGCAGCATTCGGGCAAAGTCGATCTCTACTCCCGCAACCAATGCAGCAACCATCACCGCTCTGTCCCAAGTGACCTGATTGTCAGCTTTTGTGGGCGACACTCTGTTGCGTACCAACAACCAGAAGAATTTTGCGACGAAGTTCAGTGTGGCCTTCCGGATGCCCAACCGTGGAGCAGCAACCCATTCCGCTCGCTCGCCATCTGCAGCAATGTACCGGGCCAACCATAGTATCACAGCCTCCCGCTGGTCAGCATTCCTCTGGAAGGCACCACTTCGCACGATGTTCCAGCGGTAATCGAACTCTGAAGTGTTAGGAGACCAAGCGTGGCCCGTGGTAGGACCATAGAGAAAACGGCTAATGGTGGCAGGTGATATGTCCACCGGACACCCTCGAACCATGGTGGAAGTGAGCGGAGCCTGAGCTAACGGCTTTGACCGCTTGGAAATGGACCCGCGGAGAGTGGCTGCATAGGAAGCATAGAAATCCCGGACGATCTCCTCGCTATACGTCCCTGGGTCTTGAGCCATCCAGTCACACTTGTGAAGTTTGAATAGCCGGTGAATATCTGGCACAGTATGCAAGCTCCCCGTGAGGACTCTGCGCTCCTCTTGAATTAATCGGGCCATTTTTTATTTGTCATTCACCATTTTAGCATCCCGATAGATTTGCCATTGACCCTCGATACACCACCTGTTCAGCTCCCCTGCTACCGGAGCGGGTTCATCATTCCTTGGTGCAGGAATGGCCTCTGAACTAGTTGCCTCATCAGACGAGGCTGCTTGGTCATTCTCCCCAGACCCTGTGGACGATTTGGCGTTAGACCCTATAGCTTGGACAGACCCTGATTGTGACGAGTGGGCAGACTGGGAGCCTGAGGCATGGGTAGACTCGGATCCGGACATAGGTCCCTCCGAACTGGAAGCAGACCCAGTTGGTGACCCGATCAGTGTGTGCTCCTCATCAGACTGGGAGACAGTGACTACGTCGGGGATCACCTTCCGGGGGATGCTCCTGGGTGCTGCGCGAGAAGTCCTTGGGTTGAGGGGCACATATGCAGGGTCAGAGTCATTCTCGGTGTCCTCATCAATCAACCGGAAGCTAGGGGCAACCGATTTGGACTTGCCCCGTTTCGAGTAGGCGACCATCTTCTTGGGTGCCATCGTACCTGCAGGAATGTGATTAGTGCCAAAACTAACCATGAGTAGCAAAAGAACTTATTTAGAGTTGGTAAAGACCCCCAAACTAAGTCCACAAAAAAAAAAATGACAGATGCTACAGAAGTCATCCACGGAGGGGACCTACGGTCCGTAGACTGATCTACGGTCCGTGGATCTACTCCGTGGATCAGGGTGTCTGAAATATAGGTCGCAGATGAAAACCACGGGAGTGCAGAACGGTCCGTAGATGGATCTACGGACCATAATCCACATCCGTAGTTTTACACTTTGTGTAAATTTCAGGTGCATCTAATGACGAACCCCATCTACGGTCCGTAGATTGATCTACGGTCCGTAGACGGGTATCGTGGAAGCAATCAGTGCCAGGTATCATACATTTGTGGCATTTGGTTTCAACATTAACACAAACTAATCATGCATGTACACAATTGAAATATGCTAGTTCGTCATTCTTAAAAATCCCTACCGATTATTATACCCAACAATTTCGACTAGATATGGAACCCTAAGTCGAAACCAGCATATAGTAATTACGATCACATAAACTCACATCACAATTTATGCTATACAATCACTATCTATCATTCCAAAGGCATTGTACTATTCAAGTTTATTATACAATTTCATCTAACAATTACCCAAGGTCAAGACCCACTCCCGACCCTCCATATTCAATCTATGAATTGAAAGTCAAAGTGAAGAGAAAGTCTATTACCTTACAAGCAACAAGGAGTGGGGTGGTTGCGTGATGGAACTATGATTTGGCAAGACCAAGGAGTCACCTATTCGTCACTGACCAAACACCGGACCCTTTTATCAGATTATGGAGTGGGTTGATTTAGGAATGGAAAGGGTTTTGGGAAATATATGGAAGGTAGGATATTATGTGGTGGTTATGGAGTGATTTGGGGAGTTTAAAGAGTGGGAGAAACGGTTGTGGGAGCAATGGAGGGAAGGGAACTGATTTGAAACAATGGGGGTTTTAAGTAATGGGGGTCCGGGTCGGGTCATTCAACTCTAGGGTGTGGACTCACGAGACCCCGTCTACGGTCCGTGAGTCGATCTACGGTCCGTAGATCAGGACCGTAGATCACAATTATACTAGGACAGTGTTAGGGACTTACCTGGGATCTACGGATACCATTGACGGTCCGTGGATCAATCGACGGACCGTCGATGGGGTCCGTAGACCTCTGCACCAGACCTTTTTCTGCAGATTTCTTGCGTGATGTACCTGCACATGAAACAACCAATAGGCTAATTTTTTTTTTATTTTTTTTTTATTTTCTGGACACTTTTTAGACACGAACCCTATATTACTTCTAGCCAACACTAAGAACTAAATTACTGAAACCCCTACCTACTAAAAACACAAGTAATCAAAGAAAGCTAATCTACATAATGTAAAACAGGACCCTATTGTTGGCTAGATTTTACATCTTGGGTTGCCTCCCAAGCAGCGCTTGATTTAATGTCGCGGCACGACGCAGGTATCTTGATTATTCAGACTTCATCAAGATTGCAGGCCTCAATCACTTCTTGCACCGTTTCAGCATTTCCCAGATAGATCTTTATCCTTTGCCCGTTTACCAAAAACCTTGTTCCATCCTTATTTTCAAGCTCAACCGCTCCATGCGAGAGCACTTTTGTGAGCAAAAATGGCCCAGTCCACTTGGACTTGAGTTTGCCTGGAAACAAGCGCAACCTAGAGTTGAATAGCAGCACACGATCGCCAACCACAAATTCTCGCTTTTCAATTCTTTGATCATGATACCTCTTCATCTTCTCTTTGTATAAGGCTGAACTTTCATAAGCTTTTAGGCGAAACTCATCAAGCACGTTCAATTCGTTCATCCTTTGATTAGATGCGGTGCCCCAATCCAAATTTAACTTCTTCATTGCCCACATAGCTTTGTGCTCTAACTCTACTGGTAAATGACAAGACTTCCCATATACAAGTTGGTAAGGCGACATACCTATGGGGGTCTTGTATGCAGTGCGATATGCCCATAGAGCATCATCAAGCTTCCTTGACCAATCAGTTCGATTGGCGTTCACAGTCTTCGCCAATATCTGCTTTATTTCTCTGTTGGACACCTCAACTTGACCGCTAGTCTGTGGATGATAAGGAGTAGCTACATTGTGACGGACACCATATTTCTCAAGTAGTGTTTTGAACAACTTATTACAAAAGTGAGAGCCTCCATCGCTAATAATAGCCCTTGGTGTACCAAATCTGGAGAAGATATTCTTTTTCAAGAATGCGGTGACACTTTTACCTTCGTTGTTGGGGAGTGCTACTGCTTCCACCCACTTCGATACATAATCAACTGCGACCAGAATATACTTCATCCCATATGAACTCACAAATGGGCCCATGAAATCAATGCCCCATACATCAAACAATTCGATCACCAATATGGGATTCATAGGGAGCTCTTGCCTCTTTGAAATCCCTCCATCTCTTTGGCACCGATCACAAGACTTGGCAAAATCATGAGCATCTTGGTGGATGGTAGGCCAATAGTACCCACACTGCAAAATCTTATGTGCAGTCCGAATACCACTATGATGCCCACCAACGGGTGATGAATGGCATGCTTCGAGTACACTCAGCATTTCAACCTCAGGCACACAGCGACGAATAATTCCATCAGCACAACTACGATACAAATAAGGTTCATCCCAAAAGAATTTCTTCACATCATGCATAAATTTCTTTCTTTGGTGAAAAGACAAATCGGGTGGCACAATGTCGCTTGCCAAATAATTAGCAAAGTCTGCGAACCAAGGAATTAAATCATTAGAAGCAGCCAATACCTGTTCATCTGGAAAAGCATCATTAATTTCAGCCCTATCTCCAATCTCTAGTATAGCCTCTTCCTCTAATCTGGACAAGTGGTCGGCAACTTGATTTTCGGTTCCCTTTCTATCTTTTACCACAAAATCAAACTCTTGCAGCAGCAATACCCATCTAATCAATCGTGGTTTGGCATCCTTTTTCGCCATCAAATACCTCAATGCAGAATGGTCAGTATGCACAATGACCTTAGTACCAAGCAAGTAGGAACGAAATTTTTCGAATGCAAAAACCACCGCAAGAAGTTCTTGTTCGGTCACTGTATAATTCTTCTGGGCCACATTCAGAGCTTTGCTAGCATAGTAAATAGGGTGAAGAATTTTCTCACGCCTTTGACCCAATACTACACCAAGCGCCACTCCACTCGCATCACACATTACCTCAAACGGTTGTTCCCAATCTGGTGAAATAATGATAGGTGCTGTAACCAACTTTTCCTTCAACTCTCTAAATGCTCTAAGACAAGCATCATCAAAGCAGAACTTATTCTCCTTCTCGAGTAGTTTGCACAAGGGATGTGCAATTTTTGAGAAATCTTTGATGAATCTCCTATAAAAACCTGCATGCCCAAGAAAACTTCTAACACCTTTTACAGAGATAGGTGGTGGAAGCTTTTCTATTACCTCGACTTTAGCTTTATCAACCTCAATACCTTTCTCTGAGATTCGATGACCCAACACTATACCTTCTTTTACCATGAAATGACATTTCTCCCAATTCAGCACTAAGTTGCAGTCTTCACATCTTTTGAGCACCTCGGCCAAATGTTTTAGACAGTGATCAAACGAATCACCTACCACTGAAAAATCATCCATGAACACCTCAATAGTGTCCTCCACCATATCAGAAAATATCGACATCATACATCTCTGGAAGGTCGCTGGAGCATTGCACAATCCGAATGGCATCCGCTTGAAAGCGAAAGTCCCATATGGGCAAGTGAAGGTGGTCTTCTCTTGGTCTTCCGGAGCTATGGAGATTTGATTGTAGCCCGAATAACCATCAAGAAAACAATACCAACCCTTGCCTGCAAGCCTATCTAACATCTGGTCCATGAATGGCATAGGAAAGTGATCTTTCTCTGTCCACGCATTCAGCTTCCGATAATCCATGCAAACTCTCCATCCCGTGACAGGCCGCATTGGAACAAGCTCGTTTCGTTCATTTGGAACCACAGTCATACCACCTTTCTTTGGTACACACTGCACAGGACATACCCAATTACTATCTGAGATGGGATAAATAACTCCCGCATCCAGCCACTTGATGATCTCCTTTTTGACTACCTCTTGCATCGGTGGATTTAATCTTCTCTGGTGCTCGACACTGGGCTTATGATCTGGCATGAGTTGGATTTTGTGAGAACAGCTACCGGGGGGAATCCCAATAATATCTGCAATAGTCCACCCAATCGCTCGCTTGAACTTCTTTAATACAGTCACCAAACACTCTACTTGCCTTGCATTCAAATCTGCTGCAATGATGACTGGCAAAGTATTCTCTTCTCCTAAATATACATACCTCAAGTGCGGTGGTAGAGCTTTAAGCTCTAATTTCGGTGCCTCCACAATAGATGGTCTTGTGGGTGGGGATTCGCGATTCTTCATGTCTAGCTCATACTTCTTTGGTTTGGACCGGTATTCACACTTATCAAGTGCGGCTACCAACTCATCATACTCGTCACTACCATCACTACCAAAATTCATCATGACTGCTGCTAGTGCCTCAACACCTAACCGCTCTTCAATTTGCACCTCTGACCCACTCTCCACTCTGTAAGTTATAGCAGATACTGTTTGTAGCTCACCATTCTGCTTCATGGATCTACAGATATTGAAAGTTGCTTCTTCATTGTTCAGTCTGAACTTCATCTGTCCCTTTTCCATATCAACCAACGCGCGACCTGTGGCAAGAAATGGTCTCCCAAGGATGATGGGAACCTCAAAATCAACCTCACAGTCAAGGATCACAAAATCTGCAGGAAAGATGAAAGACTCTACTTTCACTAGCACATCATGGAGCACACCTATGGGCCTCTTCACAGTCCGATCAGCCATCAGTAACCGCATTGCAGTGGGTTTTGGATCCCCTAGACCCAACTTCTTGTAAACAGATAAAGGCATGAGGTTGATGCTAGCACCAAGATCACACAATGCCTTAGCAAAGTGCAATAACCCTATAGTACATGGGATCGTGAAAGCACCAGGGTCTTCCTTCTTCTGTACCAGAGATCTTGTAGCAATAGCACTACAATGCTGCAATCTATCATCATCTTCAAAACTCACAGACCTTTTCTTTGTTACCATATCTTTCATGAATTTTGCATATCCAGGCATTTGCTCCAAGGCTTCTATCAAAGGAACATTGATAGAAAGCTGCTTCAACATAGTGATAAACCTGCTATATTTACCATCTTCAGTCTTCTTCACTAACCTCTGCGGAAAAGGTGGTGGAGGTCTAGGTATGGGAACCACTTTCTGAGGTATCTCCACTTCTTGTTCTGTCACAACCTCTGACTCCTCTCTAACTTTCACCACATCATCTTCTTTTCTCTTCTCAACTTCCACCATGGACGGCATAGGTGGATCTATGGTTTGCTTACCTCCTCGAGTGGTAATTGCCATACAATGTCCATCATTCTTTGGATTCTGGATGGTATTGCTTGGAAGAGTGCCAGGTTGGCGCGGGTTCACTGTAGTAGACAACTGCGTCATTTGTTGCTCTAGATGCTTTATTGACACTGCATGGGCGTCAACCTTTTGACCAATACCAGATAAGTCATTTCTCATCTCTTTCACGTTCTCATCAGTTGCATCAAACCTTCTCATCATCTTATGCAGCATATCTTCGATACGCGTCATATTACCTCCAGCTTCCCTAGCACCAGATTCCCGATTTTGAGGGGGAACATAGGGTCCAACCCGATCATTTCTGTTGCCGTAGTTGTTCCTGTTGTAGTTGTTGTCGCGATTGAAGTTCCCATCTCGGACATAGTGACCCTCTCGGTTGTAATTTCCATGATTCCGACCTTGGTTCCCTTGACCTTGGCGCCAATTTTCCGTGTTGGATCCTTGGGCGTTTGGTCGGAAACCCCCCGTCTGATCGTTCACCGCATAAGTGTCCTCTTCATAGTAACACTCCTCAACTGGTGGTGGAGTTCTAGTTAAGTAGTTTACAGCATTCACCTTTTCTGCTACTCCACTCACATGCTTCAATACTAACCCCAACTCTGTCCTCATCTGAGCCATCTCCTCACGGATATCATCTGCAGAGTTAACAGTTGCATTATGAACGGCAAATGTGTTTCTCCCAGTATCTAACCTCCTAGTGCTCCATGCTTTATTGTTGCGAGAGATCCTCTCCAGTTTTTCAGAAATCTGTGCATATGTACAATCACCATATGAACCTCCAGCAATGGTGTCAAGAACGGCTTTATTGTTATCATCCTGTCCTCTATAGAAATATTCCTTCAGCGACTCTTCATCAATACGGTGATTTGGAACACCTCTCACGAATGCAGTGAATCTGTCCCACGAGCTGCTCACAGACTCCCCAGGTAATGCTACAAAATTATTGACCCTATCTTTGTGATTGAGCTTCTTAGACACCGGATAGTACTTTGCTTTAAACACTTCCGCCAATTGGTCCCATGTGAATATTGAGTTATAAGGAAGCTTAGTGAACCATATTGCAGCATCACCTGTCAGTGACAGAGGGAACACTCGTAACCCAATGACGCTCATATCCAAGTCTGGTCTACCTACACAACTTTTGCAAACCACCCTGAGCTTGGCTAAGTGAGCATGTGGATCCTCCGATGGCGATCCTGAAAATAAGCCTCTTGCTGTAAGCATCTGCATCAAACTACTAGTCACCACAAATGTGTGCCCTGGAGGTAGAGGAGGTAGGACAATGGGTCCATCAGAGTCTGCTATATCGATGTTGCCCCGATAGTTGTCATGTGGTTGTGGGTCATGCACTCTCGCTGCATCTCCCAATTGATTTTCAGCTACACCACGGTTTTCCCCACCAACTACTCTTGGTTGCTGTAACTCAATTGCTTCATCTAGATTTCCTCCGATAGGATGAACTGGAAGTCCTTGATTGTTCATTCTTCGCAAAGTTCTGTTCAACTCTGGATCGTATGGAGTGAGTGGTTCGCCTTGGCTCCGTGTATTTGGCATACACTAGGGTCGGAACCTGAGAGAGACAAAAACAAAGAAAAAAAAGTAAAATTAGGAAATATTTGACTAACGTTCAATATTGTAGTTAAAACTAAATCTAAAAGCCAGATTCCCCGGCAGCGGCGCCAAAATTTGATACGCTCAAATTACACTTCCTTTCAGAAGCATAAGCGATCGTTATCAAGTAAAGAACCCAACTTGTAGGTTGAGGTCGATCCCACGAGGAAAATGATTTTGACTTTACTTTTAACCAACAATTATATTCAATTAGTCAAATTATTTCCAGAAACAGATAATAAAAAGGGGGGTTTGTGCTTGTGTGAAACAAATAGTAAAAACTTAGTAAGTAATCAATAATTAAACTCAACTTTGGTTGTTATCAAGATAAGAGAAATAACTAGGGTATACGTGTTCCCCATAATCTCATAACGCAGTAATCCTAGTAATAGCAATCCTTTTCTAGTATCTCACATGCAAAGTGATAAGTTAGGTATCTCTAAATCCTTGGTCCGGCATCTAGAGAATTTCACCCCGCACCTTGGTCCGGCTACGTGTGTGTAAGTTACTAACCCTTACCTTTACCTCATATTAGACATCATAATCGATGTTTGGCTTAGTTGTTACTTCGCACCAATCGACACTAGCCTATTAGATAGTATCACACTAAATCTATGTTGATAATTCTTTTCTTGTTAATTACCTCCTTGGTCCGGCAAGTAGTAACAAGGCGAGTTCTAACGCGTGCACTCGTTAAAAAGACTTCTAAACGAAAGAATTATCAATACATGCAAAATACTATTCAAGAATTGCTTATTTACTATTCATACTTTGTTAATCGATCATGGTTCCCACAACCCTAGTTGTGGATTTAGTTACTCATCTTAGCAAGAACACAATTCATAATTGTAGATGAAGAAATCATGAACTTACTTAGAAAGAATAATAACTCCAGAAAATTTCCTTGAATTGCAAAGCCAAAATCTTTAGAACGAACTTCAGAAATCACTAATTGCTAGGGTTGCAAATTAATCTCCAAAGTTATAAAGCAAGAATAGAATAATAATGTCTAACCCCCAAAAACGAGGTTTACATGCCCTATTTATAGAAAACAAATCCTAAATAAAAAGGGAAACAATTTAAGGAAAGTTTTGTTCAGGTACGCGTCTTCGATTCACGAGACTGACTTACGGACCGTCGATCGATCTACGGTCCGTAAGTCCCTTCCGTCACTCGGGACTTAGAAAATATTTCAGCTTCCAAAAAGATCATCTTCTCTGAAGCAAACGACGGACCAACAGTACGGACCGTAGATTGACCTACGGTCCGTCAATACATTCCGTAGCTCCATACTTAGCATCTCCAAAAATCAGGTACTGGAACCCTCGCAGTCTCAATCTATGGATCGACAGTACGGTTCGTAGATCAATCTACGGACCGTCAATGGCCACCGTGGTTCCACACTTGGTCAGATTTCCCTGATTTGTCCTCAATACTTTCCTGCTGATCTACGGTCCTCACCTACGGACCGTGAATGGACCTACGGTCCGTAGATGACCTCCATGGATGCCCTTTTTCTGCATTTTCTTCAGCTGTCTCTAAACTTTCGCGCCTGAACACCTTTCCTGCAAAACATAATAACACACATAAAAACCAATATAAAAAGGCCCTAGACACACACAACTTGTAAGTGAAATGTATTAGAAATACCGTAAACTCACGGTATATCATCAGACTCTATTGCATTGACCATGTTATTAGTATAGTTTAGTATTCAGACTCATCATGTTATAAACTTGGTCATTGCATTCAGTTCAGTCATGTTCAGTATTTTCAGTATCATTATCATGTTCAGATTATATCATTGCTTTATTGCTTGTTCAGTTATGATTATTGTTCAACTTTACTCTATCCTTCATGCTCAGTACCTCTCAAGTACTGATGCATATTCTGCACTACATCTTCTCGTGATGTAGGTTTAGGTCCTCAGTAGTCAGATCAAGCATAGATTAGTTCCTGATCTTCATTTCAGAAGCATTAGTGGTGAGTCCTCATAATCGAGGACTAGTGACATGATTATCTTTCTTGCTTTTATCTTTAGTTTCAGTTTTGCAAGATCTAGCTGGGGCATGTTCCAGCATTTCTAGTCAGTAGAGGTTTTATTTCAGACATAGTTAGTTCCAGCTTTAGTGTTAGATTTTGACTTTTCATTTGTATTCAAACTTTCAGTTTCTTATATTCAGATTTAGTATATGGGTATCCCCCATCATTTTAGATTTTTCTTATGATTTAGCTTCCGCACAGTGTTTATTGATTCAATTTATTTTAGTCTGCTTATGATACGCTAACAGGTTTAGCTTGGGGTCACTCGTGATCCTAGGTCCCGTGTCCGTGTCCTGTGGATAGCTTCGGGACATGACACCAACTTCCCTTGAAGTTTAGAGTGCACGCCCGTAACATATCCTTGAGTGTCAAAATTGTGCGCTCAGCCTGGCCATCTGTCTGAGGGTGAAAGGTTGTACTAAGATTAACCTGTGTCCCAGTCCTTTCTGGAAGGACTTCCAGAAGTTAGCGGTAAATTGTGCTCCTCTATTAGAGATAATAGATAATGGGACACTGTGTAGCCTAACAATCTCTCTAATATAGAGCCCTGCATAGTCTTGAGCTGTAAAAGTAGCCCTAAATGGTAAGAAGTGGAATGATTTTGTTAGTCTGTCAACAATGACCCAAATAGATTCAAATTTACGACGTGATCGAGGTAACCTTGTAATAAAATCCATATTAATTGCTTCCCACTTCCACAAAGGAATGGCTATATCTTGGACTAGCCCAGCGGGCTTTTGGTGCTCAACCTTCACCTGATGGCAGTAGTTAGGAAACTGTGCCACAAACTCAGTAACGTCCTTCTTCATCCTGTGCCACTAATAGATCTCCTTAATGTCATGGTACATTTTCGTTGAACCAGGGTGAATAAAATAACGAGAATGATGTGCCTCTTCCATAATCTGATGTCGAAGCCCCACTACATCCGAAACACACAATCGACCGCTATATCTGAGGACTCCATCTCCTAGTATATGAAATGCTAAAAATTGTTGATTTTGAGCCTTGGCTCTTAGTTGCTCTAAGATAGGATCCTCATGTTGCCGTGCTTTTACCTCCACAACTAGAGATGATACATCCTGAATTGTGACCCCACTATCGTCTGCCTCTAACAATCTGACTCTCAAGCTAGCTAATTTCTCAACACCTAAATGGGGTAAACTACCCATAGATCTTCGACTGAGTGCATCGGCTACCACATTCGCCTTTCCTGGATGATATAAAATATCCACGTTGTAGTCTTTTAGTAACTCAAGCCATTGACGTTGTCACAAATTTAACTCCTTCTGTCTAAAGATATATTGAAGGCTTTTATGATTTGTGAAAATGTCTACATGAACGCCATACAAATAGTATCTCCAGATCTTTAATGCATGCACAACTGCAGCCAACTCTAAATCGTGGGTCAGATAGTTCTTCTCATGCTTCTTTAACTGCCTTGAAGCATATGTGATAACCTTACCATGTTGCATTAGAATACATCCCAACCCAACACCAGAAGCATCACAGTACACCGCATAGCCTTCTGAACCATCTAGCTATGCTAGAACTGGTGTTGATGTCAACTTGTCCTTAAGCTCCTGGAAACTATGCTCACAAGCCTCAGTCCACTGGAACTTAGGTGCTTTTGGAATCAGCTTTGTTAATGGTGCTGAAAATGAAGAAAACCCCTCTACTAACCTTCTGTAGTACCCAGATAACCCTAAGAAACTACGAACCTTAGTCGGAGTCATGGGTGTAGGCCAAATCTTTACGGCCTCAATTTTTTGTGTATCAACCGCAATGCCTGCATCTGATACAATATGGCCTAAGAAAGCTATAGAGTCCAACTAGAACTCACACTTAGAATACTTTGCATAAAGTTCTCGATCTCGAAGAATCTGAAGGACTGCTCGCAAATGATTTGAATGCTTAACTTTTGAACGTGAATACACCAAAATATCATTAATAAATACAATCACAAACAAGTCTAGTTACAACCTGAATATACTATTCATCAGGTCCATAAACACTGGTGGGGGATTATTTAATACAATAGACATTACCAAGAACTCAAAGTGTCCATATCTGGTTCTAAAAGCTGTCTTTGGAACATCTTTCTTTCGAACTAGTATTTGGTGGTACCCTGATCTTAAATCAATCTTTGAGAAGCACTCAACACCTTGTAACTGATCAAACAAGGTATCGATCTTCGAAAGGGGATACTTATTCTTTATAGTCACCTTATTCAGTTGTCTGTAATCGATACACATTCTTAGTGAGCCATCTTTATTCCTCACGAATAACACTGGCGCACCCCATGGTGAAGCACTAGGCCTGATAAAGCCTTTATTCATCAAGTCTTTCAGCTGATCCTTCAACTTCTTTAGCTCAGCATGAGCCATTCTATAAGGAGGGATAGATATGGGTTGTGTATTTGGTAGCATATCGATAGCAAAATCAATTTCCCATTCTGGAAGGATACTAGGGAGCTCGTCTAGAAATACATCTAGAAACTCATTCACTATCGAAATAGACTGAAGAGTCGGTAGTCCTGCATCTATATCATGAACGCGAACAAGATGATAAATACAACCCTTAGTCATCATCCTCTTCGCCTTAAGATAGGAAATAAACCTACCTGTCGGTGTTGATGTATTGCCATTCCATTCCCGAATTGCCTCTCTTGGAAAGTAGAATCTAACAATCTTTGTCCAGCACTCAACATTAGCATAATAAGATGCTTACCAGTCCATACCCATAATGACATTGAAATCAACCATCTCTAACTCTACGAGGTCTACAGAGGTCTTACGGTCGATAATTTCTATCTTGCAACCTCGATAGACTCTCCTGGCAATAATAGACTCACCAACTAGTGTAGATACAATAAAAAGTCAATTTAATTACTCTGCTACATTACATAACTTCCCTTCAATAAATGGAGTAACATAAGACAGAGTAGATCCAGGATCTATCAAAACATAAACACAATGGGAGCAAACAATCAATGCACTTGTCACAACATCTGGTGATGACTTTGAGTCATGTCGCTCGTCTAGTGAATATATATGGTTCTGGCCACTACTAGATCTAGATGCTCCCTCTCTGCCTCCGCCTCTACCTCTACTTGCTGACGTCTGGGATCCACGCCCTGTAGACTGTGCTGATGAGAAGGAACCTACTACTGACCTGGTCGACTGACCTATACCACCATGACCTATGGTCGAGCAGTTTCTCCACCCATGCGCCTCATGTCCACAAGAATAACAACCTATGGAACCCTGCCTGCACCTCCCAAAATGCATCCTACCGCAAGTAGCACAACGCGGCGGGGCTATCCTAGCCTGGTCTGAACCCCTCTGCTGAGAGTCTGATGCTTGTGAACCCTCACCTAGGTCTGACTGTTCCTGATGATCAAATCTACTACCCTAGAACTGATGTTGTGGAGGTCTAGGTGGCCTAATAGAATATCGGGGTCTTGGACCACCCTGAAAATTTCCCTGTGAACCAGCGGGCCTAGCCCTCTTCTATGTCTCTCGACCCTCTCACTCATATACTGCAGATATCGGTGATCCTCTATGCCCTGTGCAAAGTTCTGAATTCGCGAGATATCCATATTATCATTTAGTACAACGGTAGAACAAGCGTCGATATAGTCTAAGTCAATCCCTCCCACAAATCTACGCACCCTATTGTAACGACTTGGAAAAAAATGATAGGTTAAGCAAGAGCCTATGACTTTGTGTTGACTTTATAATGAGGTTCTATGAGGGGTTTATATGTAATTTTGTTTTAATTGTGTAACTCCGACAATTTAAAATGAATAACAAGAAGCTTGAAATTGGAAGTAGTCATTTTTGGAAAAAAATTCAGAATCTGGAAATTCGGCCAAGTGTGGAAATCAGTGAGTTTTTGGCCAACTTTGAGCAGTCATAACTCCTAACTTTGGAAAGCCCTTGGAACGATCTTTCCAACGCCACCGAGTTTGCTCGATTCTGAGTTCGTATGAGCGAGTTATGCCCTTTGAAAGTTGGGCAGTTGGCAGGGAGTTCGTCCGGAAATTTAAGGGCATTTCGGTCTTTTCACAAATCTTTTCTTTTGAGGTTATATTGTTGTGTTAGGCTGTTTGTGGATCATTTTTGTTCCATTTTAAAAGAATAAGAGTTAGGGTTCTTGAGTGAAGAAGAGAAGAAGAGAGGAAGAAGAGGAGTTGGAGCTAGGGTTGAAGATTTCTTGGTGTTTCTTCTTCAAATTTCGTGGGGAATTCATCTTTAAGGTATGGGGATCCTTTATCCTTGATCATTCTTTCTTTCAAGGAGCCCAATCAAAAGGTTTTCAAGGTCTTTCAAATACACCAAAATCCTATTTCGAATTCTAAGCATAGGTCCTTGCATTAAATGATTTCCAATGATGTTTTATGTTGTTATTAATGATTATTGATGGTTTTAGGAAAGAAATCTTCATGAACCCATGCCTTTACAAATTCTCTAAATTTGGCCTAAAGTGGGTGTATTGATTTTGTGTAATTTGATGGACGATTATTGTGTAAATTGTTGTGGGCTGTTCATGTATGTATTTATCTATGTTGAATTGTTAAGAATTGTTATTGAATTGAAGGATGTGGGATGTTAGCCTTGAATGGGCAAAATTGTGAATTGGTCTTCATGTTGATTATGGGCTTATGCTTAGCTTAGTTTGTATAGTTGAATGTTGTTATTATCATTGTTATTGTATTGTTAATTGTTGGAATATGAGGATGATGAAGATTGCCATGGAAAGAGGGTAAGTTGATCAAACTTGATAAATATTGTATAATTGGCATGAAATTGAGTATTGTGGCTTATGGCCTTTGAAAAGGGTGGTAAGATGGCTTGATCTCTTAGTATTAATATAATTGTTATTGGTTGGTTTGATCCACCTTTGATGGAGGTGGCTATTTGTTGTATTATTGTGAATTGAGGTCATGAAGGGCATTATGTGAATGTTATTATATTGTTGTATTATTATACACATATGAGGCTATATGTAAAGTCCTATATGAAGCTATATGTAGAGTTTGATGTGAAGCTATATGTGAAGGTATGATGTGAATGAGTTTTATATGAAGCTATATGTGAAGGTATGATGTGAATGAGTTTTATATGAAGCTATATGTGAAGGTATGATGTGAATGAGTTTTATATGAAGTTATATGTGAAGGTATGATGTGAATGAGTTTTATGTGATCTTGTAATGATCCTATGTAAAGTGGATAGCATTGTGAGTTAAAGTATGATTTCTTATGATGTATATATGAAATGATGTTGGATTATGAAGTATCCTTAAATGAAAATGTTGTGACTTGGTTGGTAGACTAAAGTGTCCCTCCTTGTTACTTAAAGTCTTGAATGCATGAATGTGTGAAATGGGCAGAACTAAGAAATGGTGCCCTTTCTATAAATGCTAAAAGAGGAATTCTAGGCCAAGACTTGAATCGGCAAAACTAAGAAATAGTGCCCTTTCATAAGTCTAGCTTTCCTAAGTAAATGTAAAACCATGAAATCGGTAGACCTAATGGTGGTAGCCCTTCTCATGTGTGAAATGATGAACCTTGGACCGGCAGGCTTAAGGCACCCTTAATGAAAAATCGGTAGGCCTAAGGCACCCTTCCAGGGGGATTTAATGAGCTATCCTTATGAACCTTGATTGGCCATGACTAAGAAATGGGGCCTTTCTTGGGAAGAGGTACTATGAGTTGGTTGAACTAGAAAAGGAACCTTCTCTAAGTACATATGTGATTGAATACTCTATGGGAAACAAGGCTAGCACCGAGTGGATGTGGTTAGGAAGGTGGCCTAGTTGAGTATGAGATTAGGCACAATGAACTTCCTTGGACATCTCCTAAACCATGTGCCTACATGGGTTGCTTACTAGTTCTACCTTTGGCAAGTAGAACAACCTCCACGGAGTAGGATAGACTCCGGATTCCATACCTAGCTAGTATGGTCTATGTCGGTTATGCCTATTCCCATCATGTGGGATGTGCACTCTAGTTATTGGATAGGTTCTACAACGTGTAGGTAGTAGTATGGGATGCTATCTACACATGGCACGAGTAGGCTTTGAAGATACTAAAGTGAGTTCCCTAAGTCTAACGACTATTATGTGAAAGTCCCCTTATGTGCTTGAATGTCTCCAAAATGGTTATTTAAAGAATGTTGGCCTATTGATGTTATGTTGTAAAGGAAATGTCCTTATCTAAGGTAATCTTGAGGAACACTTAAGTGTGCTTGAAGAGGTTGTATGGGCGGTCACTTCTTGTCTTACTCAAGTGTGTCTTAAGATTATATTAGTTAGAGGTCCTATGGTAATGAAATGACATGTGTTCCTTTAAAGTTAAGCATGAGTTGTATATGGACATATGTTGATTATATGTATGGTGGGCTATGGTCTTATATGTTAATGTTGACTTGTATTATGTCTCTTATACTTGTAAAGGAAAGGTTTTATCAAATTGATATGAAAGCATTTATTCTTTGAAAATGTCCTTTTTGACATGTTTTTGCATGGTCGCCATACTTAGTACTTAATTGTGCTAACCCCTTTCTTTCCCTTTTTTGAACTAAAGTGTAGGGATTTGGAGAAAATGTCATGTCATGGCTTTGATAGGTTTCTAAGTGTTGAAGATGAAGACTTGGTGAGTCCTCATAGATTCGAGGACAATACCCAATACGTTCTTTTATGTCTTTTAGTATTGTTTAAGTTGCGTACGGGATTAGTCCCGAAATTTGTACTCTAAAGTATTAGATGGTTTTGAGACATCATGTATAAAGTCTAGAAAGTCTTCCGCTTGCTATTGTTTTTTTTAATGAAATGTTTTCTTGGTAAAGAAAGTTTTTAATTCCTTATGGTTTTAGTGTCTATGCGATGAATGAATGCTAAGAGGCTTGTATTAGACCTCTTCGAGGTCGAGTACGCCGGTTACGACTAGGGGGTGATCCTGGGTCGTGACACCTATCATGCATCATATCAACAAATGCTGGTGCATATCTAGCCAATGAATCAAATCTCAGCCCATACTCTCAGACACTCATGCTACTCTGTCGGAGGTTCAGAATCTGGTCCACCCGGCCATCCCTAATCTCTCGAGGCAAATAGCGATCTATGAAACTTTTGTAAAGATATCACAAGTGGGTAGAGATGCATCTCTTCCTCTAGATCTCTCCCAACTTTCGTACCACAATACTGCAACATCACGTAATCGGAATGCTACTAGATCAACTGACTCAGTTGCTGAGGCATGCATGACTCTAAAGATCCTATGAAGCTGATCAACAAAGTGCTAAGGTTCCTCTCTGCAATCTCTGTAAACTATGGAGGATTCAAGGCAAGAAATTCACAAACTCTTGAACTTTCAGGCCCTTCAAAACGTCCGGCAACATCTGGCACAACTGGCTGGCACTGTGCAGCTACTTACTATGCTAACATACATACTGCACTCTTGAAATCCTAATAAGATGGAATATGAGGAACTAGAGGTGGTACTGCTGGTGGAACCGGAAGTCCTGTAGACCTCGGAGGCTCCTGAAGCGGTGGAGAAGCTATAGGGGGCTGAGAAGATGTCTCCCCCTAGGTATCACCTCCACATGTGGTACCTTGCCGGTACCCTCGCCTGTAGCTGTATCTAGCCCCTGGCTAGGTGTGGTCTATCTGGTGTCAGCCATCTCTATCTGCATACAAATATCAATTATAAGCAGAAACCTCAACCCTTAAGACACCGCTCTATAGCACGAGGTGAGCAAAAAAGGGATAGTCATTATAACATGCCCGGTAGCTTCTTGCTTATCGAATGTGGTGCACAACACATTTATAAGCAAGACTCTTCTAGACACGGCTTGTAGACTCCCTAGGATACGACGTTGCTCTGATACCAAGTTTGTCACACCCCAAACGCAATGGGAGCAACTAGATCTTAATGCGACAACTCAGGTTCGAGCCAACCTTGCTGAACCATTTGCTACTAGTGCATGGCAGTCATACACAATCAAGAAAACAAAAAAGTATATCTCGACTTAAAATTATGCCCTCGACCGGAAAGCCCCCTGTCAACAGATCTATAAAAGAAACAGCTACTTCCAAGAGTTCATATAAAGAAATAGTCAACTAGCACAGAAGTCCTGATTGGGCCGTCAAGGCAACCATGATATCTATACCGAAACTAAAAGTAGGTATATATTAAGACAATACATCAAACAACTAACAAGCTTCAGCAAACCAACAAACTAGGCCAACATGGCCATAACGTAACTATACACCCCACACACTAGTCTGCAAGCCTCTAAGAGTAGTTAAGATTGGCGGGACAGGACCCAGCCTACCCATATATATACAACCAAAGCTAACAAACCTCCCAACTCTGGCAGCTCTGGAGGAAAGGGGCTAGCCAACCAGATAGAAGTCAATCCTGCTGCTAAGGAGGTCTACTGGGTCGTCTGTCGGGACCTACAGGCATGAATGCAGTACTCCCAGGCAATGGGGCATTAGTACGAAATAATATACCGAGTATGAAAGGCAATAGACTATGAGCAGGTATCCTAATATACTGGAGTAATCCGATAAATAAATCAAGGTTAAGATAAGTCTACTAACCTGCTACTAAATCTAAACTTATCAAAATAAAACAACAACCTTAGAAATCCCCCATAAGCTTGGCAGGTACAAACAACACACAAGACCACCTACCATCCCCCATAAGCCCAGAAGGTGCCAATCAGCCTATATACCTCTATCGGTAGTTCCCTAGACCCATAGGCAGTCACATAGCCCTCTTAGGCATTAATATTGCCCTATAGGCGACACATAGCTCTCTTAGGCATCAACATAGCTTATAGACAACTCATAGCCCTCTTAGGCAACAACATGGCCTTGTAGGCAGCATATCTTTGGCGTCAATATATCCCTGTAGGCAACTCATAGCCCGTCTAGGCATCAATATAACCCTGTAGGCAACTCACAGCCCTTGTAGGCATCAATATAGCCCCGTAGGTAGAATATATCCCTTCTAGGCATAAGTCACATTCCTGCAGCTAACCACAAAAGCTCTGAGGGAAACAATAACAATCCAATAGGCTAAAAGCGAGCAATTTAGCTATAAGCAACCTATACGAATATCCTCTAAGTCGTGTCCAACATAGAGACGCTACTAACTGATTAAGAATCCTGACAAATGAGGATTATATGCACTCGAGCAGCCAACAATCAACAATAATGGCTACAAAATAACAAGAATAACAACACCAAAGTATGATATGCTACGAAATCGATAAAACAAATTATACCATGTTGACGAGCTCAACACGTAGAACAACTTTCGTCAAGGACTTAAGTCGAGAAAATCTATAATTTGGTTGATCCTAGACGTGGGCTTTCTTAGTTTTCTGGTTCTTCACTGAAAAAAATGAAGAAAAGTCGAAGAAGAAGATATATAAAAAGTTACACTGACCTAGGGGACCCACCTCACATGCCTTCTTGCTCAGTGTCGCAAAAATGCAAATATCTCTTTATTCTGAAGTCGTATGAGTAAATAGTTTGATGCGTTTGAAACTATACTCGTAAAACTTTGATTTGATGGGTCGTGGGTCCCATAAATATTTATATATTGGGAGAAAACCTCTGAGACATTTGACCCAAATTTCAGAGAAATCTTTAGAAAGGAGCTTACGATAACTTTCGCCAACTTTTATTTTGCGACTTACCTAACTTCAAAACTTGAGATACAGCCCTTGAACACTTAAAATATGACATACCACATCATTCTTAATCTATTACTCACCCTCTTTGTCTTTCCACGACGGTACGGGTTAATTTAGACTTTTCGAAAAGTCAGGGTGATACAAATTTCATAACTTTTATGAATTGCTATCATACTTGGTACATTTTGTACTAACACATATTTTTGCACATTGTTTCATTAATGTAGGGTCCGATGGTCCTATTTCGTATCTTGGTGGCTTTGGAACACTTAGTAGATAATGAAGATTGGTGAGTCCTCATGTTTCGAGGGCTGAACCTTATTGCTTATTGTCTTTATATTTTAGATATTGTATATGATGTACGGGTTATGTCCCTATCACTCTTGATGTAATAGATGGCTTTTGAGACTATGTAGACTTCCACTTTGTTATTGACAAACTCTTTCACGATATAAACTGTCTTTTAAACTCGTTAGATTCTTTTATCTTGTTTATGTATGCTAAGTGGTTTGTGTAGGGCCTCTCAGATTCCTATATGACATTTCACGTCTAGTGTGTACTTTGAGTTGTGACAATGATAATATGAATTTAGTTTGGATTCGTTGCTTATGTCACACCTCGAGCCTACACCATGGGTGGGACTAACACTCGAGAACCTGACCCAAAGTGAACCCTTGGCCTGACTACTTACTCAACGGAAGACTTAACTCATGAAGAAAAAAACTTATAAAAGTAAACTGAACTACTCAATAAACACTTAGAATGTATTAGGATAACATTCACCGGCCAAAAATGGCAACTCAAGTCTCAACCATTAAAACAGGAAATAAAACCTCAAGAACAAAGATCTGGCTGTCTATAAAGCCTCTAAAAAACTGAGATGGATGTCGGGACAAGACCCACGACATCCTAATGAACTAATAATAATACTAAAAGCAATAAAAGGGATCCTTTGGAAAGCACCCATTGGAAAGCAAGGAGGCTCACCACAGACTCTGAGTGGTCAACTGGATCAACGATGCGTTGGATGCTGATCCTGGTTACCTGTGTCTGCATCATAAGAAGATGCAGGTCATATGGCATTAGTACATTGAATGTACGAGTATGCAAGAGGAATTCTAAAACAAGACATAAGCTTGAAAGGAACTGAAGAACTTACCTGGCTCAACTCAACTCAACTTAAATGAACTCATTTCAATATAAAGCAGTTTAAAACAGGTGCAATATAAAGAAAAGTTGTTAAAAACATGGATGTCAACTCTGTGTATTTTGGAAATACAATAATACTCTAAATGTATGCAAAGATACAAATATAACTCTGAAATGTATGTAAAAATACAATTAAACTGTGTATATAAGAATACAATTACTTGTGGGAGTTTCTCTAACTAACAACCATCACTCAAGAGCTATTGTGATGATACAACGTTTTGCGTCATGCTGCCAGGGTCGTCCTATACCTTGCCGAGGGTATAAAACCTGACTACTAAGTGGATCCACTAGTCTATGCTAATAAGCACTAAGGAATCATCTAAAAAGTATGGCCCTTTTCTATCCATGGTGGCTAGGAGTTGTCAGAACTCTCCCCCATATCGGTGCTCAATTCTACTCCCAAAATATGATACTAGCTCTTATGTTTTAAAAACATACTTCTTTCTGTGGTTTGAGATAAAAAAAACTTAGCTCAAAGGCTTCTCTTGGAAATCAAAGTTTCCTCTCTTGCTTAATTGTGAAAGCATTTATTCTTTAACCGAAAATTAGCTCAAAGGCTCTTTTGGAAATCAAGGTTTCCTTTCTTCTTTAAATCTGTAAACATTTAACTCTTTGGGAATACATAGTCCCGATATACTCTTTAGAAGAAATGAACTTCAACTTTACTCTTTACTCAACTCAAAACTCAAGTCTTAAAACAAAGTTAAATCATTTGTAAAAGACTTTTGGAAGACTCTATGAACTTTTCTTGACTTGGCTCTTAACTTCTCTTGACTTGACTCTTAACTGATCCTTGAATTGAATTATGGATTCAAGGATTGAGATTTGTGGTAGGAAAGATCTCATGATGTTTAGGAGTGTTTTTAGATAGTTAAACATGAGAGAAAAAAACAAGAAATCACTGTCTGGATGCAAGTCCGCGACGCGGAGATGCATTTAATTATTTGGTCGCGAAATAAATTTTTGAGGCAGAACGGTCCGTGACTACTCCGTGACGCGGAGAAAAATTGTTAATTCTGAGAAACAGCGGACCTGGTACCCAGATTTTCCCGACTTCTTCTTTCTTCATTTTCTAATCCCAATTCGCCTAAACTTGGTTCTTTTTCTCAAATACCCTTTAGATTCATATACCCAGTAAGTACAAACAAGAATCTAGCTCAACCAACTCAAGGAAACAACATTTTAACCTCAAGGAACTCTTTAATCTCAACCTAACTCAAGAACGAAGGCCAATTTCAAGAACACCATTCAAGATTCATCAACTTTCAACTTTCTAGAACGAACTTCGCTGAAATAAACGCGTGGGTGAACGAACCCAACGCTATGAAAGACTCACAAACCTCGTAGGGATCACCCTTTGACGAAATCCACAATCTTAGCTTCGAGAATTTGACAATTCTTGCTTTTTCTCCTCTCTTCTCATCTTTTTTTCTCTTCTCTAAAACCCTAACTCAATATTGTAAAAGCATAAACTGAATCCTATCAGTTTAGACCCCAATTAATTACCCAAAAACGAAATTAAGTCATGGGGTATGGAAAAGATCATAATGCCCTTCTAAAATCCGGATTAGACTTTCCTTATTTGAACAACCCAACTTCAAATGGGCATATCTCACTCATACGAACTCGAAATCGCGCAAACTCAGCGGCGTTCGAAAGATTATTCCAAGATATTTCCTACGATATTTGAAAACACACCTAAATCATCCTGATCTAGGAGTTATGGTCGTTTTAAGTTGACCTAAAACTCAACTCAACATAACAAATTTTCCAAATTTTTATATTTTTTCCAAAAATGACTATTTCCAATTTTCAACTTCTTTCTAGTTCTTTCTAGTTACGGGGTGTTACAAGATATTCCCCCTTGGGAACATTCGTCCTTGAATGAGCTTACTCTTAGTAGGCTAAGAGTGTAACATGAAACATGTTGTTCAAACACCCAACAAGCACAATGCAATTACAATATGCCAACTTATAAATAAAATGCCAAGAAAGGATTAGTACCTTAGTAACTCTTGTGGTATCTCCAACTCATAAACTACATTACCTACCATTTTTGATAATCTGTAAGGACCAATATGTCGGGAACTAAGTTTCCCCTTCTTACCAAATCTCATAACACCTTTCATGGGTGAAACTTTCAAGTACACCCAATCATCTACTTCAAACTCTAACTCCCTTCTCCTAACATCAGTGTAGGATTTCCGACAACTCTACGCCGTTTTCAATCTCTCTTGAATTACTTTCACCTTCTCCATAGCTTGATGATCTAAATCTGGTCCTATCAACCCTGCTTCACCAACTTCAAACCACCCAATAGGAGATATGCATCTTCCCTCCATAAAGAGCTTCATAAGGAATCGTTTGGATGCTAGAGTGGTAACTATTGTTGTAAGAAAATTCAATAAGAGGTAGGTGATCATCCCAATTACCTTTGAAATCAATCACACAAGCCCTCAACATATCCTCTAAGGTCTGAATAGTGCGCTCTGCTTGCCCATATATCTAAGGATGAAAGGCACTAATTAAGTTCACATTTGAACCCAAGCCTTTTTGGAATGACGTCCAAAATTGTGCAGTAAATTGCGCACCTCTGTCTGAAATAATGGAGACCAGAACCCCATGAAATCTTACCACCTCTTGAATATACAATGTAGTGTAATCTTCTGCTGAATGGGTAGAAAATGGTTTTATTTTGTCATTCTATCGACAATCACACAAATGGAATCGTGCTGCCTGCGAGACTTTGGTAAACCTGTGATGAAGTCCATATTGATCATCTCCCAATTTCATTCTGGAAGTTCTATATTCTGAGCCATACCGCCTGGCCTTTGGTGCTCTACTTTAACTTGTTGGCAATTCGGACACTTGGCCACAAACTCTGCAATGCCCTTTTTCATACTACTCCACCAATAAACTTCTCTCAAATCGCAATACATCTTTGTGGAACCCGAATGAATGGAATATCTGGAGCTATGAGCTTCCTCCGTGATCCTTTCTTGGAGTTCATCCACCCTTGGTACACACAACCTACCTTGATACCTCAACACACTATCTCCCCTTTGTTCAAAAGCCAATACTTTTTGCTTATGAACATTTGCCTTCATTTCAAGCAAAATAGGATCTTGGTCTTGCTTCTCTTTTACTTTTGACACTAATGATGATTTAGCCCCATTCATCACCACCACTCCTCCTTTTGTGGAATCCATTAGTCGGACTCCTAAACGTGCAAGTCTATGCACATCTTTCGCTAACTCTCTCTTATCTTCCTCAAAATGGGCGGTACTACCCATAGACAACATGCTCAAGGCATCAACAACAACATTAGCTGGGTGATAAATAATACTCATGTCATAATCCTTGAGTAATTCCAACCACCTCCTTTGTCTGAGATTAAGCTCTTTCTGAGTAAACACATATTGAAGGCTCTTGAGATCAGTGAACACATCCATATGAACACCATAAAGATAATGGCACCATATTTTCAAAGCAAAAACTACAGCAGCCAACTCTAGATCATGGGTTGGATAGTTCCTCCCTTGAACTTTCAACTGTCTGTAGGCATAAGCTATAACCTTGCCATTCTGCATTAACACACAACCCAAACCAACTCTAGACGCATCACAATATACAACAAAATCTTGCATACCTTCTGGTACGATCAATATTGGTGAAGTAGTCAACCTCTTTTTCAATTCCTAAAAGCTTTTCTCACAAGCTTCAAACCATTGGAACTCCACTGTCTTCTGAGTTAACTTGGTCAAAGGGGATGCAATAGATGAGAACCCCTCTATGAACCTTTTATAATATCCAGTCAAACCCAAGAAACTCCTAATATCAGTTGGAGATGTGGGTCTAGGCCAATTCTACACTACCTCAATTTTCTGAGTATCAACTTTAATTCCATCTCCAGACACAATGTGGCCTAGAATGCGACATACTCAAGCCAAAACTCACACTTAGAGAACTTGGCATATAACTCTCTATCTTTTAGAGTCTGGAGAACTATTTTGAGATGGCTAGCATGATCTTCCTCATTCCTCGAATAGATTAGTATGTCATCAATGAACACAATAACAAACATATCTAAATAAGGCTTGAATACTCTATTCATAAGGTCCATGAATGTTGCAGGTGCATTGGTCAAACCAAAGGACATAACTAAGAACTCGTAATGACCATAACGGGTCCTGAATGCTGTCTTGAAATATCACATTCCCTTACCCTCAACTGATGGTAACCAGATCTGAGATCTATCTAAGAGAAACAAGTAGCACCCTAAAGTTGTTAAAAAAAATCATCAATTCTCGTAAAAGGGTATTTGTTCTTGATGGTAACCTTGTTCAACTGACGGTAATCTGTACACATCCTAAGAGAACCATCTTTCTTTCTCACAAATAAGATCGGAGCGCCCCAATGTGAGACACTTGGTCGAATAAATCCCTTAACAAGGAGATCTTTCAACTGTTCTTTAAGCTCTTTCAACTCTACTAGTGTCATTCTATATGGCAGAATAGATATAGGACGAGTATCTGGAAGAATGTTTATACCAAAGTCTATTTCTCTCTCAGGAGGGACTTCGGGAAGATCTTCTGTAAAGACTTCTGGAAATTCTTTTACTACTTACTGACTGAATAATAGGTATCCCAACACTAGAGTCATTAACTCGGACCAAGTGATAGACACACCCCTTAGAAACTAACTTGCTTGCCTTAAGGTACGAAATGAAACGACCCTTAGGCACTGCTGAACTACTTTTCCACTCTAAGACTGGCTCATTTGGAAACTAAAACTTGACAACTCGAGTTCTACAATCAATTGAGGCATAACAGGCATAAAGCCAGTCCATTCCAAGAATGACATCAAAATCTACCATGTCTAACTCAACTAAATCAGCCATGGTACTCTTGTGATTGACGGAAATGAGACAATCACGATAGACTCTCTCTTCTAGAATAGACCCACCAACAAGTGTAGAAACACTGAAGGGTTTACTAAGTTGCTCAGGAATTACATCAAAATTCAACGCAACATACAGAGTTACAAAGGATAAACTCACTCCTGGGTCTAGCATAGCATAAACATTAGAGTTAAATACTTGGATCATACCAGTGACAACATCTGGCGAATCCTCTTGCTCTCGGCGACTGGTGATAGCGTATAGGCGGTTTGATCCTTCGCCTGCCCCCGAAGTAGCTCCTCTAGATACAACTCTATCTGGTGGGACAATTGAAAAAGACTGGGCTCTATTACCCATATTGCCATTACCCATCTTTTTCTTAGGACATTTTCGCATAAAATGACCGTTCTGGCCATACTTGAAACATCTAGTGGAGCCATCACGACAAATCCCTGAGTGGTTCCTACCACACTTAGCACATGCAGGAATTTTAGTACCCCATTGTGCCATACTACCTTGCGACTGTGCAGGTGTAGCTCTAAAATTCTGGGAATTCTGACTATTGTACTCACATTTGTTTCTTGGTGTAGGTGCACCAGCAAATGATGGAAAAGGTCCTTTTTGCTTATGTTGGAAAGAAGACCGGTTCGCATTACTCTTTTGTTGCCTGGATTCATTCCCTAATGCCTTAGCCCTCTTATTCTTAAACCCTTCTCTATCCCTCAACTTGTCCTCCTCAACTTGTTGCACATGGATCATCAGCCTTGCTATGCCCATGTCACCTATTAGCATGGCTACCTTACTTTCCTTATTTGACAGACGAGGCAACCTAACAACAAATAAACTCATCCTGCTCCTCATGTCGACAACAATCTCTTTCCTTCTCTTAGCTCACGGGGAAAGAAATGCCCCATGAAAGCACTCTCAAAACAGTCCAACTCACAATCAGTTACGCGCAAGCATGAGTTAGAAAGAAACTTTATAGAGATGAACTCTATTACACGAAATGAGTATGAAAGAAGTGAGATAGTTCCTAAAATAATGTAGCCTCCTAATTATAAATGTGGCACGCTTCACACCGATAACTAGGACTCTACAAACATGGCTCCATAGACTCCCTAGGACTCTTGAACTCTGTGCTCTGATACCAAGTTTGTCACGCCCTGAGCCTACACCCAAGGCGGGACTGGCACTCGAGAACCATTGCTGGCCCCAAGCGAACCCTTGGACTGACATATATCAGGATAACATTCGCTGGCCAAAAATGGCAACTCAAATCTCAACCATTAAAATAGGAAATAGAACCTCAAAAACAAAAATATGACTGTCTATGAAGCATCTAAACAACTAAGATGGTTGTCAGAACAAGACCTACGACATCCTAATAAACTAATAATAATATTGAAAGCAATAAAAAGGATCTTCCGAAAAGCAAGGAGGCTCACCACAGACTCTGAGTGCTCAACTGGATCAACGATGAGCTAGATGCTGATCTTGGTTACCTGTGTCTGCATCATAAGAAGATGCAGGCCAAATGGCATCAGTAGATTGAATGTACGAGTATGCAAGAGGAATTCTAAAACAAGACATAAGCTTGAAAGGAACTGAAGAACTTACCTGGCTCAACTCAACTCAACTTAAATGAACTTAGTTCAATATAAAGCAATTTAAAACATGTGCAATATAAAGAAAAGCTAATTAAAACATGGATGTCAACTCTGTGTATTTTGGAAATACAATAATACTCTGAATGTATGCAAAGATACAAATATAACTCTGAAATGTATGTAAAAATACAATTAAACTGTGTCTATAAGAATACAATTACTTCTGTGGGAGTTTCTCTAACCGACAACCATCACTTAAGAGCTATTGTGATGATACAACATTTTGCCCCACGTTGCCAGGGACGTCCTATACCTTGCCGAGGGTATAGAACCTGACTACTAAGTGGATCCACTAGTCTATGCTAAAAAGCACCAATGAATCATCTAAAAAGTATGACCATTTTCTACCCATGGTGGCTACATGGTTTATGGGGGCTAGGAGTTATCTGAACTCTTTCTCATATCGGTGCTCAATACTACTCCCAAAATATGATACTAGCTCTTATGTTTTAAAACATACTTATTTCTGCGGTTTGAGATAATTGCTCATAAACTTAGCTCAAAGGCTCCTCTTGGAAATCAAAGTTTCCTCTCTTGCTTAATTCTGAAAGCAATTATTATTTAACTGAAAACTAGATCAAAGGCTCTTTTGGAAATCAAGGTTTCCTTTCTTCTTTAAATGTGAAAACATTTTACTCTTTCGGAATACATAGTCCCGATATACTCTTTTGAAGAAATGAACTCCAACTTTACTCTTTACTCAACTCGAAACTCAAGTCTTAAAACAAAGTTAAATCATTTGTAAAAGACTTTTAGAAGACTCTATGAACTTATCTTGACTTGGCTCTTAACTTCTCTTGACTTGACTCTTAACTAATCCTTGAATTGAATTATGAATTCAAGGATTGAGATTTGTGATAGGAAAAGATCGCATGATGTTTAGGAGTGTTTTTAGATAGTTAAACATGAGAAAAGATCAAGAAATCACTATCTGGATGCAAGTCCGCGACGCGGAGATACATTTAATTATTTGATCATGAAATAAATTTTTGCGGCAAAACGGTCTGTGACCACTCTGTGACGTGGAGAAAAATTGTCATTTATGAGGAACAGGTCCGCACCTAGTAGCCAGATTTTCCCAACTTGTTCCTTCTTCGTTTTCTAACCCCAATTTGCCTAAACTCGATTCTTTTTCTCAAATTCCCTTTATATTCAGATACCCAGTATGTACACACAAGAATCTAACTCAAACAACTCAAGGAAACAACATTTTAACCTCAAGGAACTCCTCAATCTCAACCTAACTCAAGAACGAAGGCCAATTTCAAGAACACCATTCAAGATTCATCAACTTTCAACTTTCTAGAATGAACTTCATTGAAATAAACGTGATTGGTGTGTGGGTGAACGAACCCAATGCTATGAAAGACTCACATACCTCATAGGGATCACCCCTTGACGAAATCCACGATCTTAGCTTCGAGAATTTGACGATTCTTGCTTCTTTTCCTCTCTTCTCTTCTTTTTTTCTCTTCTCTAAAACCGTAACTCAATATTGTAAAAGCGTAAACTGAATCCTATCAGTTTAGACCCCAATTAATTACCCAAAAATGAAATTAAGTCATGGGGTATGGAAAAGACCATAATGCCCTTCTAAAATCAGAATTAGACTTTTCTTGTTTGAACAGCCAAACTTCAAATGGGCATATCTCACTCATACGAACTCGAAATTACGCAACTCAATGGCATTAGAATGATTATTCCAGGATCTTCCCTACGATATCTGGAAACACACCTAACTCATCCTGAGCTAGGAGTTATGGTCATTTGAAGTTGACCAAAAACTCAACTTAACATAATTAACAAATTTTCCAGATTTTTATATACTTTCCAAAAATGACTATTTCCAATTTTTAACTTCTTTCTAATTCTTTCTAGTTAGGGGGTGTTACAGCTTAATTGTTCCTTTCCATGGATGATGAAAAATATGTGATTAAGGACTATTCTATGGGATTTTTTCTTAGCACCAAATTGATTAGTGACGATTACCCATGTCCCATAAACTATGTGCCACCATAGGATGATTGTCTTAGATATAAATTAGCTAGTGGATCCACTTTAGCTCAGACTCATAGTTCTTACCTTTGCAAGTAAGGACATCTCTTTTCGGTATGAGATAGACACCGCATTCCATGTATAGCTCAAATAGTCTATGTAGGTTACATGATAAACTTCCCATAATAATGAATTAAGGTTACTTTATGAAAGTATCTCACAAGTGTTTTAAAGATGTTTAGCTTGGATTGACCATGATTATGATTTATAATTTCTAACCTTTTATCTTATGATTTATCTTGGTCATTCCATGTCATGTAAAGTCCTTATTAGCATGATTTCATAACTCTTATGCATTGTTATCATACTTAGTAAATTTCATATACTAATGCATATGTGTGCCTACATTGTTTCACTAATGCAGGGTCTGACACTCCTACCTCTCACACTAGTGGCTAGTTGGTCTTTTGGCGATTAAAGATTGGTGAGTCCTCATGTTCCAAGGACTGAGACACTTTTATAGATTTATGTCATTTCAGTTTTCAGACTTTGTATGTGATGTATGGGTTATATTCCAATCACTTCCCTTATGATGTAATAGATGGCTTGTTGAGACTTATGTTAGACTTCCGGTTTTGTCAAACTCTTTTATGGTATACGATTGTTTCTTTGAATTCTTTATTTCTATTATCTTGTATGATATATGCTAAGTGGTTTGTGTAGGGACTCTCGGGGCTCTATACGTCATGTTATGCCTAGGATATAATTTGGGTCGTAACAAGATAAAGGAACGTCAGAACCTATATGAGACAATATAGGAACAAGAGATGTATGTGTCAATACTCGACTGAGTATGAGAAAAGATGCATGAGTATAAAATATGATAACATGATAAAGCTAAAAACGTTATATTGCCTGACCAAGTAAAATATCTCAAATTTGATAAGTTGATATGATAAGGCATAAAACAAGGTTAATGCAATACTTGAAAATTCAGAACATATGCTAAAATCATAATCTTTGAGGAAGTTATAAACTGTTATGGAAACCATATTCTTTTGTGGGAGATACTGTTAACCGACATAAACCATGTGAGTTATAACATGGATTCCAATGTAATACTCTTACACCTAAAAGAGAGTGTCCTACTTGTCAAGGTAAGGATCATGTTCTTAAGCTTAGGTAGATCCACTAGCTAATGTCCTATCGGGACAAGTACTATGGGGGTACGTAGTTATGGGACCAGGGGATTGATACTAAAGAACTCCGCCTCTACTAACGAGAGAGCCTTCATCCTAAAGTCCACTCGATTCTATAAACTCCCAGTGAAAATTTACATAATCATATCATAATTATAATTCTTGAAATAATAAGAATCTAGTAATACAAATCCAATCATAAACTTCGTATCATATAATGACTCATTTCAAAATCATGATTTCATATCATACTCATAAACACACTTAAATAAAGCATCTAAATCATGAACATCTTTTCATAATGAGAGTACTTCAATTGGAAACAATCTTTTTCATAAAAAAATGTTGATACTTAATCTAAAAGAATCCTTGATTCATAAATTTCTCAATTCATAATACATGCATAATCTCAAAGCTTAGTTCATAATCTTATAGTATTCATATAGCATGGGTTCATATGAAAATCATTGAAAATATGTAACTATGATCAAATCATGCATAATAAGATTAAATATGATGAAAAATACTTAAATCATTAGAACCCATAACAAAATTATGAAACCCTAGAATTTGGATAAGAATCAATAATAGAAATTGAGGTCTCTTTGGGACTCAATGAATGGAAAGAGATCCATTTATGAATGTCCACATACCTTGATGAACCCTATACTTGGAATTGGAAGAGGATACTTGAAGCTTGAAGAACCTTAATTCACCTTGAGAGAATCCTTGGAGAAGAAGACCTTGAGAGCTTTTGGAGGTTTTGAGAGAATGAGAGGGGATGAAAGAATTTTGAAGAGTAAAATCAGTAATAGAGATTAGGAATAGTCTAGAAATGGTGTAGTTTGGGAATTAAAAGGATAGAAAAAGACTCAAATGACCCTAACTTAAAATTACAGAGTGTTATGACACCATGTACGGTCTGTTCATGCTTCTACAGACCATACTGGTCATACGTAGATCACATTACTTGAGACTAAATATTCTAAACTCAATCTACAAACACCAAATCGCAAACCGTCATTACAACCATGTACCATAGACATTATGGCACATCCCAAGCCAAGAAATTCCCTCAAGTCTTAGACATCAACCATGAACCATTGCAACGATTTGTACTATTTTATAAGATTCGTACATCCACTCATATAACTCAAGGTCCCCATAATCTATCCAAGTATGGACTTGATCTACGAACCTCACCTATGACATGTACACCCTTTTACGACCCATGCTGATGGTCCATAGAAACTCGTCAGAGACTTGAAAAATTCCAAGTTCTAGGACTCATTCTATGACACTAATCTATGGACCATAGGACCTTGTACATTCCATAATTGGCCTTCTACAACCTACACTACCACAAATTTCTGCATCTTTCCTTTCCAACTAAACTTCCCAAGTTCCGAGGTGTTACAATATCTCCCTCTTGAGAACATCCATCTTATGAATAGAGTAGGAAAAGAGATCTAAGGACCCAACAGAAATGCAAATAACATCAAAATGCGCACAACCAAGGAGTAACCGACCCCAAGTTAAAACATGAACTTTAAAACTGATTTCATTAATGTGCATGCATATAGGAACATGAGAATAACTAAAACGCATGAATCTGAAAGAGTAAAAATGAGGAACTAGTACCTCAAGCTAAAACTGAAGCGGAGGGGAAGAGATTGGGGGGGGGGGGCGTACTTGGACATCATATCGACTTTGGCTTCCCAAGTAGCACCCTCAACTAATTTCTTCCAAAGGACTTTTACGGAAGCAACTTCTTTATTTCTCAACTTTTGGATTTAAAGATCCAGAATTTCAACCGAAACCTTTTTATAACAAAGATTTCCTTAACACCAACACTCTCTAATGGAACTATGAAAGTTGGATCACCAATACACTTTTTCAACAACATAATATGAAACACCGAATGCACCAATGCCAAATCGGAAGGTAAATACAATTCATAGGCCACCTTGAAGGAAAGCCTCAAGATTTGATATAGACCTACATAATGGGGACTGACCTTCCATTTATCTCCAAATCTCATCACGCTCTTCATAAGTGAGATTGTTAAGCAAATCCAATTATCAACATCAAGTTCCAACTCTCTTCTTCTAACATACACATAAGACTTTTATTGACTTTAAGCCATTTTCAATCTCTCTCTAATAATCCAAAATTTCTCCGTAGCCTCATGCACTAACTCGGGTCCTATCAAAGCAACCTCACCAACTTTAAACCAATTGATAGGACACCTACACCTCCTACCATAGAAAGCCTCAAATGGATCCATTTAAATACTTGAGTGATAACTATTATTATAGATAAACTCAATCAAAGACAAATGATCATCCCAATTACCTTTAAAGTCAATCACGCAAGCTTGGCTTGACCATCGGTCTGAGGATAAAAAATCTTACTAAGCTTCACTTGAGTACCGACCTTTCTGAAACAACCTTCAAAATTAGGAAGTTAACTCAGTACCTCAATATGAGATAATAGATAAAGGCACCTCATGAAACTTCACCATTTCTAGAATATAGAGCGTAGCATAGTCCTTGGCAGAAAATAAGTTCTTCACGGGAAGAAAATGTGTCAACTTAGTCATTTGGTCTACAACAACCAAATAGAATCATGTTTTCAAAGAGTATAAGGTAAACCTGAAATGAAGTCCATATTTAAGTTTTCCCACTTCCAAGTAGGAATGCTAATGTCTTGAGCCAAACCTCTCAGTTTTTTATGCTCAACTTTCATTTATTGGAAATTTGGACACTTAGCCACCAATTCCACAATATCCTTCTTCATTCCATTCCACCAATAGACCTCCTGCAAATCACAATACATCTTAGTGGCTCATGGGTGAATAGAATACCGAGAAATGTGAGTTTTTGATAAAATCTATTGCCTCAACTACTCAACATTTGGAACATATAAACGACATTGGTAATGAATAACACCATTTCCCCTGGAGAGAAAGCCTCAATGGATATTTTAGAAACTACCTTCTTCAACTTAACTATAGTTAGATCAAGATCTTGCTTTGCCTTCATATTCAAAATAAGAGATTATTTTGAGCCATTCTAAAATAATGATACCACTATCATCTAAATCAACGTAGTGAACACCAAGTAGAGTTAATCTACGAACATATTGAACTAATTCCTTTTTACTATCAACACTACTCATGGATAATCGGCTAAGAGCATGGGCAACCATATTTGTCTTACACTAATGGCAAAGAACATTTATATCATAATCCTCAACAACTTAAGCCACCTTGTTTGGTGAAGATTCAAATCATTTTTCTTAAACACATATTGCAAACTTTTATGATCGGTGAACACATCCATATGAACACCATAGAGGTAATGTCTCCAAATGTTCAAAGCAAAAACTACCACCCCCAACTCCATATCATGAGTCGGATAGTTCTTTTCATGAACCTTTAACTGTCTTGAAGAATAAGCAATTACATTCCTATGTTGCATCAATATGCAACCAAGACTGATTCGTGAAACATCATAATAAACCACAAATCCATTAGATCCTTCCAATAATGTCAAAATTGCACTAAAGTGAGTTTATTCTTCAACTTTTGGAAATTTTTCTCAAATGCTTCCGACTATTAAAATTTCACCTTTTTATAGGTCAACATAGTCAAAGGCAAAGCAATAGAGGAAAACACTTCCACAAACCTTCTATAGTAACTTCCTCGGTCTTTTTAGGACCAACTTGAATACCTTCACCAAAAACAATATGGCTAATGAATGCAACAAACCTCAACCAAAACTCACATTTGCTAAAAATAGTAAACAACTAATGATCCTTAAGGTTTTGCAAGATGATTCTTAAGTGACCAATATGTTCATCCTCATTTCTTGAGTAAATAAAAATATCATCAATAAACAAGATCAAGAACATGTCAATGTATCATTCAAACACTCAATTCATTCGATACATCAAAGTTGTGGGGGTATTTGTCATACGAAATGACATCACTAAGAACTCATAGTGACCATACTAAGTTTGAAAAACCATTTTCAAAATGTCACTTTCCCTTACTGTCACGACCCAAAGTACACCCTAGACGAGACATGGCATATAAGACCTTGAAAGGTCCTACACAAGCCACTTAGCATGCATCATACACGATAATAGAAACAAGAGAGTTTGAAAGTAGCATTTCATATAGAAGAGTTTGACAAAAAGTAGAAAAAGTCAAACATAAGTCTCAAAGCCACTATTACATCATAAGGAAGGGATTGGGACGTAACTCATACATCACATACAAAATTTGAAATGTAAAGACATGAAAGCAATAAAAGAGTCTCGGTCCTCGAAACATGAGGACTCACCAATCTTGAATATTTATATGCGATCCCTAGCTACGAGTATAGGAGGTAGGAGCGCCAGACCTTATATTAGTGAAACAATATAGGCACAAGTATGCGTTAGTACATAAAGTGTACCAAGTATGATAACAATGCATAAGAGTTATGAAATCATGCTAAAAAAGACTTTCCATGACATGCAATGACCAAGCTAAGTCATAAAATAACATTTTAGAAAACATAGGTCATCACCATGGCCAATGCAAGCTAAACATCTTTACAACACATTTGAGATACTTTTAGAAAGTAACATTAGTTCATTATTGTGAGAGATTTAAATTTAACCGACATAGACCATGTGAGCTATAACATGGAATCCAGTGTCTATCCCACACCGAAAAAAGATTTCTTTACTTGCCAAGGTAAGAACCATAAACTTTTTGCTTAGGTGGATCCACTAGCTAATGTCTATCAAAGACAAACCTATGGTGGCACATAACTATGAGATAGAGAGATTGCTACTAGAAACCCGACCACAACTACGGAAGAGCTTCTATCATAATATCCTCTTAGTGCCAAGAATAAATCCCATATAATAGTCACTAATCATATTCATCTTATTATCCACAGAAAGGCAAAACAAAGTAACCAATCCAAGCTAGAGTTCATTAGAATAGCTCCTTATTCTTGATTCAACTTCGGTGAGAAACCCTTTCAACCTTATGAATCTTTTATGTGAGAAAACTCGTTCACATTCATGTTTTGAGTAGTCTGTAAGAAATCCTTTCACAATAACAAAAACAACACCGATACTTTACTCTCAAAGCAATGAATTATTTTCATCAATTTCATAAAGAAGAATGCATATCTTCATAAATTCATCATTCATAATTCAAAAGCTTCATCATATGATCAAAATCTAGAAGTCATAGATCATGCATAAGTTCAAGTGAATTCAACTTAAAAACATGTAATTATCTCAATTCATGGATAAAAAGACATAAAACAATCTATTAGATCATAATTGAAAAGAATCCATGAGATTGAATAAAACCCTAATTTGACTTGGAGATTCTAACTTGTAAAATTAGAGAATTTAGGAATCCTATGGAGGAAAAGACTCCATAGGTGAATACTATCATATCTTGATGTCAAAAGCCCACAATCAATGGTGAAGTTGGAGAATTGATCTTGAAACCCTAGACCTCTTCTTCAAGCTTTAGAGAGAGAAATTTTTGGGGAAGAACTTGGAGGGATTTGAGGAAATTTGAAGAATGATGTAGAGTAGTTAGATTTTAGACTTAAAAGACTTATATAGGGTCTAAGATTAGGACTA
Source organism: Solanum okadae (assembly GCA_036553675.1). Taxonomy (NCBI): domain Eukaryota; kingdom Viridiplantae; phylum Streptophyta; class Magnoliopsida; order Solanales; family Solanaceae; genus Solanum; species Solanum okadae. Next base: position 36,761,273 of record CM071681.1, read on the forward strand.
AAATGACATAGCTTAGTCACTAATCAATCAGGGAAAAGATTAAAAAGCCCTTTAAAAATAACTACCGACCACCATCTACGGTTATACCTACGGTTTGTAAGTCCTTCTACGAACTATACTGGTCAACCGTAGGAAGTGATTAGAGACTCTAAATTTGGCCAACAAATGACGGAACCCATGTACGGCTCGTAGGTCTTCATACGATCCGCACATGCCAATCGTAGAAACCAACTTTAAGCTTTAAAATTTCACTAACTCCGGGGGTGACCTACAATACCTACCTACGACCTGTAAGAGGAATGACAGACCGTCTTGTTGAACGTCAAAAGGGTACTGGGACTTGTTTTGAAAATTTTATTTTCACACTACCTACGGTTACCACCTACGGCCTGTAGAAGCTACTACAATCCGTAGATAGGATCCATAGATACAGACACTATCCTAAAATTACATTTTTCCTTCTTTTCTGAATCTAAGGTGTTACAATATCTCTCCCTTGGGAACATCGTCCTCGAATGGAACTCAAGACATCATAAAGAGCATAGGAAGAAGATCTAACATCCCAACATGAATGCAATCATATAAATGCACATATTCGAGGAGAAAAAATTGACTCCAAGCTAAAGCATATTCGACTACAAGCAAATTTCTTGGACAAGTACTGCGGTTGGCTACAAGCAAATTTAATAAATTCTTCCATATCCTTTATAAATTCTTCTGTATATGCTACTCGACCAGGAAGAAGTCTATTTACCATCCATTTTTTATGATAGGGAATATTCATTTTCTGAACCAAAAGGTAACATATATATTTATATTTAAATACATAATAACAGAATGTAGGCACTGCATAATTTCCTATTTAATCAAAATTTTCACCCATCAAGTAACAATAATATTGAGTGATTTGCCATTTAATCAAAACCCACTTGTTACTTCGACTAAAAAAATTTAAAAGTAAAGATGATTTTTGTATCAACACATCACAAAGCTACTCTAGTAACCCATTTTCTGCGAACAAGTTTTTCAAAATTCAGATTCTTTGATCGTTAACAAGTATTTAGAAAATAGTGATTAACAAATATTTTGATAGTTTACAAGTATTTACTATCAAAACCTCACAATCCAACAGTGATTAAATGTTCTGAAAAGGAAAAACTTAATGAATCATTATAAGAGAAGAAGAAAGACATATCGAATGTAATATGAAAGAACTAAAATCAAATATTAATAATAAATGTGTAGTTTGCAGATTAACCTCTGATTTTGGATAGGTCGGAAAGCAAATTGATCTTTGATTTTGGGTCTTCTTCCTTGTCTTCTTAGAGAACAAAGAAAAGCATATAGCTGAAAAGAAATGGAGAATATAGGTGAAGGTGGAGAGTCTTGGAGTGTTATTTGAGGAAATGAACAGTCATTGGAGTGAACTTTAGGAGGGAGTAAAATTTCAGCTTTCTAATTATTTCTTCTTAGTACTTGTTTTATTATTTATATGTTTATTCATACATTTTTCCATATATATATATATATATATATATATATATAAATGAAAAGAGAAATTTAAAATATAAAATCTTCAAATGGACTTGTAGTATTGTCTAGTAAAAATATTTTAAAATTAATACGCAGTAGAAAGTACTGAAAGCTTAGAGTGAGTATAAGGGGACATCGTTTAATTGAGAATATGTTTTTTCAAGGATTAGCTATTCGGGACAAGTTATCCTATCATGTAAATAATTATGAGACTACCTAATACGCTTCAGCCAAACACAAAAAAAAATCCTTTATTTTATCCGTAGATTATTATACTTTATACGTTACTCCTAAGTGTACATTTTAATGGTATTGTATTGTTTACTATCGATGTCTTACAATTATGTTATTGTAATTAATCAATAGAAAAGATCTATTAAGGATAAGCCTTTTTCTATCTTAAGCCACTGAATTTCCACCTCTTTAATTTCTTGGTGATGACCATTCCTCGATCTCAATAACAAGTCAAGGTTGATTCAACTCAAATGCATTTGAAATCATCCATGTCAACAGACTAGTTTCCTTGATCATCTTTTGTTGATTCCACGTGTTCATCAGTTAAATACTTTATTTAATGTTTATTTATTCTTCGATTATATCCATTTTCTATACAAATTACTTTTACTTGTGTTATTAGGGTCCTTTTATATAATTTGTTAATTTTTAAAACTGTAATAATTAATTACTCATTAATATTTTGAATTGACTAAAGTAAAAGATTCCAAATAATACAAATTTAAAGGTAAGTATGGAAGGAAAAAAAATTGTTTAAAATTTTTTCACTAAATCTGTAGCTAGCAAAATCTCTAGAAAAAATTTCAAGTCACAAAAATCCTACGTAAATCCCCAATAAACAATTTCCAGATAAATTCATAACAACAAAATCCCCCAATATTTCCCCAAGTACTAAATTTCGTAGGTAAATCCCCAACAATAAGTCCCTAGATAAATCCTCAGCAAATAATCCCCCAATATTTCCCAAAGTAATAAATTTAGTAGGAAAATCCTCAAGAATATGTCCCCAGCTAAATCCACAGCAAGAAATCCCCAAATAATTCCCCAGGTAATAAAATTCCACATAAATTTCCACCAAAATATCTCCATGTAAATCTGTAGGATAAATTACCTGGAGATTTTTTTATGGATAAAAAAGGATTTAAAAACTATATATATTTGTCCATGTACCTGTGGATTTACCTAAAGATAATGTACCCGCCGATATATTTCCCCAGTTAATGTCGCAGGTACAAAATTTGCGCAATATGGCGCCAAATTAACCTGCAGAATTTGTTGGGAAAATATAATTCACCGGTAATATATCCTAATATTAAGGAATTTAAAATATTCACAAGAAAATCTGCATTTATTTCCAGCGAAATATTTTCCTAGGAAAGATCCCTATGTAATTCACAGTTTTCTTGTAGTGGAAGCATCATTTCATAAGGCCTATATGCAACCAATCCTTAATTGTACATAAACATAGAGAAATCAATAAAATTAACTCATTTTTCTCAAAAATCAAGCTTTCATGAGCATGCGTACATGAGAAAATATGAGAATGACTAAGACATAAGGATGGACCATGAGAAACTAAATACCTCAAGCTAGAGTGAGGTCGGAGGGAAAGAGATGAGGTTAACATGACTTCATATCGACCTCGACGACCCAAGTAGCACCCTCAACTTATTGATTCCTCCAAAGAACATTCACGAAAGCAACTTTCTTATTCCTTAACTTCTTAACTTGCCAGTCCAAAATCTCAACCGGAACTTCTTCATAAGAAAGATTTTCCTTAACTCCCAAACCTTCCAAGGGAACAATTGATGTTAGATCTCTAACACACTTCTTCAATAAGAAGACATGGAAAATGGGATGTACCGATGCCAAATCATTAGGAAAATCAAGTTCAAAAGCAACCATACCAAAACACTTCAAAATCTTATATGGGCCCACATAACGGGTACTAAGATTCCTTTTCTTCTCAAACCTCATCACACCCTTCATGGGTAAACTTTTCAAGTAGACCCAATCATGAACATCCAACTCAAGGTCTCTCCTTCTAACATCGGCATAAGACTTTTGTCGACTTTCAGGTATTTTCAACCTTTATTTAATAAGATGAACTTTCTTCATAGCCTCATGTACCAACTAGGGACCTATCAAGGCAACTTAACCAACTTCAAACCAACCTATAAGAGATCTAAACCTGCAACTAAAAAGAGACTCAAATGGAGCCATACCAATGTTGGAATGATAGTTATTATTGTAAGAAAACTCAATCAAAGGCAAATGACTATCCCAATTACCCTTGAAGTCAATCACACAAGCTCTTAACATATCTTCCAATGTTTCGATAGTATGCTCCACTTGCTAATCGATTTACGGATGAAAGGTTGTACTAAGCTTAACACGAGTACCAATACCCTTTTGAGAATATTTCCAAAATTGAGAGGTGAATCGGATACCACGATCATAGATAATGGATAAGGTAAATCCATGACACCTAACCACTTCTCTCAAGTACAAGTTAGCTTAATCCTTCACTGAATAAGAAACCTTGACCAGAATGAAATGAGCTTATTTCGTCATTTGATCCACAAGAACCCAAATTGAGTCATGTTGCCACCAAGTGCGGGGTAAACCAACAATAAAGTCCATATTCAGATCTTCCCACTTCCAAGTAGGAATAGTAATACCTTGGGATAAACCTCTCAATTTTTTATGCTCAACCTTAACTTGTTGACAATTAGAACATTTAGCCATACATTCCGCAATATCCTTCTTCATCCCATTCCACCAATAGACCCCCCACAAGTCACGGTACATCTCGGTGGCTCCCGGGTGAATGTAACATCGAGAACTATTGGCTTGTGATAAAATATTCTCCCTAAATTTATCAACATTGGGAATACAAAAGCGACGTTGATACCGAAGTACACCATCTCCCCTTGGTAGAAAGACTCAATGGACTTCTTAAGCATCGCTTCCTTCAGTTCAACCAAATTTGGATCAAAACCTTACTTGGCTTTAACATCTCACACAAAAGATGGTTCTGAACCATTATGATCCATAATGCCACCTATGGTGAAGTCAACTAATCGAACACCCAATCGGACCAATCTATGAACATCTCAAACCAACTCATTCTTACCATTCTTAATAAGAGCAACACTACCCATTGATAAACGACTAAATACATCCACCACCACATTCGCTTTGTCGGGGTGATAGAGAACACTCATGTCATAATCCTTTAGTAATTCAAGTCACCTTCTTTGGCAAAGATTTAGATATTTTTGCTTTAAAAATATTGCAAACTTTTGTGGTTGGTAAAGATATCAACATGAACACCATATAAGTAATGCCTCCATGTATTTAAGGCAAAAACAATCGCTGCCAATTCTAAATCGTGGGTAGGGTGGTTCTTTTCATGATTTTTAAGTTGTTGTGAAGCATAAGCAATAACTTTCCCATTTTGCATAAGAACACACCCTAGCCCAACTCTTGAAGAATCACAATAAACCAAAAATACATCAGATCCTTCTGGTAAAGTCAACATTTGAGTAGAGGTAAGTCTATCTTTTAGTTCTTGAAAACTCTTTTCACACACTTCAGACCAGATGAACTTAATCTTCTTGTGGGTCAAAGCCATCAATGGAGAGGCAATCTAAGAGAACCCTTCAACAAAACTTTTATAGTAACTAGCCAAATCCAAGAAACTTCGAATATACAAAGGGGATAGAGGTCTAGTCCAACTCTTAACCGCATCCATCTTCTAAGGATCTACCTTAATACCCTTACTAGAAATATTGTGACCAAGAAAAACCACAAATTTAACCAAAACTCACATTTGCTAAAATTTGCAATGAGTTGTTGGTCCTTAAGAACATGCAACACAATCATCAAATGATCCGTATGCTCATCCTCACTCCTTGAGTAAATCAATATATCATCAATAAAAACAATCACAAACATATCAAGGTAATGTCTAAACACCTTATTCATCAGATCCATAAATGAGGCAGGAGCATTAGTCAAGCCAAAAGACATTACCAAAAACTCATAATGACATACCGAGTTCGAAAATCCATTTTTTGTATGTCATTTTCTTTCACTCTCAATTGGTGATAGCCTGACCAAAGGTCAATCTTAGAAAAGCAACTTGCTCCTTGCAGTTGATCAAAAAAATCATATATCCTTGGAAGAGGATATTTGTTCTTAATGGCAACCTTGTTCCATTATAGGTAGTCAATGTACATACAGAGTGAACCATTTTTCTTTCTAACAAACAAAACTGTAGCATCCCATGGAGAGATACTCGGTCGGATGAAACCCTTATCTAATAAATCTTTCAATTTCTCTTTTAACTTCTAAAGTTCTGGCAGAACCATATGGTAAGGAGGAATAGAGATAGGTTTTATATCTGGAAGAAGATTAGATTTTATATCTGGAAGAAGATTAATACCCAAGTCTATTTACCTTTCAGGAGGAACAGCGGGTAAATAATCGAGAAACACTTTCAGAAACTCATTAACAATGGGGACCAACTCAAAAGTAGGGGTTTCAAAATCCATATCCCTAACCCAAATAAGATGATATATGCAACCCTTAGAAATCATTTTTCTAGCTTTAAGACAAGAAACAAACAGACTCTTAGGCATATAATTTCCCCCTTTCCACTATAGGATGGGATCATTTGGAAACTAGAACTTGACTACTCGGGTTCTACAATCAATAGAACCATAACATGAATACAACCAATCCATACCAAGAATAACATCGAAATCGAACATGTCAAGATCTACAAGATCATCATGTGTGACTCAATGAGGGTAAGGAGATGGGGCAATCTCTATAGACTTTTTAAGCCATAATAGATTCACCAATAGGAGTAGAGATAGAAAAGGGTCTAACAACTCATCTGAAATAATATCAAACCTCATAGCCACATACGGCATCACAAAAGAAAAGATAGCATTGGGGTCAATCAAAGCATAAAAATCAAGATAGAAGACTCTCAACATACTTATAACCACATCGGGAGAACCCTCTTGCTCATGACGAGTTTGGAGTGTATAAAATCGATTTTTTTTCTAACTTCCTCTAGAATCAGACGAAGGGTAAGGTTTAGCCCGTCGATGATTATCTCATTCATTCTTAGCAACTTAGGGACAATCCATAATATTATGATCCACCTTTACATAGCCAAAACATGCATTGGAACCTGCTAGGCATTTACCCTCATGCTTTCTTCCACACCTAGCACAAGTAGACAATGGAAATCCACCACCATTTCCTTTCTTAGGTTTAGGGTTAGACACCCTATTTGTGTAGCATTAAGGAGTCAGAGCATTGGAGGAACCTTGACCAGAAAACCTTTATCAAAATTTGGAACAACCATGTTCATAATGTGAAAAGTCATCATCACCGGTCTTGGCCCTCTTTGCCTCCCTAGACTTTTCTTTAAGTTTCTCCTCTTCGATTTGTTGATCATGAACCATTAGGAGAGAAAAGCCCATACCATTAATGAGAAAGGCGGTACGACATTCTTTAACCACCATTTCAGACACTTCTGAAATAAACTTACTCATCCTTGCCCTAAGATCGGCAACCATGGTAGGAACATATTGGTCTTGGGCATATTTGTATGCTTAGGAACCAAATAAAACCTATGTTTTGGCCAATTTCGGGAATATAATTGCTAGTTGTTAGTAGTGTAGAGTCATATTAATTCATTTGGACTAACAAATATGATTAGTTGTGCAGGTGATGATAAAAGAAGAAACGAACACAAAAGTGGAAAATGTGAAGCAACAGGGGATCCAAGCAAAAGGGAAATAAGAAAGTGAAATGGAAATGAAAAACAAGGCCACTCTGAATCCTCTCCGCATCGCGGCTGAGGAATTTAATATTTGTTTGAGTATTGAAGTTTGAGGCAGAGAACTGTGTATTCTCTCCGCGTCGTAGAGAGGAGTTGTTCGCTACCAGTTGGGTTTTATGGAGTTCTCCGTGTCCCGGACTTAGGCCCCAATTTTGACCATTTCGCCTTAAATGTAAACAGACTCGAGTTTTATTTTAATTATTATTCTTTTACTGGGTTTTGAAGAACGGCGACTTTGGGAGCTTAATCATCGTTCCTTGGGTTTCATTCCTAAACCCTACTTTATTTAATCTCTCTATGTTATTTAAACATTGTAAAATTAAGAATCGGGATATGAGTAGCTAATTTCCCTTATTCTAGGGTTGTGGCTACATGATGATTGTGTTTTACTAAGTTCAATGGATTGATGTTCATTATCATATGAATTGATCATTTGTTCTTGTTTTAGTATTTCATGCTTGATCACCATAGAAATAAATATCTTGTCTGAATTGAACTCGGGAGAGGAATAAGAGGATAGAACGTAGGACAAAAGGAGCATGATCTTTTCAAGGTCTAGGATTGATATGTTTCTAGGATAGGGATATACCTAGAAACCTTGCTTCGTTAATAGATAAGACAAAATCATAATGCTCTATAATTGGCTCAGTCTATCCCCACTCAACGATGTAGTTAGGCTGCCAATTATCATAGGCGATTAGAGGTTGGGAGACCATGATCATACCATGAACCCTGTAATCATTGATTAAATAATTAATTGACATCCATTTCAATAAGATAAAGTGCATGAATCCGTAAGTAAGTTGCAACCCTGAAATTTCCCAAGTCATTGTTTGAAACCCCTTTGAAATTAAATCATTTTAGTTCATTTTACTAGTTAGATAATTGATCACTTAAAACTCCCATCTACTATTCTTGATAATGCTTGCTTTGAACTGTAATTGTTCGAAAGATTAAATATATCTAATCTTAAGTCTTTGTGGGTACGATAGTCGGCTCTTAAAAAGAGTCACTTTAATACTTCCACGACTATGTATACTTGCATGTGCGTTTGGGCGCAACAAGTTTTTGGAGAAGCTACCGGGGACTTTAAAATTAGAAAGTATTTAATTTATCTAACTTCTGAAGTTAGTGAGCAAGTGTTGACAACTTGATCTTAGCTATTCATTTTGCAGGTTGTGTTTAAACTTCGAACTGTAATACAAATAGGACTTGGTAGAGCCTCTCACTGAACCGAAAAGATTTATGCACTACTAGAGAAGGTAAAGACGACTCACTTACCCTATCCCTCTTGTTGCCAGTGAACCAGTAACCCAGTGGAAAGGGCTGAAAAAAACGCACATGTAACGATGGAAGAGATGAAAGTGAGAGACGTGGCAATCCCATGCACCACCAACGTTACTTCATGCATTCAGAAACCTGAAGCTGGTGGTAGATTTGAACTAAAGGAGAACATGGTGCAGCTATTGCACTCGAACAAAAATTCATTGGGTTATCGCATGAGGATCCACAAGTACACATCCAAAATCTCCTCAAAATCAGTGATACCTACAATACAACTAGAGTGAACTCTGATTAAGTGAGGCTCACACTATTCCCTTTCTCACTTCTAGGGGAAGCAAAAAGGTGGTTGAATTCTAAGCTAGTAAACTCTATAATGTTGTGGGATGATCTTGCACGGAAGTTTTTGTAAGTTTTTTCCAATCTAGGAAGACGACCAAGTTAAGGAGCGATATATTGAGTTTCCAACAAAAAGGAGGAGAAAACTTGTACCAGGCTTGGGACAACTTTAAATCAATGTTATTAAGATGTCCACACCATCATCAATCTAACGAGGTGTTGGTCCACACCTTTCATTGAAGGGTTGGAACCAGGAGGACATGCTTTGGAAAAGATGTATGCTGAATTATTCACTCTGTTGAACCGAATTTCACAAGGTAACCCTGAGTGGAATGGAGAAGGAACCAAACCGGTAGTGCAAAAGATTGTTGGGATGTTGGAAGTGGATGCAGTTACAACTTTAACAACACAAATTGTTGCGATGCAAAATATGATGAATACACACTTCAGCAATCTGTCGTCAGGACATCAGCAATATCAGGTAAATGTGGTGCAAAAGCCACCAACATGGTGTGAGATCTATGGGGGTGGAGATCACACTGCAGAGGTATGTGGAGCAAACCCGAATTCTATCAACTTTGTAGGGAATGCACATCGAGGAGGAGGTCACCAAAATTATGGTAACTCCTACAATCCTAGTTGGTCGAATCATCCAAATTTTTCCTAGGGAGGAAATCAAAATCAAGCGCAAGGTCAAAACTAATATAGACCTCTTGGTAATGCTCAAGGTTATTAACAACAGGGTCAGTGGGATAATCATACTACCCAGCAAGGTAGAATGAGCATCAAAGAGATTTTAAAGAAGATCATGGCTGATCAGGCTCAACTAGCCGCTGATGTGAGAAATAACCAGTTAGTAACTCAAAACCTAGAGAAATAATTTGGACAATTTTTTAATGCCCAAAACTCACGTCCTCAAGGAGGTTTGCCGGGAAATACTGATCCAAATCCTAGGCAAGTGAATGCGGTGGGTACTTGTAGTGGGTTGCAGTTGGAAGAACTGGCTCCAAAAAAAAGCAAATTTGCAATTGGAGAAAGAAAGACCAATGAGAGTTGGCGAGTTTCACAAGAAGAAATAGTACAACCAATAGTGAAACCGCCTCCACCATTTCCTCAAAAGTTTAAAAAACAAAATGAGGATGAATGTTTTAGTAAGTTTCTTTCTCTCTTGAAACAAGTTCACATTAATTTGCCTCTTGTTGATGTTTTGCAAGGAATACCTAGGTATGCCAAATATGTTGAGGAGATCGTAGAAAATAAGAGAAAACTGACAGAGTATGAAATTGTAGCACTCACTTAAGAGTGAAGCTCCAGGATTCAAAATAAGTCGCCCACCAAACTCAAAGATTCAGGTAGCTTACTATTCAGATCACCATAGGGAAGAGCATTCATGCACGATGAATGTATGATCTAAGGGAAATTATATACTTGATGCCAACATCTATGTACAAGAATTGGGGTTGGGTAGTTCTAAACCCATCACCATTATCTTGTAGTTGCCAGACCGTTCGGTAGCTAGATCGAAGGTGTTGTGGAGGATGTCTTGGTCCAGGTGGGATTATTGATATTTCTTGTTGATTTTGTGGTGCTCAATTTCGAGCCAGATCCTGAGGTGACATTCATTCTTGGGAGACCTTTCTTGGCCACTGGGCGTGCTATGATAGATGTAACAACCAGTAAACTAACCATGAGAGCGCATGATAAAGTGGAAGTTTTTGATGTGTATAAAGCTATGAAAGTGCCGGCTGTGTATGAAGAGTTGTTTGCCATAACACTGATAGATATTGCAGCAGAAGCTCATTATATTGCATCCAAGGATCCTCTGGAGCGTGTATTGGTGTGACATGATAATTATGGTGATGCTGAAGCACATGAAATGGTGTTGTTCATGGATGTGTCTAGTGTGGGCATCTCAAGAGATCAATGGGTGCCATTGAATAAGGTGTTGGGTCCTCCACCCAAGCCTTCAATTGAAGAAGAACCCAAGCTTGAACTAAAGACACTACCATCTCACCTGAGGTATGCATTTTCCACTTACCAGTGATTTTGTCTGCAAATTTTTTTGAATTACACGTTGAAGCAGCACTGAATATTTTGAAAATGAGAAAGGCAGCTCTAGGTTCGAAGATGTCTGATATTCATGGGATCAGTCCAGTATTGTGTATGCACAAAATATACATGGAGAAAGGTCACAAGTCGAGTGCACAGCATCAGTGACGATTGAATTTGGTCACGAAAGATGTGGTAAGGAAAAAAGTAATCAAATGGTTAGATGCAGAGATAGTGTACCCTATATCGGATAGCAAATAGGTAAGCCTTGTGCAATGTGTGCCCAAGAAAAGAGGGATAATTGTGGTTACCAATGATAAAAACGAACTGATACTCACAAGGACAATAACTGGATGGTATATTTACATGGATTATTACAAGCTAAATGAGGCCACCAGAAAGGACCATTACCCGGTGCCTTTAATTGATTATATGTTAGATAGACTGGTAGGGAAGAGTATTATTACTTTCTGGATGGATACTCAAGTTATAATCAGATTGTTATTTCACCAGAGGATCAAGAGAGAACAACCTTTACTTGTCCATATGGCACATATCCATTCAAGTGCATGCCATATAGATTGTGTACTGCACCAGCCACATTTCAGAGATGCATTATGGCAATCTTTCATGATATGGTGGAGGATTTTGAGGAAGTGTTCATGGATGACTTGTTGGAATTCGTAGGTTATTTGATCTTTGTTTGCGTACTCTTGATAGGGTCCTTGCGCGATGTGAGGATACAAATCTTCTGTTGAATTGGGAGAAATGCCATTTCCTAGTTCGAGAAGGGATTGTACTGGGCATAAAATCTCGAGAAGCGGGCAGGAAGTTGACAAAGATAAGGTGGAGGTAATTGAGAAGTTACCACCGCCCATCACAGTGAAAGGAGTCTGAAGCTTCCTTAGGCATGCCGGATTCTATAAAAGATTCATCAAGGACTTCTCTAAGACTGCGAAACCCATGTGCAGTTTATTGGAAAAGGAGGTGAAATTTGTATTTGATGAAAATTGCAGCATGCTTTTGAGCTACTAAAGAAGAACTTGATTGAAGCTCCGATCTTAATTGCTCTTAACTGGGAGCTACCCTTTGAGCTTATGTGTGATGATAGTGATACAACAATGGGTGAAGTGTTGGGCCATCAAAAGGAAAAGATATTTCATTCCATTTATTATGCCAACAAGACTCTTGATACAGCATAATCGAACTACACAGTCAGAGAGAAAGAGATGTTTGTGCTAGTGTTTGCCTTCGACAAGTCCAGATCTTACTTGGTAGGTACCAAGGTTGTTTTTTACACTGACCATGCTGATATCAGGTATTTATTCAACAAGAAGGATGCAAAGCTGAGGCTGATCAGATGGATCTTGCTCCTTCAAGAGTTTGATCTGGAAATTAAGGATAGGAAATGGAGTGAGAACCAAATAGCCGATCATTTGTCAAGATTGGAGGAATCATCTCATGTGAAGAATGAAGGAAGGATTTGTGAAAGAGTTCCCTGATGAGCAATTGCTAGCCTTGGACATTACACAAGTACCTTGGTGTGCAGAAATTGTGAATCTACTCGTAAGTGGTTTGTTTTCACTTGGGGCTTCTACACATCAGGAAAAAAAGTTGAGATATGATGCAAGGTTCTATATATGGGATTAGCCTTTCTTATTCAAGCAAGGACCTGACCAGGTAGTGCGAAGATGTATAGCTGAAAATGAGGTGATGCAAGTATTGAAGAGTTGTCACTCTTCACCATATGGTGGGCACTACGGAAGAGACCGCACGACCCATAAGGTATTGCAGTTTGGTTTTTTTGGCCTACTTTATTTAAAGATGCTGCACTTTTTGTAAATGGTTGTGACCAATGTCAGTGAATAGGCACTTTTTCAAGAAGGTATGAGATGCCATTAATTAACATCCTTGAGGTCGAGATATTCTATGTATGGGGGATAGATTTTATGGGACCATTTTCGTCTTCCAATGGGAATCAATACATTCTCCTGGCAGTGGATTAAGTGTCTAAGTGGAGGTTTTTGCCTAACCTACCAATGAAGCAAAGGTGGTAGTAAAGTTCATCAAAAATCACATATATACTAGGTTCGGAACTCCAAGAGCGATGATTAGCGATGGGGGCAAGCATTTCATAAATTATTCAGTGAGAAAATTGTTAGCTAAGTATGGAATGCGACACAAGATAGCTACAACTTATCATCCTCAAACTAGCGTTCAAGTAGAGGTGTCCAATAGAGAAGTTAAGCAAATCTTACAAAAAAACTGTGAATGTGCAATGAAGGGATTGGGCTGACAAGTTGATGATGCATTGTGGGCATAGTGGACTGCATACAAGACACAAATAGGGACTTCTCCCTATCACATGGTATTTGGGAAAGCATGTCATCTCCCAGCGGAATTGGAGCATCAAGCATACTGGGCCATAAAAAAGTTGAATCTAGATCCTGAATTGGCCGACAAGAAAAGAATAGCACAACTGCATGAGCTAGAAGAATTTAAGCTCCACGCCTATGAAAATGCCAAGTTGTATAAAAATAAGACCAAGAAGTGGCATGACAAGTGTACTGTACCACATACCTTTGAGCCTTGTCACTTGGTGTTACTATTCAATTCAAGATTGAAGTTGTTCCCGAGAAAACTTCGGTCCAAGTGGAGTGGATCATTTGAGGTTCTGAGAATGACTCAGCATAGGGCTGTGGAACTAAGGAATAAGGATAAGAGTTATACTTTTCTTGTGAATGGGCAAAGAGTAAAGCATTACTTCAGGAATGATATAGATCGTGAGCAAGAAACGCTCAACTTGAATGATGAATGAGTCATGAGCTGGGTCGTCCGCGACGTTAAATCAGGCGTTACATGAAAGGAAATTCATGACCATATATATTAGATAGGAATTTTGTTTTTCTTTTTAATCTCTTTTGTAGGAATAAGTTCGTAGTTTTCTGTTATTCATTGTAATAGTTAGATATAAAAAATGATATATAGAAAATACAAAAAGATGATTCGTGCCACGACCAAAACTAAGGCGCTGGATGAGAGGAAACCCATCGAGTTTGTGTTAATGGGTGTTGATTGTGTAATGTGCAGGGAATACGACCTCGTATTGAGGCTTCCTCGTGGATTAAGGCTCCAATTTCACCTCGCCAAGATATAAATTTTATGGGCGAGGCAGAGGACTCCGTAATGAGCTGGCATCACGAAGGCAGGTACGTATTTTTTATTTCGACGAAAATTTTGATTCTCGTTAAGCACAACGGGTGGTGTATTCATGGGCCTTCGCAAAGCTCATTCTAAATTTTTATTACGCTGGGAATCAATTTTCCTATGCAAAATAGAGGACTCCGTCTTGGAACCGCATCGCGGACCAGGTGAGAAATTTTCGTTTCTCATTAAATCATTCGGGTTTTACTCATCTTTTTCACACATACCCGACCAATTCCCTATTTTAACCCCTAAAATAACCCAAATTCCCTATTATTTCCTCTTCTCTATTCATAATTTATCTCCCCATAGTCCCCTAAATTTCACCCATTTTTTAACCCTCTTGTACGCGCAAGCAAGTCCATTCTATAACGTGAAGTTAGGGTTGTGTTTTCCTACTTCTCCACATTTGTTCACTCCACAAATAAGGTATGCCTCTCTTGATTTTTGACAATTTATTATTGAATTAAGTGATTCCGAATTCTTGAGTACGAACACTTTGTAAGTCGAATAGGCATGTGTCGTGAGGTGATACAGAGTGTATTAATGATCTAAAGTATGGGATGGAGAGAATTGTATATTTGTCGTGAGTAGGTGGGGCTTACGTATTGCATATTGTGTTTTTTCATGTATGGGAAATCTACCTAATTGTGATAGATAGGGGAATATGTATCGAATTCTTGAGTAGAAACACTATGATGCGGTTTGTGTGAGAGTTGGACGGTTTGTTGTGGGTCTGTTTAGATGTGTGTAGGCGCATCCTTATGTGTTTTTCAAATTCTTGAGTAGAAATACGTTAGTGGGTGCCTTGGTTATTGTAGGCATAAGTTGAATGGTGTAACTATTGTGGGTGTGTTACAGTTATACGTGTGGGTTGTGGATGTTGTTAACCGTGGAAAGTCTGAGTACCACGGTAGTGTCAATCTATTGGCACACGAATAAATGTGGGTGGTGTTTGCGCACCACATATGTTTTTTCATTTGAGTGTGGACTGATTTAGGCTGGTAATTGTTGTGGTTGCAAGTAATCATGTCAGGTACATAAAGACCCGGAAAGAAGGGGGCAACATCCAGTCAAATGAAGTGAGTTCGCAGTGGGGGGAATGTACCTCCTGCACCAAAAAGTCCCATGGGGGCAAACTCGTACATTTGGATTGAGAGCAGTAGCCAAAGAGGGCAAAATATGGTGGAAGAAACACACGAAAGAACGATATTTCTCCGATGTATGTATAGAGAGGGACAGTCTAGCAAGATACTTTCCTTGAATTATGAATTCAGGAACTCCATATGGAGTCCATCTTTGTTGAGCCCGCTGAGTGCAACTTGCACGTAGTTAAGAGTTCTATGCAAATTGGGCGACGGAGTCTAGGTCACACTTTGTCAAGGTGCGGGGAGTTGATGTGACTCTTACTTCTGTCGTATTAAATGAAATATTAGGCATTGCAGTTGATACGTACTTATTGGTGCTGGCAGGTTTGAACATACGGCCGATGTATCGAGCTACTTGCCACACGATCTGTGGACCTTAGTCAATGGTGTGGTGGACCAAGCACAGCTCGAAGAAGTTTCACTAATCTCTTCCATATGCACACATGATCAGAGAAGCCCGGGTTTGATTAAAAATAGTGATGAATTGCTTGATACCCAAACTTCACTACACAAATATCACTCGTGATCGAGTGTGCTTGGTGTATACATTGATGACCAACACTGAGCTGAACATCGGTGCAGTCCTGAAGTTAGTGATGAGGAAGGCTTGGGTTCACAAAGGGGGCAGATATACATTTAGAGGCCTTATCACTCAATTGTGTCGTTCTGCAGGTGTACCAGAGGAGAGCTTAGATTAACTCACACCCCTTTTCTCATCACCAGTGGACGTGACCAAGACAAAAGGGCATGACAATGAGTTCGGCCCAACACTCACCACTGCAGAGCGCCATCGCCGTGATGAACTGATCATGGCCTATATGTATGGGTTGAAGATGCTGCGCCACCAAAATAGATAACGGGATTCCACTAAGGAGCAGTTGGGGCGGGTCGAGCGGAGGTACCCCTTGAATGCACACGGTAAGGCATTGCTAGGCATCATGTCTGATTTCTATGAGCATGTATATGATGATGTGTGCACAGATGAGGACAAGTTATGAACTGGTTCTGATGTGGACTCCAACTCTGACACGGAAGAGGTAAACCATTTACCAGCCGTAGAGGAGGCTGAAGGCGGAGACTCTATGGAGGATGATCGAGGAGTCATTCACCTTAACTATGGACTTGAATTTGTGATATTTTGTAGCACTGGGGACAATGCTTATATTTACAGTGTGGGGTTGGGTTTTATTTCTCTCTGATGTATATATTAGATTGAACAATGGTAGCTGATTTTGATTTTTGTTTATTTTGAATTTGGGTTCCTTGGAGGTTGTTTTCGACTCTTTCTCCAAGGATAATCCCTTTGAATCGTACTCTTCTTAGGTTTGAGTCAGTCATCGTGGTTGAGTTGCATTGCCCTATGATAGATGGATGACAACCGTCTTAATGGTAACTTTCGTCATTGAGTCGTAGGTAAGGAATTTGTGTTGAAGCTAAAAGTCTGAAGGGAAAATTGTATGAAAGCATGTGGGTTAATATATATGGATGCCTTTGAATTCTTGTACTTGATTTTAATTATTGCAACTTTAGCTAAAATAGAACTTTTGCATAAGCTGAGTGTTTTGCCTGATGATTGATCCAACTTGATTTGAACTTGTACCATGAGTGGTCAGGTGTTGTATTGTCCATGTACTGCATCTTAGTCTAGAACTTTCCCGACATGTTATTGAAGTGAAATCGAAGTGTTATTGTGTTTAGCAAATGATAATAGGCCTCCTTTGATATTTTCATAAAGTGTAGCCTTTTCATGTATTATCACTAGTTGCCCCTTTGAGTTGTAGCCTTTTGTTGGCAGCCACTTTTCACTGGAACCATTTTTATTGAATCCCTCGTTGATTGCACCCTGCTTGCCTAAGCATTGTAGAATAGACGGTTTGGAATGAGTAAAAGTGAATAGGCAGCCAAAGATAGCCACAAGGTGATGGAAAAGCCCTCATTGAAAGAATGATTCCCCGAATAAAAAAAATAAAAGAGGTAGAGGAATTTGGTATTCAGAATAAAAAATTAGGGGAAAGTTGGAAAATGATGTGAGTCACTTGTGATAACATTGTAAAGAGAAGGCTGATAAATGAAGATAAAAGTGATCATGTCTAACATGTACACAGTGCTTAGGGGAGTATATGTCACTACTATATAAATTTCCTACCCGTCCCTTAGCCTACATTACAACCTATGAAAGCCCTATCTGATTCTTTGCAATGCACACTTAATTAGTGGAGATGTGCATAATGGGCAAGCATATGGTTCTGTGTGAGTACATGTGAAATCTTCTTTCTGAGTGTGAATTGTTCTTTGATGCCAAAGTCCTTAATTTATATTCAATCTATTGGTTGAGGGTGTGGACTATTCTTTTGCGTGAGGGGCACTTGTTTTATGAAAGATATATGATAGCTGATAGCACGCATGAAGTTTAATGTTCGAGTTGCAAAAAGTTGTTGAATCGGTACTTAAGTCATGTGGTGTCTGCAAGCGGCTAAGGTCAAATGTGAATGAAAACATGCACGTTTTGATTGGATAAAAGATCCCTAAAAGTAAGTAGAGGATGCATAAATGACGGTATTAGTAAGTCTCGGTTTAGGACTAGTATGGTAAGTTGTTCGAGGACGAACAAAGCTCTAAGTGTGGGGTGGTGATCTTGGGCATTTTGTATGCTTAGGAACCAAACAAAACCCATGTTTTGGCCAAGTTCGGGAATATATTTGTTAGTTGCTAGTAGTGTAGAGGCATATTGATTCATTTGGACTAACTAATGTTTAGTTGTGCAGGTGATGACAAAAGAAAAAACGAGCACAAAGTGGAAACTAGGAAGCAGGAGGGGATCCAAGCAAAAGAGCAATAAGAACGTAAATGATAATGAAGAACAAGGCCATTTTGTATCCTCTCCGCTTCGCGGATGAGGAATTTAATATTTGTTCGAGTATTGAAGTTTGAGGCAGAGGACTGCGTATCCTCTCCGCATTGGAGACGATTTGTTCCCGACCAGCTGGGTTTTATGGAGATCTCCACGTCGCGGACCTGGGCCCCAATTTTGGCCATTTCACCTTAAATATAAATAGACTCGCTTATATTTTAATTATTATTCTTTTACTGAGTCTTGAAGAATGACGACTTTAGAAGCTTTATCACCATTCCTGAGGGTTCATTCCTAAACCTTACTCTATTTGACCTCTCTATGTTATTTAAACATTGAAAATTTGAGAATCGGGATATGAGTAGCTAATTTCCCTAGTTCTAGGGTTGTGGCTACAGGATGATTGTCTTTTATTGAGTTTAATGGATTTATTTTAATTATCATATGAATCGATCTTTTGTTCTTATATTCGTATTTCGTGCTTGATCACCATAGAAATAAATGTCTTGTTCGAATTGAACTCGGGAGAGGAATAAGAGGATAGAACGTGGGGAAAAGGAAGCATGATCTTTTCTAGGTCTAGGATTGATTTGTTTCTAGGATAGGGATATACCTATAAACCTTGCATGGTTAATAGACAGGACGAAATTGTAATGCTCGATAATTGGTTCAGTCTCTCTCGGCTCAACGATGTAGTTAGGCTGCCAATTATCGTAGGCAATTAGAGGTCGGGAGACCATGATCATCCCATTAACTATGTAATCATGGATTCAATAATTAATTGACATCCATTTCAATAAGATAATGTGCATGAATCCGTAAATAAGCTGCAACCCTGGAATTTCCCAAGTCATTGTTTGAAACCCCTTTGAAATTGAATCATTTTAGTTAATTTTACTAGTTAGATAATTGATCACTTAAAACTACCATCTACTATTCTTGATAATGCTTGCTTTGAATTATAATTGTTGGAAAGATTGAATATATTTAATCTTAAGTCTCTTTGGGTACGATACCCGACTCTTGAAAAGTGTAACTTTAATACTTGCACGACCACATACACTTCCGTGTGCGTTTGGGCGCAACACATATCGAGACAATTGTGTGAAATTCAAGGAATAATTCTTCACACCCATGTTTCCTTGATCAAGGTTGATGAATTCAAGTACCTTTGCCTCCCTCATCTCAAAGGGAAAGAACCTATCAAGGAAAGCGACCTTAAAATTTTCCCAATCAAGAGGACCCACATCAACCTTCCTCTCTTCCTTCCATTGATTGAACCAAACTTGAGCAACACCCTTAGGTTGATAAGCGGTCAATTCCACCTTTTCCACCGGCGTCACTCCCATGATCATCAACACCTTATACACCTCATCAATGAACTCTTGGGGATCTTAGTCAACCTTGGAACCATGAAACTCCAGAGGATTCATTCTAGTGAAGTCTCTCACTCTAATTGCCGTCATACCCACATTTGGGTTCACAAAGACCATAATATCCCTATTATCTTGAGCCGTCATGGCTTGAGACAACACTTAAAAGGCAGTCCTAAACTTTGCATTAGTCACTTGCTCTTCCAAAGGGTCAACCAAAACTTGAGGAGCATCTTGAGGAGCTTCTCATTCCACATTCTCACCCACATTCCTTCAAACGTATGCTCTTCATCTTTAAAAGTATCGGATAGAGATTAGGAGAGAGACATATAAAGTTAAACTCTATCACATGACTTTAAAGTGATGAAAAAAGTTGAATTTCCTAAACTTCTTATAGCCTCTCATTCATAAATGTGGCATGCTTCACACTCATGAACAAGACTTTTCGCAACATGGCTTATGAGACATCCTAGGACCTTTCTAAACCTTGTGCTCTGAATATCAAGTTTGTCACGACCCGAAGTTCACCCTAGACGTGACATGGATTATAAGACCCCAAAAAACCCTACACAAGCCACTTAGCATCCATCATATAAGATATCAGAAACAAGAGAGTTTAAAAGCAACATTTCATATAAAAGTGTTTGACAAAAGTAGCGGAAGTCTAACAGTCTAAAAGCCATCTATTACATCATAAGGAAGTGATTGGTATGTAACACATACATCACATACAAAATCTAAAATGAAAATAAATGAAAAGAGTCTCGGGCCTCGAAACATGATGACTCACCAATCTTTAATGTCAATATGGGATCACTAGCCACGAGTTTGGGAGGTAGGAGCGTCAGACCCTACATTAGTGAAACAATGTAGTCACAATAAGAGTTAATATATGGAATGTATCAAGTATGGTAGTAATGCATAAGAGTTATGAAATCATGCTAAAAGGACTTTACATGACATGCAATGACCAAGTTAAATCATAAAATAACATGTTAGAAAACATAGGTCATAATCATATTCAATGCAAGCAAAACATCTTTAAAACACATTTAAGATACTTTTATAAAGCAACATTAGTTCATTATAGTGGGAGGTTTACCTTTTACCGACATAGATCACGTGAGCTATAACATGGAATCTGATGCCTATCCCACACCGAAAAGAGATGTACTTACTTGCCAAGGTAAGAACCATAAACTTCTAGCTTAGGTGGATCCACTAGCTAATGTCTATTTAAGACAAACCTATGGTGGCATATAGTTATGAAATATGATTGCTAGTAGAAACTCGGCCTCAACTACATGAGAGTTTCCATCTCAATATTTTCTCGATCCTAAGCATAAATTCCATGGGATAGTCATTAATAATATTCATATTATTATCCTGGAAAAGCACAATAAAGTAACCAATCCAAGTTAGAGTTCAGTAGAATAGCTCCTTATTCTTGATTCAACTTAGGTGAGAAAACCTTTTAACCTTATGAATCTTTTATGTGAGAAAACCCATTCACATTCATGTGTTTGAGTAGTATGTGAAAAATCCTTTCACAACAACAACAACAACATCGATGCTTTACTCTAAAAGCAACCTTGAATTATTTTCATCACTTTCATAAAGAAACATGCATATCTTCATAAATTCATCTTTCATAATTCAAAAGCTTCATCATATGATTGAAATCTGGAAATCATTGATCAGGTATGGGTTCAAGTGAATTCAACTTGAAAATATGTAATTATCTCAATTCATGCATAAAAATACGTAAAACAATCAATTAGATCATAATTGAAAAGAACCCATGAGATTGAATACAACCCTAATTTCAATTGGAGATTCTAACTTGTAAAATTGGAGAATTTAGGAACCCTATGGACAAAATGACTCCATAGGTTAATACTATCATACCTTGATGTCAAAATCCCACAATCAGTGGTGAATTTTGAGACTTGATCCTGAAACCCTAGACTTCTTTTTCAAGCTTTAGAGAGAGAAATTTTTGGGGAAGAACTTGGACGAATTCAGGGAAATCTGAAGAATGATGTAGAGTAGTTAGATTTTAGGCTTAAAAGACTTATATAGGGTCTAGGATTAGGATTAAAATGACATAGTTTAGGCACTAATAAATTAGGGGAAAGATCAAAAAACCCTTAAAAAGTAACTATCGACCACCATCTACGGTCCGTAAGTCCTTCTACGAACCGTACTGGTTAATTGTAGAAAATGATCCGAGACTCAAATTTGGCCAACAAACGACTGATCATATGTACGGTTCATAGGTCTTCCTACGGTCCATACATGTCAACTATAGAAACCAACTTTAAGCTTTAAAATTTCACTAAGTCTTGGGTGACCTACGATACCTACCTATGACCCGTAAGAGGAACGACGGACCGTCCTGTTGAACCGTCAAAAGGGTACTGGACTTGGAATAGGATATTATTATTTGAAGTGACCTTGTTCAATTATCGATAATCAATGTGCATATGAAGTGAATCATATTTATTCTGAACAAATAAAACTAGAGCACCCCATGGTGATATACTCAGTGTTATGAAACTCTTATCCAACAAATCGTTCAATTGATCCTTTAACTCCTTAAGTTTTGTTAGAGCCATTTGATAAGGAGGAATAGAGATATGTTGTATATTTGGGAGATGGTCAATTCAAAACTCAATTTAACAACTAGATTTGACTCAATAGTAGGGGATTCTGAATCCATATCTTTAACCCGAACAAGATGATAGATGCAACCTTTAGGAATCATCTTTCTAGACTTAAGGCATGAGATAAATAGACCTATAAGAGATGAATTTTCATCCTTCCATTCTAAGATAGGTTTATTCAGAACCTGAAGTTTTACCACTCGGGTTCTATAATCAATGGAAGTATAACAAAAATGACATGGAAATCTATCATGTCTAACTCTACAAGATCAACTGGGTGACTTTATGAGAAACTAAAAATGGCATTTCTATAAACCCGATTAGGAACAACAAAAACACCGATATGAGTAGAGACTGAGAAAGATTCTAAAAGGATTTTGAACTAACCCAAAACTTCATGGCCACAAAAGGAGTAAAAATGGACAATGTAGCACCTAGATCAAACAATGTCTAAACATCAAACTAAAATACTCATAATATACCAATAACCACATTCGGAGAACCATCATGATCCTGTCGAGTTTAAAGAGCATAAACTTTGTTATGACGATGACTACCACTCGAACCAAAAGAAGCACTAGGTTGAGCTCGACGACCATCTATACCTTTACTAGCAAGGGAAGGACAATCTCTTAAGCTGCGACCAACCTTACCACAACCATAGCAACCATCTGTATTGGCTAAGTATTTTCCTGAATGACTCTTGCCATACTTTTGTGAAGTGGCCAAAGTAGATCTACTAGAACCACCTCCTTGAGACTTAGGGTTAGACATCATATCCTTGTTAAACCTCTGAACCATAGCACTTGACGAAGTCAGGCTGGAGAACCATTATCAAAGCTGAGAGCGACCACTTCCACCAAACCTCGAGTGAGAGAAATCACCACTATTTGTTCTTGCTTTTTTGGACTATTTAGCCCTCTCCTTAAGCTTTTCCTTCTCAATTTATTCAGCATAAGTCATAAACATTGAGATGTCCATCTCCTTGATCAACATGGAGATTCCATATTTTTAACCACCATTTCAGAAATACCCAAAACAAACTTGCACATATAAGCTCTAGAATCAACAACCATCGTCAAAGCATACATGGACACACTACAAAAATGCTTGATTTGCGAAGGTTTCATTGTGGGTTATGATCAACTATCAAACTGAAGGGGTTTTGTTGCTTCCAATTGCACACGCAAGTGTACGTGGTCGCACAAGTAATATAGTGGCTCTTAAAAGAACCGGATTATCGAACCCAAAGAACTTGTCAATTAACTATTTACTAAATTATACTAATTCTAATTATTTATTTAAGTGGGAAATTTCAAAATATGTGTAATTTAATTAAACTAAAAATATTTTTAAAAAAAAAAAACTAAAAAGCAATTAACTAAGAACATATAGATGTTTACACAATCAATGAATGAATCGATCTAGGATTATGATTTAACTAACAATCATGTTTAGCATCAATTTCATCAACTTATTTGATTATCTAGTTTCTGATTCACGGGGTTGATAATATAGTCATGATCTCCTGACCTCTAACCATCTATCACAATAGACAGCCTAACTATATCATTGAGAGGGGATAGACTGGACCAACTATGGAGCATTAAGTTGTCTTCCTGTATTTGAGCCAAGCAAGGCACCTAGGTATATCCCTATCCTAGACACAAATCAATTCAAGTGACATGCAAGAAAAGATCATGCTCCTCATATTCCACGTTTTATCCTCTTATTCCTCTCCCGAGTTCAATTCGTACAATGTATTTATTCTAATGGTGATCAAGCATCAAAATAGTAATTACAAGAATATAAGAACAACCAATATGATAAACAATTATGCCGAATCAAAATCACTAAACAATCATATTGTAAGTAGATATAATCCAAGAACGAGAAGTTTAACTCCACATAGAAATAGAGCAATTACAACAAATCATTCAAATAAAATATGTAAAACAAATAAAAGAGAAGAAAAGATGAAACCCTAATCAAAAGTTAAAATCTACATTGTATCCCCTTCTCTCAATAATTATTCATATGGATTATTTATAGATGTATAAAACCCTGAATAAAATAATTGAGTCCAAAATAAATTAGGAACCCAAAACCTAAAAGGATTGCGCGTGAAACTGTGTTGTAACCGACTTCAGTTGCGTGTCTTCACATGTTGACACGTGGCAACAGTATGTTTTCAATTCAATTTCTGATTGTTTGCAACTTTTATATAATATATGTTATTATATATTCAATTTAATTTATTAAGCTTCTTGCTTAATTTCCTTCTTTAACTTTTCATATTTAATTCGTTTTAGATCCAAATTTTTTTATCTTCACACCAATTTGATCCTACAAATAAAATACACTATTAAGCACAATTCATAAAATCCATACTAAAAAAGGACAAATATAAATAATAAATATAAAATAAATAATAATTAAAAATATGTATTTTGGCCTCACATCATATTTCTGTACTATTTGTTAGTTTTACTTAACTTGGGGAGGTCGAAATCACTACTACCCTTAAAAATTACAAAAGAAATGCGACACATATCTAGATATTCCCTTCTTTTTCCTACTCTTTTCTCACACTAATCCTCAATCTTAAAGCCCTAATGAATTTTTCTTACCTCTAATCGAGAGAGCAAACATTTGCAAGAGGGAAACAACAAATAGCTTCTTTGAGTCGACTGTACATTAGTCCGCTTTCATAGAGGGCAACAACAAGTTCCATTTTTTCACTTTCACTGATAAGAAAAAATAGAGTAATTTTCTTTTGATTTAATTTTTTGTCAATGTTAGTATGCTTTCATCTTGTGTTTTGGTAGCGAATTTCGCTTTGATTTTGCTTTTCTAGTCTTTTTTTTTCATCTTGCATATGGATTTGATTTGTTCCTCTATTGATTTTATGTTTTTTGTTCACTGATTTTTGCATTTCCGACTTTTTGTTGAAATTTTATTTCTCAAGTGAGAATAATCACTATATTTGATGAAGGAATCATCACATTCTGCTGAAACAAGATGCAAGTCCACGTTCATTTTTAGTTATAGATTAAAATTTGAATTTTGTAAAAGTTGTTGGGTCAGTTTTTTAGATTTGATGCTAAGAACATGGTGGTGGATCCCATATTTTATATTGAATGAGAACTTGAAAATTTTTCTCTGTGGAATGAAAAATTGTGCATTTACAATTGAACTTATTGTTGTTGAAAAGGTTAAGAAAAATATAAGAGCATTCATGTGTACCTCACCTGAACAAATCAATTTGACAAAATCACCTTTGAATGTATGTGTTGCTTAAATAACATGATGTTAGTGTGTATAAGTTAAATCTTTTTCACGCTATTATAGTTGATTTATTTTTTTTGTAGTTGCTAACAGAATTCCGTTCATCTTTCAAAATGTTTTTGGTTTCTTGTGGAATTTAGTGGTTCTAGTCTGCTTATGTGACTTGATAGTGATAAAATTTATTCATAGGTTGATCACTATCAAGATATGGTTGAAATGGTGATTTGTTATGCAAGGTCGGGTTCTATCAAGATATGATTGAAATGGTGGTGAGATAGATTTCAATATCTACTTTCTAATGTCTAGGGAAACACCTTTTACCTACCATAAAAATGAAAAAATGGTTCAACACCAACTAGTAAGTGACTACATTGTTCCCATGATTTTTAAATTTCAAAGAATTATAATGATCTTCTATGTATCATAGATATTTGTTTTTTATCATGTAAGTATAAAAGTTTTTAATGTAGGGGTGTTTGAATTTTAACCACACTGCCAGCTCTTATAACATGTTGAATTCTATAATCTTCTCGTCTAAATATTTAAATTGTTAGATAGAGCAGAAAGCTCATTTATATATTGTTAGAATATGAATAGGTTTATACAATTCTATTAGAATAGGAATAGGTTTATACAATTCCTTTATAATAGAAATAGAAATAGGAATACTATATAATATCCTACTTGGTAAAGGATTGTATCTATAAATAGGGTCTCAATATAATAATGTAGACACAACAACAATTCAATAATATTATTTTCCTATATTTCTCACATGGTATCAGAGCCTCTACGATCTTGGTAAATAATCAAAGAGCTTCTGCTGCCGGCGGGCGGCTATTATCCATATATGTGGCCCGTCCGGCCAACGATTATGTTAGCAAAAGTTGGATCACCGTGTATCTTTCTAGTGACTATTTTCTCATATCTAATTTGTGTAGCATCGTGCCATCATTTCGGTGACTACTTTCTTATAGCTAATTTGTGTAGCAACATGCCATCCTTCTGGTGACTACCTTTTTTTGGCATATCTTATTTGCATAGCACAATGCATCTCTTCGGA
This sequence comes from Solanum okadae, assembly GCA_036553675.1. Lineage (NCBI taxonomy): Eukaryota > Viridiplantae > Streptophyta > Magnoliopsida > Solanales > Solanaceae > Solanum > Solanum okadae. The sequence continues at coordinate 36,787,949 of CM071681.1, forward strand.
CTACTTTTCATATTTAATTTGTGTAGTACCGTGGATTTATCCGAACTATTTTCTCATATCTGAGTTCTATAGCATATGTCTCTTTTCAGTGACTCCTCAGATTTGATTTGAATAGTTCCATTTGTATTTCTGGTGACAATCTGAATTACGTAGGGTTGTGCCATCATTCCAACCCTACCCGTATAATTTTTCTTTTTCAGTAGGGTCGTGCCATCATTCTGACCCTACCCATATTATTTCTCTTTTTCAATGGGGTCATTCCATCAATTCAAACTACCCTATATAATTTCTATTTTCTAGTTGAGTCGTGACATCATTCCGACCCTACCCATATAATTTTATTTCTTAGATTGTGACCACTTTTAGCCATCGAATCTAATACTCTGGCATATGAGCATGTTCTGACTAGTTTTTCGGTGACTTGTTTAATATCGACTCGTCTATTGATTCCAACTTGATCCATATACTTTATACTAGATTTTGAGCACTTACAACGTCCGCTGCACTGTTAAGAAGTTTATATGGAGCAACCACCTAAATTTGTTGCTCAGGGGGAGTTTAGTAGCCTTGTATGTTGATTACGTAAGTCACTCTATGGTCTGAAACAATCTTTGCAAGCTTGGTTTGGGAAGTTCCAACACTGTAATTTTATCACTCTATGTTTTATCGACATTATACATCAATTTCAGTATTTCATGAGAAGACCAAGCACATTGAGATTGATTGTCAATTTTGTGAAGTCAGCTGATCAACTTGCAGATATCTCACCAAGACCCTTATCGGTCCTCGTATTACATACTTTTGTAAATAGCTAGGTACATGAATTGTATGCACTAGCTTGAGGGGGAGTGTTAGAATATGAATAGGTTTATACAATCCTATTAGAATAGGAATAGGTTTATACAATCCCATTAGAATAGGAATAGGAATAGAAATAGAAATAGGAATACTAAATAGTATCCTACTTGGTAAAGGATTGTATTCTAGGGTCTATAAATAGGGTCTCAACATAATAATGTAAACACAACAACAATTCAATAATATTTTTTCCTATATTTCTCACATATATCATTTTACTGGATAATCAACTTGCCTCTCATGCATTAAACACGTAAAAGTAAAGAGTAAACTCAGAGCATTGCTTGCTCTAGTACCCACATTGAATTGTGTGATCATCTCGTCTTTAAGTGTAAGTTCAAATTGTTAGAGTGGAGATAGTTTTGTTAATGTTATTATTTACTGTCGAATGAAATGGGTACGAGAATAAGTTGCAAAGAGTAGATGTATTCGTGTGCACATATGATACTACAACTGAGCCGCCAATTATGGTGACCAATACAGTTTTATCAGTCATGGGCTCATGGCTTAAAATTATCCTCCAGAAAATCTTAGTGTTATTCTCTCAGATGATGTTGGTTCCAAGCTTACCTTTAATGCCTTGCTAGAAGCTTCTCGCTTTGCAAAGCATTGGCTTTCTTATTGCAAGAAATTCAACGTTCAACGAAGATCTCCTGCTTCTTATTTTGCATCTCTGTCTGTTTCAGATGGTGCAGGTTTTTCCGAAGTAAAGGTATTTCCTTCATTCTAGCTTACATGAAGTGAACTTTCTTTTAGTTTGTTTCAAAAAGAGTGATGCGTTTATATTCTTGGAAACTCTTCAAATTTGAACTTCATATTTTGTCCTTAGTGACCTACTCTTATAGTCATAGAAATGTCGGGACATGTTTAAGACCTTAAATTTTGAAGATGTTGATGTTAATACTGACCCTTGCAATTAAAGACATGCCAATTTGGAGCTTCAAGTGAGTAGCTTCTTCAAGGCATAACATTTTGGAGCATAGTGTAGCCTCTTATTTTCCTCAACAGAAAGAGTTCAATCTTTAGAAAGTCATCCTCTTTTTATTATGACTTGCTTATTTTGGGGTTCCTTGTATGCAAATTTAATTTTGATACACATATAGTGTCACCTTCCATAATTTGCTTTCTCTTTCTAAATCTGTGTTTCCTTTAAATTTTCTCGTGACATTCTGCTTTAGGATTTTTGGTGGCAGACACTAATGTGTGCCCTTGTTTGTATCCGTCCACTAAATGGTGTAATCCCACAGTCACCAATGCATACAAAAAGTCTGGATACTCTTCAACACCAGGTAAATTTTCAGCTTAATGAAATTACTTCGTTCTTCAATTCCTGTTTCTCTTATGTTAATTTAAAGGCTAATTAAGACAACAACTTGATTATCTTTCCCCTTTTTTAATTGTTAGAAAATCTAAAATATCCTTATTATACAATTGCATCGTAATAGACTAGTCGCCACTACATGTAAGAATTTCAATTTTAGCTCATTTAACAACTTGATTTCTTTATTTTAGCAAGGTCTCAAGGAGCTAATTGAATCAACAATTCAGTTAGCGTCAAATATGCATTTTGTAAGATAAGTAGTACCTTGCTATAATTGTGTAGCAACGTATGATAGTTAGCCTATACTTGATTTGAAGGTCAAGAAGATTTGATATTAAGTGGTTATTTGATTAATACTTGAAAAACTCGGTATGTATTGGACAACTATCTACTTGTTAACTTTCCTCTATTTTGAGTTAGTTGTTGAGACCAAAGTGTAAAGCAAATGGTAAAAAATTGCAACTCTATAGGACTAGTGATGAGTAAATGGAAATGATATGCTTGGAAATGGACATTAAAGAGAGGAAAGAAACAATATTATATTAGATTTTTTGAGAAAATGAAGGCAACAAGGACAAAAAGCTAACAATAACAAGTGTCTATTTGATGTTACAATAGTTGATAAAAAAAAACTATTTACACTTGATTTTAATCCAATTGAAAGTATCTAGTTTTCACCGAGTGTGTAAAAAAATTGTTTACAATGTTTGTAGATACAAGTTAAATCCATATAACAAAGGATAGAAACATCTCGGACGTGTTTAGAAAGTCACTTCGTAATTAAACAATCTAGTAATTATGAATGCGCTTTAGCTATAAGGCAGTTATTTTAGTTACTGTGGTACAATTGGTGTGTATCAATTTATTATTCATGCCACTTTTTACAATATTTAGTTTGTTAATATAAAGAATCAAAGATCAGACCATTTTGACACAAAGAAATGTTGAATCCTAATTCGGGGTGACACTAATACCTTCCATTGATGAAAAGGCAACTAGGAGCTCGACACATTTCCACCTTCTGTTGTTGTTGTTATAGCTGCTGAGAGGAGGCTTAGGGAACAAAATTCTAAACAAGAGTCACATGGCAAGTGTTGAATAAACAATTTTCCTAAAGAAGACCCTTTTGACTAATTTTATTCTGAATGTCGAATGTATTCTTCTGATTTAGCTTTTGAATCTACTATGAATTTGTTATCTTCCAATTTATTTTTGACTCCTTTTGTTCTTAATGCAAAAAGGTTGATTTACGATCACAATTTTTTTCTGTCAAAATTAGATGTACTTAAATTTTGTAGTTCATGTTGACGTGTATATTTTGTCTCAGTAAAATGCTGAAAAGTTAGTTATCTTACCCTCACAGGTAATACTAATAATCGTAACAGAACTGGAGCTAAGATAAGTTACCTATTCCCAACTTATTGTAGACTTCTCAAGCAAGGAAGATGTACCTTAACAAATTTCAAACTTATCGAGATGACTAGCACATGTTGATATTATGAAGGAGTAAATTTGAAGTTGCAAAGTGTTCCCCAAATAATTGTTGACAAGTCCTGATTTGAAATATTGTATGTAGAGATGTATTCAAAATCTTTTCATTTCTTATCTTCATTGACATAAAGGTGTATCTAGAATATGATGATTTGTTTTATTGCTTAGCATTTTTATGAATCAACTGGTATTTCTTATTGTATAAATGCTTTTGATGGCTTTATTATAATTATTGTTATATTTATTGTAAGTTGTAACTTACTAACAAAAAATTTTGTAAGAAAGTGTAAAAAATTATGGAGCCAATAAGTTATAATGCTGGCAGAAAAAAATAAATTATACCAAAAATGGTGGAAGTTATTACTGTCGCAAACAAAATTAATTCAACCCAACCCCCCCCCCCCCCGCCACACACACACAATATGTTGTTACGACGGGATTTACAAAACCCCCACAAATAGGTTGCGGCAAACATAACTGCAACATTTTTGAAAACCCATGTTACATCAAATTGTGGAGGTTTTTGACCGATGTAAATTGCAAAAATTAACCGTCGCAATTTGAAGTGATAATTGAGTGAAATTCAAAGATTATTCCTTTACACTTATATGAACTTGCCTCAAGTTGATAAATTCTTGTACTTTAGCCTCCCTCATCTAAAGGGGAAAGAACCGATCAAGAAATTGTCACGACCCAGGGGTACACCCTAGATGTAACATTGTGTATAGGACCTCGAGAGGCCTCATACAAGCCACTTAGCATTAATAGCATAAGAAATAGAACAAAAGAGATAAAGACAACATATCAAGTCCAAAAGTTTTATAAAAGTAAAACGGAAGTCTAAACACTTGTCTCATTAGCCATCTAGTACAATAGAATGAAATTGGCCCTAGCCCATACATCATGTCCAAAACTGAAAGTAAGAAAGAAACTGAAATCAATGAGAATCCATCCTCGAAGCATGAGGACTCACCAAAGCTCAGAAATCTCAAAAATCAACCTCTAGCCACGAAACTGAGAACCCTGACAGTCGGACCCTACATTTTGGAAATGTAGGCAAGAGCATGCGTTAGTACAAAATATGTACCAAGTATTACAGCCATGCATAAAACATTTAAAATATGCTAAAAAGGGACATTTTCATGAGTAAGCAATGATCAAGCTACAACATAAATCATGAGAGTTAGAAACCATAAGTCATAAAACATGATCAATACAAGTGAACATCATCTTAAAACATACTTACGATACTTCCTTGAAGTAACCTTAATTCATCCTAACTTTGCTTATTTGTTTGTGGGAAGTAGCCTTAACCGACATATAAGACCATGTGAGCTATCAACACGGAATCCAGTGTCAACCCCATACCGAAAAGGGGTGTCCTACTTGCCAAGGAAGGACCATGAATCTGAGCTAAAGTGGATCCACTAACAAATGTCTAACTAGACAATCATCTTATGGGGGCACATGGGTAAGGGATAAGGAGATTTCTACTAGAAACCCAACCTCTACTAATGGGAGAGCTTCCATGTCAATAACCTCTCGGTGCTAAGCATACATCCCACGGAGTAGTTATTTTCTTAACTTGTTCTTATTATCCATGGAAGGGAACGTCATCTTGCCAATCCAAGCTAAGTCATTACCCATGGAAGGGCACGTCATCTAGCCAATCCAAGCTAAGTCTTATGACATCCATGGAAAGGTATCATTCAATAACCAATCCAAGCTAAGTAATGCATCATCCATGGAGAGGTACAATTAAGTAACCCATCCAAGCTAGTCATAGTATCATCCATGGAAAGGTACAACTTAGTAACCAATCCAAGTTAGGTCTTATTGGAATAGCTCCTAAAATATTTGATTCATAGTTTAGTTGAGAAAACCTTTCAACCCTAAGAATCCTATAAATGAGAATATCCTTTCACAAATCAGGCTTAAATGTGTTTATGAGAAATCCTTTCAACAACACAACAATCACATCATTGATACTTTACTCTCAAAGCATCCTTAAAACATTTACATAAATCTAATAAGAAAATGCTTAATTTCATAATCTCCTCTTTCATAATTCAAAACCCACATCACATCATCATAATTGGAAAACATGGGATTTACATGGGTTCACGGGGGATCATCATAAAAATCATAGTATTTAATCAATTCATGCATAAGAGATCATAATTCAATTATTTAAATCAACATTGAAGAGAACCTATGGCAACTGAAGAAAATCCTAACTCAATTGGAGATTTCTAACTTTGAAATAAGAGAATTTGGGAACTCCATGAATGGAAGGAATTCATGGATGAAAACAATCATACCTTGCTATCAAAGCCCAAAAACAATTGAAGAATGAAGGCTTGATCTTGAACACTAGCTTGAATGCTTGAATTTTCTTATTCAAGCTTCTAGAGAGAGAAATATTTTTGGAGAGGAGACTTGATCTTCTTTTAGAAATTTGAGAGAATTATTTCAATTGGGGAAATTTGGGCGTTAAAATGCTTATATAGGGGTCTAAGGCATAGGCAAAATGATATAGTATTAGGATAAAATAATTAGGAAAAGACCCAACTACCTCTAAAAATAACTGCCGACCTTCGATCTACGGCTTGATCGACAGACCGTGCCGTCCTGCACATCCGTCGTCTATTTCAAAAACTTGGATTTTGAGGCCCAGACCTACAGACATCATCCACAGACCATGGACCCAACGACGGTACGTTGGTCCAAGCCGTGGTTCTGGGTTTCTAAGCATGCTTGGGTGACCAATCAACGGACCAAACCTAGGGGCCGTGGTTGGCCACCGTCAGATGGCACCAAAAACTTCTGAGAACTGCTATTTTGCCCTTTCTCAAATCCAAGGTGTTACAGAAATTCCCTTTTAAACTTGTCCCAATCCAAGGAACCCGCATCAATAACCCTTTCATCCTTTCATTGAGAAAACAATACTTGAGCAACCCCTTTTAATTGGTAAATGACCAAATCTGCCTTTTCTAGAAGAGTCACTCCCATAATATCCATAATCTTTTGGATTCCCTCGATAAATTCTTGTGGATATTCCTCTACCTTCAAACCATAGAACTCTAGAGGATTCATCCTCATAAGGTTTCTAACTCTTATCACTTCCATATCCACATTGGGTTCACGAGAGCTACAATCTCTCTATTAGCTTGTGCGGTCATGGCTTGGGCCAACACTTGGAAAGCAACCCAAAACATTGCATGAGACACTTTCTCGGCCAAAGAAACTTTGGGTTCCACATTAAAGCTCATTCTCATGGGATCTCTTCTTAAAGGAATACTATGAAACACATAGAACAAGAGTTAAAAGGAAGACCATTATAGAGTTCAGCTCTATCTCACAACTTTAGAGTAATGAAATATGTGAAGTTTCTTAAACATTTCATAGTTTTCTATTCATAAATGTGACGCACTTCACATTAATGAATACGACTCTACTAAACACGGCTTGTTAGACACATAAAACTCTTTAAAACCTGATGCTCTGAATACTAAGTTTGTCATGGCTCGAACTACCCCTAGACGTAACTTGGTGAATATAATCCTGATAGACTTTAAAAAAGCCACTTGACATAAGCATGGCACTATAATAACAACAAAACTGAAATAAGAGATAAATCATAAATATAATCTCAAACAACAATCTCGCCATAAAGAGAATTTGAGCATAAAGATTGTAAATACGGAATGTCTGCTAAGTTTATCAACAAGCCTCTACTAACCATAAGTGTGACTAGGTTATAAACTTGGTCATTGCATTCAGTAATTCATGATTCGGTGTTTTTCAGTTTAGTATCATGTTTATCTCTTATCATTGCTCAGACATTATAATTTGGTTCAATTATGTTATTGTTCAGCTTTACTCTATCATGCATGCTCAGTACCTTTCAAGTACTGACGCATACTCTGCGCTACATCTTCTCGTGATGTAGGTTCAGGTTCTCAGCTTCCAGATCACGCATAGATCGGTTCCCGATCTTTAGTTCAGTAGCATCAGCGGTGAGTCCTCATTCTTTGAGGACAAGTGACATCATTATCTTTCTTTGCTTTTAGTTTTAGTTTCAGTTTTGCTAGTATGGGTATTCCACATCATTTAGGTTTTATTATGATTAAGCTTTCGCATAGTGTTTCTTGTTTCAGTTTATCTTTAAGTATGCTTATGATATGCCTGTAGGGTTAGCTTGGGGTCACTCATGATACTAGGTCCCGTGTTCGCGTCCTGGGGTAGCTTTGGGGGGTGACAAACTTGGTATCAGAGCACTAGGTTTAAGAGTCTTATGATGTCTGAAAAGCCGCACTAAGTAGAGTCTTTTTCATGGGTGTGAAGTGTGCCACATCTAATGAAAGGGAGGCTATGAAGTGTTTGAGGAAAAGTTCACTTTTTTGATATTCTTATCGTGCGCTGGTATGATCTCATTTCTAATCCATCGTTATGCGCTTAAGATCATGCCTCATCGTAGAGCTTATGCAAGGAATGCTAATGCATGCAATGCTAATGCAATTCCTCCAGTCCCAGACGTTGAAGTTTCGAATATAGAATTTCTAAAGGTGATTCAACTTTTGGCTCAGAGTATGACCAACCAGAACAATCAGCAGGTTCCAGTTCCTACTGATAAAAATGGTGGATCAATGGCAGCTAGAGTTTGAGATTTTGTTAGGATGAATTTGCCTGAGTTTTTAGGGTTGCAAGTTGGTGAGGACTCACAAAATTTTATTGATGAGGTTAAGAAAATCTTTGGAGTGATGCAAGTGACTGGTAGTGATAGGATGGAATTGGCATCCTACCAGCTTAAGGATGTGACTCAAATATGGTTCACTCAATGGAAAGACAACAGGGACTACTTTGTCTTTTGTAACTCCTTATATAGAAGTCAACTTCAATGTTAGTCCAGAAACTCTCTCAGATCCCTTCTTAGTCTCTACTCCAGTCGGTGACCCAGTTATAGCTAGACAGGTATGCAAAAATTGCCCTGTCACAGTCTCTCAGAAAGTCACCTCAGCATATCTTGGAGAGTTTTAAATGGTAGACTTTGATGTCTTTCTAGGCATAGATTGGTTACCTTCCTGTTATGCCTCAGTCAATTGTAGAACTAGGATTGTTCGTTTTCAGTTTCCAGACGAACCAATCTTAGAATGGAAGGGTAGTAGCTTAGCGCATATGGGTCGATTCATTTCTTACCTTAAGGCCAGAAAGATGATCTCTAAGGGTTATCTCTGTCTTCTTGTTCGGGTTAAGGATTCTAGCTCTGAAACCCCAACTCTTGAGTCAGTCCCAGTAGTGAATGAGTTTCCGAAAGATCTTCCCAAAGTCCTTCCCGGAAGGGAAATCGACTTTGGAATTGATCTCCTTCCAGATACCCAGCTTATTTCTATTCCTCCTTATAGAATGGCTCCAACTAAGCTTAAGGAATTGAAAGAGTAGTTGAAAGACCTTCTAGATAAGGGCTTCATCAGACCAAGTATTTCCCTATGGGGTGCGCCAATGTTGTTCGTGAAGAAGAAAGATAGTTCTCTCAGAATGTACATTTACTATCGACAGTTGAACAAAGTCACAATCAAGAATAAGTATCCTATCCCCAGGATTGATTACTTGTTTGAACAACTTCAGGGTGCTAGTCATTTCTAAAAGATAGACCTCACATCCGGTTATCATTAGCTTAGAGTCAGAGATAGTGACATCTCGAAAACATCCTTCAGAACTTGGTATGGTCATTATGAATTTGTAGTTATGTCATTTGGACTAACCAACGCTCCTGCAGCTTTCATAGATTTGATGAACAGAGTGTTCAAGCAGTATTTGGACTTGTTCGTTATCGTATCTATTGATAATATCCTCAGTTACTCCAGGAATGCGAAAGAACATGCGAATCATTTGAGGGTTGCCCTGCAAACTCTCAAAGATCGCCAGTTATTCGCGAAGTTTAGCGAATGTGAGTTTTTGTTGCAGTCAGTTGCTTTCCTTGTGCATATAGTGTCTAGCAAAGGGATTCGAGTGGATTCTCAAAAAATAGAAGCAGTGAAACAATGTCCCAGACCTATCTCTCCTACAGATATCAGAAGTTTCTTGGGTCTAGCAGGTTATTAAAGAAGGTTCGTGGAAGGATTTTCATCCATAGCCTCTCTGTTGACTAAGTTGACTCAGAAAAAGGTCAAGTTTAAGTGGTCAGATGATTGTGAGAAGAGGTTCGCAGAATTGAAAACTAGGTTGACTACAACTCCTATTTTGACTCTACCAGAGGGTTCAGATGGTTATGTGATCTATTGTGATGCGTCCAGAGTCGGCCTAGGTTGTGTGTTGATGCAGCGAGGTAAGGTTATAGTTTATACTTCCAGACAACTTAAGGTGCATGAGAAGAACTATCTAACTCATGACCTCTAGCTTGCAACAGTGGTGTTTGCACTTAAGATTCGGAGACAATAATTGAATGGTGTCCATGTAGATGTGTTCACAGACCATAAGAGCCTTTAGTATGTGTTCACCCAGAAAGAGTTGAATATTCGCCAGAGGAGATGGTTTGAATTCCTCAAGGATTATGCTATGAGTGTGCATTACCATCTTGGTAAGGCAAATGTAGTAGCAGATTCTCTTAGTATAGTATCTATGGGTAGTGTAGCATATGTTGAGGAAGAAAGAAAGGAACTAGCAAAGGATGTTCACAAGCTTGCTCACTTGGGAGTTCGCCTTATGAGCATATCAGATGGTGATGTAACAGTTCAGAATAGGTCAAAATCTTCATTGGCAGTGGAGGTTAGGGAAAAGCAAGACAGTGATCTGATATTGCTTTAACTAAAGGATGCGGTCCATCAGCAGAGAGTTGAGGTTTTCTCCCAGGGGAAAATGGAGTGCTTCGCTATCATGGTCGATTATGTGTTCCTAAGGTGGGTGAGTTGCGGCAGCAGATTCTTGCAGAGTCCCATAATTCCATATATTATATTCATCTAGGCTCCACTAAGATGTATTGTGATCTGCGGGAAGTCTTTTGGTGGAATGGCATGAAGAGGGATATAGCAGATTTTGTGGCTAACTGACCAAATTGCCAGCAAGTGAAAGTAGATCATCATAAACCAGGAGGTATGACTCAAGAAATCAAGATTCCTACGTGGAAGTGGGAAGTGATCAACATTGACATCATTACATGATTACCTCGTACTCGCTGACAGCATGACTCCATTTGGGTGATAGTTGATAGAGTCACTAAGTCGACGCGCTTTTTGGCTGTTAAGACTACGGATTCGGCGGAGGACTATATCAATCTTTACATTAATGAGATAGTCAAGTTGCATGGAGTACCTTTGTCAATCATCTCAGATAGAGGTCCTCAGTTTACCTCTCATTTTTGGAAGTCATTTTAGAAAGGTCTTGGTACTCAGGTTAATCTTAGCACAACATTTCATCCACAGATGGATGGTCATGCAAAGCGTACCATTCATACCTTAGAGTACATGTTGAGAACTTCTTTGATCGACTTCAAGGGTAGTTGGGATGATCACCTACCTCTAATAGAGTTCGCCTACAATAATAGCTGCTATTCCAGCATTCAGATGGCACCTTATAAGGCATTGTATGGGATAGATGTAGATCTCCAGTTGGTTGGTTTAAAGTAGGTGAAGTAGCCTTGATAGGGCCAGATTCAGTTCATGATGCTATGGAGAAAGTGCAACTCATTAGAGATACACTTAAGACAGCCCAGAGTCACCAAAAGTCTCATGCGGATGTAAGGAGAAGGGAATTGAGTTTCGGGTTGATGATTGGGTTTTCCTGAAAGTGTCACCTATGAAAGGGGTGATGAGATTTGGCAAGAAAGGGAAGCTCAGTCCTAGATATGTAGGCCCTTACAAGATATTGAAAAGAGTTGGTAAAGTGGCTTTTGAGTTAGAGTAGCCAGCAGAACTAGCGGTAGTGCATCCAGTTTTTCACATTTCGTTGTTGAAGAAGTGTGTGGGTGATCCAGCATCTATAGTACCTTTAGAAAGTGTGGGTGTAAAGAATAGTCTCACTTATGAGGATGTGCCAGTTGAAATTCTTGATCGTCAAGTTAGAAGGTTGAGAAACAAAGAAGTCGCTTCATTTAAGGTTTTATAGAGGAGTCAGTCCGTAGTTAGAGCTACTTGGGAAGCAGAAGCAGCCATGAAGGCCAAGTATCCTCACCTCTTTCCTTCCGATTCCATTCCAGGTTGAGGTAATAGTTCCTCTTCAGTTTTTCAGTCATTCATGTGTATATTCAGTCTTAGTATCATGTTCCTTCAGTTTGTACTTGCATTTTCAGCGTATTTGCATGTTCATGGAACTTAGTTCAGTCAAAAATTGGTTTCTAGTAATTAGTGGCAGGGTTTGCAGCTCTTTCCCTCACTATCCAACTAGTTTAGACTTCATTCAAGGACGAATGTTCCCAATGAGAAGATAATGTAACACCCCGTATCCAAAAATGAACCAAACCAGCAGATTTTCAGAAGTTGCAGGTGCAACCCATGGTTGCCACCCACGGATCGTAGGGTGACCCATGGCCCGTTCTGGTGGTCCATGGACGGCCACCTCCAACCCTCCCCAGAAACTCAGACAAAACTATTCTAAGGCACGACCCACGGTCGGATAGGACAGATCGTGGATCAGTCCAAGGATTGTTGATCCGTCCATAGGTCAAGACCCTCAAACTCCTCAGAACCTAGTGTCTAAAGTCAGTCGACGGTCGGACAGGACAGATCGTGGATCAGTCGAAGGACCATCGATCCATCCATAGGTCAAGACCCATCAGAACCTAGTCTCTGAAGTCGATCGACAGACAGACAAGACGGATCGTGGAACAATCCACAGACCATCGATCCGTCCGTAAGTGGCTTCAGCAGATTTTAAGTCAGGGGTCGTTTGGTCTTTTCCCCTATGCGTTGGACACCTAAAATATGTCGTTTAACCCCTAAACTATGTAGTTTTGGTCAGTTTTAGCCTGGTAAACTAATTATAACCTAACCTAATCAGTTATTCACCAAAAATTCATTAAACTTAAAGCAAAATAGAGGAGAAAGTCGAGCAGCCCTAGTTCAAGAACGCAACGAGTTTTTATTAGTTCATGCCCCGAAATCGAAAGATTTCTCTATGAATTTCATCACCAAGTATGTGGGATTTCACTAGAGGGTTCCTTTCTCCCATTAGGTCCCTAGAATTCAATCAGATTCTTGATTCCCTTAATATTATCTAGACCTAGGGTTTCTAGAATTTTAGCAGATCAATATAAATTAGTTACTTTAATGTTCCTAATCAGATTTTCATGATTTCAGTATGGTTTGGTATAAATTCCTTCATAAATTCAGAACCCTAGCTATGTAGTTCTTTTAGTTCATGAATTGCACATGCTAGGTCAATTATTCAGTTATACATACTCAAGTTATGAATGTTTCATTATCAGTACATTAATGTTGCATTTTTAGTTGGCATGTCAATATTTTGAGCTATCCAGTATTACAATATTTCAGTTAAAAATTGCTAAATTACATAATCAATTGGGAGAAGCTTAATATCGAGAGGACTAGGGTCAGTCACCCGCAAGTCCCAGAACTACGTGCCCCGTAGGTTGTAATTCCCCTCTGTGGGCATCATTTTAGTGATCACGCCAGTCATGCCTCTACACCTCTGGCAGGGTATATTGGGTCCTCTCGATGGGGTGTATACATCGGACTCCATATTTAGCTTATGTGGTTTATGTCGGTTATTAGTAGCTCCCACAGTTCAGTCAGATTCTATTGCATTGACCATGGTATCAGTTACAGTCAGATTTCAGTCTCAGCATGTTATAAACTTTGTCATTGCATTTAGTACTTCATGATTCAGTGTTTTCAGTTTAGTATCATGTTTATCTCTTATTATTGCTCAGACATTATTGGTTCAGTTATGTCATTGTTCATATTTACTCTACCCTGCATGCTCAGTACCTTTCAAGTACTGACGCATACTCTGTGCTACATCTTCTCGTGATATAGGTTCAAGTTCTCAGCTTCCAAATCACGCATAGATCGGTTCCCAATCTTCAGTTCAGCAGAATTAGCGATAAGTCCTCATTCTTCGACGACGAGTGACATGATTATCTTTCTTTGCTTTTAATTTTAGTTTCAGTTTTGCTAGATTTAGCTGGGGCATGTCCCAGCACTTCTAGTCAGTTAGAGGCTACTTTCAAACATAGTTAGATTCAATTTTAGTACTTGAGTTTATTTCAATATCTTAAACTCTTCACAACTTTATATATATATATATATATATATATATATATATATATATATATATATTGAGACTTAGTATGGGTATTCCCCATCATTTCAGTTTTATTATGATTTAGCTTTCGCATAGTGTTTCTTGTTTCAGTTTATCTTTAAGTATGCTTATGATATGCCAGCAGGGTTAGCTTGGGGTCACTCGTGATTCTAGGTCCCGTGTTTGCGTCCTGGGGGTAGTCTCGGGGAGTGACAGCATACCATACAATAACTCCTTTTAAAATTATGATTTCAAATCATACTTTTAAAACACTTATCTAAAGCATCCAAATCATTATTATCTTTTCATAATTGGAAAACTTCAATTGGAAGCTACTTTTTTCATAAAATATGTTGATACTTTAACTAAAATCATCCTTGATTCATAAATTCATCATTTCATAATGCATGCATAATCTCAAAGCTTAGTTCATAATCATAAAGTATTCATATAGCGTGGGTTCATATGAAAATCATTGAAAATATATAATTATGATCAAATCATGCATCATAAGATTAGTTATGATAAGAAATACTTAAATCATTAGAACTCATAACAAAATCATGAAACCCTAGAATCTGGGTAAGAATTATTGAAGAGAAATTGAGGTGTCTTTGGGACTCAATGGATGGAAAGGGATCAATTGATGAATTTCACCCATACCTTGATTAACCCTAACTTTGGAATTGAAAGATCAGACTTAAGCTTGAAGAACCCTAATTCACCTTGAGAGAATCCATGGAGAAGAAGACCTTGAAAGCTTTTGGGGTTTTTGAGAGAATGCAAGGGAATAGGAGAATTTTGAAATGCAAAACCATATATGACTTAGGAATAGTCTAGAATCAACATAGTTTAGGAATTAAAAGGGTCAGAAAAGTTCCAAATAACCCTGACTTAAAACTCTCAGAGTGACCTATGACACTACGTACGATCCATACATGTTTCTACGGACCACACTGGTCATCCGTAGATCACATTACTAGATACCAAATATTCTGAACTCAATTCATGAACACCAGACCATCAACCATCATTCCAACCATGAACCGTAAATCCTCTCGCACATCCCAAGTAAAGAAATTCCCTTAAGTCTCATACATAAACCACGAGCATGACTATAATCAGTACTATTTGGTATGATTCATACATCCACTCGTATAACTTAAGGTTCCCATAATCTATCCAAGTCTGGACTCAATTTATGAACCTCACCTACAACTCATACACCATTTTACAATCTATCCTCGTAGTCCGTAGAAACTCATCAAAGATTTGAAAATTTCAAAATTCTAGGACTCATTCCTTGACAGCCATCTACAGACCGTAGGACCTTGTATAGTCCGTAATTGGCTTCGTACAACCAACACGGCTACACCAACATAAATCTCTGCATATTTTCTTTCCAACTCAACATTCCAACTTCTGAGGTGCTACACTTTTTCTCTGCCTCTTGTCCTTCCAGTGTATTGACATATCAGTACATTTTCATATAACTTACATATGAAAGTAACAAATAAATATATTTGTGCCTAATAAGTTGTTTCGGCTGATTAACTTGGATCAACTTGGCCTTTTGTAGGACATCCTTTTTTATTGTGTCCTTGTGTACCATATTTGCTACAAGTCATAACAACACCATATTTGCTAAGCTTTTCAGTTTTTTTTTCTCTTTCATTTGCCTTTTTTCTTCTAACCTTACTTGGTCTTCCCGGCAACAGCGTTTTCTTTGATAGCCTTACAATTGGATTATTTGATATTGATCACATTTTCATGTTATTAATTGGCTGAATAAAATGGGCATATGTACTGAGGTGGGTCTCCTAACAACTAGTAACATTATTGATTGATTCCAACTCCTTGTAATGAAGGGCAACAACAATATGAGGACAAGGAATGCCCCGAACATGCCAAGATCTACAACTACAACTCCTACTAACAATGTCCATATTATGTGTAAAATCATTGTGTTTAATTGAAAACCTTTTTCCTAATTCCAAGACCAGTTGCACTATATAGACTTGTCAATATTTTATTGTAAAATCTTCAGAGACATAGGAGATGTATATCAGTGATCCAAGTGTTTGAGAACTGCCTCAAATCACCAATTCTTTTCATCATCTTTACCCTATTCTCCTAAAGCATTATGATGATTGTTTTATACCTTGCAGGCAATATTCATACATTAAAACTCTCTGTCATATTGTTGTCCACAATATCACATTTGTTATGGTCTTGAAAATATCTCTTGCACCATGTATCCAAGTTGTACCATAAAAGATCACCCAAACATACCTTTCCCAACTTCTTCATTCCTATATATTGTCCTTCAACTTAACTTCCAATTTGGATTTAGCAATCCTCCAGAACATTTTTTTTTCTTTCTACTCATTTCTAGTTTTTACACCAATTTGTAAGAACATGTCTTGCACATTTTCTGTGTTCAACAAGTAGAAATATCTCTTGAACAACAATTTCCAGTTCTCAAAAAGCAACATAACATATATATAATAATTAAAATGCAAAACTAAAGAAAAATAAAAATAAAAAGATAATAATATAACTATTAAAGTCATACCTTTTGCATATCAGTAATGATGATTAGTTGATGCCCTTCTCTAAGATCAATATCATTCCTCACCTGTTCAAGAAATCATTTCCAGGTAAATTGATTCTTAACCTCAACAACTGCGCAAATAATAGGCAACATTTGGTTGTTTCCATATCTGCAAACTACCACCAACAACTTACCTTTGCACACACCTTTGAGGAAACACCCATCCAAACAAATCAATCTCCTAGAACCTCTAAAGGATACTTTATTTGAACCATGAAATCAAACATAAAATTCTTGAAAGATTTTCTATCTAGTTTCATCTTCTTTTCCAACCTTCACAACACAACTACTACCTACATTATTCCTCAGAATCTCATCTTTATAAAAAAAAATCTTACCATACTTAACAATGTGATCACCCATGATCTCTTGTAACACTCTGGTCCTAACTCTTTTCACTATTATCCTACCAACATGGATATCCAACTCCTTTCTAATAGTCTCCTAAAACATCACAATGCTAATGTTTGACTATTGAGTTAGTCTTTCTTTTTATTTGGTGGCCAGAAATTTTGAGTTGCAAAGATAGTTAATAGTTTATGTCAAACATAAATGGAAAGAGTTATATCTTTTAACTATGAAATCTCCACTACTTTTATCCTTACTTGCACACAACAACCAAAGACAATCCTTTTTGCAACATCTCACTCTAACTCTACCAGGATCATTCACATATTTTTCAATTTGGATCTTTACTAGGACTGCATATCTCGTTATTGCCGATCTAAATTTCTCAATACTTCTAAAAGTCAGTCCTAATTTCCAAACAATCTTTTCACAAGTTTCATCAAATACAATTATATTTGGCGTTTCTGCCTTCACATAGGTTTATGCACTACTTGATCAACCTCTTCACCATCTCCCCAACATGTTTCATCATATATTCAAAGCTAGGAACTTCATCACTTAGATAGTAAGGTTCATCACCTTTTAGTTTACCAAATAAGATTTCCCTAATACAAATATTTGTCTCATCATACTCTATATCTGGACCCTTTTTATCAACATGAATCTGTTCTGAAGTGGTACCTCTACTTCTCCTTCATGACATTTTAAATCATCTTCCAATTCATCATCACTTGAATCATGATTTGCTAGAGGATCAGATAAAGGTACACAAGAATGAAGAAACACAGTAGAAGGATGAGGCACAGTACATAGAGGATCCCCAAGGGGAGCTTCAAAAGGAACGTTGGAGGTATCAGAAAGACCAAATGAGGTCTCAGTAGTAGGGTTGGAAAGAAAAACAGAAGGAGGTTCAACCTCATTCAAGTGTTCCTCACCTACCTCATTGTCCCTCACATTGGGGAAACACTCCAATTTAATTGGGGCATGATTAGGTTCATTCACCCCATGAGAAACATACACCTCAACTTCATCCCCATTTTTTAATCAAGTTTAAATGTCAAATATAACCTTATCACAAGTAATTAGGACCAATAACCCATTTCACTTAATAAAAATGTCACAATTTATTGTATATCCTAGATCCTTTATGTAATCCATCAACTCAAAGTAAGACATCCTATCAACATCTACTTTTAGAAATCCTGTCACATCCCCCCCCCCCTAATATATTCAGATGGGGGACCAAATACAATTTCCCCCATGATACCATCTTAAAGTTATCAAAATAAAAGACATATGAAGATTCTTAAAAAAGAATGTAAACAAGAGATACACAATTCAACCATACATTCAGGAACAAACTCCAATAAACTAATATATTCTAATCCTAACATGTGTACATTACAAACTAATATTAACTACAACTATACAAATGTGATATCTACACTATGATAAAATCACTAACAATAGCACTAAGTCGATAACACAGAACTCTAGTAGTAGCAATTAGCTACAACACAATGAAACACTACAAAATACTAACACTAGCAATTATAATAAGTTGATTCTAACACTTTTTACACTAAAATAATATCTAAACATGTGCCCCCCTCCCAAAAAAAATCACAAATACATGAAGAAAACCCTAAAATGTTAACCTTCAATCCCTTGTTTATTCAGCTAGTCCTCTAAGAGTTTTAGCGAAGAAACATTGAGCACATGATTTTCAATGGAAACGAGGAGAGAAACTGAGAAATGTAAAAGAAAAAATGAAAAGGTTTATTAAATGATTCGGGTCGGGTTAACCTCACTTTTATTAATATTTAAATTTAATTAATTAATTAATAGGGGTGAGCATCACGCGCATGTTCATAGATGAGAAAATTGTAAGATTAAATAATATGATACACATCAGGATCTTCAACATAATAATCTTACATAGAGATCGTTAGGGGCACATACCTGATGTTGAAGACATCATCACAGAGAGAAGCGGAAACGTTAGTCGTAAATTGGTTTCTATCTCCTTTCCCTAGCCTTACATTACTACAGCCGTCAGCGATGGGAGTAATATAGAGAATATGTGGTAATCCTAATGGGTGAAGGGAGGACAAATTTATAGAGGTTAAGACGTAATCCGGTACGTCTATCAAGTAACCGATGTACGAATGAGATCTATTCTTCATTAAATATTATTTATGGTTTTACTTGAGTCACAAGTAAACTTGAGCCATAAGGAAACTTGGGCCATAATGTAGGATATTAGTCTTACATTCTTTGACTTGTCCCAATGACCATATAACATTAACATTTCATAAACATTAGTTGCACATACAATAATCTCTTCTATAATGTCCATCATACATAACACAATATGACAAACTACTAATGCGAGTTATGGCGGTTGTACATAATTTTATGCTATATACTTCCTTCCATATACTACTAAATTAGCAGCTTATCATACTAGGTTTATAAGTTATAAAACATATAACATTACGATCCACAATAATGTTTCATAAAGACTTATCTTGTAATATCTCAAAACAATAATGTGTACATTATTATGAGAACCAAGAGATTCATTAATGTATATTAGAATCACATAAGATCTCAAAGTGTAAAAACATCATAAATATATCAATCATAAGTACAACCAATACCCATTCTTTGAACATGTTCTTTAAATGTCATTGGTTGTAAGACCTTTGTTAATGGATCTGCAATCATAAGATCAGTTCTAATATTCTCAAGTAACACTCTTTGTTTATGAACTTCTTCATTTACAGACGACAGTAATTGCTTTAATGCCATATGTTTGGCACCTTTGGAGTACTTACCGTTCTTGGAGAAGAATAATGTTGCAGTGGTATCATAATAAATTTTCAGCGGCTTGGTAATGGTGTCGACAACCCCAAGTCCTGAAATAAAGTTTCGTAGCCATAATGCATGAAGTGAGGCTTCATAACATGCCATAAATTTTTCTTTCATTGTGGATGTAACAATGACATATTGTTTAACACTCTTTCACGATATTGCTCATTCAGTTGATAGGAACAAGTAATCAAAGGTGGACTTTCTAGTGTCAGCATATCCAACAAAATCTGAATCTGAGTATCTAGTAACTTCTAAGTGATTGGATCTCCTATACATGAATATGTCATCCTTCGTTCCTTTCAGGTACCTCAAGACATTCTTTGCAGCTTTCCAGTGATCAATTCCAGGGTTACTTTGATATTTTCCTAGCATTATGACCACAAAACTAATATCCGGTCTTGTACAAGTTTGAACATATATCAAACTACCAACAATAGAAGACTACGGAATTGAATTCATTTCCTTTTATTCTACATCATTCTTTGGGCATTGCATGAGATTAAGTTTGTCCCCTTTTTGAATAGGAACAATTCCTGCTGAATAATTATTCATGTTAAATCTCTCTAAAACTCTTTTGATATAGCCTTTTTGAGACAGTCCTAATAATCCTTGTGATCTATTATGAAATATTTCTATCCATACCACATAGGATGCCTCACCCATATCTTTCATTTAAGAAAGTCTTTCGTCTCATGCAATATGCTTAAATCATTAGCAGCAAGTAAAATGGCATCAACATACATGACTAAAATATTAACTTACTCCCACTGATCTTTTGGTATATTCACTAATCAACGATAATCTTTTTAAATCTAAAAGATCTTATGGTACCATTAAACTTTACATACTATTGTCGTGAGGCTTGTTTGAGTCCATATATTGACTTATTTAGCTTATACACCATTTGACCTTTTCCTTTAATTTCGAAACCATCTGGTTGGTCCATATAAACTTCCTCATTGAGGTCTTCATTAAGAAAGGCAGTTTTCACATCCATTTGGTGTAAATCTAAATCATAATGAGCTACCAAAGCCAAAACAATTCTTAATGAGTCTTTCTTTGAGACCGGTGAAAAGGTCTCCTTCTAATCAATACCTCCTTATTGAGTGTACCCCTTGGCAACAAGTCTGGTTTTATATCGTTCAATATTACTATTTAAATCGCGTTTGGTCTTGAAGAACCATCTACACCCGATTCTTTTAGAACTTTCTGGCAATTGAACGAGATCCCAAACTTTGTTGTATTTCATGGATTTTAGCTCTTCATTAATGGCAACAATTCATATATCAGAATCAGTGTTTTCTATTCCTTGTGAAAATGAAATAGGATCTTTATTAACCCCAATGTCAAAATCAGCCTCTTGCAAATAAATCACATAATCATCTAAAATGTCAAATTTTCTTTCTCTTTGAGATTTTCTTAATGACACTATTTGTGGTTCATTTGTGTTAGATACTTGTGAGTTTGTTCCTTTTTGAAGTGTTTCACTCAAATGTTGTTCAACATTATTAAAGTGTTCTTCAACAAGAGGAACAATATTTGTTATTGGTGCGGAAGTAGGTACATTCATAGGCAATAGAATATTTACCCTTACATCATTAATTTCGACACTTTGTCATTCAACACTCCCACTAACTTCACCATTTTGACTGAATTTTGCATTACCGGTTTTAATAATTCGTGAAGTATGATTTGGACAGAAAAATCTATACCCTTTAGATTTTTATGGATAACCAATAAGGTAATCACTTACTGTTCGAGAATCTAATTTATTTTCATGTGGATTATAAACTCTAGTTTCTGCTAGACAACCCCAAACATGCAGATGTCTTAAACTAGGTTTCCTTCTAGCCCACAGTTCAAAAGGGGTCTTTGGAACTGCCTTACTAGGAATCTTGTTTAATAAATATACAACGGTTTTAAGAGCATGCATCCACAATAATTTGGGTAATGAGAAATTACTCATCATACTCCTGACCATATCCATAAGTGTTCGGTTACTCCTTTCTGCAATACCATTTTGTTGAGGTGTTCCTTGCATAGTAATATTGTGCACATATGTCATGTTCTTCAAAGAATTTTGCAACTGGACTTGGACATTGTCCTAATTCGTTATACTTTCCATAATATTCACCACCTTTATCTGACTAATTATTTTCACTTTCCTATCTAATTGTTTTTCAACCTCATTAATGTATACTTTGAGAGCGTCTGTTTCTTGAGATTTTTCGTTTAACAAATAGATAAATCCATCACATGAAAAATTATCGATAAAGGTGATAAAATATTTTTCTCCACCAAAAAATGAAACATCAAAGGGTCCGTAAATATCAGTGTGTATAATTTCAAGAAGTTGAGTACTCCTTATGGCACCTTTCTTGGTATGCTTGGTTTGCTTTCCTTTAGTGCAATCCAAACATATATCAAGATCAACAAAATTCAGATTCAGAAGAATCTCATTCTTTACTAATCTTTTTAATCTTTCTTTGGATACATGACCCAAACGCATGTTCCACAAATAAGCAGAACTTTCATTTAGTGAACTACGTTTGATTCCAACATTTTGAGGAATAGTAAGAAGGAATTCATAAAAAATATTATCGAGTTTCAATCTATATAAACCATCAATAAGAACACTAGAACCATAAAAACAGTTTTCTTATATAAATTAAAACATTCATGTCCAAACTTAAAATCAAATCCAGAAACGTCAAGTTTTGAAAGAGAAATCAAATTATTAGAAACTGATGAACATAAAGAGTTCGTAATAGATCAATCTCCAGTCTCCAAGATCAACCGATAAGTCCATATGCCTTCAATTTGAGCCTTCATACGATTTTCCATAAACAAGAAATTCTTATTTGGATTTGTAGTTTGGATCATAGCGAATCCCTGCAACATAGTGGATACATGAGTAGTTGCACCAACATCAAGCCACCAAGTATTATTAGAAACTTCTACTAAATTTGATTTGAAACATATAAAAGCATTAAATCTACCTTTCTTTTCACACTAAGCTTTATGTTCTGACAATTTTTTTGATAGTGTCCTTACTTTCTACAGGAATGGCACACATCAGCCTCGAGTTCCTTATGAGCAGAAGGTGTTCTCTTCTTCTTAAACTTGTTGGCCTTCACTTTAAGTCCTTTACCAGCTCCTTATCCCATGAGGGTAATGGAATGACCTCATTGTTTCTTAAGTCTCGACTCTTCTTGAGTAAGCACAATGGACAATTCATTAACATCCCACTATCTTTTAGTGTTATAGTTAATTTGGAATGGTCCATACTTAAGAGGCAATGAGTTCAGAAAAAACAGAACCAAGAAGGTGTCATCCACTTTCATCCCCAAGGTCCAAAGTCTTGCTGCAATGTTAGCCATCTCGATGGTATGATTTTGCATACTACGTGACCTATCAAACTTCATGGTTGTGAGTTCAACCATTAGTGTACCAACGAGAGACTTATCAGCCGAACGAAAATGTTCTTCCACAAACTTAAGGTATTCCCTTTCACTTTCTGTTTATGGAATAGTACTCTTAATGTTGTTAGAAACGGTCATTCGCATGAACATAACACTCAATCTGTTAGAAAGCTCCAATAATTTATGAAAAGACTTCTCATCCTCACTGCACTTAGTCATCTTGATGGTGTGATTTTGCATACTACGCGACCTATCAAACTTCATGGTTGTGAGTTCAACCATTAGTGTACCAGCGAGAGCCTTATCAGCCGAACGAAAATGTTCTTCCGCAAACCTCAGGTATTCCGTGTCACTTTCTGTTTATGAAATAGTACTCTTAATGTTGTTAGAAACGGTCATTCGCATGAACATAAGACTCAATCTATTAGAGCGCTCCAATAATTTATGAAAAGACTTCTCATCCTCACTGCACTTATCTGTAATGACAATAGGTTTGTCATTCAGCATATCCAAGTCAAGATCCATCACACCTAAGTGGAACTGGACTTGTTCATGTCATTTAGAGAAGTTCAGTCCATTGAACACGGTAACAGACAAAGCATGCAAATGATGAAGAGGAATAACTGTAAAATAGATATGCATGATCACAAATTATAAAAATAATGTGAATTCAGTAAAATGATAAAAGTATATCGTAATTCTCCTTTGGATAGATACTACGACACACTGTCATAATTTAAATATAATTTTTATCTTTAATATGTAATTAAATATTTTTAATCAAACATATACAACATCTTTATATATACAATATATGTTTGATTGAAAATATTAATTTACCTCATAATGTTCGCTATTCGTAGAATAATTGATTCACCATTGGGTAAATTCTTAAGTTCTAGCAATAGTGAAAGTCGATTTATCTATTTATTTTTCAATATAGGCATTTCATTAACTTTCATAGATAATTGATGATTTTATGAATGGATATTTTTCTTAACCATATTAGTATGGTCACTTTGATGACTAACAAACTATGTGAATACAAACGCCCACATAATATCAAAAAAAAATGTGCATGTGAATAATTTTAAGCATTTTAATTTGGCCACTTTAGTGACTAACAAACTATGGAAACATAATGCATGCATCAAGTGATCATAAAGGCTAGGTGTGCAGACGTTAATTTCTCTAGTTTGGCCACTTTGGTGACTAACAAACTATAGAAACATAATACATGCATCAAGTGATCATAAAGACTATGTGTGTAGACGTTACACTACTAGAATTTCATCGTTTGCCGACTGCAAAATTGGTCGGAATGTAGTCGGAAAATGGAGTTTGCCGACGACTTTTTGACTACTTTTGAGTAGTCGGTAGATTGAGCGTCGGAAAATACTTGCCGACTACAACAGTCGGAATTTGCCGACTACCATAGTCACAATATATAAATTAAAACCCAACCATTAAAGTAACTGAAGTGCCGACTACTGTAGTCGGAACACTAATAAAATAATAATTCATTAATTTAATAATGCCGACTACGGTTGTCGTAATAGTTAAATAATTAAATAATTAATTTATTAACTATTTAGGTGATCTTCCGACTACTGTAGTCGGCATTTTCAATTTTCTAAACAAAATTCTATAAGAAAGCTGTATTTTTAATATATAGAAAAATATTGTTTATTTTGGTACACCACCTGCTAAATTATACTACCATCCATAACAATTCAATATAACAATAAAACCAAACATCGAATACATTCCTAAACATTCAAATTCCACTTGATTCACAGATTCACAATAGAGTCCAAAAGTTCAAGCATCATCAAAATCAAGTCTAATAAGTATTCAATTGTTATTCAAAACGGAAGTAAATAGTTTAAAACAAGTCTAAATGTCGTAGAAAATGTCTAAACAACCATAACATAATCTACTCTTCATCAGAGTCAGTCTCTTCTTCGCCATCATCAGTTTCAACCATATGTTTCTCCATGAACTTCTGCACTTTAGCATAGTTAGCTTCAGATGTTTGAAGTCGTTTTGTTAGCTTTGAAATCTCTCTTCGCATTACTTCCATTTCTTCTGAAGTTTGAGAAGTAGAAGCACCAGACAACAACGGTGATGGATGACATGAGGAAGGTTGTGCTCCAAGCCTGTAAACTTTGCCTTTCTTCACACCTCCTACCACATTTGTCCAAGAGCCATCTGAAGTTAACAATATAATGTTCCTACGTTGAAAGAGGCCCCTGGTATGTGTTCATGTCTAGGAAAGGGTGACAGAAATACCCAGAAAACTCCTGGAGGTCTCATCTATAGGCAAAGATGGAACAATATGCAGTTTGTTACTAGTGTGACCATGTCAAATAGTTTGTGATAATATGAGTGAGGGTGAAGCTTAAAATAGCACCCCTCTCTGATATATATACCATATTGGTTAATGGTGTAAACATCTCATACATTAGTTTAAGCTATTTGAAATGACACGATTTATTTACTTATAAAGTTTAAACTATAATATTGAAACCAGAGTTCTAACATAATTTTTTTGTTATTAATAATGCAGGAAACATGGACTCTTTGCCGTATCTTGAAACGAAATGTTTCATATAAGAAACCAATACCAGATTGGAAAGAAGTGGCAAAAAAACAAAGAAACAATTCAATGATGAATATGGATGCTTTAAGCTCCAAAATATGCAGCAATAGTAGTATTGAATCTTTTTCAAATAATTCCCAGAGTTACATCAAATTTAGCACTACTCCTGTTGTTAAGCAGAATACTTATCCTAATACTATAACAAAAAATAAGCATCAGTTTGTAAGCAAACAAAGCTCAGGAACATCATCTCAAAGTACAACTGTTTCTGTAACATCCAATTCCAGTACTCCTCTGGACTTTAATGAGTGGTTAGAGCATGGCAACTGGGATGAACTTAAATCAATTTTTGAGTTTTTGTTTGATCCTTTGTTTTAGTTTTGTATAATGTACGAGTTCTTCTGTTGGATTTAACTTATATACACTAATAGTTGTACGTAGTAGATTATTTTTCGGGCTACTACTCACAGTTACATACATGATACACCAATCATTTTACTAAGTTAGCATCATAAGGATGATTTAAAACCCGAACATACATGATTTTTCTTCTCACTTGCAAAGACAAACCACTACACAAATGAGATGATGATGAATTACATGACACAGAGATTAAACACAAAATAAATACTCTAATTGATGAGTCTGTTTAAAATACTTGTGACACAAAGCAATGCCATTAATCAGTATCCGTACACAAAGCAACAACACTATGGACCTCGCCCATCGTCACAACTAAAGGGGGGGAAAAGAGTGTTTTCCCCGTCAAAGAAAATACCTAATGATTATGAAAACTTTCATATTTACAGCAACTAATAAATGCATTTTGAAAAAAAATCTAATTCAAAAAAACCTAGGGCAAAATTGAAATCCTAAAGAAGGAGAGTGCTTACAGTGCCAAATTGAAATCCTAAAGAAGGAGAGTGTTTACATTACCTCTTCCAAACGATTTACAGTACCTCAATAGAATTGAAACTAAAACCTTACGCACTCAAAATTATTGAAATTAAAACCCTAAAGAGTGTTCACATTACCTCTCTAAGACGATGGCAGTACCCTCTCAAATGAAATTGAAGACGACGCCTGCTAAGTCAAATCGAAGAGACGACGCTTGCTAAGACAAATCGAAGAGACGACGCAGTGAGCTCTCTAAGACGGCAGTAACCTCTGCTAAGAACCCAAACTGATTTAATAAAAATGGTTTTTTTTCCTAATAAAAGAGTTAGCCATTTTAAAATAATAACTATATTACATTAGTCGGAGAATAAAATTAATTTTAAGCTAAAAAATATTGTTAAAGGGCCGACTACAGTGGTCGCCATTTAATAATATTTTAAAAATTATTTAAATAAGTTTCCGACTACTGTAATCGGTAACTGGTCAATTATTTTTTTGACTTCATTTCACAAAACATTACGACTTTAGTAATCGAAATAATGGTCGAGTAAAATTATTAAAAATTAGAAAAATATAAATTTTAATTTCCCGATTACAGTAGTCGGAAAAAAATCCAACATACCGACTACACATTTGAAGTCGGCGGTTGTAGTCGGAAAATAGCTAATTTCTAGTAGTGTTAATTTCTCTAGTTTGGTCACTTTAG
The DNA here is from genome assembly GCA_036553675.1 of Solanum okadae. Taxonomy (NCBI): domain Eukaryota; kingdom Viridiplantae; phylum Streptophyta; class Magnoliopsida; order Solanales; family Solanaceae; genus Solanum; species Solanum okadae. Next base: position 36,815,345 of record CM071681.1, read on the forward strand.
TGACTAACAAACTATATTGCACTAAGTACACACATATTATTTGTGCAAATTAAACTTTGCTAACAACTCTTGATTAACTTAAGAGTCTAAACACCTTAAATAGTCAAGCACAAAATTACGTTACTACAAAAGGATTGAACTATAAGTTTGAACATAATTTGATTGGACAAAATTAAACTTACAAGAAATTAATTTAAATAACAAAATTAAATCCAATAAATATCACAAAAACTTATACAGTGATGAAATTTTAGGATAATTGGTCTCCAAGCAGAAGTTTATACTTACAAAAATTCCTTAAGATTTTTTTAAAAAGTTTTAATCATCTTTCTAAACAAACACATGTAGTTTCTTTTGGCCAATCATGTATTAATTAACAACCACAAAATTTCCAAGACAACATCAATAATAAAGATTAAATCCAACAGTAAAGTGTCATGTCTGGTGGGCTAAGAAAAAAAATACGACGTTCTAGGCTTGTTTATTGAGAAATTAATCGTCTCATTATTAAGCTGATGAGAAAGTAGGAGATATTAGATCAGTAAAAGACTTTTAGCGATATAATAGTTCTTGATGTAATTAGTTCAGTTATTGTCACTAGTTAGACGAAATTCATTCTTTCTTAAATATTATTTATGATTTTACTTGGGTCACAATAAACTTGGGCCACAAGTAAACTTGGACCATAATGTAGGATATCAGTCTTACAAAATGTGTCAAGAGGGTCTATTTACAAAGGTATTTAGTATTTTTATGAGATAATAAGACGCCAACAAAGTTAAGGTGTCTTTTTGAAAATTCAGAACAATTTCAGGTGCCACTTTATGTCTTTTCTCAATATATATATATATATATATATATATATTGAAGTTGTACTATAATTGTTTATTGAGTTTGCATGATTTTTAATTTTTAAAAATTTGCATATATGTTGTAGTAATATCAAATTTCTATGAATACTAATATAGCATGCACTCTCCTCCCAAAATCAGAAAACAAAAACTCAATTAGTTAGACCCAAAATAAGGCCCCACCTGATTAGGTTAGACACAAATTGAGGCCCAACCTGACTCGGTTAGACACAAAATAAGACCGAACCCGACAAACAAACAAAACAATGTAACCAACACAAAACATATATACATTTCCATTTAGGATAGTATTTGACCATTATATCTGTCAGAGATATGACGATCTAGAAAAAGCTTGAAGCCTTGATCGATCACTCACACTTGGAGACCATTGTGAATTATATCTAACACAAAGAATTTGGGTCGATTTTGTATCAGACATCTAAAACTCTTATAGATGCCATGAAGTCGAAACCAAGAAAGAAAGACTTCTTCAACTTCTTGTATCTAGTTGGTAACTTTAGTATATGTATGAAGATGTACCTACTTACTCATTGTATATATTTTCAATGCTCTGCAAAAGACGAGGTTAATACCACTGTTTCATAGAGGACCTATCATGTATATATGTTGAACTCATTATTGTCTATGAACACCTATAATTAATTAATTAAATTGTGAACACTTTATGACTATTTTTGAAACACTTGTGTTTTTAATTTTCTTGAAAGACTTACTGTTATTATAAAAAATTCATGTATAAAGGTTATACATGTGTGAATAAGTGTGGACTTAATTCCATGATTGTACGTGCTCTATATTAACAGAGTTTGTGATGATTATTATATATGTTCTTGATGACTTATATGTCCAGTTATAATTGGTTGACATTAATATGTCATGAATGAAGTTATATATTAGCTGGCTAGCTAGTGTCGACCACTTGAATTGTTGAGTTATTAAATATGTGTTGTTGTACAATTGTTTACTGGTTTAATATGTATACATACATTTGTTATTAATCTGAGTTGACCTATGATGCCTACTACTATATATATATAATGTGTTTGTACTGATATCATTCTTGTACTTTTCTATTGAGTGTTGTGATCCAGAATCGTATATGTGACCCAATATTTAGCGCAATTGATTATTCGATATGAGGTTGAACTACTCCTATCTAGGTTGCCACAGATCTTCTGATGACAGATGTCTATTTCCTTTAGATATTGTTCTATTTTATTAAGTTTTGCTACTTTAAGACATTTGTTAGTTAGAGTTTTATTAGTACAATGATATTAAGATTTTGAGAGTGTAATAGTTTGATTTCTCTCTTTGTTTTATTAACAAGTTTTGAAACTCTTACTTCATGTCTTAATTAATGCTTATATATGTCTGAGATGAGTTGGCTATGTCATTGGTTAGTTGGTAAGATAGTTTTGCCAACCAAGGGATTAGTGTGGGTGCCGTCATGGTAGTTTAACTCTCAAAAAATAAGAAAGAAAATTCATCTCAGTGTTTTACTGTAATAATATTAAACAAAGACAAAATTTATAATTTAGATCACACTAGCGGAAAGAAATGAATCAAGATGAAATTCAAGAATTGAGTTTGCTTAATTTAAGTATCCAATAAAAAAAAATTAAATCTTAAAAGAAAGAGAAGAAAAATATCTAATAACTTGTACCTTGTTACCCAAGATTGTTGGAATACCTTGTAGCTTAGTAGTTACTACTCAAGAGTCGAGTAACTAAAACTAATTTAGTTTCGATCAGAGTAGTGTAATAAATTTTAATGTTAGGACTTAGTGTTAATTATGTTGCCGCCTGTATTCGGTTTCATCACCTTGGGTCTAAAGCAAGAAAATCTAATAATTTCATTATTTTAAAACTTAATATATAAAAATATATTTTACACATATATTATTCGATACGATTTGGTATTTTCTTGATTATTTTTTTATAAAATTAAAGATCTACCTAATTATTCAATACAATTATAAATTTATATAAAAATCATAATTTTTTTAAAAAATAAAAATAAGAATGGACTAATCCAATTTGATTAAGTTAGTTAAGGGTATGTTTGGAAAGCCACCTGGTAATTGAAATTGGTGTAATTACTAGGGCATATCCAATCCAAACACCAAATTTGGTGTCAGCACTATTTTAGTGTAAATCAACTCCAACTCACTGCACCAAATTTTACACCAAAAAGGAATATTTTTTCTCTTTATTATTATATTATTATTTCTTATTTCATTTATATTTTCTTATTTCATAAAACAAATTCTTTCTAAAACATTCACCATATATAATTTATATTATTTTCTTTTATAGTCGTTTAATATAAAATTTATCTAAACTTAAAAAATTATATTTGACAAATAAGGGCCTTTACAAATGATACTAAATTGAATATGTAAGATATATATATATATATATATATATATATATATATATACTAGATCGTCCATGGCCCGTGCTCAACACGGGCCCAACATACTTGATTTTGATGTTATTTTTTAAATATAATTTTGAAAGATTTCAATGTTCATAAACCCTTACTTTATGTTTAATCACTTAGAATGAGCTTAGGTAAATGATAGTTGAAATTGTGACTGAACTAATTTACATGGAATAAAATTCTATCAGATTGATAAGAAATAACACGGTAAAGATACAAGTAGAAAGAGCACAACTCTACTACATTGCTCTGAATTATTCTCTCAGTCACATCCACTGCTAGAGTAAATGTCTTCTGATCTTCTTAGCTAATTTTCATTGCTAACTGAAAATACTTTGTTGTCAGTCTTCTTGCATCTAGTTGGTTGTCTTGCTCCAACCAAGAGACAACCATGTTAGAATTGTCTGGTCGTATATAGATTTAGAAAGAATAAAATACGTAAAAAATATTACTATGTACATCATTCAAGCGAAGTAATCTGTATTGAACACCAGATAGGTTAGAAAGTATTTTTTTTCTTTTCATACTGGCCAAGATTCAGAGTACGTCTTAGTAAATTTGTAATTAAGCTCTTGATTTTTCATAATCTAAAGTTTGGACCTAAACTTCTCACAAGTAAATGACTCTAATTTATGTTCTGCGAAAACAAAAGTCCAAGTAAGGAATTTCATTGACCAAGAGAAAGGTATTAAGCACCCCATGAGTTCCGTGGTGGTAGCACGGTAACTTAAATTAGCGTTGGACATATTACATTTATTAGCTTAAGAATAAAAAAAAAAAATTTACCCACCTTCTTTGATTTGTTTTAAAACTCGCTTAAATTGTCTTATTTTATTAATGTGTGATGTATTGGTAGCAGCACTTTCCAACCTTGCCACAAATTATTTATTTATTTATATTTCATACCAAAAAATTGTGTAATGTTCTTCAAATCCTAAAATTTGCCCAATTTTATTATCAGCCTAAATTATGCTTCTAACAATTTAATTTAATGAGCAAAATTATTTAAATTAGAAATCTTCTTATAAAAGTCTAAAGGCTCTAAAAAAAATTTAAAGTTAATCGTTGTAACTCACTAAAGACATATTTCAAACAATCATATGTAGTATATTAGCGACTAAAATTAATTACCAAGATCATGCTTAAACTTTTTTAAAAATAAAAAAATAAATTATTTATATATATTTATCTTAGTGTAAATTAATTGAATTAACCAAATGCGGAACAAATAAAGTAAAACCAAAATAACATCAATTATTTAAACCAAGCAAATAAAAATAGAAACAACACTTAATGATTAATTCTTATCTAGAAAAATAAATAAAGCTAAGGTCTTCATTTTAATAGTAAAAAAAAAACTTCTACACTATTTCAAATAAAGTATTCTCAATATTTACTTAATCGAACTTCTATGCAATTTTAACTAATAATACCATTCAAAACTTAAAATTAATTTATTCCAGATAAACTTTAAACTACTGGAAATTTCAATGTTACTCACAATCTCTCATTCAAATATATCTTACCCATTTCCAAACTTAAATAAGCAAGTTAAAGAGAATGAATCATTATAGGCCTTTTTTGAGATCAGCCCACTTAGCCTAAATGACCGACCAAATGAATGTTATCCATCGATCCAATAATTTTGACCCTAAAGGTGACCCATTTATTGCATTACCCTATTCACCCTGAGTTCAGGGTGGCTACGCCTAAGACAGAGAAAAACAACAAAAAATGAGGTATGAAAATAGGAGAATAATGCCAAAAAGGGAAAGAAACGGGTGTGGCTGGTGTTCATATAAAAAACTGTGCTAGAAATAAATTGTCACTCCCAAGTCCCAACAGCTTCTTGTAAATAGAACAAAGAAAAGGGAAAGAGGAAGAATAAAACGTTGGTTATAAATGTGGAATGAATTAGCGTAGTGTCAAAGAGGGCAAATAGTCATTGTCTCCAAATATACGATACCTGTCCCTGAACCTACGTTACAAGCCAAGTAAAGTCCTATAGTAATTCTAATCCACCTGTTTGAAAGTCAATGTGTAGAAAATAAGAGCATGCCTATGATATTGTGCATGCATGATTTAAATTTATTTTGTGAGAGTGAGTGTTTACCAAGTCCCATATTTTTAAAATCATGATACAGTGTGTTAACGAGACTTTATTTTGGTGAAGGCATAAGATTAGCACTGTTGATTTCTGATTAGCTAGGTGATTGTTGTTTGTGTATGTAACCTTGCCTGTGAAGTGTGAATATGATGATGTCATTCATTGATCCACATGTTTTATCTTGAGAACTCAATAACTTGCACAAAATATATTATATTTAAGAAGAAAGGAGGGTGTCTTGTTTGTGAACTGAACCGTTGAAAGTCATATGATTGATGTAGGTTTTAGTCTTCTTTTGCTTAGTTTGTTGTGAGGTGTTAGTTGTTGTAACGCCCCGAACCATCGTTATTTAGGAAAAGCAAATCATCGAGAAAATACTAGGGACACTTTCCCGCCAGGGCGGCAGCGCCACAACGGGATAAGTAGCCGCCAGAGCGGGATAGGCGAGACAGAATGTAAATAACGCGAAGTCTTATTTTCTCCTTCTTCCAAAAACACCTAAATTAGACGCAAATCACCCCAGAAACCCTCCAAAAGATGCTCTAGGCTTGGGAAAGAAGGAGAAAAAGATTTCTAGCGTGAGGAGGTCGATAGCTTGCAAATCATTGGTCAAATCCACCGTCACGAGGTCCGGAAACAAGAATCGAAGCCATAATTCTGTGCAGCGGCTTGGCGCCCAGGTAAGCTAGGTTTATTTAATTGAGTAGTTATAAACATGTTATTCATTGCGTGGTATATTAAAATTGATGGTAGAATTCCTGCATAGGCTTTCGTGCACCAAAACAAGATGTTGTACTTGTACCCTAGGTATTCAATCAGACGTAAACCGTAGGAGGAAGCCTTAGTCAATGAACTAGGGGTAGGTAATGGTTGTGATTTTATGTTGGTGTGAGGTATGTTTGTAATTACTTCATTATAATACATGTATGTATGCGAATGTTGCACTATTGATCACCCTAATCGTAAATGAGCATGAATAAATGATGGTAGGTCATGAATCAACACCTGATTGTATGATTATGAGAATGTACATTGTGTTTGTATTTGTGGCTTGTTGAATAGATCTGGTGTTACGTTCCAACACACTAACTTGGATCGGGTGCCACGTTCCGATGCATATATGGGATCGGGTGTCACGTCCGGCACACTAACTTGGATCGGGTACCACGTATCGGTACACTAACAATTTGGGTATGGGTTCCATGAGAGGACCATTGACTTGTTATATATGTGTAATTGTTTGATAATGATAATATGGAATTGGACATGTTTCCTGAAATGGTTAGTGGGTTGTACATAATGTTCTTATATATGGGGGGTGGCGATGTTGTAAGTTAATTGGAGATATCTGTTTGTGTAGTGAATTGTGAATGGTAGAGTCCAAAATCGGGTGGTGGTATGGTAAGGGGGAACTAAGGGTTTCGGTGCTACCCTTGTTAATTAGAATGTGGTCACGAGTATTATTGTCAAGGTCTGGGGTGGTGTTTAGTGATAGTGTTTCGTAGTTGGGTCTTTCCCCGTGAGGGGGTAGTAATATAAAATGGATGTTAAGCCTTGATAGGCGTAATCTGGAGTTATAAGTTAAGCCATGAATGGAATGAGTAAGGGGTAGAGGCAAGTATGCTAGTATGATATTAATATCCGGAATGGTAAGGGCAGGCAAAATATAAAGGTGGAGAAGCGATTAGTCTTATTGCATGTTTCGCCAGTTGATTTCTTATATTATGCGGTGGGTATTCGGGTTGACCGATGATGCCTACCCATACGTGTGATTTTACTGATACTACTCTTGTTATGCCATTGGGGCATAGTCTGGTTGTAGGATCAGTGATGTTTCATAGGTGAAGATGAAGGCAAATCTCCAGCAGCTTCTATTTTCCTTCTGCATAGTGGGAGCTGTGTCTTTTCATTATTATGTCTTACTTTGTACTCTTAGTAGCTCTTATACCTGTTTAGACTAGATCCCTGGGGTGTTAATTACTTTACAAGTCTTAACTTTGAGTCGTTTAAAACTCTTGTTCTATAAAAACTTCACATGATTTTCTTTTATTTCGCCAGTCTCTTAATTTTCCGCATAATTTTAATTATTGGGAATCGAGGGTTCTCCTACTTAGGCGTTAGAGTAGGTGTCCGCACGGCTCGGTGTGTTGGGTCATGATTGTTGTGTCAGTCGCTTGAGGACAAATAACGATTTTAGGTTGATGTGTCGTGGATTTACGACACATTTGATGCTTAAAACTTAGAATTTGTGTAATTTCTCTAGCGCATTTTAGTAGATATGATGTGTTTTGTAATTGTTTTATAGGAAAACATGATTCAGAAACTAAGTGAGAAAATCAGGAATTGCTCAGGCATTTTTGGGAATTACAAGAGTAATCTACGAGCCGTGATTTAAACCACAAGCCCTATTGTAGATAGAAGTTTAGAGATTGATAAAAATAGACTGAAGTTCACGAGTGCGCGGTACGGGTTATAAATGCATTCACGAGCCGTAGACTTGGATTGTAAAACAATATTAATATTTGAAAAAATATCTTGAATTGCACGAGTGAATAGTACAAACCGCAAAAGTATCAATGAGCCGTAAAAGTATCTATGAGCCGTTAAAAGCTGATCATAGTGGAGATACCAAAAGTGCACAAAAAGCCTGATTTCTACAAAGGGGAAGCACGAGTCATAAAAGCTTCCATGAACCATAGTTTTTGTCTATAGAAAAACTCTCGAGACTATTCCTTGACTGCAATCCACGAGAAGGGTCTACGAATCGTAGAAGAGACTATGACCCATAAATGAGTCCATAGAAGTTGTGGAATCCAATCTTCCTAGTTTATTTTAGATATGTTTTTGATGTCTATAAGTACCATTCCTAGATTTCCTTTTAAAAACCAAGTTGGTTTTAGTTCTGAGAAGAGAATTAAACAACTACTTTGATTTTTTGTTGAATTTTGGAGCGAAATCACAATTGGATCTTTGCTTTTGACTTTGAATTTTAATTCAAGATTCTAAATTTCTACTATCATATTGTAAGTGTATGATTATGCATAATTTATTTACCATTGATTGTTATTATACAAGCATGGATAGCTAAATCCACAACTAGAATTGTGGGAACCATGAAGGATTAACAAAGGGAACCATGAAGGATTAACAAAGTAGGTCTAATATATAGTAAACCTTGAAAAGTATGCATGCATGTATTATTTTTTCCCTTCGCTTAGATTACCTTTTAACAGTGGTCAACGTTAGTACTCGACTTATTCTTACTTGCCGGACCAAAGGGTTAATGAATGGGAAAATGGATTATACAATAGAGATTTGAGGCTATCAACCCTCATCAAATAACTTGACCTTTTATGAGAATATCTAATTTGGGATCAAGGGTAAGAGTTAGTAAAGCTATAAAACCTCAAAAATTGAAAAGTTGAGTTGGAAAGAAAGGTTGCAGAAATTTTTTTGATACAATGATATACGAGTCCTATGTACGAATTGTAGTAAGTCCTACGAGCCGTAGGAAGGAAGTCGTAGACTTGGTGTTGATTTTTTGGAATTTCAAGTTTCTGAAGTTTGACCTATGACTTGACGTTTGACCTATGACTTGACAGGACGAGCCGTAGAAAGCTTGGTGTTGAACTCGTAGGATGGATTCAACGATTAGATTTAGGAACTCAGGCCTACGGAAGAGAACAACGGGTCGTAGGAGGTTTAATGGGTCGTAGATGGGTTTCATAGAAAGGTTCTACACTTGGTGAAGTTTTGGACTCAAAGTCGAGGACAACGGATGGGGTCTACGGACCGTAGAAAGGTCGACGACTCGTAAAAGTGTTTCGTGGAAAGTTGGCCAAATTTTGAATTTCTAAAGTTGGTTCTACGATTGAACAGTATGGGACGTGGAAACTTCTACGGACCGTAGGTCTAACAAGTAGGATCATTCAGTTGTTATTTATTAAGGATATTTGGGTCTTTTCCTATGCATTTAATACCTATACTATGTCGTTTTGACCCTAATTCTAAGTTCTATAACTACCTTTCTATTCCTAAATCTATCCAAACCCTCTCATTCTCTCAAATCCCTAAATCTCATCCAAATTAATCTTTTCTAATTCTCTCTGTAAGTTCAAGAAAGAAAGCTAGGGTTCCAAGCCTCAAGTCTCATTTTTCTCCATTGCTTTTGGGCTTTAATCATCAAGATATATGAGAATTCACCAATGGATTCAATTCATCCATTGGGTTCCAAAAGATTTCCAAGTTTTCAATTCAATTTCATCAAAAATAGATAGGGTTTCAATCCAATTCTCCATGGGTCTTCATTGTTATGATTCAATTGTTTGATTTTAGTTTCCTTATGAATAATTTGAGTCAATTACATGTTTTCCAATTGATTTTGTATGGACCCATGCATTATTCATGATTTTGACTATGAATTTAAGAAGATATGAGTTTATGAAGAAAGCTATGAACTTATGAATGATGATTTATGAAAGCTATGTGTGATTTATGAAAAAGAATATTTTATTATCTAAGGTTGCTTTTAAGATAAGCATTATGATTTGTGAAAGGTTTTCTCACATTAAGAATTCATGAAATTGTGAAAGGTTTTCTCACATTAAGAAATCATGATTGGTGAAAGATTTTCTCACACATGATTGAATCATCATTTAAGGAGCTACTTGATGAGAAAAAAAATACTCTCTCTATATATATATTACATTGTTAATTAATTTTAATATTAATATTTTATTTTTCTTTGCAGAAAAATGTCATAATCTAATAAGAAATCAATAGTTCATCAATTAAAGAGATATGTGGCACAAGAAATTAAGAATTAATTTCACAAGGAAAGGTTCAACAAAAAACCAAAGCATTGGAAAAGAAAAAAGAAACAAAACAAAATTAAAAAAAGGAATGAAGGGACGTTGCTAAGGAAAAAAATACAAAAGTCACTCTTGGTTGGGACCCATGTTGACAGTGACTTAAGCAAAAAAAAATTGAGCAAAGAACCTGTAAATAAGTACACAACTTGTAAAATATTTACTTCATTTGTCATGAACAAAGGAAAAACTCTATAAATAGAGTTTCATGCAGCAGATGCATGGACACATTGGATTAGAGAGGAGGAATGAAGTTCATTTCAAAACATTTTTAATTTCTTCTCCAACTACTTATTCAGTTATTTTGTTGTTGAAAATAATTCTAGTTCCCGATTTTAATTAAATAGTGGAATTATTTGTCTTGAATATTTCTTATTATTGGAGAAGAATATTTTTGTTGGAAGTACCAAATCTAATATGGAATAATTTTCTATTGTGTTGGAAAATGATGGATCTTGATATATTTATATAATAGTAAGTATTATTCCTAAATTTCATGTGCATGAGATTCAACTTCATATTCGATTTTTACCAGCTTTCTCAGTTAGATGCTATTTTTTATTTATTAACATCTATCCATTTTATACTACATATAACTAACTCAATAGTCGAGAGATGCAGAAGAAGTAATATTGTTAATTGGAGTATTATTAGATTGTTAATATTTATCTAGTGACATCTATCTAATCTATGTTATAACTAATTCTACACTTGTTTTTCGAGAGAAGCAAACAATGTAATAATCAGTTATAACAAGTAAGTAATTGAAAGGGACTTACTTTCAAGAGCATGTTATAGCTCAAGTACATTTTCTGGTTCTTTAATATTACTATTTTGACGATTAAATTGTATAACCGAGAGAAGTGCGATTAATTGTTCAACTTCAGTAATAATATTTAAATATAATCGTAAGAAATATTTATTATTTTCATGAGAAATAGAAATTAAGGAATAAAGAATTTACTTTATATAGACATATCAAGTGAAGTCAGGATCCCAACACATTTTAACAAATTGTGAAAAAAATATATATATATATAAAAAATAAAAAAAAATAAAAAAAATAAAAATATATATATATATATATATTCTTACTTTCTTCTTTACATATTATTAATTTGTAATTCACCATTCAACTAGTTTCGATTTACTCAAATAGTGACCAAAACAAGAAATGTATGTAGAATAGATAAATCAATCTCTGTGGGTTTGACATCTTTCTATACTATTATTTGACAGAGTGCGAGTTAAAAATATATACGCTAGAGACTCGTCACTACTCTATGATGATTTAAGCTTGGATTAGTAACTTAATTGTGTTTTTCCATATATAATGATATGTTCATAAATATGACTATATCGTTGGGATTTTACTTAGCACCAAGAGGATATTGAGATGAAATCTCTCTCGTTAATAGAGGTCGGGTATCTAGTAGCAATCTTCTTGTCCCTAACTATGTGCCTTGTAGTAACTACCCAAGAGCACCCCCTAGCCGTTACCGGCGTATTCGACCTCTTGGAGGTCTTATACAAGCCCTTAGCATTCATCATAGCATTTATCAGAGAAAAATAGCGGAAAATTTAAAACTTTTCATAATATAACACAAGATTTAAGAGTCACCTCATTTAAACCTTTACTACAAATTCGGAGTACTACGTCTCAAGGTAGCCATCTTAAAACACGACTACAACACAAGAGGGACACAACCCTTACAATACAAAAGAAACTACTATCTAGTACATTGAACTTAAGGAAACTCTTTAACATAAAGGTCCTTGAATCTTTAAGGACACACCCGAACTTAAGGAAACTCTTTAACATAAAGGTCCTTGAATCTTTAAGGACACACCCGAACTTGGGAATAGTAAGCCAAGCTCATCACTTCTAGGAAAGGCCCTTTTGCCACCACCACCTACACTTGGTGTAAAAAGATGAAGAAGAATGGTGTTAGTACAATAATGCACTAAGTATGATAACCATGCAAAATCATGCTTTTAAAAGGGACATTTAGTTGGAAACCATGCATCATGCCTTTTTAGAGAAACTTCAAGAACATTTAGCACAATTGGAACAATATAAACCACATACATCATCATACACACGGAAACCATTCATAATAGCACATTGAGCCACTTATAACATTTTAGGCACATTCAATGCATATAATACATTACCTTCCTCTTTATCTTAACTCATTTCCTCAAGCAACCCTTAGGGAATACTTGGTGCAGTGTATCACCTTAAGGTTACCAAGGGTGAACTTACATATAGCCTTCATCAATCCAACCACATATATTCATAGAGTCATAAGCACACCATAAGACATAGTCTTCACATAGGAACCATCACCTAAGACAAACCCCCAAGTCACACTAGTGCAATGTGCAAGTAGCATCCCATAATACTACTCACACCAAGTGTTCCTAGGAAGCCACCATAGACTAGTCACATCATATTCAACAAGTCATAACATCTTCATTTAACATTAGACATAAGACCAACATACTTCATAACATCATATAAGGACTCATTCATTTACTACATCATTAGTCATAACCCATTTAATTCATATCATAGGTAAACCACCCTCACAATCCCTTCACAAGCTCACTTGTGCAATGTACACATGGAGTCCCATACCCCCACATATACTAAGCAAACCCATTAAGAAGTCATAAGTGTAATTCACATGCATAATCATACTTCATGTCTTGACATAAGTAAAGTCAACCTTAACATGCTTTCATATTAACATACATAGACCATAGTCTTCATTACATAAAGAGCCTAATCATAACCTCCCTTAGAGTCCACTTGTGCAATGCATAAGTAGGGTCCATAGTCCTGCCTACACTAAGTAACTCTTCAAGAAATCATGACTAGAGTTCATATTCTTATCTTAGTTCATTTCTTAACTTTCGGGAGACATTGCCATAACCGACATAGACCATGTGAGCTACATGGAATCCAGTGTTCTACTCCCACACCGAAAAGAGATGGTACTACTTGTTAAGGTAGGACCTACATACATAATAGCTATCGAGTGGATCCACTAAGCTAAGACCTACAGGGGCACGTAGTTATGGAATAAGGAGATTGCTACTAAAAACCTTGACTTACTAGGCGTGGAGGTTTCCATCTCATGAGACAACATCTATGTTGGGAAGCCGGACTTGCTAAACGTGAAGGTTCTCTTGTGGGAAGCCGGACTTGCTAAACGTGAAGCCCCCACTCTCATTTTTCATGTTCACTCGGTGCTAAGTTCCAACTCCTTTTTTAAACATCTTTAAGCCTTTATTTAACATTAGTTCATAAAATAGGTTTTAGGGACTTAGTCCCTCATATCATATAGCTCAAAAGTTTCTAAGATGAGAATGACCTTTTATCATAGAACCTACATTATGTGAGAATGACCTTTCACATAGTCATACCATATTCATAACATAGTCTAGTTTAGAGTACAATTGAGGAAACCTTTCAAGAGACTCACTTTCACTAGATTATCATAAACCTTATTCATTCATTCATTCATGTGTGTACATATGTGAGAAAGTCTTTCACATAAACACCTTTATGCAACACATATTCATACCTTGCTAATCATACATTTTGCATGCATAATAAGATATAAGAGTGCATGTAAGAGTGCATATAAGAGTTAACCTTTCAATAGACACCATAACACATCATATTCATAGCTATACATGTAGAGTATGTGTATGCATATTGATCCTCATAATGACATAATAGCAACAACATTGATATTGAGTGCACTTCCCCTCAAGGGATCACAACACATTCACAATGTCCCCAAATCATGAGCAATTCACATATAAAGACTTTAGGGATTCTAGACCACACACCCACACTTCATCATAGGAGACAACAACACATTCAACATTGAATAGGTACTTCTAACATGTATATGATCACACATTTATATAGGGGTCATATAGGTAGGGGTCCTTCCACAATAGTACTTAACATAATCAATCATGTAGACCACACATTATCCCTAACTTTATCATTCACATTATACTCCTCATCATCAACACACTTTAAACATCATGCTAGAATTGAGGATTTCATACATAACCTTAATAGCACAACTTCATAAACATCTGCATCATAATCATCAATTCACTTCACATATATTGCCTTCAAGGCCATGATCTCAACATGCATAGATAGACAAGAAGTAAACACCGCCACCATAAGTGGATCAAACCACACAACATCAATTCTCATACTATAGACTAGAAGTTAGGTCAACTTACCAATTCTCCAAGCCATGATCATCATGGATCAATCCTCAACAATTCATAATCAATTGACATAGATAGCAATAGGAATCAACAATGTAATTCAATAACATAAACATAATCTAAGTACAATTCTATAAACAAAGGGACCAACCCATAACTTTGCCCATAAGGCCATAATTATCAACTCATCAATACACCAACAATTCAACATGAATAAGTATAGATAATCATAGGAAACATCAATACAATCTAATCTAAACATAATTTCACCAATAGATATCATATTCACAAAGACCCTCATCATAGGCCAATTTTCGAGAATTTGGGGATCATGGGTTCTCCAAGAATTCCTTTGAAAATTATCTTAAAAACCTTAATTCCACATTAATTCATCAATAGAATGATTTAGAAAATTGTTTGACAAGGGACCCATGTTTAGATTGAAAATTGGGAATTTTGGTCTTTGAATCACTTTTGAAAATCTTTGATAGAATTCCTTGAATGAGAGGTTATTCAAGAATCAAGAGTTAACATACCCTAATTATTGAAGACCCATGAAATTGAAGAAGAAATCAGTTGAAAACCCATCTTCTAGCTTGAGCTTCATCAAGGTCTTCAATAGAGTTTTTGAGAGAATCTATTTTGAGAGGGAAGGGTCAATTTGAAGAATGGGGTCTAATTCTAGGTTTTGGGGTTTTAACCAACTTAAAATATCCTAAAATAGGTAGAATAATCGTTTATAATAATTCCCCAAAGTACCCAAACTACCCCTCACTTAGTTGGACCTTTTAAACAAGTCAAACTTGAGTTTTATTTTCTCAAATTTCGTCGGGGAAACAGTCCGCGACGCGGAGGTGTTCCCACAAGTTTCTGGAAATTAAATTTCTAGATAGTAGAGTCCGCGGTGTCTCCGCGACGCGTGTCTCCGCGACGCGGAGCCACTTTTTGGCCATTGGTGGAGCAGGTCCGCGACGTGGAGCCACTCCCTCCATGCACAACTTTAAGCTGCCTTGGCAGCTTGTTTGGCCAAAGGTTGAGGTCCTCCTCGGGGACCCTTAGGGTGGTCCCGGGGAGTCGTACCCGAACGTTTTGACCCTAAAAATATTTATTAAGACACTAGGGTCACCTCCACTGATTTAAGACTCCAAGCAACACATAAAAACATGAACAACATACCAGAAAACACCAACACGCAAAAAACTAGTTTTCGAACGTCTTGGTCGTCCCTTGACGTTTGACTTCCAAACTCTTTAAAACTGACTAAAAAGGCTATTCTTCATTATTTTAACAAGTTATTAATGCATAAAACCCATGTGAGGCTCTACTTTATCCTACTTCATTTTGAGGGTCGTTACACGTTAATAGAGGTCGGGTATCTAGTAGCAATCTTCTTGTCCCTAACTACGTGCCTTGTAGGATTTGTCTTAGAATGACATAGCAAGTGGATCCACTTAATCTAGAAATTTAAGGTTCTTGCATTGGCAAGTAAGGACATCTCTATTTGGTGTGGGAGCAAGACACCAAATTCCACGTTATATCACATATGGTCTATGTCAATTAACAGTAAGTATTCCACAAAGTGATCTATGTTTTATATAAGGTTTTATGAAACTTTCATGACGATTTTTAAAATGCATTGACTATGTTAATGTGTTCTGATTTCTATGTTTTAGTTTGGTCATGTATATCATGCTTTTCTTTATGTCCCATTATGATCATATTTTACGTTCTTATGTGTATCCCTCATACTTAGTACATTTTTATGTACTAATTCATACTAGTGCCTTCATTATTTAATAATGTAGGGTTCAACGCTTCCTCTGCTCCCGCTTGTGGCTAGATACAGATTGCTACATATTGTTTGATTGGTGAGTCCTCATACTTCGAGGGTACGACCATGAAGACTTTACTTGTTGATGTCATTTACTTTTGATACGTGTACATGATGTATGGGTTACATCCTAACCATTCTGTTGATGTTTAGAAAGGCTTGTCGGACTATGAGTAGGCTTTCGCTTTTATGTAAAACTCTTTCATGATATGTGATTTTCTAATTTTACCTATTATGTTGTATTGTGTGTATGTCAAGTGACTTGTATAGGGCCTCTCAGGGTCTTATATGCCATGTCACGTCTAGGGTGTACTTTGAATCGTGACAAAAGCATACACCCGTAGACGGACCAAGTTGCATGGTGATATTCACTTATTTAGGGGACCAACCACTTAGGTGAACTTACTTACCAATCTTGCATGCTACACACTAGAAAATGTTACTAATATCTGGTCTTACTAAGTTACGAATTTATAGGGATGATGAAACCCTAGTTTCGTCTTTTATTGATTCAAAAAACGTGAACTTTATATTTTGTTGCTTACTACTTGTGACGACTATAAAATTACTTTTGTTACACAAATTCCCCTATCAGAAATAATACGACTAAGAGCACAAATAATAGCAATTTATCTAAGTCCAAATCATATTCGTTGTGGGATCGACCCTAATCTTTGTTAGGTTCTATATTTGAACAACGTAACTACCGCTTTATACTTCTTTTGGGAGGTGCAATTTGAACATATCTAAATGTAATAATATAACTCAACCACATAGTTCATAGTATATATAACCCAACAGTAGTATCACTTTATGAATTGTTATTGTTTAGATGATGTGTACTAACTTACTTCAAAAATGGCATTTCAATGTACTAAATCTCCCAATATGCGTGAGATTCGAGAAAAGATCAAACAATATATTTTTTATCTATGTGCTAAATAACCTATTTTGAGTAAATTATTATACATTTGAAGAGTCGAATATCTACTTCATGTGAGATATGAGTTGAGTAACTAAAGATGAGTCATATTCTTCTTATTATTTTTATTCTCTATTTGCAATATAGACAAAAGATTCCTATAAATTATACGTCACTCTTCTATTTTTGTGGCAAAGGAAAGATTGGCACTTCTTATATATGGATTAATATTAGTAAGATTAGATACTTGGGTGAACCTATTTGCATATTAAATTAAACAAATTGATTATATATATTATACTGTAAAATTTGAATAGATGGAAGGGATAACTCAACTATAGATGTGCAAGATATTTTTTTAAAAAAAAATTGGATTTATGAATGAATTTTTGTTATAATTCAGTGAAATATGATGTTTCGCTCTTTAACTAATTTAACTGTTAATATTTGTGAAATCTTAGAATATGACATTACGAAGACCTCTATCACGTCTTAGATATATTATGAGGACAATTAAAAATAGAAAAAACCAAATAAGTCACCGTTTAATCTAAAATTATGTTTAAAGTATAATAAACTTTATCAGGGGTAGCATAGATATTGAGAATTGAGAAATATGATGAAAACACTGTGTTTCAAATCACTAATTACAAACTACGACCTAGATCACAATCATAATACCCTTCAACGAATCACAACCGTAATTATATCTGATTTTCACGTTAACAACATGTCTTCATATAGTTTTTGGAGCCAAAGAGTGAACTAATGCCTAATGTTGCATTTATTACTATCATTATTACCGAACTCTACACTTTTCATCATAAGTGAACTAATGCTTTAGTATTAAAAGAATTTGTGGACACAGTAGAGGGTGACAAAAAATTGTAGAAATTGTTGTTTCGTCGTTTGTGTAGGTTCATGATTACAATTACTCAGAAGATATCAGTGTGAAGGTCCATGGATCTAACATACGACCTGTAACACTCCGAAAATCTCTAAGCTAAGATTCAAATCATTCCTCATATGTGTATAAGATTGTATCGGGTGATTTTTAATTGTGCATAGGTGTTAAGGTCAATTCTTTAGCGTGGAAGAGATTTGAAGATGAATTAAGGTCATAAGAATCCTCTAACATAAGATTGCGTTGAAAGCTTCTTTATCGATTGAGTTTCGTATTTTATTTAGGTCAACTCCAAACGATCATATCTCTTAGAATATGAAGATTAGGTGTCACATAACATATCAAATTAAAGGTCTATGAGTATTCTTTTGCAATGCCATCAAGTTTGCGTCAGTCGGAGTTCGAAGTAAATAGTAATGATCATTTTCTTACATGGCACAGTGCAGTTACGTTTTGACCGATGAAAAATTACTAAAAAGATTTTTTTGTCTTTATACCCCTATGAAAATCCTAAAACGAATTACTTAACTTCCATTAAGTCCTAAACAATCAGATTTCTATGTCTTAATTTCCCCTCCTCTTCTCTCTCAAACCCCAAGGCTAAACTCTAAGCATAAGACTTCCAAAGCAAGATTCTTTAAAAAAAAAATCAAGATTCTTCTTCAAGGCAAGTCCTTATCCAAGGATTCCTAACTCAAATTTCTTCTTATAATCATGAATCATTAATAAAAATCTTAACCCATGACTATAGCATTTTCAAGAAACTAATTCAAGAATCTCAAAAAATGATTTCTTGATCATTCTCCTTCAAGTTAGGATTCTTTTTCAAGATTCATGGAGCATTTAAGGTATGTAAGATTATCATATATAGTGAGGAAATTAGTTCTTCCTCATGCCCTACATCTACAATTTTTGTTAGTAAGATCAAAGCTAGGGCTTTTACTCTTTATCATGTCATTGATTCTTGATTTTATCATCAAAATCGGTATACTTCATGTCATCAATGATGACGTGAATGTTGATTCATGGTTCATGCTTATTATACCACATGAGTCTCTTTTTAGCCAACGCTATTTGAAAATCTAGTCCTAATATTTCTTATTCATTATTTTCATGAAAGAAGTAAATTTATGATTTTCAAGAAAGTATTATTATCTTTAATTGCAAGTGCGTTATTTTATGAAAGAGTTCAAGCAATTATATTTAGCTTCAAGTTTAGCGATTCTACCAATGTTTTTCATTCCATGCATGTGAAAACCTCATCAATGAGTCTCCCTTCACCCATTGAGTCCCAAAGAAAATTCAATTTCTTCAAGTTATGATTTCTCCAAAACTAGGAACTAGGGTTTCATTCTTATTGAAATTCAATTTCCTCTTCATAATTAGTTTTCATTTTGCATGATATTGATTATAATTCTTATGTTGTCAAGGATATTCATGAACCCATAGTATGCAAGTATTTTATGACTCAAAATTATGTTTTTTAAGATGTATGTCTCAAAATATCATATTTCATGAATTGTGATGCTTTTAGATAAAGTATATCTCAGTAAATTTTTAAATATCAGGATTTAGATGCTTTTAGATAAAGTATCTGTCACTCTCCGAGCCTACACCCTGGGTGTGGCCGGCACTCGAGAACCATTGTTGGCCCCAAGTGAACCCTTGATCTGGCTTACTACTCAGCGGAAGATTTTACTCAACAAAGATAAACTCATGAAATAAACTTAGAATGTTGTAAAGGAAACATTCAACTGGCCAATGAGACAACTCAAGTGTCAAACATCAAAACAACTGAAATGAACAAGACTATTAAACTAATAGTGTCTAACCATCTATAAAGCCTCTAAATACTAAGAGAAATGTCGAGACAAGACCCCCGATCATCCTAACAAAACTGGAATGACAAACAATGATAAAAAGGATTCTCCAGAAGCAAGGAGGCTCACCAACCACTCTGAAGCTCAACTGAATCAATGAAGCATTGGATGCTGATCCTGCTTACCTGTATCTGTATCATAAAAGATACACGTCAAATGGCGTCAGTACATGAAATGTACGAGTATGCCAGGGGAATTCTAAAACAAGACATAAGCTTGAAAATGGAACTGAAGAAACTTACCTCTTTTCAACTCAACTCAACTCTTGTCAATATAAAGCAGAAATAAACATGCAGTATAAAGAAAAGTTTTAAAACATGTAGATAACAACTCAGTGTACTGAAAAAACACAATAGTAACTTAGTTTTGTATATGAAAATATAAGTAACTCTGTGGGAGATTCTCTAACCGACAACCATCACTATGAGCTATGTGTTGATACAACGTCTTGCCTCATACTGCCAGGGCTGTCCTATACTTTCCCGGGGTATAGAACCTACTACTAAGTGGATCCACTATTCTATGTTAAAAGCATTAAGGAATCATCTAAAAAGTATGACATTTTCTACCCATGTTGGCTACACGGTTTATGGAGACTTTGAGTTATCTGAACTCGTCCCTATATTGTTACTCAATACTACTCCCAAAATGTAACTAGTCATAAGTTTAAAAACATAACTTCTCCGTGGTTTGAGATTATTACTCAAAATCTTTCTCTTAAAAGAGATGATACTCAAAAACTAGCTCAAAAGCTCTTTTAGAAATCAATGTTTCCTCTCTTGTTTAGATGTGAAAACATTTACTCTTGGGAATACTTAGTTCCCATATATCATTTTAAAGAAAATGAACTCACTCTACTCTTCTCAACTCTGTGTTCAAGTCATTTAAAACAAGTTGTAAAACAATTGCAAACGACCTCTTAAAATGACTCGAAGAACTCTCAAGACTTGACTCTCAACTCTACCTTGAATTCGGATTATGGATTCAAGGTTATGATTCATGTTTATGAATGATTTCTAGATGTTTACAAGTTGTTTAGAGTAGTTAGAATCAATAGGGAGTGAAGGTACACTTTAGGAGAACTTAGAAGGGTAAAACGATAGGAAAAGGGTGGGGGCAGACATCCCGGGCGCACTACTGGTGCGGGGCACCAGCCCCCAAAGTTCAGAGACTGGATTCTGGCGCACTGTTGGCGCGCTGCCCCAGCTCCTCCCCAGGTCAACCTGACGAATTTTTCAACTCGTTTTCTGATCTCAATTCGACTAATATCAATTCTTTTTCTCAATTTCTCTTTAGATTCAGTTACCCAATACATGAACATAAGAATCTACCCAAAACAACTCTTAAAATTGATAGATTATCTCAAGAACTCATCAATGCCATCCTAATTCAAGAACGAAAGTAAATTCAAGAACACTAATCAAAAACATCAAACCTTCAACTTTTTAGGGCGAAATTACGCTAAAATTTAACATGATTGGTGCGTGGATGAACGAACCCAATGCTATGTGAACTCACATACCTCTTTAGGGATCAACCCTTGGCGAAACGATTTTCGATTCCGCAAGAAACTTCCAAGAACGCCTTGAATTTTCTCCTTTCTCCTCTTCTTGAACTATTCTCAAAAACCTAGGCGTCTATTGGTTTGGGAAAACTGAACCAAATCAGTTTAGACCCCTAATTACTAAAAATGAATTAACTTGATTGGGTAAGGAAAAGACCAAAATACCCCTCTTAAATCCGAGTAACTTTTCTTAATTGAACAGCCCGACTTCAAACAATCATATCTCCCTCATACGAGCTCTAAAATTAGCAAATTTAGTGGCGTTGGAAAGAAGATTCCAAGACCTTTCATTTGATATCTTATAGGCTACCTAACTCATCAAGTACTGAAAGTTATGACCATTTGAATTTGACCCAAAAGTCATATCATAAGCTTAACTTGCAAAATTTCAGATTTTGCTATTTCCAATTTAGTTCTTTCAAATACCGAGGTGTTACAATATCTTTCTAATTATGTTCAGTTATCATGATTTACGAGCTACTCAGTATTTATCAGTTATTAGTATGATTCAATAGTATCAGAGTACACTGTTTTAAGATTTATACATGTTTTCGTTGGGAGAATACTTAACACCGAGTGAGATTTTAGGATGAAGATTTTCGCTTAGCGTCCGTGGACCTTTAGTAGCAATTTCTAAGTCCCAGAACTACGTGACACCGTATGATTAGTCTTTATGAACTTTAGCTAGTGGATCCATCTTATCTCAGATATAATGATCCCCACCTTGGCAAGTTAACTCTCTTTTTTCAGTGTAGGAGTAATTTACTAAACTCCATGTAGTAGCTCACATGGTTTATGTCGTTTTTAGTATCTCCCACAGTTTAGTCTTTTAGATTATTATTTTGACCTTGAATTCAGTTATTTTAGTTTCAGTATCTATTAGGTGCATGTTTTACTACTTGGTCATTGCATTAGTTCATGTGTTTTATTTTCATATTCAATTTAGCATCTCCAATTCATCTTGTCCAACTTTATATATTACCGTGCATATCTCACATACTCAGTACATACAAAGTACTGATTGCATACCTCTTTAACTACTTCATGTGATGTAAATTTAGGTCTCAGTCGGATCGCAGCTTCAAGTCAGTAGATGATTAGTTCTCTTATTTCAAACACTCAAGTCAGATTGTAGTTCTAGTATTTTATTTCTAATTCGTCAGATTGTAGTTCTAGTATTTTATTTCTAATTCACATGTATTAATTAACTGGATAAGGAATCATGTTCGAGCTGAAGGCAGAGGCTTCATAGAGAGTCAGTAACAATTGTTGTATTTAGTGTATTTCATTCCTGATTCTCTTTAGATTACATTTGTTGTATACAAGACTTTGTTCAGGAATATATTAAACTAGTGTTCCATAATTATGATTCCACTCAGTCATTTTAGTTCGTTTACATGGTCATATTTGGTTGCTCATGACTATGCCAGTATCAAAGGTTAGCTTGAAGTCACTGTGACTCTAAGCACCGTGTTACGACTAAGGATAGTTTCAGGTTATGACATGACCTTTCACCTAAGAAAACTAAAGTAGTTGGAGCATAAAGGGGGTGTTTGGATTGAAACTTCTAAAGTAGTTTATAACCTAAAAGTTAAAAGCCACAAACGAGTGTTTGAATTGACTTTTATTTTAAGTAACTTTAGACTTTTAAGCTCTTTTTAGTTTAAAAAATGCTTGAAAAACATAATAAGCGTTGTTAAGCACTTTTTAGGCTGAATAAGTAAAAAAAGGAGCCAATGACCAAAAATTGGGTGTTCCCACTTCTGTTTGGATGAACTTATTAAAAGTAACTTATAATTGGAAAAAAAAAAGTCATAAGTAAAGGATACCCTACTTTTGATTTTTGACTAAAAGTGAGTGCTTGAAAACACTTTTTAACTTTTTGAAAAACCTCCAAAACTAAATAAGTGTTTAAAAAACACCTAAAAATAAGCTAATTCAAATGGACCCGTTGAATTAGGAGGTATTAATCAAAATAGTCCATGGATTAAAATTTAGTCCAACAAAAACATTGTTTGGTTACTTTATTTAACCTAATCCATGGATTAGTTATACCTCATACAAGGTCTTATTTTATCCCTAGAACAGGGAGGGATAACTAATCCAAGGTTTAACAATCCTTGGATAAGACCCCCAAATGACTAAACTATCCTCAAATTTTTTTTCCTAATTATTTTTTTTGTAATTTAATGTTCATTTTTTTTTATGAGAATATTTATAAATATTCTTTTAAATTCTCCAAATTTGTTCCATGTAATTTGATGATTTAACAAACTAATATTTTTTTCTCCGTGTTTGATTTGTTATATTAGGTTGATTTAGTTTCATTTTTTTTTAAATGTAGTTCGTCCATTGACCACTTGAACTATTTTTATTTTTTTTAAAAATAAGCTTCGTGTATTTGAACAATTTAAGTAGCCTTAAATCTATGTTAAGTTTAATGTATATTTGACCAACAAAAAATTAGAAATATACCGTGCTATCAATGATGTCTATAGTGACATATCACACCTCAATAATAATAATAATAATAATTTTTTTATATTTTAGTATTTAACTTGACTAGTTAAATGAAATATAAAATCTCATAATAAATCAAGGGTATAATAGGAAAAAAACTTTTTCTAGAGTTTTAAACCAAACATAAGATTAGGTGGGAAACAATGAACCAAACACTTGATAAAAACTAATCATTGCATTACTAAACTCTATATTACTAATCCCTGCATTACTAATTCATGCGTTAGTAATCCCTGCATTATACATCTTTGTACCAAACGACTCCTTATAGCTTTAAGCTTATAAGCCACTTTAGAAAAGCCAATTCAACCACTCTTAAGTTGGGACTATCCAACTTTTGGATTTTAGTTTATTTTTATAATTTTTCCACCTAAAAAAAATACTTAAAAGTATCTTTTGTCTTTTCCAAAAACATTCAAAAACAAAAGTCTTAAAAGCCAAAAACTACTGAAATAAGTGAATCCAAACTCAAGTATCTTTGTGATTTTTGTAATTTGTTTTGTGAACTTGCTTCGTACTTAAATTGTTTTTTTTTCTAAAAAAGGAGCCAGTTGGTTATGTTTATGTACTTGTCATTTTATTTCTCGAGAAATAGAAACAAATTCTGAAGCAATTTACATTATGATGTTTCTCACTTTTGAGATATTTTTACCATTTTCAGAAATAACATTACAATTTTGATTTTTTATTTTTACCATCTTCAAGAGCGAAATTGAATTAATATTGGGGTTATATTAAATTAGGAAAAATTATGTAATTACATGACTTAAAATAATATAAGTTTTAAAAATTTCAATCATTTAAATTAATTATAAAAATCTCTTTTTCCTTCTCTCTCTTAACATTCAGATACCCTACTTCTATCAGATACATTACAACTTTGTTTGTATACACTGTATCTGGTACAAATATTATTGTTGATACCTAACCCAATTATTTCAAATCTAAATCAGTATGAATTTGATTTATAATTATGCATATGATACATAACTTATATATCTGATACTCTCTTTGTCCCTTTTTACTTGGTACACCTAATAAGAAAATATTGATTGCTCTAGTGAGTTTATCATTTTACCCCTATTAATTGATAAGATTCCAAATATCTTTACTCACTACATTTTTCAAACAATATTAACTTGAAGTTAATAAATTGAAGGTATAATAAGTAAAAAACAAATTGTCATTTCTTAATTTGTCAAAAATGACAAATAAAAAGAATAAATTGAACAGGTAAAAAGGGACAGTGGGAGTAAATAACTAAAGTATCATTTGCTATGTGTTAGACGAATGAGTAATGTATCCACAAGTTTTAAAAAATTCAAAATTATTATAATTTAAGAAAATTTTAAGATATGATTTAATTAGGGGCCATTTGGTTATGGGATAAACACAAAGCTAATACATGAATAACTTTCATTATTCATATATAAATTTTATATCATGTTCAGTTTGTAAATAGGATAAAATTATTCAGGTATTACTTTTATACAATGTTTGGTTGGTAAATTTTCGAATGTTTAGTTGTCATTTTATTTCTCGAGAATTTAGAAACAAATTTTGAAGCAATTTACATTATGATATTTCTCACTTTTGAGATATTTTTACCATTTTCAGAATGCCATTAAAAATATTTTTTTCATTCTCTCTTAACATTTGGATACATAACTCCACTTTTATCAGATATATTATAACTTTATTTATCTTGTATAAATATTATTATTAATAAATAATCCTAATTATTTCGAAACTAAATCAATATGAATCTGGTTAAGAATTATGCATACATAAATTGTATATATGATACTCACTCTGTCCCTTTTTACTTGTTAAATTTTGATTTGATACACCTATTAAAAAAATATTAATTGCTATAATGGGTTTACCATTTTATCCTTATTAATAGGATTCTAAATATCTTTACTACTATTAATTTGATATTTATAAATTAAGGCTATAATAATTAAAAAAATGATATTTTTTTGATTTGTCAAAAATAACAAGAAAAAATGATAAGTAAAAAGCGACGGCGAAAATACATAACTTATGTATGCATCAGACGAATAAGCAATATATGGGTGAGTTGTAAGAAAGAAAAATTAGTAGTAGTATATATACTAGTAATAGTTTAGAAAACCGTCAAAATATGATGTAATTAGTGGGTGCGTTAGCAGAGACATGCCTTGTAGTATCTGTTTTTGTTAGATTAGATAGAAGTAGTAGTAGCAAGTTGAAAACAAAAAAGAATAGTAGCCGAATATGGCACAGTGATCTAGAACTTGTCAGACGAAATCCTGTAAATTAGCATAGCGTGTAAGGCGGGACTTTTCGAAACTTTCCCCCCTAAAAATATCTCTCCTTCCTCCCACAGTTTTTTCACTCTTACCAAAACCCTAACCCCCCCAATACATAACATACTAATCAGGTTTGAGAAAAAAGGATAGGTAGGTACTACTTACTCCTTTTTTCTTTTGGGGAGCCAAAACGTCGATTTCAGAAAAAAAGGAGGATTGTATTGTAGTTAGTAGTACAAGGAATTTTGAGAAACTGCGATTGGGGTATTATGGAGGAAAGTATTGAAAAGAAGGTAAAGTTTGATTCTTTCGAGGAAACAATGGTGAAGAAGGACGATATTCAGGTAAAGTTTCAATCTTTGGAGGAAACTACTGTTGAGAAGGGGGATATTCAGGTAAAGTTTCAATCTTTGGACGATCTTAAAGTAGAAGAAGAGATGGTTTTGACTGAGGTTGTTAAACCAAAAAAGAAAAGGGGGAGACCACCCAACAAAAATAAGGGAAAACAAAAATTGGAGGAATCTGCAGGAAAAGAGACTTGTATTAAGAAAAGCAGGAATCTTGGTAGGAAAAAGCATGATGTCAATGAAAAAGAAGACGAAATTGATAGCAAGAGAGAAGAGGAAAAGATTGATTCTGATACAGTGAGTACTACTCATAGGCCAATGAGGTCGTCATGTAAAAAAGCTATTGAGAAGTTAAGTGAATATACTCAACAAATGAATGAATGGGATGCAGAAAACCGTAGTACTAGTAAGAAAAGAAGGGGTCAAGGTAGGAAGAGTGGCGTGAAAACAGAAGAAGAGAATGTTGATAGTGGTGAGAAAATTGCAAGTAAAAAACGTGGAATAATGAGTTCGAAAGAGAATGGTGGAGATTCTGATAGTAGAGAGGAGGAGGGTAATGAGAGTAAAAAACATAGGGCTGAGGAAGAAGACAAAGTGGAAGGATCAGAACCTGGAAGGCAAAGCATAGATAATGCATCAAATCCCCGTGCTAGAAAGAGGAAGGATGAGAATGTAAAAAAAATCTTGCTTTATTTGAAAATTTTATCATTTAATTTGTTCTTTACTAACCCCAAACGACCTTCATTCTGAAATTCAAAACATGGGCAGGGTAATGAGATTGTATCAAATATGTGTCATCAGTGCCAGAGGAATGACAAAGGAAGGGTTGTTCGCTGCACCAGCTGTAAAACAAAGCGATACTGCATTCCTTGCATAACCACATGGTACTGGAAACTTTTACTTGGTTGTGTTTGTTTGTCCGAATAACTTATATGAGATTTTAATTGTAAGTTGGACTTGTAAAGACATAATACTCTGCTTCTTGTGGCTTTATTTGAGCAGTTTGTCTCTTGATGATATATTTATATTGTCACAACTGATATGATGCAAATCATGATGAACATTTTAACAACTCGAAGCTTTATATGTTCAATCAATTTTGTTTAATATTGTCTACTTCAACACAAGTTATCATTCAATCATGTAGTTTTTCTCATGAGTGCATTTCCCTTTATGATCAATAATAGGTACCCTGGAATGCCCGAGGAAGCTTTTGCAGAGTCTTGTCCTGTTTGTCGCAAAAACTGTAATTGTAAAGCATGCTTGCGTTTGGATGGGCCAATAAGGGTTGAATTCTTTTGCTGTCCCACTATAATTAAGTTACAGTCTTATTTTGCAAGTTATCACTATGCGATATGCTCTTATGTTAAATCTTTTTGCAGGCTTTGAAGGACTCACAATGTGAGATAAGCGAAGAAGAGAAGTTTGAATATTCTAAATACATTTTGCAAAAACTTTTGCCTTTCCTGAGAAGTTTTAGTACAGAGCAAGTGATGGAGAAGGATATTGAAGCTAAGATTCGAGGTTCTATTATCTTGTTTAGAATTAATGCCACAACAATTGTTTATATTTTTCAGTTGATATGCCATATTTTTTTCATGTGGGCAACTGTAAGTGTGCATTTTAAAATCTGGTTAGGTAATATCTATTGCACAGTTAGAAAAGATAACAACATAGCCATTTTCCATATATCTGCAGCGTTGAGTTTGAATTGTCAAACAGGGAATGTGTTAATGTACTTGCTATTTCCCAGATAAGAAAACATAGTTTCAAGTAGTAGGTAGGGAGATACTAGCTTCTTCCAGGAAAAACTGTATGCCTAATGCATCTTCACTTGCTACCTGTTGTAACTAGAATTTCTTTTACATCTGGGCAGGGTTATCAGTGTCAGAGTTAGAGCTGAAGAAGGCGAAGTGTCAGAAGAATGAGAGAATGTACTGGTGAGCATGAAGAGCCTCTTCTTTCCATGCCAGTCCTTTAGAATGATGTTCAAATTAGCTAAATTGGGCAATCTTTTGTGCAGCAACAACTGCAAAACATCCATTTTTGATTTTCACAGGAACTGTTCTAGCTGTTCCTATGATCTATGCCTTACTTGTTGCCGGGAGCTTAGAGATGGCCTCCTTAAGGGAGGCGATGAAGAAGTCATCGTGGAATTCGTTGACAAGGGGGTTGGTTATTTGCATGGTGATGTGAGGTGTGGTTCTTTATCAGATACCCGAACTTCAAGAAGGTCTAAATCTTCCAAGAAGATGGTTGAAAATGATTCGGTGGATGATGCCAGGTTTGCATTTGAAATGGAGCCTGGGGATAATGGAGGGCGTCTGCAAGATAATTCTGGTGGTTCTGCTGGTGAATGGAAATCCAATGAAGATGGTAGAATCCCTTGTCCACCACAGAAGTTTGGTGGTTGTGGTAAGGGAATTTTAGATCTGAAGTGCCTGCTGAACAAGACAGAAGGTCTCTCTGAGTTGTTGGCAAGAGCTGAAGATATTGCCAAAATATTTGAATTGGAACGCATGCCTGAAATTTCTCAGGGACCATGCTGCTGTAGGAATTCAGTAAATGAAAATGATATCCAGAAAAGCAAAATGTGTAAAACAGTATCTCATGATGGGTGTGATGACAACTATTTATACTGTCCAGCAGCTAAAGATCTTCAGCAGGAGGATCTGAAGCATTTCCAATGTCACTGGCTGAAAGGTGAGCCTGTGATTGTCCGCAATGTGCTTGAGACTGCGACAGGGTTAAGCTGGGAGCCCATGGTTATGTGGCGAGCCTGTCGCCAGATAAAGAACTTAAACCACCCTCTTCTTTTGGATGTCATTGCCATCAATTGCTTAGATTGGTGTGAGGTGAGTTTTAATACTTGCGAGTCACACATTCATTAACATTTTCTCCTTTTCAAGTAATTCTACTTGTCTTAGTAATCCTTAGTTTTATTTACCATTTTGCCCTTCTTCCTAAAGCCATCAGTTGTGGATTTTTTAGTTCTTTGTTTGTCGAGACCATTAAACATTGCAGCTCAAAATTTTACTTTCAGAATAATATCAAATATTTATTCTACAAGTGCAGTACAACAGTTTTTTTAAAAATCTTGCTTAGACTTTATATAGTAACAGATTGAAGTACCTATCAGTTTAAAGTTTATATCAATATCTAAGAACATAATGCTTAATACAGTGTGTATTACTATGATCTCAACCCTGTTAGTGTGTTTAGGTTAAAGCAACTTGATGGTTGTGATTTGTAGAGTGGGAGTAGGTTCCAAGTATCTCTTTGAATGTGTTCCTATTGGATTATTTATCCTTGCTTAGTTACTTACCTTATTATTGATAAGCTACTTTACTCTATTTTGTTTTTGTTGAACTAGTTTCAAAAAACATTTAGTTGAGTACCTAATTCTATTAATTGAGGATAATGTTGCTTTTATCTGGTATGTTCTTTTAAGGGCTGTGTAAATCAATAGACTGGTTCATTTACATTGTCAGCCGGAGTTCTGTTTAGAAGAATAACTTGATTAATGTTTGTTATAATATCAGAAGTTCTTTTTTTAATTTCAAATCTTGTGGAAAACTCCTCTAGCCACATATATATGGTGACTTACAAGTGATATTCAAATAATTAAGGATGTTTCGGTCAGATAATAAAAATCATGGTTCTTTGAGTAGAAGTGAAATCAATTTGAATGGGATTGAAGAAGTATGAAAGGAAACATTAATTTGTTAATACATTTTGCTATGTAGTGCACAGCTAGCAGCAATCTCAACAATTTCAGACCAAGAAGTGAAGTAGTGTGTACAATTGTTAGACCAATGCTTTATCTTTTACCATTTGTTGTTAAGAAATGGAAAACTGTGTCGGTACATGCGTTTTTTTGTGTTTCTATTTTTTTTTGTGCGGCATGTGTTTTTTGTTTCATTTTTTATATGTTTTTATCTTTTAATTTTTGTAATTTGAAATCAACCCAAACTATTCATGTCTCCTTTTTCTTGAAAATAATAGCTCAATGCGATTTCCCATTGACCATGTGGAATTTTAGGTTTACTGGAGCCAGTGATGTTCAATGTTTTAGCAATGTTTTTTTTTCTTGTTTTTTGTTTCATTTTATTTGTGTTATTATCTTTTAATTCTTGTATTTTGACATCAACCCAAAATTCATGTCACCTTTTCTTGAAAATAATAGCTCAATGTGATTTCCCAAAGACCATGTAGAATTTCAGGTTTACTGGAGCCAGTGATGTTCAATGTTTTAACAATGTTTTTCTTTCTCGTTTTTTTGGTTTCATTTTATTTGTGTTATTATCTTTTAATTCTTGTATTTTGACATCAACACAAACTATTCATGTCACCTTTTCTTGAAAATAATAATAATAGCTCAATGTGATTTCCCAAACACCATGTAGAATTTCAGGTTTACTTGAGCCAGTGATGTTCAATGTTTTAATAATGCTCTTCTTTCTCATTTTTTGTTTCATTTTATTTGTGTTATTATCTTTTAATTCTTGTAATTTGACATCAACCCAAACTATTCATGTCACCTTTTCTTGAAAATAATAATAATAGCTCAATGTGATTTCCCAAAGACCATGTAGAATTTCAGGTTTATTGGAGCCAGTGATAATGTTTTAACAATGATTTTTTTCTCCATTTTAATTTCTGAAGTTAGTTAATTGCTGTTAAGTGATTCTAGGTGTGATGGATAATTTTGTTATTTCTTGGATGATTACAGGTAGAAGTTAACATCCATCAGTTTTTTAAGGGATATTTGGAAGGTCGAACTGATAGTGCTGGCTGGCCCCAGATTCTGAAGTTGAAAGATTGGCCTCCATCTGATTTATTCGATGAGCGATTACCTCGTCATGGCGCGGAGTTTGTTAGAAGCTTGCCTTTTCAGGAGTACACAAATCCACAAAATGGCTTCCTAAATCTTGCTGTCAAACTGCCACCCGATTCGTTGAAGCCTGACATGGGACCAAAGACATATATTGCTTATGGAGTTCGACAGGAGCTAGGGCGTGGAGACTCTGTGACTAAGCTGCATTGTGATATGTCTGATGCGGTATACCTTTTTTTTATCCATTCTTTTGTCATACGTATTATTTTCTATTTTGTTTTGCATACTATTCTCCCTTGGGCACAGTTGGGATATTTCTTGAAGAATGTGGACATTCATGCCATGCAGTTTATTTGCAACGCTGTAACTGTGATTTCATTAAGCTAATAGAAGCTGGCAAGCTGGTTCTACATGTTTCCCTGTCAAAAAAGAAAAAGAAAAATGGAAGTCCTGAACATGGAATGAACTGTTGATTATTGTGTTCACCAATAAAAGATGGATTTCTTAAGTTGTTTGGTTTCCTCTGTTAAATATATCTAATATCTACTTCAAAATTGTTTTGTAGGTGAATGTGTTGACACATACTCAAGCAATAAACCTGACGCCTGACCAGCTTTCAGTAATGGAAGAAGTGAAAAAAAAACATGCTGAACAAGATAAAACTGAACTTCAGATGATTGAGGACGAGAAAAAATGCAAAAATGAAGCATTATCTGAGTTGATTGATGACCACTCTGTGCACAGTGACAGATGTAGCAGAAGAGATGAAGGAAAAACTGAACATTTTGAAGTTCAAAGCTTGAGTTGTGAACCAGATTGTGGCAATCATTCAATTATTCCATCTGCTTCTTGTGTCGAACCAGAGGGAGATACTGGTTCTGATATGGTAATAAATGGTGCAATCAATTCTACTAGCTATTGTGAAGCAAGCGGAGGAATTAAAATTGATAATGATAAAAATGACGAGTGCAAAGATAACCCAGTGTTCGAAAAAAATGAAGTATTTGAGGATATGGAAGGCGGTGCACTCTGGGACATCTTTAGAAGGCAAGATGTTGCTAAGTTGGAGGAATATCTTTTGAAGCACTTCAAGGAATTCAGACATATCTACTGTTGCCCGGTCCCACAGGTATTAATAAAACTTGCTATGGTTTTTACTTCTACAAGTGCAAGGTGGTTTTTAAATTTTATATATATATGTGTGTGTGTCTATATATATTTATATAAACTGGGGTGGGGGGTAATCCTTTATCGTTTGTTCACATGTACCAGAACTCTGCAACTTGACTTTGAGATATTAACAATTACCTGTAGTTAGATGAAAAGAGCCTAAATAATATGCAGTTTCAGCAAGAAAGCCAAAGAGTTAGAGACTAAGTTCCTTAATTAATGTGCTGAAAATATTCTTTCAGATATCTAATACTCCTAAAATGTCTAGATTTGACTTGACATGAAATTTAAGAAAGAAAAAAGAAGACTATTGAATCTTGTGGTCTTAAACTAAAGATGTGTAAAATGTATCAAAGTGCCCTTTAATCTTGTAGTGTTAAACATGTCATGTGGAAAGTTAGAAGTGAGTTGCCAAAAAGGAAAGAAGCATTCTTTTTGTGCTGCATCGAAAAGGAAAGTAAGACAAACAAAAACAAATTAAAACAGAGGGCGTAAGAGAGTGCTACAACCAACAGCCCAGACATGCTCCTTTCTATCACTTTTTAAACTGATTCCTTATGTTATTTACCTGTACATGACATTGAACTGCAATTACTTTGGTTTTTTTTTGTATATGCAACTTAGTAGTCTGGCCAGGGATCTATTGAAAACCACCTCTCTACCTCTGAGGTAGAAGTAAGGTCATGTACATTCTACCCTCCCTAGACCCCACTTTGTAGGATTTTACTTGATATGTTGTTTTTGCAGCTTAGTAGTCTGCTTGCCCACCTTGGAGACAACATCCTATCATTTTACATCATGTGATATTACATTTTGGGCAAGGTTTTTCAATATGAGACATCAATTTTTCCAAGATGAAACCATAATTCCAAGTCTTCCAATTTGTCTTCTAATTCTTTATTAGAGGGGGTGGGATGGTTTTGGAACTCAATCATTCAATGTTTGGGCGAGGAAACAATTTATGACATTGTTTTGATATTGGAATCCCTCAATGTGAAGTTTGGTTTTAGCCTTTATGACATTTATGATGAAAATGCTTTTAGTTGATCTTGGCTTTGTAGTAAATGTATATTCTTTCACGATTAAAAAAGAAAAGAGAATGTTTATCATTTCATTTTTTCCAAGGTTAAAATTTATTAATTGCCTTTGTCTGGGTCATATATGCTTTAATATGTTTATCTAAAAAAAAAAGCTTTAATATGAACATTTTTAGTGGGGACCCCATGATGTGATTTAATGGTCGATGAAGTGGGTACTAACCTTAGGGATTAGGGTTCAAATCCTAGCGGAGACAAAACATTAGAAGGTTTGTTCTCATTTGCTTAAGTATTGGTGGTTAGAGTTACTTGGTATGTGTTAGTGGGTGGTAGTAGGTACTCGATGGAATAATTGAGGTATGCAAAGGTTGCTCAACACCACAATTGTTAACAACAACAACAATTATAGGACTTCAAAATGAAGTGTTGCTCTATTTTACATTTGGTGTACATAGTTTTTATTAGCTCAAATAGAAGACATCTTTGATGTTCTAGATTGTTTATATGCAACTTATATAGTTTTCAGCTTTTGATAGATTGTAATACTCTTGAAGGGGAACTACACTTTTGATTGTAGTATACTTGTGGATATATAGAGTAAGGTTATTAGTTTTAAAAAAACAATACATATTTGGTGTAATTTCACAAGTCAGGTCTAGGTAGGATATAGTGTACACATACCTTACCGCTATGTCATAGAGATGGAGAGGTTGTTTCTGATAGATCCTTAACTTAAAATAAAGCAAGTCCAAGCAATCTAAAAAAGAGGTACAAAAATCAGAGCAGTAATATTAACATAATAATGTGCAGTGGGAGCAACACAATACATAATAGAAAGGATAGTAATACAAACAAATTAATGCTTAATTGAAGCACAAAAACATAGAAACTATGAGAATAGTGCTAATACCATCGGTAAGAAAGAAGATCCAAGTACTACCACCAATTCTATCCAATAGGTAAGCGTGCAAGCAAGAGAAACAATTATCATCTTATCTTCTACCATGACTTGCAACTTCCAAACCCTCCTATCCAAAAGATATATCCTTTGTAAGCTCTAGATGTGCCATGTCCTGTCTAATCGCGTCACCCAATACTTCTTTGGCCTGCCTCTATCTCTCCTGATGCCCGCTATTGCCAACCTCCCAACACCTCCTCATTGGGGCATCTACACTTCTCGTCGCATGCCTAAATGAACTCAAGCTTGGTCCTCTCATTTTATCCATCACTGAGGCCTCACCTACCTTGTCTTGGATATTTTCGTTCCTAATCTTATCTCACTTAGTATGCCCATACATCCACTCCAACATTCTCATCTCCGCAACTTTCATCTTTTGAACATGTGAGTTATTGACCAATCAACACTTGGTTCCATACAACATAGTTAGTCTCACCACCACTCTTTAAAACTTACTCTTTAACTTTTGGGGGGGGGGGACCACAATTATTAAAAATATAAAACACGCTTATACTTAATTCTTTATGCTTATTGTTTTGCTATGTTTGGAGGAGAGCCTTGGAACAACGATAAAGTTATTTTCATGTCACCTTAGGTCATTGTTTCGAACCGCGTAAGTAGCCACTAATTCTTGCATTGGGTAGATTGTCTACATCACACTCTTTGAGGTGCAACCCTTTTTCGGACCCTGCTAATGCTAAAGGCTTTGTGCACTGATCCCACTTCTTTAAAAAAAATATGTTTTGCTATGTTTCCTATAACTGCTAACTTTTTGGTCTTGTAACGTAGGTTATTCACCCTATACATGATCAAACATTTTACTTGACTGAGGATCACAAAAGGAAGCTTAAGGAAGAGTATGGTTAGTGTTCATATATGAGCTCTTAAGTTTTCACTATTCAATAGTTAAAACTCTTTACTTGTTCCTACTGACAGTTTTTATATTTATTATGTATTTTACAGGAGTTGAACCATGGACCTTTGTTCAAAAATTGGGAGATGCAGTTTTTATACCTG
This sequence comes from Solanum okadae, assembly GCA_036553675.1. Lineage (NCBI taxonomy): Eukaryota > Viridiplantae > Streptophyta > Magnoliopsida > Solanales > Solanaceae > Solanum > Solanum okadae. The sequence continues at coordinate 36,851,184 of CM071681.1, forward strand.
CGGGCTGTCCTCATCAAGTTAGAAACTTGAAGGTGCAGTTACTCGCCAATCTCTCTCTCTCTCATACACACACCCACACACATATTCCTCTTGATTTAAGACTTCTAGTTAATATTTGAAGCTATACTAACATATATGTTATGCAATCCCTAGAGGTTGTGAAGGTCTGAAGGATAAATTATCATGTTTAAATACTAATGTATCCTTGGTATGTATTAGGATGAGCAGATGTTGCGATGGTATATTCAAGTATTTGATTAAATTATAGTGTGCAGGAAAACTCATTAAAACATCTTTAGGACTTAGTTGTAGTAGGCATGCCTTTTGCTCCAATGTTTATTTGCAAATAGGTTGTGAGCTATATAATTGAGACATCTTGCAAATTGATGTTGGTTAATTAGGTACTTATTGAAATACTGTTAAAGATTATCAGTGTAGGCTGATTTATTCTTGGTTTTAATCAAAGATTCAGGATCCTAAAACCGAGAACCAAATTGAATATCAAAGTTTTAAAGAAAATATTGAACCAAAGAACTAAATTAATATGGTCTGGTCCTGTTTTTCAGATTTTTGTCCCACCATATAATAATAACCCTAAGTAGCCACCCCACCAAATTTCCTCTGCTTAGCATGTTGCACTTATTCTACAATCAGCAGTATAGAAATGTAACATTCATTTCGGAATGGACTAATAAGGAAATAATATCATATAAATTGCAATAGCAGAAGTACTATTTAGGTCATAGTTTTGCTCAAACCTATGACCTAGGTCACAAGTCTCTCAAACTGTCACTTGAACTAAGCTCGGGAAGCTTCTATTTTCTAATTATTTATAAAGCAAACACTTTATATATCAATGACTACTAAGATTTGATGCTTTTTATAGAGAAGCAAATTGTTTGGCAAACTCCTACTTGTTGTATATATCAACAAGCAACCTTTTCCTCGTGAAATCAATATATTACTACTTTCATCAAAGAATTTTTATCACTTCTCATGTCCAGACTTTTAGGAACTTCTCTTTTTTTTTTTTTTTTGGTGTTCAAGATAATCTTGTATACATAACATTTGTGTATAAAGGGGATCATTGGGGGGAATGGTTCAGGCATTTTGTCGAACAACAGGATCTGCTAATTCTTGTTGGGGGCGGGGAGTGGATTATAATTGCTATACTACTAGTGCAGGATCAGCTTGTGCTGCCTATGATTACTTTATTCCTCAAATGGACATTGGAAGTACATTATCGAATAAAGCCAAAGATGTGCTTCTTGTACCTCTAACCTTTAGTGGAGAGCCAGAGCACTTCATTGTTTAGGTTTTTTTATTTTTAATGCTATACAAAGGCGTAATCAACCTCAAGAAAATGCTTAGTGAACTAGGTTTGATTAGGTTACCTTTGAGTTAGTACACTTGTACTTCACATTAAAAATATCTTGGCGCACTTTCTTGCCAAATCTTCTAAAAGAATCGAATTAGAAAAAACTAAATTGGATTGAACTAATTTTGGTTCAATAATGCACTGGTGAGGAACTGAAAACCAAAAAACCGAAAGCCCGCCCCTAATATATTAATACTTAACCACCATTTGAAATGTAATTGAGAAATAACCACTTTTTAAGGGGAACATAAAATATGGACAATAATACCCTGAGTAAAAATACGGAGAAACTTATGCTCATAGTGCTTGAGTTAAAAAATTTAAAGTGAAATTCCAACAAAATGTGCTTGAGTTTGTACTTGAGGACAAAATCATTTAGTTCTTAGTTGTAAAAGCACAAATTCTAGTTCTCTTTCCTCGAGTTATCAGCTATAGAACCACAAACCTTGAGTTCTCACTTGTTGAAAAACCCCATAATATAGTTCTTGAGTTATTAGTTATAGGACTACGAACTCCATTACTTTTTTCTCGAGTTCTCAATTGTAGGACCATACGCTTCCAACACTTATTTCTTGAGTTTTAAGTTGTAGATTGCAAACTTTAGAACTCCTCTCGTTTAGTTCTCAATTGTAGAATCATGAGTTATCACTTCTTTGTTAAAGTTTTTATTCTCTATTTGAGAATGAAGCAATCAACCATCTCTTACAGACAAGTATGCTAGTTACTCTGACATTTATTGGCTTTCATATACTTTGTAGTTAGTAACTTTCATATACTTTGTAGTAGTTACTAACTTTTATATACTTTGTTTGTAGTTACTACTTACTACAATGATATGATTAAAGCTTCAGCCTTCTTAAAGTATTCTTCATATGAAGTTGGTTTGCTTTGGCAATCACTTGTAAATTTATGTGGTGCTCTTCATACGCTTTTCACCTTTTAACAATGTGGTGCTCTATATTAGCAACATTTATCAGTACTCTTTCTAGTTGCATTTGTATTCTTTTCAAAATGCTGGGTATGCTCTTCATTCATTGACAAAGTATGACTTCTGTTTAGTAGTTTCTGCTGATCTTGATCTGCAACTTGATTGATTGTTTTTATCTTTATCTGAGTGAAATTCTTTAATACATTTACTGTCTTTGTCTGGTTGGTAGTACTTACTTCCCTATGCTGTTGGATACTTGGACTGACACTGTGTAGGAAGTTTAAAAACTTGATGTTGACTTACAAGTACTTTCATCTTTGTATAACAGTCCTGTATTAAGGTTGCTCTTGACTTTGTGTCTCCCGAAAATCTTCATGAGTGCATCCGTCTGACTGAAGAGTTCCGCACTCTTCCCCAAAATCACAGAGCCAAGGAGGACAAGTTGGAGGTATGTCTAATTAGATAAGGAGTTTGGGTTCTTTGCTTCTATTTGTTCAGGAGTGCTTATAGTATTTTTTTGAAGGGATGATTATGGTAGATTGGTTATGTGGTCATTGGTGTTTTTTTTTGAAGGGATGATTATGGTAGTTTGGCTTTCTTTAGCTTTCCAGAGTTTGGATGTTTTATACCATTAAAAAGTGACAATGAGTTGAATCCTGCATTTGAGGAGAAGGTGTGAACCAGATGAATATAGCAGTAATCTTATCATTAATTGTTCGTTGACATATGGCCATATTTTAAGTATGGAAAAATTGTTTTGATCTGTTTTTATTTGTTCATGTGGGATGTCTTTGGATAGTAAGCTGCTTGGCTTATTGGTTTAACTGTAGCATTTCTTTTCTCAAAAAAATGTGGAACATCTTTGGAGAATTTTGTATTTTTTGTGTGTTAAGGTTTTCTTGGTGGTTGCTTAATTGTGACAGGTGAAGAAAATGAGCATTTGTGCAGTGAGACAAGCTCTAAATAAATTGGAAGGACTTTCAAAGTAGGTCTCATCAACTCTAGCTTCTCGTTTTGTCTCTATTCACCTCTAATAACCCTGTTCCTGTGAACTTTTCGCATATTTTGTGATTCCGTACTTTTCATTATGATTCTATAGTAAGTAATCTACATGTAAATATTATTTCTTGTTGCTGAAATTTTCAAGTATGGGCTGGCCAACCATCCAGCAGCTGGATAGTTTCTCAAGTGAGTTCATATCATGAAATCAAAATGCCCTGTCAACCACATTCTGATTTCTAAGTTAAATCTAGGTTCTGTTCTTTGTTATTCATTACATGCCTTTAAACTTTTGCGGGAAGAACTATATCTTCAGTTTCATGGGTATAACAGTGGAGTTTTAGTTCTTGCTCACAGAATAAAAAATGTTGTCTTGCTTCCAAGCTATAATTATTTGCAATTACTTTTAGATTTCAATGATCACCCACTGTGACAATTAGTGGCAGAGCCAGGAATTTTACCAAGAAGTGTCACAATATTAAGAAAGTAGACACAAGTAGAAAATAAGATTAGTCAATATATTGTATATAGACACTTAAAACTAAAGTAGACTTAGCTAATTACTGTAATTTTCCCCGTAGGTATCGTATTTTTGTGTAGATATCATGGTGCATTATGACTAATTTTGTACCTTGAATTATAGGGATTCAACTGGCAAGAATGAGAAAAAAAAGCATAAAGTTGTGAAAGATAATAGAGAACATTCAGGAGATGATTAGAATGGGATTTGGCAGGATTTTGAAGATGACAAGATTCAGCAGAACATTTCAGTAGCTGGAAGGAGGGAATTGACAAAGGCTCTAATTGTGAAAAATCACTTTTTGGATTATGAATATATAGAATTATTCTATCATTTTTTGTTCAGTTTCTGGGGAAGCCATCTATGTGCATCTTTTTGTCTAGCTGGTACTTGGATGGTAACAGAAATAGTGTAAGCCTGATGTTCACTGACTTAATACCTCCTTCAATGTAATATAATGTCATTCATTACTCTTCTAGTAGAGATCACATTAGCGTGCTCTTGGAAATGGGTTGAGTAGACGTCTGTCATGCTGCATTCGTTTTAGATAGATATTAGGCTTCGTTTCCGGCTTCAAATTAGTGCTATACATATTTGATTGGAAATATCTGGGATACTGGGGGTGTGAACTTAAATTGTTTTGCTATTTGATTGTGGTCTTCTACTTGCACTAACGATTTATATTAATTACATGAATTGGTGAGCATGGTTTGATTTATAAAAATGTCATATCACTTGCTGGTAGGCTATATGTATGTGACCAGCCACATCTTTAGGTTGATAGCACAAGGTCGTAGTTTAGTGGATAGCAAATTTTTGATGCGAAAATCACTTTGGTATTCTATATTAAGAAAATATTTCTTATTTATAATAATATAGTTTTTTTAAAGCATAACAATAATTTTTATTAGGGTAAGCATATACACATCAGAAATTTATACAATTAGAAACTGAATTTACATAAAATTCTGATTTATACAATCAGGTGAATTATACAATTTTGAGCAAATATACAAATTAAACAAATAACATGATTTAAGAAACTATGATTGGCGAATCACAATCTTCCAAAACAGTAGCTATAACATTTAATATCATTTAAATATTTTGTTCTCTGCAATTTTCATCCAAAGAATTTTATTCTCAAATGGTTGTTGCATACTTGCATTCTTCAATAAGGGTTCTTACTTTTCAATTTAGAGGAATTTTGATTCAAATTCAGATGCATTTTTGGTAAACTCATCAATGTAGAAGGTGAAACTTAACTTTTTTTTTTTGGAATTTGATTGAAATTTTGAAGATTTGAAAATTATATTAAAGTTGTATCAAAGCTATTATTAAATTATAACGATAATTGTAATATATTTTGAATTCAATATCATGTGTTGTTATGAATTCAACAATTGTTATTCTAGAACATACACAATATATTCCGAAAACATAAGCTAATTTAAATAGTACTTGAATGTCTAAATTCAAGAACAATATTTTATTTGAATATACACCCACTTATAATACATATTGTAGATAGGAGTAGGTATAAATATCGGAAAATTGAATCGAATCAAACTAATTCGGCTCTTTGGTTTATCGGTTTGATGTCGGTGTTATTTTTCAAAAGTTCGATTCTTCGATTCGGTGTTCAGTATTAGGGTCTTAGAACTTCGGTGCATCGATGAATCGAACTTTTATTAAAAAAAAGTGTATATATCTAGATCTATCTATCTATCTATCTTTACTACCTTAAAAACACGAACTCTCAAACTTAAATGTTAAAATACTATAATACTCCAATTAAAAATACTCAAGTTATTTTATTTATTATATTATATTAAAAGTAGATACCTTTTCACATTAATGGATTGTGACTTTTCCAATGAATTGTGACTTTTTTGAGGGGTTGTGTCATTTTCAATGAGTTCCGACTTTTTTTTGAAGGGTTATGATTTTTCAAAGGGTTGTGTCTTTTCCAAAGGGTTGTGCCTTTTCCGATGAGTTGTGATTTTTTCAAAGGGTCGTGACTTTTTCGAAAGGTTGTGACTTTTCTGATAAGATACCTATTCATATTACTATTTCTTAGCTATAAATAGAGGGGTTTCCTCTCACTTTTAATCTACGTTTTTTACTCTTCTTCTTCTTAAAAGTTCTCAAATGTTATTTGCAACAGTTGATTAAGTTCAAAATTCAATGAAATTTGAGGTACCACTTAAGAAAGAGTTGGTGAATACATTGTAGAAAATCATTCATCAATTCACACTCATATTTTCCTCTTACGATTTTCATCACATACATACTTCAATATCATTTATATCACTTTCAAACATTAATACCCTTTTAATTAATCTACATATTTTATTTATTAAAAAAAAGACTTATTTACTACGAATAGTTACAACAATTTCAACCTTCATGTTTCTTCGGTCATAAATCACAACCATTCACTTCTTATAAATTCTATCTCTTTTCTACGACAATTTGACATAGTTTACAATTTTCATAAATGATTCATCCGCAATCCATTGATATGGTTCGCCGAAGTTCTTAGCATGAAAAATTTGGTATTGGCTCTCTATTAAATAAGAAAAACAAATGTGCAATTAACTGTGCACTTTGTTTCACACAAAAAACTTTAATATATAGTGCGCGGAAATTTTCATTTCTTTTTCTTGTTTTGTTTCTTCAATTAATTTCTTTTGTATTTTCATTCAAGAGAAAATTTAATAATTAGTGTTCACATAACGAGTGTACAATGACGAATACACACATTGTGAATTATTTTTTCTAATAAAATTAATAGATCAAGTTGTGGTAGAGACAATAATAATAAACAAATATAAAAAAAGCACATGATCTTCTTTGTTTTTCCATTTTTTATTCTTTTACCCTCAAGCGAAGGAGTTTCTTCCTAATCTTTCTAAAATAGCAGGCATCAACGTAGTCCATTGAAATGTTAAGTCCACTATTTCAAAAATAGATTTTCACTTTTACTAATAATGTGATAATATAACCATGATAATTAATACTATTTTTTAATAGATATGTAAGTAAAAATGAACGGAGAAAGCAAAGTATTGGTGACAAGGGATTTCAATCAAATGGAGCACAAGAGTGAATATAGCATGAACATATATTTTCGTCTTCCTTCTTCATTGGCTATGAATTGTGTTTCATATATTTTTTTCTTTTTGTATATTTATATTGAGTATAAAAATTTTTAAGTAAGGATTTCCTATTATTTTGTGTTCATTTTAATCTAAGAAAATGTTATGTCGCAAGATACACTCCTTGCTAGCTATATAAAATTAGATAAGAAAGTAATGATTGATCATAAAATGATCTTAAAATCAAATTAAAGATTCTATAAATAATACTTTAAATTTTATTCATTTCTTTTTATTGAAAAAGTTTAATGTTTTATATCATGACACAACTTCCATAATATAATAGATACTAGATACTTTCATTAGACAATAACTATATGATATGTGCGCAACAGAAAAAAGGAGAAGACTACAATTCCGCAAAGATAAGGTAGAAACTTTAAGAAATGAAATATTTTTTCACCATAGATCATGTTCATATATTAACATTAAATTATTCTATTGAAATATATATATATATATATATATATATATATATATATATATATATATATATATATATATAGCCTTACTCAAATATTAATTGAGTAAAAATGTATTCTAAAAAATATATATTACGTATAAAGATAAACTATTGAAATATTTATGGTAATCGTTATTAGTGTCATGCACATACTAAATTTCAAGTATGAATATTTAAGAGAAAAATTGTACTTAAATGATGTCCATCATTTATGGTCATAACCTTAAGAGGAAAGATGATTTTGATGACCTTTTTTATATTGATATTTTTTTCTATTTTGTTGGTTAAATTTGTTTACAAAATTGAGTGAAGTAAAAAATAATACTACTAAAGAAATGTCACTTTCTCCCCATATTTAAACTTTAATGTATTTTGAAATGTTTCAATGATATCAGGTCACTTTGATCTTAAAAAACAACTAACTCAATGATGATATGTGTTATACCCCATTTTAACTCGAGGTCAAAATGTGTACAACATATTAGTGATTTTCAAATTATTAACTAACTTAAGAAGTCACCACCTAATTAATTACGGTGAATTATGACACCTAAAATGATTAAGTTATTATCTAAAGTTAACTTCATTTTAAGGTCTACTAAACATGAGATTCTAGGTAAGGGTTCTAGTTATCCTAAAGGGAAAGGGTAATGCATCCTTTAGGATCAGTTTGAAAATTATTAACCGGCCAAACTTAGGTTAATTAATTTTTTTAAAAAAGATATGAGTGCTAAAGATTAAGTAATTGAGTAACCAAGTTGGAAAATATTTTTTATTTTTAAAAGCTTTTTGCAATTGTATTAGAATGAAAAAGAGTAATTTCTTTAGATCAATTTAGACAAATCCATGGCTAAAAAAAGGTAATTAAACAAAAAATAGACATTAGCTCATTTATTGACAAAGTGCTCCCTTTAGAAAAAGTTTTAGAAAAATAAAGTGTTTAGAACAAAATATATAAATTTTTTTTGAAAGACATTGTCAAGTTTGAATAAACCTTAATAAATTTAGTAGCTTTAAAAATGGTGCAAAAAGAAGTGTTTTAAAAAAAAAGAATTTGCCAAATGAAGTTTATAAAAGCTAAAGTAACTATAAAGGTTTGTTTCTAACTAAAGGTACCCAAATTCAAACATCTATATTAAGTCAACTATTATGAATCCAAACTAGAAATATCTAAATCACACAAGCAAGTATAACATGTAAAGAAAAACACGTAAACAAATAATGCAAAAATGTAAGTAGCCATAAGTGATTCCAAGATAGGACCACTTGTTTTGCTTGCAATTTCGAATGGTCAAAGATGTAGTGAAGACTCCATGTGCGGGTGTGAGGATAATGTTGAGTCTATGAGACTCGATAATTGGTAGAATCCCAAATCAAGACTCCATTTTTGCTCCCAAAGTGTTCATGTAAAAGCAAGAGAAAATAAGGAGAGATTAGTAAGACATGTCAACTTTAACGATATTTTAAAATAAGTTAGGTATAGAATTAAATAACATCATGAAGCAAAAATACTATTCAAAACAAGAAATATGCAAGCATCGGATAAAACAATCATTTGTAATTGAAGATTTTCAAACCAAACTAACGAGGCAAATCAACACTACACATTTTAAACAATAAGATAAACTCAAATTCCAAACATGTTTAAGCTATATGAACCCAAAACTATATCCATGGGTGCATCTAGTGTATGCGCCTAATGTATGTATTCCCAATATTAATGAGCAGTTCACTAGAAAAATTAATATTAAAACTATATGAACCCAAAACTATATCCATGGGTAGTTGTTGTACAAATTATGGTCTGCAACAAGTACCAACTTCAATCACAAGTCTACACTCGAACAAAAAGGCGAGTATCACCTGTTGCGGGGCAGCGAACGGGGTGTTTCGATCACAAGTCTACACTCGAACAAAGATGAGTTTAAACACACTCAAGACTCGAGTGAAAAGATGAAATATTTTAGAGCAAATATTAGTGCTTATGAGAGTATGAGCGGCTGGGAAAAGTTTTTTTTAAAAAAAAAGATGGGCTGAATGCGAGTATTTATAGGTGATTTAGAGCTAGGGTTCGTCTTCTTTCAATTTGGGCGGGATTTTGGGGGAATTTGATTGAAAAAGGATCGTCTGAATTTTGAACGTTGGAAGCCATTTCCAATATATGACAACACACGCAGAGATGAAGCAGATTCTTAAGCCAAAAATGGCAAAAAAGAAAGTAAAAAAATCGAAATGAGAAAAGGTCTCACTTTTGATTGCTCTTCTCAAAAGTTCATTTGAAAATCTTGGTCAAAGTCTTCAGATTTCTGCAGGAAATCATTCGAAATAGGCACACAAACTTTGATTTTTCGACATAGAGGTCAAGCTTTGTCCAAAAATGAAGATGGAGCCAAAAATTCCTCCTTTGTTGTTACAAAGGTTGAAAGCGACGATTGAGGAAGAGAAAGAGACAAATTAATGAAAAAAACGTATCCGCACCGGGTGTTTATACCAAACTAATGCAATTTCCATTATTACGTGATTTATTGAAGTAAAACACTTGTTGATTAATTAAGATTAAGTAAAATGAAATGTAAATTTAAACACATGGCGTGCATGTATTGGATTGGTGTATACACCCGATGCAAGTAAGTTTTACCCCAAATTAAGGGCTGCAAATTCGTTTTTGTTAGGTTAAAAATTAGGACGGATTTGGGCTGAGTAGGTCAAGATTATTGGGCTTTTGGCAAAATTTATTTGGGTCATTTCTCTTCTTCTTCTTTTAAATAGTTTTGGGCTTCTAACTTAATAACCAATACGATATATATATTGTAAGATGACAATTAAGAATTCATGAAATCAAAATATTACCATTACGACTCTACGCTAATATAAAATAGATACAAAAGTATGGATTTATAGTTAATTAAATACGTATAAAACTTGAAATAAGATGATGATAAATTCGTTATTTAAGGAAAAGAGGTATAAAAATGATAATAGTAGTTTCGATAATAGTTTAAATAGTAATTATAGAAACATGACAACGATAATAACAATAGTAGCAATAAATATTCATAGTAGTAAAGGATAGCTGTGAAAACGGATAATTTGTTACGTTATTAAATTAGAAGCTTGAAACAATAAATTAGAAGAAATGAGGGTCAAAATTGGGTGTCAACAATATGTATTAATCATTTAAAAGCACATTTTCTATGTTCTTTCAATTATAATCATTTAAAAGCACCTTTTCTATGTTCTTTCAAGTGTGTGTGTGTATATATATATATATATATATATATATATATATATATATATATCATTCATGGACAAATCGAAATAAAAAGTTAACTAACAATTAAATCATTCATGAACAAATCAAAAGATCAAAAAAATTATAATTCAATAGTTAACTTCAAATATTAATTTCCAAGAGGAACCCAAATGTATTTTTATCGCTGTACGTTATGTTAATGAACCCGTCTTCATACTTGTTTTTCTCAACAAGTAGTTGGAGGCACAATGTTCTTGACAAAGACAAATATAGTGTTTTAGTTAACATAATAAGTGTTTCATATGGTGAGACACATCATCCTTTAACATAATTTTAAAATTTAAAGTGTTGTATACTTTGATCTTTTCCTCATTTTATTTTCCATTCGCATGAAACAATTGTTTTAAAACACCGAAACAAACCAAATTGAAGTAGAAAAAACCGAATCGAATTGATGGTTTTATGTCTTTCAATTTATGTAGTTATGCATGTCTAGTGCTTTTTAGTACCACTTGTGCAATGCATGTTGGGAAAACATATGAAATGACATCATGTTGATAATCTCATGCAATGAACTTGTTTACTTTACTTCTGATTTCAAGTGTTATTATTCATTGTGATTGTGCACGTGTTTGTGATTGTTGGTTGGCTCGGATACCACAAAGGTACATAAATACTAACGGTTGACTTGAATACCACACATGGTATGAATTCTAACATTGATTGACTCAAGTAACACACTGATACACTAACAAATTGTGTGTGGATTCTATAAGAGGTCCGAGTATATGTAATTGTGATCTTGTGGGAAATGATTCATGCATTGTTTATTCATGATGTTGTGATTAAGAGTCTATGTAATTGTGATTACATCTATATGTGTTTTCCTTCACTGACCTATAGTTACTTGTTTACATTTGTGTGTAGTGGTGCATTTCAATTCAGGATGAGGACTGAGAGTCTAGACTATGTTGTACTTGTGAGTTGATTGCATGTTATCTATTGTGTTAGTTGTGGTGATTAGATTAGGTTGATGACCGGAGATCGGGTGAATTGTTTAAATACGGGGATCGGGCATGGTTATTCCGTGTAAAAGCTTGCATGTGATCTACTACAATGGGTCAAAGACTAGGGTGTTGACATGAGAGGTTGAGAAAGACTAATATGTTGGTTAACAGAGTTGGTAGTGGTTTTGTATTCGAGAAATTTCTATGCAATAAAAGGGTTGGTTATTATCTAATATAAGGTGGCATATGGTAGGTTTGGGAAGCCTTAGAGTGACCTAGATGGTGGAGTTGGCAGCGGAAGAAGGTGTGATAATTTGAGATAGAATGTATGGGTTCCAAGAAGCGTGGTTGTATCAAGCATGATAAATCGTGATCCAGGGTCTTAGTTTATTATTCAAGTTCATGTTTCCTAACTAATTGCATTATATTATGTGGTAGATTCGGGTTGATCGATGATGCCTACCAGTACGTGTTGTTTGTACTGATATTATTCTTGTTGTGCCACTTGACATAGTCTGATTGCAGGATTTAGTGATGTTTCATAGATGAAGACGAAGATGATCTCTGATAACTTCTACTTTCCTTTGGAGATGTATCTTATTTATTTCATAAATTATTTTCTTTAGAAGCTCTTGTACCTATTTAGAGTAGTTTCTTGGGGGAGGGATCAATGTATTTTCTTTACAAAGGTATTCTAATTTGACGAATTGTGAGTACTTCAATATATAAATAGATTGTTTAGTTAAATTCTTATTTATTTCCTCATGGTCTAATTTAAATTGGGTATAAGGGTTCTCCTATCTAGGTGTTAGAGTAGACACTTGCACAACCTGATATGTTGGGTCGTGATAGCAATGTACACATATGTCCTCTATAGATATCTTTTGTTAAGCAATACACCCCCATCTCATTTTATATGAACCTCTTTGACTTGACATGATATTTAAGAAAATATAGAAGACTTTTAAAATTTGTGGTCTAAAATAATTCTTAGATATTTGTGTAAGTAAATCATTTCATTAACGGTAAAAAGAGAATTTTAAAGTTAAATTATTTTTGATTATAGTAAGGTGACGTTCTTTTTGAGACAGACTAAAAAGAAAATAGTTCCACATGCAATGGGATAGATGGATTAATATATTAGTTCTTTCACGACAAAAAAATGGAAAAAGAATGAGACATGCGTTTAGAAATGAAGATGTAGGGATATGTAAAAAAGTAGAGGTGAGCAAAATCAAATCAAAAATCGCACCAAATCACAAATCAAGAAAAAATAAATCGACTAGTGGTTTGGTTTGGTATTGACAAAATATTCAACTATATTTAGGTTGATTTGGTTTTAACTTTAAAAAGTCAATCTGAGACCAAAACAACCTGACATTATATATATAATTTTTAAAACTTGTTTTATACATAAAAGTATTTACTTTAATATAATTTATAAATGTTTGTTATACTTTTTCATACTTTTTTATCTTTTAATATGTTATTTCAAGTTTGACTTGGAATTTTAAATGATCTAGTAAAGGTTATAGTCCATAGATACATATTAGTAGCTCTAATAAAGTTCAAATCAAAATCAAATCAATACTAATGCTAACAAAAAGAATCATTTCAACACTAAAAATGACAACAATACTGATTTTTTGTTCTTTACTTTTACATTGGTATAGAAAATTATTTAAAATACATAACCTAATTTTCGTTTTCTTAATGTTTATCTTGCAATTGATACTTATTAGACTTATTTTAGTATGATTTAGTACTTTTAAATTATGGTCATTTTCATTTTGACTTATTTATTTGCAATATTTATTTTATGCGATTTCATTGTTATTTTTTGTTGAATATTTTAGTGTCGTCACTCATCATATTTTGTGTCATTTTCTTAAAAAAACACCTTAGATCATTATATTTTGGTAAGACTAAAGAAATATTTGAAGCACTAGTTAATTATATGTTTGTATCAATACTTTACCGGAAAAATTTGAAAATCCAAAAATATCCGAGGTTGAAAAACCCGAGTTTATTGATTTGGTTTGGTTTATAAATTTAGAAATCCAACACATATGGTTTGATTTGATACTTGAAAAACCTGAACCAACCCGATCCATGTACACCCCTACGTAAAAGTACTGCTTTTAAAGCTATTGATTGTTTTACCCTTTATTGTCCCTGTTGGACTCACCCTTATTATATAGTTTAATTAATAGTGACGGGTAGGGATGCTCATGGTTATGGTTTAAAAACCAAATCGAATCGCAATCCGAACCAAACCGATTAAACAAATCAATATTTGGTTTGGTTTGGTTTTATATTTTGAAAAACCAATACTATTTGGTTTGGTTTTGGTTTTACTAAAAACAACCACAAAAATAACCAAATTGAATCGATAAATTAGATATATAAATTTTATAAATATTTATATATTATTCATAAAATAAAAGATAAATATTTTTAATCAAATTTAAGTATTTAATTTTACCATTTTCTAAAGCCCAACACTTAAATTTTAGCCAACTATTACAATCCTAAGTCCAAATCCATCAAAATCCATTACTTTAGTCTTTACCTACCCTACCTCACATAAGATAGTCACAGTCTCTTAATTGAATCACTCTAGTATTGCTTAATTGCTTAATTGAACCGACAGTAGCTTTCCTATTGATTGTTCATGTACTAGGTGTTTGTATCTATTGAGATACGCATGTCCTCAAAAAATTTATTACTTTCAAACAAAAAAACCCAAAAAAACTGTACCAAACCGACAATAACCAAACTGACAGTTATTTTTTTGTTTGGTTTTAGAAATTTTAAAAACCGACTAGATTGGTTTGGTTTTAACCAATAACCGATCCAAACCGAACCACAAACATGCACCCGTAGTGACTGGGGGTATATGGTGGTTATTAGTTTTAAGCTAGAGTTTTGTCACTCCTGAGCCTACACCCTGGGAGGAAGTGTCACTCGAGAACCATTGCTGGCCCCAAGCGAACCCTTGGCCTGGTTTACTTACTCAACGGAAGACTTTTAAGCATTAAGAAGAGAACCCAAATACAAGATAACTCAACAGTCTCAAAACTAAACTCATAATGTTTCAGAAATAAACATTTAACTTAGCCAAAGTGGAAACTCAAATCTGAACATAAGCCAATAACAAGATAATGACAAATGAACTAACATCTGACTGTCTATCTATGAAGCCTCTAAACAACTCAGATGGATTTCGAAAAAGACCCAGGACATCCTAATGAACTAACTAATACTGAAAGCAATCAAAAGGGATCCTCCGAAAGCAAGGAGGCTCACCAAAAAACTCCGGAGCTCAACTAGAATCAATGATCCGTTGGATGCTGATTCGGGTTACCTGTGTCTGCATCATAAAAAGATGCAGGCCAGATGACATAAGTACATTGAATGTACGAGTATGCGAGGGGAATTCTAAAACAAGACATAAGCTTGAAAGGAACTGAAGAACTTACCTGGCTCGACTCAACTCAACTTAACTGAACTCATTTCAATATAATGCAGTATAAAACAAGTGCAATATAAAGAAAAGCTTTTAAAACATGGATCTCAACTCTGTGTATTTCAGAATACAATAGTAACTCTGATGTGTATGCAAAGATACAATAAAAATCTGAGATGTATATAAAAAATACAAAATAATACTGCTGTGGGAATTTCTCTAACCGACAACCATCATGTAAGAGCTAGTGTGATGATACAATATTTTTTCTCACGCTGCCAGGGCCGTCCTATACCTTGCCGAGGGTATATAACCTGACTACTAAGTGGATCCACTAGTCTATGCTAAAAAGCACTAAAGTAATCATCTAAAAAGTATGACCCTTTTCTACCCATGATGGCTACATGGTTTATGGGGGCTGTGAATTGTCTGAACTCTTCCCCATATTGGTGCTCAATACTACTCCCAAAATATGATACTAGCTATTATGTTTAAAAACATACTTCTTTTTTTGATTTGAGATAATTGCTCAAAAACTTAGCTCAAAGGCTATCTTGGAAATCAAAGTTTCCTCCTTTGCTTAATTGTGAAAGCGTTTACTTTTTTCTGAAAACTAGCTCAAAAGCTCTCTGGAAATCAAGGTTTCCTTACTTGTTTAAATGTGAAAACATTTTAAACTCTTTGGGAATACATAATCCCCATATACTTTTGAAGAAATGAACTTCAATCTTTACTCCTTACTCTTTACTCAACTTGAACTTTAAGTCTTAAACAAAGTTAAAACATTTGGAAAAGACTTTTGGAAAACTCTAAGAACTGTTCTTGAATTGACTCTTACTTCTCTTGACTTTGATCTTAACTTTCCTTGAATTGGATTATGGATTAAAGGTTAATGATCTCATGTTTATGGAGGATTTCATGATGTTTAGACGTACCTTAGAGTGTTGGAATCAACTAGAAATGGAATGGGAAAAACTGGCGTCCCTGGCGCTCTGAGAGGCGCGGGGCGCCAGAGGGCAAACTTCAGAAGCTGGGGTGGGCTGGTGCGGCGCCCCAGGGCCCAAACTTCAGAGTCCTCTTCTTGGGGCTCTGAGAGGGGCGACTCCCCAGGCCCCTGCCTAGGTGCACTCCGAATTTTCTCCTTCATTTTTCAACTCTAAACCCCCTATTTCAACTTGGTTCTTTCCCCAAACACTTAGGATCTATTATACCCCCAATATATACAAGATTCAACTCAAAATCACACCCAAAAACATGAATCAAACTCAAGAAACGTCAACAACACAAGTATGCCCACAAAAATTCAAACGAATTCCGTCAAGAACTCATAGGATTTACTTTCAAATCAAATAAACTTCGCTGAATTGAATCATGATTGGCATGTGGGTCAACTAACCCAACTCTATGTGATCTCACATACCTCGTAGGATTGAATCCTTGACGAAATCCACAATCAAACTTGAACGTTCTTGACGAATCTTGCCTTTTCTCCTTCTTTCTCCTCTTTTCTCCTTTCTCCCAGCCCTAGCGTAAATTTCCAATTGTCTAAACTGACAAAATTCTTATTTAACCCCAATTAAACTCCTAAAAATGGATTAAAATAATTAGGAAAGGAAAATACTAAAATGCCCTTCCAAAATCCGGTTTTGACTTTCCTTAAATGAACAACCCAACTTCAAATGAGCATATCTCACTCATACAAACTCGGAATCCCGCAAACTCGACGGCGTTGGAAAGATTATTCCGAGATATTTCCTAAGATATCTGTAAACACACCTTACTCTTACTTAGCTAAGAGTTATGGTCATTTGAAGTTGACCAAAAACTCAAACTTAATTTAACTTAACCTATTTTCCAGATTTTTATAATTTCCAAAAATCACTCTTTCTAATTCTAGGTCTTTATAGTTACGAGGTGTTACAATATCTCCCCCTTGGGAACATTTGTTCTCGAATGAGATTACTCTTAACAGGCTAAGGCTGTAACATGTAACATTCAGCTTAAACACCCAACAAACAATGCAATTACAACATGCTAACTCATAAATTAAAGAGTACTAAGAAGAGAATTAGTACCTTTGCTGGAATTTCTTCGGTTTCAAAGAGATGTGGATATCTCTTCTTCATATCTTTCTCAGCTTCCCACGTAGCTTCCTCAAAAAATTGGTTCCTCCAAAGGACTTTGACTGATGCTACTTCCTTAGTCCTCAACTTGCGAACTTGGCGATTTAGAATCTGGACCGGAATCTCTTCATAAGATAAGCTATCCTTGATCCCAATATCTACAGTTGGTATGATCAATGAAGGATCACCCATGCACTTCTTCAACATGGAGATGTGAAAAACTGGATGAACCGTGGCTAACTCTTGTGGTGGCTCCAACTCATAAGCTACACTACCTACCCATTTTGATATTCTGTAAGGGCCAATATACCGGGGACTAAGCTTCCCCTTCTTACCAAATCTCATAACACCTTTCATGGGTGAAACTTTCAAGTACACCCAATCATGTACTTCAAACTCTAACTCCCTTCTTCTAACATCAATGTAGGATTTCTGACGACTCTGCGCCATTTTCAACCTCTCTTGAATCACTTTCACCTTCTCATAGCTTGATGAACTAAATCTGGTCCTATCAACCCAGCTTCACCAACTTCAAACCATCCAATAGGAGATCTGCATCTTCTCCCATAAAGAGCTCCATAAGGAGCCATTTGGATGCTAGAGTGGTAACTATTGTTGTAAGCAAATTCAATAAGAGGTAGGTGATCATCCCAATTACCTTTGAAATCAATCACACAAGCCCTCAATATATCCTCTAAGGTCTGAATAGTGTGCTCTGCTTGCCTATATGTCTGAGGATGAAAGGCAGTACTTAAGTTCACCTTTGAACCCAAGCCTTTTTGGAATGACTTCCAAAACTGTGCAGTAAATTGCGCACCTTTATCTGAAATAATGGAGACCGGAACCCCATAAAGTCTTACCACCTCTTGAATACATAGCTTATCATAATCTTTTGCTGAATGGGTAGTCTTTACCGGCAAAAAGAGGGTTGATTTTGTCATTCTATCAACAATCACCCAAATATAATCATGTTGCCTGCGAGATCTTGGTAAACCTGTGATGAAGTCCATATTAATCATCTCCCACTTCCATTATGGAATCTCTATATTCTGAGCCAAACCCCCGAGCCTTTGATGCTCTACCTTAACTTGTTGGCAATTCAGACACTTAGCAACAAATTCTGCAATGCCCTTCTTCATACTACTCCACCAATAGACTTCTCGGAAATTGCGATACATCTTTATGGAACCCGGATGAATGGAATATCTGGAGCTATGAGCTTCCTCCATGATTCTCTCTTGGAGTTCATCCACCCTTGGTACACACAATCTACCTTGATACCTCAATACACTATTTCCCCTTTGTTCAAAAGCCATAACTTTTTGCCTGTGAACATTTGACTTCAATTCAAGCAAAAATGGATCTTGGTCTTGCTTCTCTTTCACTTCTGATACTAAAGATGATTCAGCCCCATTCATCACCACTATTCCTCCTTCTGTGGAATCCATTAGTCGGACTCCCAAGCGTGCAAGTCTATGGACATCTCTTGCTAGCTCTTTCTTATCTTCCTCAAAATGGGCGGTACTATCCATAAACAACCTGCTCCAGGAATCAACAACAACATTAGCCTTACTTAGGTGATAAAGAATACTCATGTCATAATCCTTGAGTAATTCCAACCACCTCCTTTGTCTGAGATTAAGCTCTTTCTGAGTAAACACATACTGAAGGCTCTTGTGATCGGTGAACACATCCACATGCACACCATAAAGATAATAGTGCCATTTTTTCAAAGCAAAAACTACGACAACCAATTCTAGATCATGGGTTGAGTAGTTCCTCTCATGAACTTTCAATTGTCTGGAGGCATAAGCTATAACTTTGTCATGCTGCATTAATACACAACTCAAACCAACTCTAGACGCATCACAATAGACAATAAAGCCTTGCGTACCTTCTGGTAAGGTCAAAACTGGGGCAGTAGTCAACCTCTTTTTCAATTCCTGAAAGCTTTTCTCACAAGCTTCAGACCATTGAAACTTCACTGTCTTCTGAGTTAACTTGGTCAAAGGGGATGAAATAGATGAGAACCCCTCTACGAACCTTCTATAATAGCCAGCCAAACCCAAGAAACTCCAAATATCAGTTGGAGATGTGGGTCTAGGCCAATTCTGCACTGCCTCAATTTTCTGAGTATCAACTTTAATTTCCTCTCCAGACACAATGTGGCCTAATAATGCCACAGACTCAAGCCAAAACTCACACTTAGAGAACTTAGCATACAACTCTCTATCCTTTAGAGTTTGGAGAACTATTCTGAGATGACTAGCATGATCTTCTTCATTTCTCGAATAAATTAGTATGTCATCAATGAAGATGATTACAAACATATCTAAATATGGTTTGAATACTCTATTCATAAGGTCCATGAATGCTGCAGGCGCATTGTTCAACCTAAAGGACATAACCAGGAACTCATAATGACCATAATGGGTTCTGAAAGCTGTCTTTGGAATATCACATTCCCTTACTCTTAACTGATGGTAGCAAGATCTGAGGTCTATCTTAGAGAAACAGGTAGCACCCCGAAGTTGATCGAAAAGGTCATCAATCATTGGAAGAGGATACTTATTCTTGATGGTAACCTTGTTCAATTGACGGTAATCTATACACATCCTAAGGGAACCATCCTTCTTCCTCACAAACAAGACATGAGCACCCCAAGGTGAGACACTTGGTCATATAAAGCCCTTATCAAAGAGATCTTTCAACTGTTCTTTAAGCTCTTTCAACTCTCCTGGATCCATTCTATATGGCATAATTGATATAGGACGACTATCTGGGAGAATGTCTATACCGAAGTCTATTTGTCTCTCAGGAGGGACTCCGGGTAGATCATCCGGAAAAACTTCTGGAAACTCTTTTACTACTGAAACTGACTGAATATGAGGTATCTCAACACTAGAGTCATTAACTCGGACTAAGTGATAGACACACCCCTTAGAAACCAACTTCCTTGCCTTAAGATACGAAATAAAACGACCCTTAGGCACTACTGAACTACTTTTCCACTCTAAGACTGGCTTATTTGGAAACTGAAACTTGACAACTCGAGTTCTACAATCAACTGAGGCATAACAGGTATGAAACCAGTCCATACCAAGAATGACATCAAGATCTACCATGTCTTACTCAACTAAATCAGCCATGGTGCTCTTGTGATTGACGGAAACGGGACAATCACGATAGACTCTCTCATAGACTCACCAACAGGTGTAGAAACACTGAAGGGTTCACTAATTCGCTTAGGAATAACATCAAAATTCATCGCAACATACGAAGTTACAAAGGATAAACTCGCTTCTGGGTCTAGCAAAGCATAAATATTAGAGTTAAAGACTTGGATCATAGCAGTAACAACATCTGGCGAATCCTCTTGCTCTTGGAGACTTGTGATAACATATATGCGGTTTGTTCCTTCGCCAGTACCTGAAGTAGATCCTCTAGGTGCAGCTCTGTCTGGTGGAGCAACTGAAGAAGACTGGGCTCTATTGCCCAAATTACTCTTACCCTGCTTGTTCTTTGGACATTCTCGCATGAAATGACCATTCTGGTCACACTTGAAACAACCAGTGGAGCCATCACGACACATACCTTAGTGATTCGTACCACACTTAGCACATGCAGGAGGCTTACTACCCCCTTGTGCCATACTGCCTTGAGAATAGGCAGGTTTGTCTATGAAATTCTAACTATTGTACTCACTTTTGTTCTTAGGTGCAGGTGCACTAGCAGATGATGGAGCATGTCCCTTTTGTTTCTGTTGGAATGATGGCCGGTTGGCATTATTCTTCTGCTGCCCGGACTCATTCCCTTTCTTAGCTCTCTTATTCTTAAACTCTTTTCTATCCCTCAACTTCTCTTCCTCAACCTGCTGCACGTAGACCATCAACCTTGCTATATTCATGTCACCTATTAGCATTGCAGCCTTACCTTTTTTTCTCGACAGATGAGACAGCCAAGCAACGAATAGACTCATTCTTCTCCTCATGTTAGCAACCATCTCCGGAGCATACCGGGAAAGTTGTGTGAACCTCAGACTATATTCATGAACACTCAAAGAATCCTGCTTAAGTGTGAGGAACTCTCGTACCTTAGCCTCTTTCAGTTCTCGGGAGAAGAAACTCCCCAAGAAGGCCTCCTCAAAACAAGCCCAACTCTCAGGTGGTGCATCCTCAACTCGGTTCTTTTTCCATTGATTGAACCAAATCCTAGTGATACCCTTCACCTGGTATGCAGCTAGTTCCACCATCTCAATATCAACAACTTGCATGATTTCAAAAACTTTCTGAAGTTCTTCTACAAAATTCTCTGGATCCTCAGTAACTCTAGAACCTGTGAATCTTGGAGGATTCATCCTTAAGAACTCGCAGATCCTCAATGTATCAGCCACTTCCTGAAGATTCCCTCTCTGTTGTCCAGCTTTATTGGTCACAACTTGGCTCAACATTCGAATAGCCTCACGGAACTCAACATTGGTGACCTGTTGCACTTCTAGTGCATTAGGTACCCCTTCTTCCTGTGGTTCAACATTCCTTCTAGACAGACGACCTCTGACAGCTTTTCGTGGAGGCATGATCTGAAAGACACGCGCAAGCACGAGATAGAAGAAACGTCTTAGAGATCAAACTCTAACGCACAAAATGAGTATGAAAGAAGTGAGATCATTCCTAAGTGTTGTAGCCTTCTAATTATAGATGTGGCGTGCTTCACACCGCTAACTAGGACTCTACAGACATGGCTTCATAGACTCCCTCGGACTGTTGAACTCTGTGCTCTGATACCAAGTTTGTCACACCCCGAGCCTACACCCTGGGCATGACTGGCACTCGAGAACCATTGCTGGCCCCAAACGAACCCTTGGCCAAGCTTACTTACTCAGCGGAAGACTTTTAAGCATTAAGAAGAGAACCCAAATACAAGATAACTCAACAGTCTCAAAACTAAACTTATAATGTTTCAGAAATAGACATTTAACTTAGCCAAAATCGCAACTTAAATATGAACATAAGCCAATAACAAAATAATAACGAATGAACTAACATCTGACTGTCTATCTATGAATCCTCTAAACAACTGAGATGGATGTCGGGACAAGACCCACGACATCCTAATGAGCTAACTAATACTGAAAGCAATAAAAACGGATCCTTCGGAAGCAAGGAGGCTCACCAACAAACTCTGGAGCTCAACTAGAATCAACGATGCGCTGGATGCTGATCCTGGTTACCTGTGTTTGCATCATAAAAAGATACATGCCAAATGGCATCAATACATTGATGTACGAGTATGCGAGTGGAATTCTAAAACAAGACATAAGCTTGAAAGGAACTGAAGAACTTACCTGGCTCAACTCAACTCAACTTAACTGAACTCATTTCAATATAATGCAGTATAAAACAAGTGCAATATAAAGAAAAGCTTTTAAAACATGGATCTCAATTCTGTGTATTTAAGAATACAATAGTAACTCTGATGTGTATGCAAAGATACAATAAAACTCTGAGATGTATATAAAAATACAAAATAATACTGCTGTGGGAGTTTTTCTAACCGACAACCATCATGTAAGAGCTATTGTGATGATACCGCATTTTGCCTCACGCTGTCAGGGCCGTCCTATACCTTGCTGAGGGTATAGAGCCTAACTACTAAGTGGATCCATTAGTCTATGCTAAAAAACACTAAAGGAATCATCTAAAAAGTATGACCCTTTTCTACCCATGATGACTACATGGTTTATGGGGGCTGTGAGTTGTCTGAACTCTCTCCCATATCGGTGCTCAATACTACTCCCAAAATATGATACTAGCTCTTATGTTTAAAAAGATACTTCTTTCTCTGATTTGAGATAATTGCTCAAAAACCTAGCTCAAATGCTATCTTGGAAATCAAAGTTTCCTCCTTTGCTTAATTGTGAAAGCGTTTACTCTTTTTTGAAAACTAGCTCAAAGGCTCTCTGGAAATCAAGGTTTCCTTACTTGTTTAAATGTGAAAACATTTTAAACTCTTTGGAAATACATAGTCCCCATATAATTTTGAAGAAATGAACTTCAATCTTTACTCCTTACTCTTTACTCAACTTGAACTTTAAGTCTTAAAATAAAGTTAAAACATTTGGAAAAAACTTTTGGAAAACTCTAAGAACTTTTCTTGACTTGACTCTTACTTCTCTTGACTTTGATCTTAACTTTCCTTGAATTGGATTATGGATTCAAGGTTCATAATCTCATGTTTATGGATGATTTCATGATGTTTAGACGTACCTTAGAGTGTTGTAATCAACAAGAAAGCATAGGTACGTTGCTAAGGAACTAGTACGGAAAGATGGGGGAGGAATGGGAAAAACTGGCATCCCTGGCGCTATGAGAGGCGCGGGGCGCCAGAGGGCAAACTTCAGAAGCTGGGGTGGGCTGGTGCGGCGCCCCAGGGCCCAAACTTCAGAGTCCTCTTCTTGGGGCTCTAAGAGGGGCGACCCCCCAGCCCCCTGCCCAGGTGCACTCCGACTTTTCTCCTTCGTTTTTCAACTCTAAACCCCCTATTTCAACTTGGTTCTATCCCCAAACACTTAGGATCGATTATACCCTCAATATATACAAGATTCAACTCAAAATCACACCCAAAAACATGAATTGAACTCAAGAAACTTCAACAACACAAGCCACAAGAATTCAAACGAATTCCATCAAGCACTCATAGGATTTACTTTCAAATCAAATAAACTTCGCTGAATTAAATCATTATTGGCGCGTGAGTGAACTAACCCAACGCTATGTGATCTCACATACCTCGTAGGATTGAATCCTTGACGAAATCCACAATCAAACTTGAACGTTCTTGACGAATCTTGCCTTTTCTCCTTCTTTCTCCTCTTTTCTCCTTTCTCCTAGCGTAAATTTCCAATTCTCTAAACTGACCAAATTCTGATTTGACCCCAATTAAACTCCTAAAAACGGATTAAAATAATTGTGAAGGAAAAGACTAAAATACCCTTCCAAAATCCGGTTTAGACTTTCCTTAAATGAACAACCCAACTTCAAATGGGAATATCTCACTCATACGAACTCAGAATCGCGCAAACTCGGCGGCTTTGGAAAGATTATTCCAAGATCTTTCCTACGATATCTGGAAACACACCTAAATCATCCTGAGCTAGGGGTTATGGTCGTTTGAAGTTGACCAAAAACTCAAACTTAACTTAACTTAACCAATTTTCCAGATTTTTATTATTATCAAAAATCACTCTTTCTAATTCTAGCTCTTTCTAGTTACGGGGTGTTACACGTTTGACCACAAATTATCAAATATTTTTTACAAGTCATTTTTGAATGAAGTTCCACCATGCGTTTCGCCGTAGATTTTGGGAGAAATATTTGACTTTAGAAAAAAATGATTTATACCCATAAGTTCTAATAATTATTAAAAATACTCATAAATTTATATTATCATTTTACAATAAAAATGTTCCGTGAAAATGACAACAAACATAATTAATATGAATTTAAAAAGAGAGGAAGAAAACAAAAGGAAAATACCAATGATTTGTATACAAAAAACTACTATTACTACTTGTAATTGGAAGTGAGAGCAAGCTTGGATAAAAAAATGTATACTATATATATATATATATTTTGTACAACGAACTATGAATGAAATTTAGTACAAAACTATAAATGACGGGTGTTCTTATAAAATATAAAAGTTTGGGGTAATTTTTAAATTTTAAAAAATTCCCAAATACTAAAATTTGACCCAAATTCTATTTTTTTTCTAGAACTTAAAAACTTGGATGGTTGCCAAATATATTTTCCAAGTAATGGCAAAATATATGGCTAAACACTAGTTATCAAATATAAGAGTGTTATTTGGATCTATGTTAGTTGTTTTAATAGTCTGTGGCTGCGTTTGAATGGTGTTAGTGGTCAAGGATATTTATATCCTTAGTTTAGGTAGAGGAATGGATTGATTGATCATCTTTGGTGTTTGTTGAAGTTTCTTTATTTAGAGACATTGATGACCCTCTGGGTCTTTTCCTTTGTTTTGAAGTAGATGCCATTCCCTAAAGGTGTTCAAGTTCAGATAAACATGCTTTGGGTCAAAGTTTGGGGATGTTGTCTAATGAAGTTTCCTGATTTTCCTTTCGAGAGGTTCTAGGTGTGTTTTCCTTCAGTTTGCCCTACTTCGATATATCGACGTTATGTAGCAGTTGTGTTTTTCCATACTTAATGAACACTTGCATAGCCAAATTTCATATGTAAACTGATCCTGTGCTGCATAATGCACAAGTGTAGAAACATTCAATTTACAAAATGACAAGTCTAACAATTATTTTGCAATTGTCCATAGTTAATTACATTAGCTCCTATTCATGGTTTGGTTTGCATGGAATAATCTAAAACAATGTTCAATGCTTTTCAGAAAATATTCAAATAATTGTGCTCGAAAAAATGTTTCCAAATTCAAAATACACAGTAACATCTTAACTGACTAAATATGTCACAACGAGGCTAATTTTGCTATAAAAGCCTTTCATTTGTAGCAGATCGATTGTCATATCAAGTACACAACTTGTACATTCTTAATGAACTACACTTTGAATCTTGTAGTTCTTAAGCCTGGATTAATGTTGCTGATTACATCAAAATCTACTGTTTGACATGCTCCAATTCTTATCAGCAAATTGAGTATACACAATGGCTAACAGTTGGTGGACTTGCAGCTTTGCCTGCCTTATGTCGTGGCTGGAGGCAATGAAAGGTATAATTTATCGGAGTCTCTGCGTGTATGGAACTTGAGACTTTACAAAACAAAATTACCTTTGAATAACACCATCTATTCAGACTTTTCAATTTCTCGGAATCTTTTCTCCCATTGTTGTGCATCATAATCTTGCTCATATAAGTCCTTGTCTGTACTGTAAACAATTCGATCCTGGCCAATAAAAGTTCTCTGTGCCATATCCCGGGCACTCAGAAGCTGAAAATTGTACATATCATTAAGAGAGTTGGTACATCTTGAAAGTGGGAACGAGACATAAGTAACAAAAGCTGTGAACATAATCACTATGCATCAAACATTGGTATTGATTTGTCAAGCATTGGCTCGTCTCACTCAGGTCAATTTGCAGAGAAGGGGCATTGTGTTAAGCAATAAATGTTACAGGTGTGGAGACAATTAACCATCTTTTTGTACACTGTTCTGTAGCAGCTCGAGTTCGGCAAATGTTCTACAACATTTTGCGTTCGAGATGGATGATGCCATTGTCCACTACAAAAGTTTTGAAAAGCCGTAAGAGAAAAGATTTGCCTAAAGCAATGAAGAGCACGTGGAACATCAGTCCAGTGCGTATTTGGTGGTGTAGTACGGGGAGAAGGAAATATAAGAATCCTCATTGACCATGCTATATGAATACGTTTACTTCATTTAACTCATCTCAGAACCACTATTATACAAACTAATAATAAAAATAATAACAAAAATAAAAAGTATGTTCTTTATATTTTCTTTTCGAGCTTATGTTCTTTATATTTTCCAGTGATGTATCTTTGAAAGGCTAAACAACTGCTAGAAAGGCGTAGAACGTAAGTAAAAATGATGACATGACTAAAACAACTACTCCCTCCGTCCCATTTTATGAGACACAATTTAACTTGGCATTGGCATGGTGTTTAAGAAAGAAAGGAGAACCTTTGAAACTTGTGGTCTAAAACAATCTTTAGATATTAGTGTGACTATAAATCATTTCATCAAGGGTAAAATGAGAATTTTTAAGTTAAATTGTTTCTAATTATAAATTTATAATAAGGTGACATTCTCTTTGGGATAAACTAAAAAGAAAAGAGTGTCACATAAAATGAGACGGAGGGAGTAATTAGTAGAATCTAAATGAATATCTTTTTTTTTTTAATTGTAGCCTAACTTTTTTTAGGTCTTAAAGGATCACAAGAGGTTGTAGGCAGGGGCGGATCTACGAACATGGGTCAGGGTGCCATGGCATCCGGAAGCCTCAGTCGAAATTTTGTATATGTATAGCAATATTCTCAAATGTTTTTTGTGCCACCCATAGTCACAAAGTAGCGTGAGGTTCCAGTTGCAAGCGGTTAATCTATGTCTCAAGGATGTGAGCTCGATTCTAGTATGACACTCTTGTAGAATTTTTATGCTGCGTTCTTCATTTCTTTGAAAAAAAATTCATGCCCGAATGATTCGAACCCACAATTACTTGATTAGAAGTCGAGCACTTTATCCATCAAGCCATGGGACAATGATCTTCAAATGTATCAATATATTGTATTTAGCTCACGCTAATCAATTACCTTAGTTGTAAAAAAAATTTAAACTTAATTATTGTTGACCTTGGTAACTGTTGGGGATGGCAATGGGGAAGGGTATCTTAACCCGCAAAAATTTCAACCCGCCCGGCATGACATTTTTCTTTGATTTCAACCCGCTCCGCCCCGCCCGGCATAAATCCACCTCGCTCCGCCCCGCATAAGTATTTGTTTTCTTTTTTCTACTTTGTTATTTACATATGGTATTATTTTCCTTTCCTGTAATACTTTAAGGTTAAAAATATTGTGCAGAATAATAAATTAAAAATAAATGAATTTTAAAGAACATTCAAGTTAATATTTAAAAAAAAGAAAAGAAGAAGTTAATATATGACTAATACTACAGGGATTGTAGTGTTTAGAAAATAAAATCTTAAATGACAGAAGATGAATATCCTCGACAGATGCCCAAACCTCTTATCATGTTGCCTTTAGTAATTTTTTTAATGGTTATTTAAAACATTAAATAAACTTATTTTTAATCCACTCTTTATTTCATTTTTTAATTATTATTGTTGAATGTTGATTAATAATAAATCTAAATTGGTTAAATTAAATTCAAAAGTGGTTAAAAAATTGGAGTTCAAATGGGTCTTCTAGCACAGATTGTGATGCCAGCGAGCGAAATTAATGTTGAAATTTCAGCCATTTGTTTCAACCCACAACTGCCCCGCCCCGCTTGAAATTTACAATTATTTGTTAGCACCCGCCTCGCCCCACATAAGCTAAAAACCGCTCTGCACCTGCTCCACCCCATTGCCCATCCCTAGTAATTGTTTATGTATCTATTAAGAACCAAAACAATGCATAGGTTGCACTAAACCATATTTTCAAGAATATTCTATGGTCTACTACCCTGTGACTATTCAAAAGGGATCATCAATAGGTTTGATAGTATCAGGAGGAATTTTCTTTGGCAAGAGAATAAGGAGAGAAAAGGCTACCATCTAGTCAAGTGGAAATCAGCGACACAGCAAGAAAAATGGGGGGCTAGAGATCAAGAACTTCAAATTACAAAGCAAGGCTCTGATTACATTTGATTTCTTTGGCCTCTTTAGATTTATTATTATTGTCAAGGCTTGAGACTTTTTTTTTTTTTTTATTACAAGGGAAACCCGCAGCCGCTACCATTTGGGTGACCACAAGGTAAAACCCCCGCTCCTATGCAATAGCTTACAAATCACATAGGAGAGGTAACCCGCACTAGGCAAGCCCGGTGCGACGAGCTCGACCCAGAAGACAAATCTCTTGCTTTCGCTGGCAAGGGGTTTCGAACTTGAGACCTCCAACATGGAAGTCCCAAGCCCAAACCACTGGGACTTCTTAATATTACTTCGTCTAAGTTATTGAAATTATGTATGTGAAGATCTTTGGCCTCTTTATATTTAGTTTGTTACTTTTTTTTTGATGACTATGGTGTTTGAGTTAGCTTTTGCACACCTCGACTTATTCCATGAGATACTTGTCACCTCTCACCAACAACAAGTACCGGTAACTCTGTGCACCAAGGCAAAGACAAATGTGAAGAATCACCTGGTATTTTTTGTCCCCGCTAAGTTTTGAACCTGAGACCTTAGGGTTCTCAACCACTTTATATTTAATTTGTTACATAAAGTGTGAAGTATTTAAATAATACAAATAGTTATGCCATCATTAAGTGTTTTTAGAATATGAAAACTTGTCGAGTGCAATTAAAAATCGATGACATATTTATGATATTACTAATATTGTTAAAAGCTTTTTCTTGGCACTAAGTTGTCATAATTATTTCAATTTTTTCGTTTGATCGATTTGTCTATATAAAGAAAAAGACAAATAATCCGAACCAAAGCGCAAACGATCATATCTTTACCTTATTTGGACTTTATAAATAGCAGTGTTGTGTGGCACCCCTACCCTCCAAATCCTGGATACGCCTCTGGTTTTAGGTCCTTCGAGACAACTTCCTTCCAAATGGCTCTAGGTCTACCTTGTCTTCTTTTAACGCCTTCACTCACCATGATTTTACATATAGAACTGATGCGTTTGGCGGTTGACACAGGGCATGACCACCATCTCAAGTTGACTTCTATTATTTTATCCTTGATATGTGCTACTTGACCTTATCACAAATGTGGTAATTTCTAATTTTGTCTAGTCATGTATGACCACACATCCATCTTAGCTTCCACATTTCTACGACACTCATCTTGTGGATGTGTTGGACTTGAGCAGCCTAATATTCACTCCCATAAAACATTGTTGGTCTTATAATTGTTTTGTCGAACTTGTCTTTCACTTTGGTAAGACATCTTTCTATCACATAACACCTCGATAGCACTCCCCCATTTCAACTATCTGATTTTGAATCTTTGTGTGACATCTTAATCTATTATTGCATGCTCTCGGAATAACAAGCCTAGATATCATAATTATTTGCATTTACACACCACAATCCCGTGTAATCTCACCTCAATTTCCGAAATAGTTCATATATGTATGGCATACATAAACGGGGATGTTTTGGTTTATTGATGTAATAAAATGTATCCCACAATCTTTGAACCTTACTGTTTATAATATATATTTACTATTTCAACAGAAAAACACCAAGTGTAGATGAAGTCCAAAGAGACCAGATATAAACTTACAGAAACTTAAATACCGGACTGTTTAGCATGGTAGAAGATTGCACTAGGGTCGCGACATCCCCCACAATACGTGGTCCCTTCTTGCTAATATAAAAGGTTGCTCTACTTACCAATTCTCAAAAAAAATAAAATAAAGGATATTCTCAGTCATAGTTTGAAAATAATTACATATCAGTCCAATAGGTTATTCATTCATCAATTCGCACTTGCATTCTCCTACAGTTTTCATCATATACATACTTCAGTATTATTTATATCATTTTAAAACATTAATACTAATTAGTATGAGATATACGTGTTCGAGAACTAGTGTGTGTGTATATATAATGATTGAATCGCACAGACATTCTTATCATTTGGTAAATCCAAGTCCATGGTCTAATATTTTTTTATTTTTGATGGTCGTGGTGTCCAGGCCAGCTTTCGCGCACCTCGACTAATTCCACGGAATACCTGCCACCTCCCACCAGTAATAGGCAACCAGGTAACTCTGTCCACCAAGGCTAGGACAGATGGGAAGAATCACCTAGTGTTTTGTGTTTTGTCTCCGCTGAGATTTGAACCAGAGACCGTAGGGTTCTCGACCACTTAATTGACCACTAGGCCACACCCTTTGGTGCAGTCCATGACCTATTATTAACTACATAAAACTACTTTTTACAGCCTACAACAAGATAACCAAAGACAAGTTTAAGTAACCAAAATACACAACTAAAATGTGGTTAAACATGCCACATGTCCCCAAAATCTTTCTCTCTCCTAATCTAGGAGAGCAGAACTCCCCTCCGGTGACCTTCTGTTACCGGATTTCTCTCCTCTTTCTTTCTTTCAAACCGGCATAATTTTTCTTTTCTTTCTTTTTCTTCTAACCTACTTTCCTTTTCTTCTAATCAATGGATGAAGATATGATTTTCTTCGCAATGGGATTCAAGTCTTATGACATAGCTAGAGATGAATCACGAGCAGAGATGTGGTATGACTGGACTGAGAGAGGAAGGATCATGATGAGCAGAGCTAGCTTTAGCCAGAAATCGATGGAATGGATCTGTTCGATCCTTAAGGAAGCGTCAAAGGTGAAAGGAAACAATGTTAGAAGATGGAGAAGACAGGAGCATGTTTCACACTTATTCTGTGCAAGGAACTTTAACAACAAAGGAAGATATATAAGCATTATCAGCATTCAAGGCAAGAGCAGAGCAGTATTAATAGTCCCAGAAATCTCATTCAATGCTGGTTGGTGGGATCTGGCCACCAAAATTGAAAAGTTCATTCATTACAAAGCTAATAAGACAGTCAATCAGAATTACAAAATGGTGGATAAAGAGATTCCATATGCAGAGACGGTGAGGAGGAGCAGATGGTCGTCCAGAGAGATCAATACTGCAGTCATAAAGGAGAGAGGGGGCACCATCCTCATAAATGGTGGCCTCAATCAACCTCGAAACGAGCTCTTAGGCAAGAGCCTTGTGGGTAGCTTTCCAACAAATGGATCTGAGATGGCCACCCTGTCGGAAGTTCATAGATGGGCAAGCAAAAATTGGAACCAAGCCCACGGCCTTAACGTTTACGAGATGGGAAACAACTGCTTTCTCTTCGAGTTAATGTCCATAAATGCGGCCGAGCATGTTCTTAGAGGAAGATGGTTGTGGAAGAATCAAGGAATTCAGCTGCAATGGTGGTCGCCGACTGTTGGTGCAATCCAATCTAGGGTTGCCATAGGCCAGTCGTGGATCAGATTAGTGGGCCTCCCTTTACATTTGTGGTCTCAGAATGTATTTAAAGCAGTGGGGGACTTCTGCGGTGGCTGGGTGAAGACAGAGGAGGAAACAGATCTTCGCAATCACCTAAAGTGGGCAAGAATACTCGTCAAAGCCAACGAAAATTCCATTCCGAAGGAGGTGAAGATAGCTTTTGAAGGCATCGAGTATATCATACAAGTATGGGACGAAACACCGACAAGGTTTTTCGCCGGAGAGAGTGCCTGCGATATCGGAGGAGATAGGAGGACCCAATCTTCAAACCAATGGTTATTGCAGAAGGGTGAAACTTCGAAATCCACGCCTCTGCCAGCTGGTGACAGGAACTTTCACGTGGGAAGCACAAAAGATTTTGAATCTATTAACAGGGCACGTGATATGAAGCAGCTGAAAGGAAAAGAGTTGGGCCTGGACCCACTGGCCCAACAAGATTGTAACTTAAATGAAAAGCAGGCCAATATTTCAGATTGGACCTCAGAGCCTTTGCTCGACGAAATACAAGCAAATTACAAGAATTTAGTGGCACCAGACAGGGAAGGCGATCCAATCCATCTATTCCATGGAGACAGAGATGAGAATTTCGAATTTCTAGCAGATATAAGGGACGACGACGATATGTCGATCATCCATACAGAGGAAAGAACAACTACAGAAACACAAACAGGAAACAATATGTTACTGGAACATAAGGGAGATGGGGAAGGTATAATTGAAGATATCATACCACTAAATTTAGAAGAGCAGGGCATTGGTATAGCAGCAAAGAACGAAATTCCTTCATGGATCCAACAGAATATTATCAGGCTTAGCAAAGAATTTGGGGTGCACTTTATTGGATGTGAAGAAGCAGCTCTGAATCTATTCATGAAAATTGATGGCAAGAGGGAAGCAATTGAGAAGATGGCTGGAGCCATAGTTCCTACGACTCCAACAGAAAAGATCCCAAGAGAACTCAAGAATCTGGAACCAGCTAGTAACTTCATGAGCTATGGTACAAGAAGTAGGGGGGGTTGTTTCATAGATGTTTTAAATGAAAGTTAACATAGTTTCATGGAATGTAAGGGGCCTCAATGATCCAAGGAAGAGGCTACTGATCAAAAACATGATGAAACTGGAGGGCAGACGTGTATTGTTTTCAGGAATAAAAAATTAATGGAGATATAAGTGGGGTGGTAAAAGAGATTAGGGCAAATAGGAGGGTCAAATATGCACAATTATAGGCATGGGGAACAAGAGGGGGCATCATTATCTTATGGGATAGCAGTATCTGGGAGGGTGAAGTTTGTGAAGTAGGGGCTTACTGTATCACATGTAAGTTCACAGGGAAAACTCAGGTTTTTGAATGGCATCTATCTAGTGTCTATGCTCCAAACAGTAGAGACGAAAGAGAAGAAGTATGGGGAGAATTGGGGGCAGTAAGGAGTCTGTTTAGTGGACCTTGGGTGGTGGCTGGGGATTTCAATGTAGTAAGGTACCCATCAGAAAAGAAGAACTGCAAGAGATTGAATAAGGCGATGGAAGATTTCTCAGATTTTATCGAGGATATGGAACTACAAGATTTACCACTGGAAGGTGGTAGTTTCACATGGAGGAAAGGGGACAGACAAGATATTGCAGCAAGACTAGACAGATTTTTGATTTCCGAGGAATGGGAAGTTTCCTTTAGGAAGATTAATCAATCAATCTTACCTAGAGTTACATCTGACCATAATCCATTGTTGTTGGAATGTGGCAACTGGGAGAAACAAACATCTTATTTCAAGTTTGAGAACTGGTGGCTAAAAACTCAAGACTTCAATGAAAGAATTAAAGATTGGTGGAATTCTGTAACTTACGTGGGAAGACCAGACTATATACTAGCTTGTAAGTTGAAACTACTGAAAATCAAGCTGAAAGAATGGAGCAAAACACTTCATGGCAATCTTGGTATACAGAAACAGTGCACTCTCAACCAACTAGCTGATCTAGATTTGATTCAAGATCAGAGAACTTTATCTGAAGATGAATCCTACTTGAGAGCAGTATTGACAGTGGAGTTGGAGGAAATTGCAAAGAGGGAGGAAGTGGCTTGGAGGCAAAGATCTAGGGCCCTTTGGCTCAAGGAAGGGGACAGGAACTCAAAATATTTCCATAGGATTGCTAATTGTCACAAGAGGTACAACAACATTGACAAATTGACCATAAATGGAGCTAATGTTACTGAACCAGTTGGGATCAAAGATGGAATAATTAGATTCTACCAGGAACTATACAGGGAGGCAGAAGTATGGAGACCTCAATTCAATCCTAGATTCCAATTCATGATCAATGAAGAGGATAATATTGCATTGCAAGGCCAAATTGAAGAACAGGAAATCAAAAACAGTGTGTTCTCATGTGCAGGGGATAAAGCACCAGGCCCTGATGGTTTCTCAATGGCCTTTTACATACAGTGCTGGGAAGTGATTAAGGAGGAAGTGGTAGCTGCCATCCAGAATTTCCATGATCAGGGCTATTTTGAGAAAAGTTTTAATGCCACTTTTATAGCCCTGATTCCTAAGAAAGTGGGAGCATCTGAATTGAAAGATTTTAGGCCAATTAGCCTAATTGGGAGCTTCTACAAAATCATCTCAAAGATCCTAACAGAAAGACTCGAGGGTTATGCCAAAGTTAGTAGATGAACAACAAATGGCCTTCATAAAGGGTAGGCAAATTATGGATGCCATTCTGGTGGCCAATGAATGTGTAGATGTGAGAACCATATCCAAAGTCCCAGGAATTCTTTGCAAGCTAGACATAGAGAAAGCTTATGACCACTTGAACTGGGAATTTTTGTGGAGCACACTCAGGAGGATGGGGTTTGGCAACACCTGGATAAAATGGATGAGATTTTGTTTGACCACAGTGAAGTTCTCTGTTTTGATCAATGGCTCACCATCTGGCTTCTTTTCCTCTGAGAGAGGATTGAGACAAGGAGACCCCCTTTCTCCTTTTCTTTTCATCCTAGCTATGGGAGGTCTAAGTGATATGCTGAAGTTTGCTCAGGTTAATAACAAAATTAGGGGCTTCAAAGTGAGTCAGGGGGATTCACTGGGAGTGTCTATTTCCCATCTACAATATGCTGATGACACATTAGTATTTTGTGATGCAGAAAGTGAACAACTGAAACACTTGAGGGTTATTTTCATTATGTTTGAAGCAATATCTGGACTCCATATCAATTGGGGAAAGAGCTTTATTTATCCTGTGAATGAAGTACCACAGATCAGCCTCCTGGCAAACATTTTAGGTGGCAAGATAGGGGAACTTCCCACCACCTATCTTGGCATGCCTTTGGGAGCAAAGAGTAAATCTTTGAGCATCTGGAACTCTGTGGTAGAAAAATGTGAAAGGAAGTTGGTTAACTGGAAAAGTCAATACTTATCCTCGGGTGGTAGAGTCACACTTATCAACAGTGTTCTTGATGCCATGCCAACCTATATGATGTCCCTTTTTCCTATGCCTGGGAAGATCATTCAGAGGCTGGACACAATCAGAAGAAATTTTCTTTGGCAAGGTAATGGGGAAGGGGTCAAGAAATTTCACTTGGTCAAGTGGGATGCTGTTATTTCCAACAAAAAAGAGGGAGGTCTGGGAATTAAGAATTTGAAAGCCCACAATAAGAGCCTTCTGCTAAAATGGCTCTGGAGACTAGCAACAGATGATCAGAGCTTATGGAAGGACACTATCTTTGCAAGATATGGAAAGGAAGGATCATGGACTACTAAGGAGGTCAATACTCCTTATGGTGTGGGTCTATGGAGAACTATTAGAAATCAGTGGCCAAGAATTTGGAACAACTCTGTGATTAATGTGGGAAATGGGAGGAAAACCTTGTTCTGGAATGATACATGGATGGGACAAACACCTTTGAGACAGCAATTCCCAGACATTTATATTCTCAACCAGCAGAAAATGGCTACAATTGTAGAAGTCAGAAATGAACAATGATGGAACCTGATTCTTAGAAGGTTCCTCAATGACTGGGAAATGGAGAGAATGACTCAGTTCTATAATACCTTGGAACAAGCCAAGAACCTCACTTGTGAGGAAGACAAATTGACATGGAAGCTGGAGAAAGATGGCAAGTTCAAGGTGAAATCAGCCTACAAATTACTAGACACTTCAACTGAAACAAAGGAGTTGTGGCCTTGGAAGATGATCTGGAAAGGGAAAATACCACATATGGTGGCTTACTTCACATGGCTTGTTGCAAGACAATCTGTTCTGACTCAGGATAACTTAATGAAAAGAGGAAAGGACTTATGCTCCAGATGTTTTTTTTGTGAATCTGAGACAGAGACAATAAACCATCTTTTTTTGCACTGTAAAGTGACTGAGAAGCTATGGAAGTATTTCATTAACCGAAGAGGTATCACATGGACCATGCCTAGAAATACTGCAGAAGTCCTAGCATGTTGGAATAGAGATGGAAATCAGTCAGGACACAAGGAGAGATGGAAGATTGTCCCTGCCTGCATCTGGTGGACAATATGGAGTGAGAGAAATCAGAGATGTTTTGAGAACAAGAGCATCCCTTTCCAAAGCATTAAAATGAATTGTTTAGTGACCTTTTACTTTTGGTGTATCCATTCTATTCCCAAGGATCCGGGGGACATCACCCTATTCTTAGATAGCTTATGAGGGAGATAGGTGTTTAGTTTCTTTTTGGTAAACCCTCTATACTTTTGATGTAATTACTACAGGAGTTCACTATTGGTGTACTTCTATGTTTATAATACCTGTTAACTTTCTCAAAAAAAAAAAAACATGCCACATTACTTTTGTGTGGTTATAAAAGGTTGTCATTAAGAATAAAATGAGAAGTTTAAGTTGATAGAATTTCCAATTTAGAAATTTACCATTCTTTTTGGAACGAAATAGAAAGGAAATACTACCACATAAATTGGAACGGAGGGAGTAGTAAAGAAAGCAGCAAAAATTTGATACCTTTGTCCGCAGTGAGACATCGGGTCGTTCAAGTGCTTGTGCATATTGTTCCCTGGATCGATTTCTTCTTTCAATTTCACCATTTCTCTTTTGAACAAGAAACCATCGGATCAAGGGAATGGTGAAAAATGAGCCAGAATAAATCTGCAAGTAACATCATACAGTAGTTAATGAATGAGCAGTTCGAAACACTATTTACTTCCAAATAACAAGGGGAATACATCTGAATTACATAACTGCTGTATAATATTAGAATCACTCAAGACTTGGAGTTCCCAAAATAATTAATTGGTAATCAACTAGCACTGGAATTTGCTATAATTTACTCTAACTGCAGGCCAAAATTCACTAATACAAAGATAAAGAAATTCAGGCTCAACCATGGCAAAGTTTTAGTAAATACAATCAGACAATATTTCAAGATTATGTTTTCCAGTTATCAAGTCGATTCGTACATCATTATTTCAAAAGAAAATAAGTTCCAGATGCACTAAATGACCTTGAAGAGAAAGTAAAATCATCAAACAAAGTTGTGAGAAATATAGGAGAAAATATTATTGAATTGTTGTATCTACATTGTTACATAGAGACCCTATTTATAGACACTACAATACAATCCTTTACCAAGTAGGATATTATTTATTATTCTTATTCCTAATACTATTCCTATTCCTATTCTAAGTAGGATTGTATATATCTATTCCTATTCTAGCACTCCTCCTCAACCTGGTGCATACAAGTCATATGTACCTAGCTTGTTACAAATGTAATTAATATGAGAACCGATGAGGAGCTGGTGAGATATTTGCAAGTTGATCACTCGACTTGACAAAATTGACAGTCAATCTCAATGTGCTTAGTCTTCTCATGAAATATTGGATTTGATGCAGAATGTTGATAAAACACAAAGCAACTAGCTCTACTACGAGTCATGCCAAATTCTTAAATTACTGTGCTGAACTTCCAAAATCAAGCTTGAGAAGAACGTTTGAGATTCAACATACAAGGCAACTCAACTCCCCTGAGCAACAAAATTAGATGGTTGTTCCATATAGACTTCTTCCCAGTGCATGGTCGCCAGAAAGTGCTCAAAATCGGAACATGTTCATGTGTCAGAGTACTAGATTTGATGGCTAAAAGTGGTCACAATTTGAGAAATAAATTATATGGGTCGGGTCGGGTCGGAATGATGACATGATCCTACTAAGAAAGAGAATTATATGGTAGGGTCGGAATGATGACATGATCCTATTGGTAAATAGAAATTATATAGGTAGAGTCTGATTAACGACACCACCCTACTAAAAAAGAGAAATTATACGGGTAGGGTCGGAATAATGGCACGACCCTACACAAATAAGGAAGTAGTCACCGGAAAAAATGATGCTACGCAAATCAGATATGAAAAAAGTAGTCACCGAAAATATGGCACGGTGCTACACGAATCGGATATGAGAAAGTCGTCACCAAAAGGATGCATGGTGCTAGACAAATAAGATATGAATGATGGCACGGTGCTACACAAATTAAATATGAAAAAGTAGTCACCGAAAAGATGATACAATGCTACACAAATTAGATACAAGAAAGTAGTCATCGGAATGATGGCACGGTGCTACACAAATTAAATATGAGAAAATAGTCACTTGAAAGATACACGATGACCCAACTTTCGCTAACATAATCATTGGCCAGAGTCGCCCGCCTTCAGCGGAAGCTCTTTCATTCTCTACCAAGATCGTAGAGGCTCTAATACCATGTGAGAATTGTTGTAGCTACATTGTTACATAGAGACCCTATTTATAGACACTACAATACAATTCTTTACCAAGTAGGATACTATTTATTAATCCTGTTCCTAATACTATTCCTATTCTAAGTAGGATTGTATATACCTATTCCTATTCTAACATCATTGTTTCAAAAGAAAATTAAACTCCAGATGCACTAAATGACCTTGAAGAGAGTAAAATCATCAAACAAAGTAATCAAAACACTAAAATAAAGTTTAGCTCACGGACAATACTACAATTGATACCTGAAGTACCGGAAATATCTCTGACACAAATGAGATGAAGCTACTTGGACTGACTGTCACGTTCCTTCAAAATACAATTCAAGCGGTAGATGTTAGAGAAACATTGCAATGACCCAAAGTAATGATTATTATTATTGACCGCAACATTACTTACATAAATATATAAGGGGGGGGGGGGGGGGGGATAAATTACAATTTGGGCCTGAAAAGAATTGGATAACTAGCTAAATTGAAAGGTAGTGGGTCAAGTCCAAATCCATCATCCGGTAACGGGTAACCACAAGATGATCCACAAACTAGTTTTACATGGCAGATTCCAAACAAGAGCTATGATTATTCAAGTGTGGATTATAAGAAATCATGCCTTATTTGTTTGGCTTCATACAATAGCTACTCTTATGGCTATGCAGGAAAAATGATGTATCAAAAGACATAGACTTCATTGGTAAAGTAGTGGTAGTGGCGGCAGAAAAGGGGGTATTTAGAAAAGAATACAAGCTGATTTGATTGGTTGTAATTGTCTACATTAATGTTGATGATATGGAGGAACAATTGGGATTAAAGGAAGCAATGGGCTGGGACAGTAGGCAACGTTGAGAGAAAGTTGATCGAAAGCTTGCATAGTGTCAGCAGCACAGTGAAGTAAAACTGGGAGCAGTGAAATAGTTAATTTGTGTCAACTGCAATTTGAGGATGACAGTACTCCTCTTTTCTTTTCTACAGTAATTTCACCACAATTTGTTTTTACGTTTTTTCTGAGTCGGGATCTATCGGAAACAGCCTCTCTACCTCATAAAGTAGGAGTAAGGTTTGCATACACCCCACCTTTCCTAGACCCCACCCTGTGGGATCATACTGGGTATGTTGTTTTTGCAATTTGAGGTATCAGTGTATTTTCCAATACAACTAATATTATTTTTAACATGAATCCAAATATACCTAGATTTTTTTTTGGAAAAAATACATATTCCAAAATATGACTCTCTCCATCCCAATTTAAATGTCTTACTTTTCCTTTTGGTTTGTCCCAAAACGAGTCTCTTTCAATAATTAGTTTAAGTTTTTCAATTTCAACATTCTACCTAGAAGTTCAAGACCACAAGATTTAAAGGACTGCACACTTATATTGGGATTGAGGGAGTATATGAATCTTCAGCACACATTTTATGCTAGAAACCAAAAGATGTTTACAACAAAAACCAAACTACAGACCTTGCTCTTCTTACAAGGAATCTAAAACCTGTAAAATTGAATCAAGATTATCAATATATTCAGTTTTACACACACAAAATAAAGGAGGACAATGCAGTTCATCTTGATCTTATGCATGTTGCTAGTTGTATCTTCAAAGCATACTGAGTTTCTCTCCTTCCAAACAGTCCACCAAATAGCTGCTAGGACGATCCTCCATCTGGCTTGTTGGTAGTTGTTAGAATAGGAATAGGTTTATACAATCCTATTAAAATAGAAATATGTTTATACAATCCTATTAGAATAGGAATAGGTTTATACAATCCTATTAGAATAGGAATAGTAATAGAAATAGAAATAGGAATACTAAATAGTATCCTACTTGGTAAAGGATTGTATTCTAGGGTCTATAAATAGGGTCTCAATATAATAATGTTAACAACAACAACAATTCAATAATATTCTTTTCCTATATTTCTCACATGGTATCAGAGCCTCTACGAACTTGGTAGAGAATTAAAGAGCTTCCGCTGCCGGCGGGTGGCACCCATATATGCTGCCCGTCTGGCCAATGATTATGTTAGCAAAAGTTGGGTCACCATGCATCATTCTAGTGACTACTTTCTTATATCTAATTTGTGTAGCACCGTGCCATCATTCCGGTGACTGCTTTTTCATATTTAATTTGTGTAGCACCGTGCCATCATTCTGGTGACTACTTTTTCATATCTAGTTTGTGTAGCACTGTGCCATCATTCCAGTGACTCCTTTTTCATATATAATTTGTGTAGCACCATGTCATCCTTCCGGTGACTACATTTTTTTGCATATCTGATTTGCGTAGCACTGTGCATCTCTCCGGACTACTTTTCATATTTAATTTGTGTAGTACCGTGGATTTTTCCGAACTATTTCTCATATCTGAGTAGCATAGCATTATGTGTCTTTTCAGTGACTCCTCATATTTGATTTGCATAGTTCCATTCGTCTTTCCGGTGACTCCTTAAATCTGATTTGCATAGGGTTGT
Organism: Solanum okadae; assembly: GCA_036553675.1. Lineage (NCBI taxonomy): Eukaryota > Viridiplantae > Streptophyta > Magnoliopsida > Solanales > Solanaceae > Solanum > Solanum okadae. Next base: position 36,892,428 of record CM071681.1, read on the forward strand.
GCCATCATTACAACCCTACCCGTATAATTTTTCTTTTTCAGTAGGGTCGTGCCATCATTCCGACCCTACCCATATTATTTTTCTTTTTCAGTAGGGTCGTGCCATCATTCCGACCCTACCTATATTATTTCTCTTTTTCAATGGGGTTGTTCCATCAATTCGAACTGTCCTATATAATTTCTATTTTCTAGTTAGGTCGTGACATCATTCCGACCCTACCCATATAATTTTATTTCTTAGATTGTGACCACTTTTACCCATCAAATCTAATACTCCGGCATATGAGCATGTTTCGGGCAGTTTTTCGGTGACTTGTTTAATATCGACTGTCTATTGATTCCAACATGAACCGTGTACTTTATACTAGATTTTGAGCACTTACAATGTTCGCTACATTGTGAAGAAGTTTATATGGAGCAACCACCTAATTTTGTTGCTCAGGGGGAGTTTAGTAGCCTTGTATGTTGATTACGTAAGTCACTCTATGGTCTGAAACAGTCTTTGCAAGCTTGGTTTGGGAAATTCCAACACTGTAATTTTATCACTCTGTGTTTTATCGATATATGCATCAAATTCAGTATTTCATGAGAAGATCAAGCACATTGAAATTTATTGTCAATTTTGTGAAGTCGAGTGATCAACTTGCAGATATCTCACCAATCCCCTCATCAGTCCTCGTGTTAATTACATTTGTAACAAGCTAGGTACATGAATTGTATGCACTAGCTTGAGGGGGAGTGTTAGAATAGGAATAGGTTTATACAATCCTATTAAAATAGAAATATGTTTATACAATCCTATTAGAATAGGAATAGGTTTATACAATCCTATTAGAATATGAATAGTAATAGAAATAGAAATAGGAATACTAAATAATATCCTACTTGGTAAAAGATTGTATTCTAGGGTCTATAAATAGGGTCTCAATATAATAATGTTAACAACAACAACAATTCAATAATATTCTTTTCCTATATTTCTCACAGTAGTAATTTACCTCCTTCATTCCAACATGAAAAAAGTTTAGTTGTTCTACCTCTGGCATTGCCCTTATAATACCCTTGAGGTTAATAAACAAGTCCCACAGCTGACTAGTCACTTGCAATATAATAATAGATGGTTGATTGTCTCTACCTCTTGTCTATACATGTAACACCTTGAACAAATTGATATACCTCTTTTCCTTAGATTATCCTCGGTTAGAACAACTTATTTAACTACCAACCAAGTAAAGCATGCCACTTTATATTAGACAGTTAACATCCAAGTCGAGCAGCTCGAGTCCTTGCCCAGATATAACTCCTATCGTACCACCATCTATTATTTATTTGTAGTCTAATGTTGTATGTAGGAGTCCTAGACTTGGTTTACTCTATTGTGTATATGTTCCCTTCATGTATCAATTCAACAGTGAGCAAGAAACAATATACTTCTGGTTCTGGCAGTACCCAACTTCTCTCCTTCAAGCAATCACGAATGAATTCCGGTAACCCATCTCCTCCATCACCCCTCAATCATGCACACCACTTTGTCTCAATCACACTTAATTCTTCTACCTACCTATTCTGGCAAACACAAATTTTGTCATTCCCTCGTGGCCAAAACCATTTTGGATATGTTGATGGAAGTAACTCATGCCGTCCATCTCACCATCTCGGGCAAATAAAATAACAATAAAGAAGTTATCCCAATCCAGTCTATTCTCAATGGATTATGTAGGACCAAGTTATTCTAAGTCTCCTTATCTCATAACTCTCTGAAGAAATAATTTTAATTGTTATTGGTCTTTCCACAACCAAAGAAGTTTGGGACGCGTTGAAGGTTGCTCTCTCCTCGCCTTCCAAAACAAGAATTCTCAATCTTCATATGCAACTTCAAAATATGAAGCAAGATATGAATATCACTCAATATCTTTTTTTTAATGACCGTTGTGTCCGAGCTAGCTTTCGCACACCTCAACTAATTGCACAAGATACCTGCCACTTATGTTGCTCAGACTCTTCAAAAATGTCAACGGGTGCGTGCGGATTCTCCAAAAGTAGTGTATTTTTGGAGAATCCGACACGCGTGCGGCATTGAAAGTGAAGAGTCTACGCAACTTAGCCTGCCACCTCCCACCAGCAACAGGTACCAAGTAACACTATCCACCAAGGCTAGGACAAATGGAAAGAATCACCTAGTGTATTTTTTGTCGACACATGGGTTTGAACCTCAGACCTTATGGTTCTTAACCACTTCATTCACCACTAGGCCACACATCACTCAATATCTTATTAAAGCGAAACTCATATGTGATGAGCTAGTTGTTGTCGTTCGTCCTTTCATATTTTCCTATCAGAATAACTACATATTAAAGGGCCTGTGAAGTGACTTCAAAGATATCGCTACAACTTCATTAGCTCGGCCAAAACCTGTCGCGTTCCGTGAACTACATAGCCTTCTTTTAGATCATGAGTTTATTCATGGCCAGACCCTCCCATCTATGTCCATCACGGGCTCATCATCTTCACATATTATGTCCAACGATGTTAAATTCATTCAGCGCTTTTCCAGGCCAGATTGTACCACAAATTATAATCATTATTGTGGTCGAAACAATGGTCATGGCAGAGGAAAAAATCATTGGGGGGGGGGGGGGGAGATCCAATTCCTATCGAGGCAGCTCAACTACAAGGCACTAGTGGTTTGCCAATGATTCATGCCAAAGACATCAAATTCACAACCATTTTAATCATCTAGCCCCAAAGTGTTTCTAGAGGTACAATCACACCATCAACCTACAACATACTTGTCCCATCATGCCCAAGCCCTTATTATCCGCAAGGGTTTCCTGACATTTGGCTACTTATAACATTACTCTCGATCTTACTAGCCTACAACAAGTGGAAGACTAATGCGGCGTGGATCAAGTTCATGTTTGTGATTGTCAAAGGCTCCACATTCATCATACTGTTAATTTGAGTCTATCTATCTCTTCGAAATCCCTTTTCCTCAAAAAATATTCAAGTTCCTTCTATTAGAAAACGTCTACTCTCGGTTCAAATATTTGCACAAGATTATAACGTATTTTTTGAATTTCATCCCTCTTATTATCATGTAAAATATCAAGCATCCCCGACACTTCCTTGTTTTGGGTCAGAGTAGTGACAACCTCTACTCATTTCCCCTCAAGTGAACCTCTAGGCGTCGTCCCTCATAGTCTCCCTCCACCTTTCTTTCAACAAAAACGTCCTCTACCGATTGGCACATTCGGCTAGGGCATCCTCACCAACTTATTAGGAAGTATGGTTTACCTTGTTCAAGTTTTAATTTCAATCATATTTGTAATGCGTGACAACTTGCCAAGTCGCACAAGTTACATTTTCCAATTTCAATCAATAGAAGTACTTCGCTGTTACAAATACAACTCGTTGACGTTTAGGGACATGCTCCCACCTACAAAGGGGAGAAAATACTCAACTACCAACTAACTTGTTATCCTAATCCCCATCTTTTGTTGGATATGTTTATGTCATGTCTAATTACCTCTCCCCAATTCTTCCTCAATCTACCTCTCCATAGACCTATCACTACAAATCTCTTCCACCTCATCATTGGGGCATCTGTACACCTCCTTTTCACATGCCCGAACCATCTCAGCCTTGTTTCCTGCATCTTGTCCGCCTCTAAGGCCACTCCTAGCTTACCCCATCATTCTTAATTTTTCTCTCCTAGTAATGCCCACACACCCATCTAGCATCCTCATTTTCGCTACATTCATTATATGAAAGTGTGAGTTTTTGGCAGGCCAACACTCTACCCTAATAACATAAGACAGTCTAACAACTACTCTATAAAACTTACCTTTATGTCTTGGAGGGACCTTCTTAACACATGATGCGAGTTTTCATTTCATCCATCCCACTCTAATACGAAGTGTAAAAACACATCATCTATCTCCCCATTTCCTTGAATTATTAACTCAAGATACTTGAAGCTTCCTCTCTTGGGGATGACTTGTGAATCAATCCTCGCTTTTGTACCCATTTCGTGTGTTGTCACTAAACTTGCACTCCGTGTACTTTGTCTTAGTCTTGCTCAACTTAAAGCCTTTGAACTCTAGGGTCTATCTCCAAACCTCCCATCTATCGTTATCTCCACCATGTGTTTCGTTAATCAATACTATGTTCTGCAAATGCCATACACCATGGCACCTCCTCGTGAATATGCCTTTTCAATTCATCCATCAACAAGGCAAATAAAAACATGTTCGGAGTCTCCTCCTATTGTTCTCACTCAGGTCTTGACACCATCGTACAAGTCCATAATCACTTTAGTGTATGCCACAAATGGATCTTTTTGCTCCAAGTCTCTCTATAAAACCTCTCTTGAGACTCTAGAAATATTATTAGGATACATTACATTACAATCCTTTTTCACATGGGACAATATATATAATCCTATTCCTATTCTAATTTCTAACCATTATTATAGTTCAAATCTTCCCTCCCAGTGTGTTTGTTAGTTGTTGCATGTTTGCCCCTCATTAACCAGAAAAATGTAACTCTTCCTTTGGTTAATGTGTATCCCAAAGATAGCTTCAAATAGGATCAAAATAACTATTAAATACTTAGACTAGGCTTTTCATTTGCAACACAAAATATTAGTGTATCGTCTGCATACGGAAGAGGTGAGTTACCTCCAACCTGGTATAAGATTGTTTGCTATATTCAACCTCCCTAATTCATTCATTACCATTAGCAATTTTGATCATATTGTTCAAATACTCCCTAGGGGCCTAGCTAGTATGCATAGAAAAGAAAAGGTGAGAACGGGTCACCCTATCTCAATCCCCTTTGAGAGGGGAAAATACCCGTAGGATAACCATTGATTAAGATGGAGAACTTGATGGTGCTAACACAAAATCTGATCCAACTCACCCATTTCCTTTCCAAAATCCAGTTTAGGAAGAATACGTGATAGAAAGTCCAGTCCACATGGTCATATACCTTCTCAATGTCAAGTTTGCACATTATTCTAGGAATCTTCTCCTTGATATTGGAATCTGTACTTTCATTAGCAATTAGGAAAGCATATGTGTTTTGTCTACCTTTTATAAGGGTCATCTGGTATGCATCTACCAGTTTGTGTATCACTCTTTTTAGGTTTTTAGTGAGTAACTTAGTTATAAATTTAAAGATAACTTCCGAAGTCCCTTTAACTCCTCGGCTCTATTCTTTTTAGGGATAAGAGCCACATATGTAGCATTGAAGCACTTTAGAGAAAACTCCAGAGAATGGAACTTCTTAATAGTTGCCATTATATCAGCTTTGACCACTTCTCAACACTTTTATATGAAGTTAAACCATTAAAACATGGTATTTAATGGTGGAAAGTAGGGATTTAAGACTAAGGCTCCTAAAATAGAAATTAGGGAATTGAGGGAGTTAATGGACTCCAATTCAAAATCTAATTACCTAATTGGACTCTACGACTTATGGCTGACAAGAAATGTATTTAATTCGGGGGTTTTGATTTTTCCCCGCATTCAAATTATGGAGTTAAGTCCAATGGATTGTCTAATGTTGTTAATAATTCCTCTAAATAGATCAGTCATTTGGAGGAGATTGCGCATGGAAAAACGGTCATAAAACAACAGCTTGGCTTGGATGGAGGTAAGTTAAGGCCTAACAGAGGAGGTTTCCCCTTAAAAAGTATAAGATTGTGTAATTGTTGGTATTTTTGATGGATTTGGGGATTCCATACATGCGAGGTGACAAATGTATATACAAGAACTAGGGTATGTTACCTTATTTAAAAAAATATAAACGAGAACCAAGTTATACTATCGGGTTGCTAAAGCATGGTTACTTTTACATATGTGTGGTATGTTATATGCTTCAATGATTGATGTGCATACTATATATATTCATGCACATTGCTTATGCCAGTTTTGGTTTTTGAGAGATGTAACCGGGTTGCGCCTCCATTTGTTTCATATTGATATATATGCGTATTTTGAAAGATATTATCAACTATCCTAACCGTGTCTGATATATTGTCAAGATTGACTATATTATGATTTTCAGTTTATGTTAATAAATATTGTGTTGTGTGGTTTACTTGTCATATTTTTTGCTAAGGGTTGTTTACATGTCAATTTTTTTTATAATGGTGGTTTACTTATCATATTATATTGATTATTTTGGTAAGTTCCACCACAACCCTTTCAACGGCAGACCAATGAAACTTACTTAGTACTCTACATACTCATCCTTCTTTCACCTCTTACATCCATGCAGTGATAGTTCTGAGTGCCATTGAACCAAGTGTGTAGCAGATCAGCATTTGTAATCCAGCGGTGAGTCAACCACTCCAGTCCTGTGGTGACTAGATGTTTTAATTTATTTACTTCTACTCAGTATTGTCAGGTTGCGTCCCAATTGATTCTGAGATTCTCCTTTGACCGTTGTTGGGTTTAGACTTATGGATTCAGCTATATACTTTGGATTTGATCATCTTTTGGGCTATGATATTTAGAATTCCTTATCATTAAATTGTAGTTTTTATGCTTAGAATGTTTATGGAAATGCTTAAAGGGATGGTTCGCTCGGTTAGGGGTTGCCGGGTGCTGGTCACAGATCCTTGTGAAATTTCGGATCGTGAAAATATATAGAAGCAAAAGTTAAGAAGTCTAAAGCACCACATGGAGATCCTTACTTCAACATGGTACCAAGAACAATGACTCCAAACAAATTGAGCCCACCCAATCCAATGACCAATGCCCTTTCCGATGAGCTTGTTTTACTGCATTGTAAACACTCATGGTTGAGAACTCAAATCCACAAGTAAGAAATCCAAATTTACCAGCAGTTAAGACAAATAATACCTAAATTGCCACTTCTTCTCTTGAAGAAATCTTTCAACCTGTCCAACCCAGTCAGTCCATCTTTTTCCTACATACTCCTTCCTTCCACTCCTTTGTGGAGCAGCTGTACGCTGAAGTGATGGAAATCGGTACAGGATATTTCCCTGGAACAAACAATTTATATAGAACAAGAATGTGAGAATTTTTCTGTAAAGAGATCTTTGGGCGTCTAACGAGAGAATGAGACATCAAAAACCCCTCAACAACCATGTATTTATGCATACAGTTTCTTATAAACTATTATGTTTGCCTTAGTAGCCCTTTATATCACTTTTACCACAGCACCCCATGCTGTTAACTCCCGTAGGACACTATAAAGATATTTAAATTTTGGCACCACACTTGTACACAAAAGTCAATGACACCAATAATATACACAACAGCTCAAATCAACCATTACTTCTAAATTTTCTGAGCCCTTAAAGTTGAAATTTATTCAAGAGGAGAAAAACTCATTTACGCAGTGATCTGTGCTCTTTGTACTAGAATGCAGAAACAACCTTTCAACAGATATTGAGAAAGAAAAAGGAAGCCCAAATGAGACAGAAGTTTACATCGTCTTGCATAATATAACAATGAAACTCTTTCATACCCCTTGTTTCTTTAAGTTCAACTCCTAATTTCATTTACATTGTTGATGTCTAAATCCTGATGAAATTTAATAAAAACATAGAAATGACTACTTTATCCCGTATCTTGAGCTTTGTTATCCAAATTTATAGATTAGGAAAAAAGACTTAGCTCTGTTCAAAGCTTGGACGATATATTTGACCTTTTCAGATATCCTCTTAGGTCGACATATGAGTTAACTACAAACAGAGCTCAGGTGTGAAATTGAGATTAGTATGTTAAAACTTTTTACAGATTCTTTAGACTATTTTGAACTATTAATACAATTAGAATATCCATAAAATAACTAATCAAGTTTGCCTTCTGGGCCGAGCTCATCGCACCGGGCTTGCCTAGTGCGGGTTACCTCTCCTATGTGGTTTGCGAGCTATTGCATAGGAGCGGAGGTATTACCCTGTGCGCACCCAAAGGGTAGCGGCTGCTGGTTTCCCTTGTCATAAAAAAAAAAAAAAAACTAATCAACACAAGTACGATACATGTTGAAGATTTCAGGAATCAGGGTGAGGAGTCTAAATGAAATGGCTGGCAAAGGCAACAGTGTCAGTAATGGGGTTAATTGAAGTGAGGAGAATTGATGGACCAAAAGTTTAATAACTTCTGATGTCTGTCGCCCAGAACAAGGTTTCAGAAAATGACATTAGAGACTTCAACAGCAACATATCCAGTCTGACTCCATAAGTGGGGTCTGGGGAGGGGTGGGTGTATGTAGACCTTACCTCTACCTTGTGTGAGGTAGAGAGGCTGTTTCAGAAGCTAAAATTGATTCTCAAAATTTTCTTGAAGTCAAGGTTGCACTATGGAAGACACCAAATCCTTTTCCAAAGCCACGTGCACAGAAAACGGCATCAACCATACTAATCCGAAGGAAGAATTCAAACAAAAATATATCATTAATAAAGCTTTCACATACTTCCTCATCTACTTCTGGCTGACCATCAAACCGCAAAAGCACCGGAAGGATGTATGACTCATCATCCTGTCAGAGAACCCACAGGTAATTCAAAAGTCAATTCTCAGAACAGGAGTAAGATAGCGAAGTGTAAATAAGCACCAAATTAAAGCAAGATTAACAATCAACAAGATATCAAGTATAACTGAAACGCAAAACATGGACTCTCAGGATTACCAAATAACTAAGTACTCAAAATGTTCAATGGATTTAAAAATAGTTTTCCTGAAAAGGCCATTGGAACAAAAATTATAGCACATTACTGCTGTGGAAGGGGAAAAACAAAGCAAAAAGATAATGGACAACAAATCCAACATATGGGTCGTGTAAGACCCATCAAGTACCGTTTTATTAGGAGTCTCTACATCAAGAAAAGGAGCAAGTTCTTCAGCAGCAACAACGCCACCATTTGATGATATATACTGCCCTACCTGCAAAAGTTTTTAAACAATGGTAATTATTATATGTTGCTAGAAATATCTGATTATAACGTAAGAAATTGTAAAAGTTAGTGACAGCACATACATTGAACTTTTTTTTTATGACGTAGATGTCACTAAAAAGCATCAACAGATGCAAACGTAACAAAGGAGAGATTCAATAACACTAAGGAGCTGACAAACTCCAAACAAAGATCAGTGTTATTTACAGGGGAAAGGTTAAGCCAACTAAAATGACTAACAAAACATCTAACCTTCAAGGAGTAACTTGAATTTGTGAAGGCATCAGAACATCTATGATATGATTTCTCTGTCCGTACATACAACAACTATATACCCAGTGTAGTCCCACGAAGTAAGGCATGGGGAGGGTAGAGTGTACACATACCTTACCCCTACCTCAGAGGCTGAAAGGTTTTTCCGATAGACCCTCGGCTCAAGGAAAAATAATCCAAAGAATTCCAAAACAAAGTAATGAAAGAAAAAGCATAACAAAGCATTTGGAACAGTTACTACAACAAAACATTACGATAGACAAAGTACAAGAAACAACAAATAGTAACAGAAATCGAAGAAAATGAAACTACAATAGCAATACTACGACTACTAGTATGGATGGATAACAAGACAATGCACTAATACCAACTAACCATCTACCCTAATTTGTGTCCTCCACAACCTCCTATCTCGGTAAGCTGAAATTGTGTCATGTCATGTCTAATCGCGTCTCCCCCCAACACTTCTTCAGCCTACCTCTACCTATCCTGAAACCATTCATAGTCAATCTCTCACACCTTGGACTAGGGCATCCGAGCATCTCCTCTTCACATGCTCAAACAATCTCGGTCTCGCTTCGCGCATCTTATCCTCTAATGAAGCCACTCCCACCTTATTCTGGATATCCTCATTTTCTAATCCTATCCCTTCTAGTATGCCCACACATTGATCACAACATCCTCATGTATGCAATTTTCATCCCCGGTCCTGAATAAAGAAGAAGTTAACATTAAGTGCCCCTTTGAATAAACTTATTTTTAGGTGTTTTTGAATTTCGAGTAGTTTTTTAGTTTTAGAGATGTTTGGAAAGGTTATAAAGTGCTTTTAACCACCTACATTTAGGGCCAAAAAAGTTTTAAAATAAGTCAAAAGTAGAGTACCATCTACTTATGACTTTTGACTTATAAGTTACTTTTTATAAGCCCATCCAAACATGCCCTAAGTCTTTCCAAGCATTCTCTTTTTGTTGGTATATCAATAATAGTTACTCTTTACCTACCAACAAAGTTAACATTAAGCACAGAAAATCCCAACTCGCCACCACGCTAAATTGTACCTCACTCTCTTCGATTCATTGCTCAAATAACCAAGTAGCTACATGCGACTATGAGAGCATTGGCATTTACACCTCTCCTCTATCAAAAAAAAAACAATCAAACATCCCTTCCATCGAATCATTTCTCACTAAACTTAGATACAAGAGTATGACTACAATCTCTTAGTCATCTATATGATACATACTAAAAGATTGAAGCAAGGGTCACTTCATCCGGGATACCTACCCCTTTATCCAGACAAAGTAACTATAGAGATGTCCTGGGGTATCAAAAAGGTATCTAGATAAGGGAAAGTTTGTAACTACAAAGAAAAGATTGTAGTGAAACAACCAGAACACTTATTGTGGATGAAAGCTGCTGTAATGCAGAACAACTAAAAGAGAACATTTCAATATCTTGTGCCATTTTATGTGGGTAGAGATTAACCTCGACCAAAAAGCAAAATCAAAGAGTTACCAGAAGCAGGAAAGAGAAGAGGAAAAGACAAGTAGAAAAATTATCAGAATGCCAGGAATAAGTAATTTAAATAATAGACTACTTGACTTGGAGTTGTAGCTTAGTGGTTGCAATTCTATCCAGAATGAGTAAAATGTAATCCCACCGAATGGTATCCTCTTCTACTTCCCTTTCTCATTATTCACATGCCCCAGCCCACCCCCCACCACAGAAAAAAGAAAAAAAAAAGCAATGGACCGCTAAATTCAGTGCTCAATTATTACCAACTTCCACCTCTCCTCTTCAATCTCTTGATTTGGATCACCATCACCAAATACAAAGGAGAAAACCTGCAAATTTAACAACCGTTAGTTATGAAAGACTCAGATGCAAATATAAAAGCATCTGCTCTAATTCCTTTTACCACATACAGATTCAATGAAGTTCATCCCACCACTTTCTTTGCGAACTCGTCGCCTCCTATAATAGTATGGATCCCAATACCTGACAGAAGTTAACTAGATTAGAAAGGTGCCCGTGGATTTCATGAAGCTTTTAGCCATGGTGCATAATAATTCAAAATGGAAAAAAGAACCCTAAGGTTCACCCATATATGGTTCATGATAAAGTTACCCCATTGAACATGTATCACGGTTGCTAGGTTAGAACATTAAAATGTGAAAATAAGTATATTTCTTCCCTAAAACAGAAGCAGTAATATTTCTTGCCTGTAATACCTAAGAGCAAAAGAGAGTACTTTTATGGTATTAGGCAAGCTGTCATGGTCACTGATCAATCAGGTAAAAAGAAAGGACGAAACCAACCATCTTGGTGCTATTATTGTACTGTTTTCAAATAAATAATGTTCCTTTTATTTAGATTAACTCAATTAAGTATCTTCTTCCCCTTTTGAGATTCTAATTGTCTTATATTTTCACCACAGTTATCTTCACCTTGCCCAAACTCAAAGGGAAACTCTTATTTTGCGGTACATAACAGAGATTGTAGATATCTGGAATAGCTGCTTCAAAGAGCCTTGGACTAATCACTTGTCTACCCATAATGAGATCTTCATCCCATTACCTTGTTTATATATTGCTTTGTTTCTGATTAATGACCAAAGGTTCCTTATGGATCTCCACACACAGATCCCACCCCATAAAAAGTGTTCACAGGATTTGTTGTCGAATTACCTCTCATCCCATACTTGGTTTTAGTCACCTCTTTCAACAGTGAGTTCTCATCTAGAGCAACCTCCACAACCACTGCAACACCAGGCTTTTATTCCGGATCTTCTGGTCTCTAATTGCCCAACCTCATTTCTTTTTGGTAACTGTCAGAGTGCTTCACCCCAGACCTCACTTGTGGGATTTCACTGGGTACGTTGTTGTTAGAGTGCTTCAGTTAACCATATGTATCTTATTTTTCTCACTGTTTCCTTTCCAAAGGAAATTCCTTCTTAGTGCATTAATTCTTTTTCTCACGTTTGCAGGCATTGGAAATATAATATTCACCATCACTCTATTCACAATCATCAGCCACCACCACTAACCACCTTTGCCATCACAACCACCTCTTCTATCACAACCACCACCATCATTATCAGCCACCATTATTGTCGTCTACCACCAACCATCTCTGCCATCACAACCACCACCATTGCTTAACACTACTATCAACTTCTATCACACTTACCTCCTCCATCATTATAATTATATCCATTGTCGCCACCACCACCTCTACCACTACTATCAAATCAGGACCACCACTACAGTCAGTTCCCACTACCAACAAACTACACCATCACAACTAGCACCACCGCCAACTACCACCGCCCACCTCCACCTCCACCACTACTATCCGTCACTACAAGTCTACAACTATTGTGGTCAATTTCTACTGCCAACCACCTCCATCATCATAATTAGCATCATCACCAACTACTACAACCACACATTCTTCCGCCACCACCACCAACTACTAGCATCAACCGACTTCATCATTACAACCACCAACACCACTACCAATCGCCACAATTATGACCGTCACCACAACACCAACCACCTCCACCGTCACAATTATCACCACCATCATTACTAGTCATTAACAACAATTACCATCACAACCACCACTACAAACTATCTCTACCATCACTAGTATGCATAAGTGTTTCATTTTTTTTTTGTATCAAATAATAATTATATTATATTAATTTTTATTTGAATTGTATATTTATTATGTACATTCAAATTTTGAAAAACAAACCGTCTTAATTATTCCGTGTTTAGATCAAGAGACAACATCTTAATCGTTCTTATGTGCATTCAGATTCAAACGTTTAAATCTTAATGAAAACAAATAAGGTCTAACTGGATCCTAATCACCACATTGTAGCATCAAAGGAGAGTGATTTGAAGTAACTTTGTGCACAACAAATTGCCTGATATTTCAGAAGCCTTCATCCCACTCCTCTAAAATTAAGAACATGTCCAGTCTTGCGTCTATGACATGTCTATCCCCTTTATTCAAAGTGAACTTCCCTACTGTTAATTGTAGATCCACCAGCTCCATGTAATTTATAAAATCTGAGAAGTCGGACATTGCTCTATTGTATCTAAATCAATTCTTTTTCTCTCAAGAAACCTCTAACAATGTTAAAAGTCCCCACAACCACCGAAGGCCCTTCAAGAAAACTCCTTGTTGATCCAATTCCCCATCATACCTTTTCTATTTCCTTCCTAGCATTTGGAGCGTAACACCAATGAGATGCCAACTGAAATCCTGGGTCCTCCCATTAAACTTGCAGGTAATGTAGTAGGAGCCCAAACTACTGATTTGGCTTGGAAAACTGAAAGTCTTGAACCTATTCGTGTTTGGATTGGAAAACTAAAAGGCAGCTATTTACTCTTATATAAACAGCACAACTTAATGCTTTGGAGTTTGACTACACCCGAAGAGAGAGGTGTCAATGTGAGAAGAGTTCTACACACAAAGTCTAGAAGAAAAAGTTGTTGCTACATTAAAAGAATCTGTTCCTATCAAAATTTATCCATACAGTTTTTGAGTGTAATAATTAGTTTCTTTGTGTTGGTTCAAGACAATATCTTGATTACTTTTATAGTTGATTCTAGTAGGTGTTGCTTAGTGTTTGTAAGGGACTTTATTGATAGGGTAGAGTCATTGAAGAGAAGAGTAGAGAGGTAAAGGTTGAGATTGTTGGGAACAATTTCTTAGGTGTTACAAGGACAGTTGTAAACCTTAAATTTGGGTCGATTTTAGCGGAAGTAAATCCTACATAGGTGGGTGTAGTTTTTGTCTCCCTTGAGCAAGAAGTTCTCCAAGCTAAATACTTGTGTTGATTTACTATTCTTCAATTTACCTTCTTGCATAGTTGCTCAAAGAACCTGACTCTTTGAGGACTTAGGTCGCAGCCAAACTAACAAAAATGCATCATAAAAATATATGTTGACTCAGATGGGGAAATAAGTTAACATCAAATAGAGGAAAAGAAAACACTCAATTATCTCTAAATTTAATGTTCTCATGTTGTTACAATAAATAAACATAATAAGAAAACTATGAAATCAGTCAAAATATAAGAACATGAATGCACAAAAGAGGTCATAAGTGAGGCCCTTAATAAATTTCCAGAAGCAAACAAAGGTAAGCAAAATTGCACTAGAGTGACATTGCTCTTTCCTCAACAATGGATCAAATTATAATTACCAGAATAAATCGGTTGGGCTGAAGTAAAATGAGAAACCGCTGTCATAAGATCTGCCTCGTCTTCCCCGATTGTCTTCTTCACTGTAAAGAAAGCAAATGTCAAACAAATGGCCCAAAATTAACAGTTTGGAAAGCCACCTTGTAATTGGATTTGGTGTAATTACTATCCTAGTAATGACATAGCCTAGTAATTACACAAAATAGTAATTGTGAATATCTATTTGTTTGTCATATCGTAATTACGGTGAAATTACAAACGTAGTGTTTGGTTGCCCAAGAGTAATTACATAGTTAGATCTTTTAAACTTTTAAATAAAGTTAATTATCAAAAACTAGACGTTAATGTTTGATAAACATGTGTCTATATAAGAAATATTGCTAAATCATATATATTAGTAGGTATTCAAAATAAATATTTATTTTTTAAAATGTAGCATTAAATAAGTGTAGATTTGTAACTAAATATTGTAAAATATAATTGATAGTATTTGGTTTTCAAGAAAACAATATTATAGTTGAATTAATTAATAAAAAATTTAACCAAACACAGAGTTTGCAAAACATAGTGGGGATGAATGTTTGACAAAAAAATCAATTTTGCAGCCAAAATTTTATAACATTTTCAAATGTTTGATAAAAAAAATAATATATGAATTCTTACATCTCTTAGTATGAGTCAATTGTGAGGATGCATGTTTGACAAAAAATCAATATTGTAGCCATAATTTTATAACATTTTCAAATGTTTCATAAAAAATAATATATGAATTCTTACATCACTCAGTATGAGTCAAGTTTGCCTCTAACCTCATTCAATAAGGATATCTAACTTTAGTGACAAATCCAACTTTAATGACATCACTCATTATAAGCCAAGTTTGTAGATGACTCATTCTTTCTACAATTAGGAGGTGTAATTTTAAACAATCAGAATAATAACACAAATAAGCAAAATGAAGGAGAAAAAAATAAGAAAGAAAGAAAGAAAATATGAGAAATTACATCGAAACATATGGAGTAAGGGTTTGAAAGTAAGAAGTAAAGAAATAAAAAATAAATTACGTAAAAAGAAAAATACATTAAAAAGTAAAAATTTAAATATAAATTTAAAAATTGAAAAAAAATATAAATTAAACAAATACGGAAAAGTAACCTTGTAATTACACCATATAAACCAGCAATTCTCAACTATTGAAGAATGTAATTACTACCCCCTCAATGTCAAACAAACATGCCAAAATTGTATAATTACACTCAATTCCAATTATAAGGTGACTTTCAAAATAGGCCTCAAGGGGAAATGTGGATTTGAGAAAAATAAGTATCTCAAGCAAAAGTAGGTACAAAATGCTTCCAAGATTTCTAATGTCAACAGATACCTTCTACTAGAGAGGATAGCAATTATGGTTGTATAGACAATGACAATCGAAGCAATTAGTGTTGTACCAAAGGAAACCCTCACTAAGTATTCACCTGCAAGCTGCAAAATATTGAGGTTCGCTTGGAAGATAAGTATTTACGGGTAGACCTATTCCCAAAAACACATACTGACATCACCAATAAAATAGAATTAATACCTTTGCTTTCTCCAGCAAAGGCTCAATCTTCATCCTAAATGATTTAGCTGTGAGATTTGAACGATAATCCTTAGGAAATACATACAGGACATCACCTTCATCTGACACCTGCCAAAACCATATTAGCCGCACTCTGATTAAACAACCGAAATGTAGCATAAATGCTTCACGCTATAACCCTACAAGTCATCCATTAAAAAGGTGATCAACTTCCAAAAGAAAGAACTACAAAGTTCAATGATATATTATTCCACAAAACCTTAGAGCATTCCAACGGAAAACCCTAATAAAAAGCCTTGAACAAAATTGTCACCAGATACATCATATGAAATTGCAAACTTTTCAGCTACCACTGATCACTCTTAAGAACATACTCATCATCCTTTGGGTTAACCTTCTTTATTTTTTCTAACCGGTTGATTAAATCAAAATAAGAGAAACTAATCTTTTCTGGCGAGCTTCACAAGCAATATGAGCCAATGGCAAGAAAGGTCTTCACTATTCCAAAAAACCCCGTTATTCCTTAAATAAGTATATCCAACCATTAGGTCCTCCAAATTTTTCTTGCTTAGCACTAGCCTCCATATATAATAATTTTCTGATTAAAACAACCTTTGGAAAGTCAAATGTCTAGCTCACGCAATGGAATTTATGACATTTAGCTGAAGATCAATTAAATCTTCACAAAATAAAAGGAAGAAAAAGTAGAGGAAAGTATGATTTGCATTTATTTCCCTCTTCTTTGTTCCCTTTTAATATTTGGGATAATATCTTACATAAAATAAAAACATTTAATAAGCCATTTGAGCTAGAGATTTTACTTCTAGAGGTTCTTTTGGCTGAAAAGTTTGATGTGATGACCGTAGGCAGGAAACAAGTAGAACTTGGAGGACCTGAAAGCTGGAACCCATATTTCATAAATGCCTTCTATGCATTAACTAAAATAGTTTAAGAGCCTTCTATGCCATTAGTATAATTTATAGTTCAGCTATATTAACTAATTATGCTACTACTCTTTCAGATCTACTCCATCCTAATTTATAGTTCAGCTATATTAATTCTTTTTCTTAGTAGGGTTGTGCCATCATTCCTAACCTACTCATATAATTTTATTTCTTAGATTGTGACCAATTTCAGCCATCAAATCCAAAAATCCGACGCATGAGTATGTTTCGGCCAGTTACGATGACTTCCCAGCTTAAGATCTGCTCATCTCTTGATTTCAAGACGATCCATATATCTTATACCAGATTTCGAGTACTTTCCAGCAACCAATTGCATTGTTTCTGAAAGATCTTAGTTTTCCTGCAGTGTTCTCTTTCGGTTTCAAATTTACTTTTGCCAAAAAAAGGGTATACTCAAATATTTGGGTTGGATTATAGTTATATGGTTGTCGTTCTCCATTGGCCTTTTAATTAGGACATTAAGAATGTTTTTCTCCATAGTGATCTCGAGGAAGAAGTATATCTCAGGGGGAGGCAAGTACCCTTGTATGTCAATTGTGCAGGTCACTCTATGGTGTGAAACAATCTTCTCAAGCTTGGTTTAGGAAGTTCAATAATTCAGAAATTCGGCATTACTTGTAGTGGAGCTGATCACTCTATGTTTTGTTGACATTCTGCATCAAATACAGTATTTTATGAGAAGACTAAGCACATTGAGATTGACTGTCAATTTTGTGAAGTCGAAAGATCAACTCACCAAGCCCCTCATCGTTCATCGTATTAATTACATTTGTAACAAGCTAGGTGCATATGACTTGTATACACTAGCTTAAGGGGGAGTGTTAGAATAGGAATAGGAATAGGAACAAGAATAATATATACAGTCCTACTTAGAAATAGGAATAGAGATAGTATATAGAATCCTACTGAGAAAAGGATGTATTGTAGTGTCCTAGTAGGAAAAGAAGTCTAATGTTGTGCCTATAATAAGGTCTCAATGTAATAATGTAGATACACAATTCAATAATATTCTTCTCATATATTCCTCATACTTGTTTTAATAATTGTTTTTAAGTGTTAAATTTATTCTCTTTCCTATATGTTTTAATTTCCGACATCAATGATCAGTCTAGAAGTTTATTGCTCCTGGTTTACATATATTTATTTTCCACACATGTGCCTTTAATTACATTCTTGTTTTACCTTTAATTACTCCTTATTTCCCATACACCTTTATAGTATCCATCCTTTCATGTCTCCTCACAACCCTTCACTTTTTCCTCTCACCACCTTATAACCCCTCCCCTTCTTCACCTCCTTACTCACCTCTTCCTTTTCAAATCTTCTTCTCTCTAAAGTTCTCTCCCATGGCAAAAGACAAACTTCCTTCCATTTCGCTCATACATACGCGCAAGTATCTTCAACGCTCTCAGATTCATCAAATGTAGAGGTTGTCGGATCATCCAAGACCAACACAAAGAAACAGTCTATATCTCAATGTCAAGTAAGCAAAAGGCTCAAGTCAAAGAAACCAGGTGATGTCTTGAAGACATGCAACTCTTTTGGGGGATCACAGAAAAGAAAAGGTACTCTGCCTTCGAAACCAGGCCTATTGCCACCGGAAGGATCATAAATCTTGAACAACTTGAGGACTCCCACTGCCCTATAAGTGTTTTCTTCAAAGCCCATAAATTATCTTTACTATTTCAACTTTGTGAAAACAAAGTGTTTTGCCAATATGGGTTGTTGAAGATAAAGGAAACTGAAGATATGGAACAGGTTGATTCAATCAATATGTACAATGAAGTTAGAGTCACACTAGGATTAGGCTACTTATATCGACTAGGTACTACTTGTGGTCGACTAGGATTAGATTACGACTAGGATTAGGTTATTTATAATTGCAGTATTATTATAGTAGTAATAGTTATTGTAGTAGGACTCTAATTATAGCTAACTTAGGATTCTACAATTCACTCCCTATATTTTAATCATCAATACAATCCTAGATTTTCTCTTATTCTTCATGTGAGAATTCTACATGGGCTACCTGATTTTTTATGGTAAGTGGTCTAAGAAGTCTCTTTCAAAGACCAAGGCAGCCCTAACTGTTGAAGACAAAATAGCGGATGTTCTTGCTTCTTGATGGATTAGAAGGTCGAAGAGATCAAAGGATACCCTGGCTAAGTGGAAGATGGCATGCAGAAGGTTAAAGAGCCAGTGAAATGTACATCTCTCTAAAGGTACCATCAGTGATGTGGGTAAGCTGCAGCAAGCTGTTGACAGCCTACAGCATGAAGGAGTCAAGTCTGTGAATGAAATCCTAGGAAAGTTGAATCAGCTGCTCGTGTGACTGAGACTTCAAACACGAAGCTAGTTGTTGCTGTCCAGAATTCGTACTCCACACTCTCCAAGAACATTGAAATGTTCTATTATTCTTTCTCTCCGGGGTGATCAACACCCTTAAGTATTTCCTTGGTGGAAATTAAGACTTCTAAACTGTTTCTTTTACCCCTCCCGTGGGTTTCTGTTTTGGGTTGTATAACCTTAACAGTACTCTATGGTGGCCTCTCTTGCACCCACCAGTTCCTTAACTCCTCTTCCTCCTCTGACTGCTAATCCTTTTTTATTCTGAAGGGGGAGAATATTTATGCATGTAGCTTTTAAATTGCTCATCTACTATCATATGTGTATCTCTATCTCTAAGTGGTATTATTAATTTCCTATGAATATTTAGCTGCTTGAATGAAATTGCTTTTGTGTGCTTAAGTGTGTCTTAGACACAAGCTTGTTGTGTCTCTATGTGCCGTACATTTCATCTAGTATCACATGCAGGGTTGTTACCTATTGGGAAGAAGACTCAAGTCACTTAATATCACACAAGAGGCAAAGAATGAGGGGGATCTAAACATGAATCTACAGACATACATTCAGGGAGAGAAATCATCCTAAATACTCAGGGAAGTAAAATGAATAAACAATAAGTACCCCTTTGAATGTCATCGTAAAAAATGGGGAGATTGTTAGCCCAATAGATTCAATGATGAAAACTAACCATTACAAAATATTCGTCTTAGCAGATCAAAAAGGAAAGAAGTCTCTATCACAAGGAAGGAAATTTGCAGTGCAATCAAACAGTCCCAAGGTCAAGGGTCAAGGACGATATGCCAAGGCACCAGATCAGAAGTTGCCCCAATTGCAAGGCAAAGATCCATCAATACATAGGCATTCAAGGATTCCAGAATCTGTCAAGGTTCTAGACATGGAAAGAAATCTCATAAAGTTACACAAGAAAGGAATGTGACTAGTGAGTACAGTAGAAAGGAGAGAATTGGTAGTTATATGGGTAGAGGTTGTTGCCAAAGGTGAAACTGAAGTGATCAAGGGACTTTTTAGCATTGTACTTCAACAACTACACGGTACCCAAGTTACACAACAAAGCTCTAGAGAAACCCTTGTAACCCAAGAGAACTGGACTAGGCACCACGTTGGTGATCCGAACCAATATAAAATCCGTTTCTACTTTACATTCTGCATTTACTTCACTTTTTATGTCCATTCTGTTGTCTTGAACCTTTTGCAGGATCAACGTTGACTACAGGCTTACAAGACACCCCACCCCTCTTGAATAATCACTGATGTAGAAGCCATGGTAGACATTATAGTTCTCCACAATCTTTGAGAACTTTTTTGGTATACACTTATGTTCCTACCAGCATATTCTTGATGCTAATACTTTTATAAATTTTTACCTTATCGAAAAAATAAAAAACTCAAGGGAACGAAAGTGGAAAAGGTAGCAATTAAAGTTGTAGGCACTTTGCATAAACATGATATAATTACATTAAAAAACTCAATTGATAAAATCCCAATAATTTTCACAAACCAAGCATTTGATTTTGCAATGCCAAAAGCAAATAACATTCACAAGTCAAACTTTTTCCCCATAAAATAAATGGAATATTTACCTCCAAGAAGCCATTTGTATCAGCAGCCAGAGCTTGCAAAGCTTTCTGAGCTTCACTCAACTGTAGCCCAGCTTTACTAGCAACATCCCCAACTGTAACCCTCTTTCCCAATACATCAATAGCGTCCATAGCCCGCTTCCGTACATCAGACGACAGCTTATCACTCTCCACAATCCCTCCAGTCTTAACCTCAACATCAAGACTGGCCCTAACTAAATGAACTGAACTCCTCCTATCCCTCAAACCCCCATTTTTGCTCAAATTCCAAGAATTAAAAGAGTGTATTCGTGAAGGTTTTAGGACAAGGGAGGAGGGTTTTTGAGAGAATAGGATGGATTGAATCCTGGTGGGTGTGACTGTGAAGAAGCATGTGGAAATGGCTGCCATTTACTATAAATATCTTCTTCCAAATCAAGACATTCCCATGGAAAAGAAGAGGTTTTTGAATTTGTTTCTGCTTCTCTTTTGCCGTCAACTCCCTTGCTGGCCTTGAATATGGAATTTGCTTGGTGAAGAAGAAGGAGGATGAATGGTTGGATTGGTGTTGTTTGGTTTGTAGAGAAAACGGAAAAGGCCAGAAATGACTTGGAATATGGAAAAACATATAAATATATATAACCCTTCATCTATTTTACTTAGGGTCTGTTTGGAAAGCCACCAGGTAATTGGAATTGGTGTAATTACTAGGGTAGTAATTATCAGCCTAGTAATTACACAGTTTAATAATTACACTGACTTGTTTGGTTGCCACAGTGTAATTACACTGTAATTACACATGTCATGTTTGGATGCCACAGTGTAATTACACATGTTCTGTTTGGATGCACAATTGCAAACATAAAATTATAATAAATTTTAAAAATAAAAATTAATCATTTTAAATTTATACTAGACAAATAAGAATTTTTATAAATGACATTAAATTAAATATTTAAGATATATATTCTTTTTTGAAAATATATTAATTAATAAACATATTTACTGTAACTAATATTATGAAAAAATAATTGATTTATATTTTTTCAAATTAATATATTTCAATTGAATTGATCGTAACAACTAAAAGTATGAAGTTTCTACGAACATTGTGAAATGCATGTTTGATAAAAAGAATAGTAATATATAAATAAAATATCATAAATTATTAAATGTTTGACAAAAATATAATCTATCAAGTCTAATTAAAAAATGACATGCAATGTAAATTCAATATTACTAAAACAAATGAAACTGAAAATATAACATAAGTAATAAATTCAAAACAAAAGATTTAACATAATACTCTTATAACAAATTTCAACATAGCAATAAATATGATTTATTTTTATTTCTTCATAATAAAGAAAACGTACTATAACCTTACTTAACAATAAATTCTATTTTAATTTAAAAATTAGAATACTAATAAAATTATGCTAATGAAAAAATAAACATGGCATAAAGAAATAGATAATACGAGAAAATTACATAGAATCACGTAAAGTAAGGTTGAGAACAAGAATAAAATGAAATATAATAATATAAAATAAAAAATAAACTTTTACAATTTTTTAGAATAATAAAATAAAAATAAAAAGAAATTAAAATAATAGAAGTAAAAAAATTAAAACAAAAAAAATAAAAATAGAAATTAAAAAAAAATGAAAAAGTAATCAGGTGGTAATTACACCATGTAATTACCAGCAATTCACAGCCCCTGGCTGTGAATTGTAGAGTGTAATTACCCCCTGTCAATTACACCAATTACCTGCTGACCAAGTAATTACCTGTCCTTCCAAACAGGACAAGACAGTGTAATTACACCAATTACACCAAATCCAATTACCAGGATGTCCTTCCAAACAGGCCCTTAATAAAATGACAATATCTTTTATTTTGTTTGTTTAAGCTTCTTGCACAAAATGTACCCTCAAAACAAACATAAATTCTCTATCATAGCCCAAAAAGGATTACATTGTCCAGGCTAGCAAATCCAAATGAATGCACTAATACGGAATATAGGTCAGTAAATATCCAAAAGGTTGTCACAAAACTTATCACATTGTAGAAGAAATATCATTATTATTTCGGAAAAGGGTCAAAATTTCCCCTAAACTATGTAAATAGATCACTTATACCTTTCGTTACATTTTGGGATAAAAAATACTCCCATGTTATCCTAAGGAACCACAAATACCATTCATCGTTAACAACAGTGATTAGGGTTGTTCATGGTTATGGTTATAAAACCAAACCGAACCGCAATCCGAACCAAACCGATTAAAAAAACCATTATTTGGTTGGATTTGGTTAGGTTCGTTTTTAAATTTTGAAAAACCGATATTATTTGGTTTGGTTTTGATTTTGGTTTTGGTTTTACTAAAAATTAACCGCAAAAATAACCAAACCGAACCGAGAAGTTAAATATATAAATTTTATAATTATTTATAAATAAAATATAAGTATTTAGATAAATTTTAATTAACTTAAGTCTTTAATTTTACTATTTTCTGAAGCCCAACACTTAAATTTTAGCCCAACTAATAAAATCTTAAGTTTAAATCCCTCAATATTCATTACTTTAAAGATGGAAAAAATACATAAGTGAAGGTCTTTTATTTAATAATTACCACTTTTAAGTATACTTTTAATTTATTACCATTTTTGTCAACTTTTAGCAATACTTACTTAAACAATTTTGTTCCTTTAAACTTAGCAAAAAGTGCTGCCATTCGCAACTTTTAGCAATACTACCATTCAGCCAAATTGTTATATATGGTTAAAAGAATAATGTTGACAAATGTTGTAAATATTTTTTAAAAAGTGTACACGTAAGTGATATTTCCTTTAAAGATCACACTTTCTATGTTCTTTAATAAAATTTTCTAACGTAGCATTGAATAATTTAAAGCTCAAGCTAAAGAAGATGGTAATTGATTAATTTTGACTATGAAATATTGATTATTATTTTTTGGAAAAAAGTCTGAAATAGATCCGAACTTTGATCGAAATTGCTATAACGATACCAAACTTTGGAAAGGATCCTTTACCACCATGCACTATTTAATAGTGTATTTTGAAGGTATATATGTGCCCACGTGGACATAAAAATATAGCATAATTGTAATATTTAACATGTCCACGTGGACACATATATACCTTTAAAATACACTATTAAATAGTGCAGGGGGGTAAAAGGTCCTACATAAAGTTTGGTATCGTAACAGCAATTTCGGCCAAAGTTAGAGTATTTTTCAAACCTTTTTCCCTTTTTGTAGAAGTAATTTCTCAATATTTTAAGGTGTAATTTTATTGAAAAGTCTATTGATAAGATGTTGAGATCTCCAGAATATTGAACCAACTTTATGTTATTGACAATGAGTTTTTTTTAGTTTCTGAAACTTGGTACATTGGATGAATCACTTTCTTCATGCAATAGCTTATTTGTGAATTATTCATGTACTAAGTGTTTGTGTCTATCGAGATGCGTATGTCCTCAACAAACTTATTACTTTCGAACCAAAAAAACCGAACCAAACCGATGGTTATTTTTTGATTTGGTTTGGTTTGGTTTTAGAAATTTAAAAACCGATTTAAATTGGTTTGGTTTGGTTTTAACTAATAACCGTTCCAAACCGAACCATAAACACCCCTAACAGTGATGTGGCAAGCTATGTGACACTAATTCCGCCACCTAAGCTTGCCAAATAGGATACCTACAAAATTTTGATCCAATTTATAATTCAAACCCTAACTCATTCTTGCTAGATCCACCCACTATTATTAAGAGGCAAACCCTAACCCATTCTTGTTAAAGGGATTGTGTATGAACAAGAGATGAGAGTGTCTCATTAGCTCTAACAATCATTACTACACGTTCTTCATCAAACTTAACCTTCTATTTCGCATAGTTCAGATGCAATTTTAACCCTTTTCTGTTATTATTTTATCAAGCTAATGGAACCTTTTCAAGACAATGTGTAGAAAAAAATTTACAAAAAGAAGTTGAGGTTGGAAATGTTATATCAAATATTAATGAAAAAATAGGGATTTTGTATATATAAATATGAAAGAAATGATTATGAGGGATAAAGAGCAACAACTCACTATCAAACTTACCAGACAGAGATTGGGCAAGGAGTTTTGTAACAATCTAATACTACCCTAGACGTGACATGGTGCCTCGAGTCTCAAGAGACCCCAAGTTAACCACATGTCATAGCATAACACTAAGATAATATACATAACTGAAATAACATGAAAAGTGGAATAGAGTCTCAAATGAATCTCAACATAATATGGAAATCTGAGTACAAAGACACATATACAGAAATACTAATATCTGAAATAACCTTTATCAAAAGTGAGTCGCTAGGACAAGCCCTAGGTCACTCGAACATCGAAAACTGAAAGTAAAGTTTGAAATGAAAATAAGAACTCATAAGTGGTATGTTCCCAAACTATGAGGACTCAATGAAATAATTCTAGGTTGATAGGAACTTATACTAACCATGCGTCTGATGAGATGCATCAAAACCTATAGTATGAAACAATATGGATAGAAAAGTATGCAGTCAGCACTCAGAATATACTGAATTTGGATAAATGCATAAACATGACAAAATAACATGATAAGTATGAAAACATGATAATGTAATGACCAAGTAATCATAACATGAAAACTGATACTCTGATTTTGAAAACATAATACAAGGTGATGTTATGTTCTCGAAAGTCAATCATAACATAAATGTGTGTGAGAGACCAATAACCGACATATAACCATGTGAGCATACATGGAGTTTGATGTACTGCCCCATTGAAAAGGACCCAATATACCTTGTCAGGGTATAAATGCATGATACCACTGGACATAATGAGCATTCTGCTCTATAATAAGCAATTAGCTCCATCAACCTATGGGTAACATAGTTTTGGGATATGAGTAATCGTCACTAGTCCAACTTAGTGCTAAGTACTACTCCCAACAGAAAACATGCATTATAAGAATCATAGAGGCCGTAAGAATTTAATAATATTGAATCATTCGTGGAAAATCTGATAATCATAAGACTGACTCCTTAAAATCATAATACATAACATAATCTTGAGATACAATAAATTCGAAAACATCTAAATCATGATAATCACATAAACTATTTGATTCTTAATCTAAAAGCATCTTTGATTCATGGAAATCTTCATAACATAATGCATGCATATTGAAATAACGTAATCATGATCATAAGAATACTTGCATAGCATGTGTTCAGGAAAATACCATTGAAAAACATTGAATTATGATCAAATCGTGCATAATAATATCAATCATGAAGAATAAATTTAAATTCAATAGAACCCTTAGAAACCATGAAACCCTAGAATTTGGTAAGAATCATAAATTAAGAAAATTGAAGTTTCTTTGGAACTCAATATGTGAAGAAGGGCCCATTGATAAAGTTCTCACATACCTTGCTAGAAACCCTAGGTGAGAATTGGAGAAGAAGACTTGAAGCTTTGAAATCCTTGATAATGCATTGGGAGAGAAGACTTGCGAGAGGGTTTTGGGATTTGAGAGAATGAGAGTGAATGGGGAGGTTAGGGATCATAGCTAGGAATCAATTATACTCTTCAAAATAGGCCTAAAAATGTAGTATAGGGATTAAAATAGTAGGAAAATACCCAAATACCCCTGAAATAACTGTTGAATAGCTTCTATGAATACAATTTGTACATTTTTCTACGGACCGTACTGTCAACTCGTAGATCCCAATCCATTCAACCCAACTTTCTAAGGAATGAACCATGGGCCACCATCTATGACTCGTAGTCCTTTTCACGAGTCGTAAATACCAATCGTAGAATGAGTCCAAAGGAAATGTCTAGGTTTCAGGACTTTAAACCACAACCACTATGTATGGCCTGTATTTTCATATACGACCCATATTATCAAGCTATATAATTACTGAAAATCACCAAGTTTCTTAAGGCAAACCATGAACACCTTTCTATGACTCGTAGAACATTGCACGACCCATAGGTCCCTCTCGTACAATCCAAGTATTGAAATTACACATTCTGAATGTTGCCTCCATGAGACCCAACTACGACTTGTAGTTCCATTTATGAGTTGTACTATTGGCTCATACATTGAGGCCTGAGGCTTAACATTTTTGAAGTTACTGAACTCAACTCTACGAGCCTATCCATAAGTCGTAAATCCCACTCATAGTCACTGAACCAAAATCCTGAAATTCTAAGTGTCAACCACGATTAGCTTCCACGAGCCATAAACTATTATACGACACATACATGGGGCTTGTGAAACCCAAAAAATAGAAGATGACACTAGTTTTCTACAACTTTTCAACTTCCAATTGAGTTATGCACTTTCTAAGTGTTACAATATCTTCCTCTTGGAAAGATTTGTGCTTGAATGAGATTCAACGTAACTAAGCATGAAAAGAGTAGGGATAAATCTAATAGCTTAGCATGAATGTAAAATACATTAAAACTGAGGGAGTGACTGATTTCATGAACATGCATGCATACGGAAACATGGGAATAACTAAAATACATTAATCCAAACACTACATAGGAAGAACTAATATCTCACATTGAAACTGAACCAAAGGGAAAGAAATGGGGGTACTTGGACATCATATCGACTTTAGCCTCTGTTCAACCTAATCATCGGTGGGGTGAAAAGTTGTGTTAAGCTTAACTTGAGTACAAAGACCTTTTTGAAATAATCTCCAAAACTGAGAGGTGAACTAAATACCTCTATATAAAATAATGGATAAAGGCACACTATGCTTCTTAACCATCTCCCGAATATGGAGTCTAGCATAGTCCTTGACTTAATAAGAGGTTTTCATATGAAGAAATGCGCATACTCAGTCATTTGGTCTAAAATTACCCAAATAGATTCATGATGTCGATGAGTGTGAGGTAACCCTGTAATGAAATCCATATTCAAATCTTCAAACATCCAAGTAGGAATGCTAATATCCTGAGTCATACCGTTTGGTTCCTAATGTTCAACTTTCACTTGTTGGCAAATTGAACACTTAGCCACAAATTCTGCAATATCCGTCTTCATCTCATTCCACCAATAGACTTCCCATAGATCACGATATATCTTAGTGGCTCCCGAGTGAATAGAATACCAAGAATTGTGAGCTTTTGATAATATTTGTTCCCTCAACGTATCAACATTTGAAACACATAAATGACCTTGATAATGAAGCACACCATCTCCCCTAGGAGAAAGCCTCAATAACTTTTTCAGAAACCGATTTCTTCAACTCAACTAAAGTTGGATCACTATCATGTTTTGGCTTAACATCTGACACAAGAGAAGATTCTGACCCATTTGAATAATAACTCCACCATCCTCTAAATCACCCAAACAAATTCCTAAACGGGCTACTCTGTGCACATCACGAAGCAACTCGTTTTTATCATCCTCAATATGAGCAACACTATTCATGTACAATCTACTATGACCATCCACAACCACATTTGCCTTACTCGAATGGTAAAGGACACTCATGTCACAATCTTTCAACAAGTCAAGCAATCTTATTTGGCGAAGATTCAAATTATTTTGTTTAAACACATACTGAAGGTTCTTATGATCAGTGGGCACATCCTCATGAACACCATAGAGATAGTGTCTTTATATCTTTAAGGCAAAAAACCTCGTCGCCAACTCTAAATCGTGAGTCAGATAGTTCTTCTCATAAACCTTAAGTTGCTTAGAAGCATATATCTTACCATGTTGCATCAACACACACCCAAGAGAAATCCTTAAAACATCACAATACACAACAATACCATCTGAACCTTCTGGTAAAGTCAATATTGGGTTGAAGTAAGTCGAGTCTTCAACTCATGAAAACTCTTGTCACAAGTTTCGGACCATTGCAATTTCACTTTAATATGAGTCAAGTTAGTCAAAGCAGAAGAAATGGAGGAAAATCCTTCCACAAACAATCTATAGTAACTGGCTAAACCCAAGAAACTCCTAACATCTAAGGGAGAGGTCTAGGCTAGTTCTTAACTACTCAGTCTTCTTAGGGTCAACTTGAATACTTTCTCCTGAGACTATATGGCCAAGGAATGCAACAAGCCTCAACCAAAATTCACACTTGCTAAACTTAACAAACACCAGACGATCTTTGAAAACTTGCAAGACAATCCTCAAATGATCGGCATGCTTATCATTGCTCCAAGAATAGATCAAGATGTCATCTATGAACACAATGACGAACATATCCAAATATTGATTGAACACCTTTTTCATCAAATCAATAGAAGTTGCAGTAGCATTCATTAGTCCAAAAATATAACCAAAAATTCATAGTGACCATATCGAGTTGTCACGACCCAAACTACCCCTAGATGTGACATGGAAAATAAGATACCGAGAGACCCTAAATAATTCACTTGACATAAGCATGACACTAAGATAAACATAATAGAAATAAAGAGATAAAGCGGAATATGTCTCAATATTTCCCCACCTAATATGATACCAAAATCAAAGTACAAAGACTGTAAATGTGAAATCATATTAGGTCTAACAACAGGTCTCTACTAATCATAGATGTGACTAGGACAAGTCTTAGCTCATGAAATAAGTCTAAAACTGAAATGACTGAAAGCAACAAAAGATATGTGGTGGCAAGGTCCTCGAACCATAAGGACTCACCAAAAACACTGTAAGTAGCTGATCAATCCAACTAGTTTGGGCCGAATGGAGGAACATTGGACCATATATTATGAAACAATATAGGTACAGAGCTATATGCGTTAGTAATTTAAATATACTGAATACAGGGAACATGCATAAATATAAACATGAAACATGGTAAGTCTTATGATGACACATGACCAAGTAAACATATCAAATCTTGATAAGCTAAAATCATAAATTATGAGGTAAGGTCAATGCAACATTTGAAAATCATAACATAAGCTTAAATCACCATCTTTGAGGAAATCATAAACTCTTTTGAGAAAACCATAATCTTTTGTAGGATGTTTGTCGTTAATCGACAAAGACCATAGGAGTTATAACATGAAATCCGGTGTCTTTCTCACACCGAAAAGAGATTATCCTACTTGCCAAGGTAAGAGCCATGTTCTTAATCTTAGGTGGATCAACTAGGTATGTCCAATCGGAATAAAGTCTTACGGGGGCACATAGTTGTGGGACAACAGAATTGCTACTAGAGAGCCGACCGCTACTAACGGGGGAGCCTCCATTCAAAAGTCCTCTCGGTGCTAAGCAAACTCCCAACGGAAATAGGAAAAATCATATCATAACCATAATACTTGGAAAGGTAAGAATCTAGTAATATCAATCTAGTCATTAACTTCATATCATAGAATAACTCTTTCAAAATCATGATTGCATAACATATTCATAAAAACACTTATCTAAAAGAATCTAAATCATGATCATCTTTCATCATGAAAATATTTTACTTTGAAACAACATTTTACATAAAACATATTAATATTTTACTAAAGCATCCTTGATTCATACATTCCTCAATTTCATTATATATGCATAATCTCAAAACATAGTTCATAATCATAAAATATGCATATGACATGGGTTCATATGAAATTCATTGAAAACATGTAATTTGAATCAAATCGTGCATAATAAGATCAAATAGAATGAATTTATCATAAACAGTTAAACCCATTAAGAAGCATGCAAAACCCTAGAATTTGGTTTAAATTATAGAAGAGAAAAAGAGAAATCTTTGAGACTCAATGAATGAAAGAGAATCCATTTATTAGCTTCCCACATACCTTGATGAATGTAAGCCTTGGAATTGGAGAAGGGAGCTTTAAGCTTGAAGAATCCTAGAATTTTCCTTGAAATTCTTGTAGAGAATTTGGAGGAGAAGACCTTTAGAGATTTTGTTTAGGGGGGGTGAGTAAATGAGAGGGAATGGGAGTTTTAGAAAAATAAAATTAGTTATAGGACTTAGATATAGGCTAGAAATGACATAGTTTAGGTGTTAAATGGGTTAGAAAAGACCTAAATACCCTGAACTTAAAAATGATGGAAAGATTCTACTGACACATCTACGGTCTGTATAGGTATCTACAGACCGTAGTGGTCATCCGTTGACTAAGTAATGGAAACTAGAATTGCTAAAGTCAGACCATGAGCCCATGTCTACGGACCATAGGTCCTTTCACGGGTCGTAGGCCCTCTTGTATAACCCAAGTCCAAGTTTCCTCCGAGTCCCAAATACTTCCCATGGATTGTATAGGCTTGTAGGGCCCGTACAATCATCTGTAGACCCAGGCCTCCAAAATTTCTTGAAGTCTGGACTCTTTCCTACGACACGCTCTTACGAACTGTAGAACCATCCACGGACCATCTTGTTGGTTTGTGGAAGCCTCATCTGGTCATACTCCAATTTTTTCAACTAAACTTTCATGACTAAGCTCTACGGACCATAGAGAACTGTACAAGCCATAGTGTCGTTCGTAGAGCTATTGCACCAGCAACCATTTCTGCAAATTTCCTTTCTAATTTAATTCACCATTTTTTAGGTGTTACACGTGTCTTGAAGGGTGTCTTAATAATGTCACATTCTCTAACTTTAAGTTGATGATAACTAGATCCGAGGTCTATATTTGAGAAGAAACTAGCATCTTAAAGTTGATCGAACAAGTAATCAATCATTGGGATGGGATACTTATTTTTATTGTGATCTTGTTCAATTGTCGATAATCCATACACATTATGAGAGAATCATCTTTTTTACGAACAAAGAGAATTGGTGCACCCATAAAGAAATACTTGGTCAGATGAAACCTTTATCTAAGAGGTCCTTTAACTAATTTTTCAACTCCTTAATCTCATCTAGAGCCATTCTATAAGGAGGAATGAATATAGACTGGGTATCTAAAAGAAGGTCAATTCCAAAGTCGATTTCCCTTTCGGGGAAACTCTAGGAAGGTCATCTGGAAATACTTTCAAAAACTCATTCATAACAGGAATTGACTCAAGAGTAGGGGTTTCAGAATTTGTACTCCTAACCCAAACTAGAT
This sequence comes from Solanum okadae, assembly GCA_036553675.1. Taxonomy (NCBI): domain Eukaryota; kingdom Viridiplantae; phylum Streptophyta; class Magnoliopsida; order Solanales; family Solanaceae; genus Solanum; species Solanum okadae. Next base: position 36,924,405 of record CM071681.1, read on the forward strand.
GATAGATACAACCCTTGGAAATAATCTTTATGGCCTTAAGGCATGAGATAAACTGACCTATAGACGTTGAATTGCTACCCTTCCACTCTATGACTAGTTCATTTGGAAACTAGAATTTAACAACTTTGGTTCTATAGTAAATATAGGTATAACAAGCATGAAGCCGATCATACCAAGAATAACATCTAAATCAAGCATATCTAATTATACTAGATCAACTATGGTGATTTTCTAAAAAAAATGAGACTGGTCAATTTCTAAAAACCCATTTAGCAAAAACTGAATCACCAACTGGAGTAGAGACTGAAAAGGGTTCTCATAGGATTTCGAGACTGACATCTAATTTCATGGTAATATAATGAGTCATGAAGAAAAGTGTGGCTCTTGGATCTAATAAGGCATAAACATCAAACTGAAAGACTTGTAACATACTAGTGACCATATCATAGGAAACCTCTTGTCCTATCAAGTATGAAGAACATAAAACTTGTTCTAATGATGTACGCCACCAGAGCTAGATGAAGTACCCTACTGATTCGGGAGTACTGAAAAAGTATTAGGTTGAGTATGTCGATAACCATCTCCACCCTTATTAGGAACCAAAGGGCAATCCCTCAATCTATGACCAGTCTTACCACATCCAAATGAATTACCAATACTAGTCAAGCACTGTCTTGGATGGCTCTTCTCACATTTTTTATATGTGTCTTAAGGACGTCCCTGAAAGCATTACCATATGGCTTAGGGTTGGGCATCCGATCTTTGTTGGACTTTTTCACCAAAGCACTAGTAGAAGATGGAGCTAGCACTGAATACCTCAATCTAAATGGAGAACAGCCATCATCATTAGATCTCTGATGAGAGTAGTCACCACTATCAGTCCAAGCCCTCTTAGTCTCCTTAACGCTCTCTTTAAGCTTCTCATTCTCAATTTGTTGGGCATGAGTCATCAACCTAGAAATATCCATTTCTTTAATCAACATGGTTGTTCTACACTATTTCCCCACCATCTTCGAAACATAGGAAACAAACTTGCTCATTCGAGATCTAGAATCAGCCACTATAGTCGAAGTATATTTGGAGAGTTGAGTGGATTTCAAGGCATATTCTTTCACACTCATATTCCCTTGCTTGACGTTGATGAATTCTTGAACCTCTATCCCTCTTATATTGAGAGGGTAGAATCTATCTAGAAAAGCTCCATTATTCTTTTCCCAATCCAATGGACCCACATTAATAGCCCTTTCTTCCCTCCATTGTTTTAACCAAATTTGGGAAACACCTTTTAATTGGTAAGTATACAAGTCCACACTCTCAATCAAAGTGACACCCATGATCTCGATGATCTTTTGAATTCCCTCAACAAACTCTTATGGATCCTCGTACACCTTTGAATCGTGGAATTTTTTAGGATTCATCCGAGTGAAGTCGCATACTCTAGTCCCCATCATACCTACATTTGGGTTCACGAGAGCTACAACCACACGGTTGTCTTGAGCAGTCATGGCTTGGCACTTGAAAAGTAGCCCCAAATTCCACAATGAGTGACATACTCGCCAAAGGATCAACCAGAGCTTGTGGTGCTTCTGGTTTCACATTCAAATCTCTTCTCAAATGATCTCTTGTTGGAAGCATAGCTCTGATAACACATAGAACATGAATTAGAAGGAAGTCTTATAGAGTTCAATTCTATCGTACAGCTAAGAGTTATGAAAGAAGTGAAGTATTTCTTAAACGTCTTATAGCTTCTCATTCAAAAATGTGGTGCGCTTCACACCCACGAATAAGATTCTACTTAATGCGAGTTTGAGACACCCTAAGTCACTTGAACCGGATAATATAAATACCAAGTTTGTCACATTCCAATACTAAACCCTAGACGTGACATAATGCCTAAAGTCCCGAGAGACCCCAAGTTATCACATGACAATTGGCATAGCAAGACACTATGATAATATACATAACTAAAATTACATGAAAAGTAGAATAAAGTCGCAAATAACAATCTCAACATAATATAGAAATCAAAGTACAAAGACACATATGCGGAAATACTAATGTCTAAAATAGCCTCTATCATAAGTGAGTTGCTAGGGCAATACCTAACTCACTTGAACATCCTAAACTGAAAGTAAAGTCTAAATAAACATAAGAACTTATAAGTGGTATGTCCCCGAAACATGAGGACTTACCAAAATAGTGCTAGGCTGATAGGAGTTTGTACTAACTATGCGCTTGATGAGATGCATTCGAACCTATATTATGAAATAATATGAGTAGAAAAGTATCTGGTTAGTAGTAAATGCATAAACATGACATAATAACATGATATGAAAATTGATACACTGATACTGAAAAACATAATACATGATCATGCAATATTCTTGAAATTCATAATCATAACATAAATGTGTGATAGAGACCGATAACCGATATATAACCATGTGAGATAGACATGGAGTTTGATGTACTTCCCCATCAAAAAGGGCCCAATATACTTTGCCAGGGTATAGAGGCATCATAACATAGTACCACTATACATAATGAGCATTCTTCTCCATAATAAGCACTTGGCTCCATAAACCTACGGGTAACGTAGTTTTGGGACCTGGGTAATATCCACTAGTCCAACTTGGTGCTAAATATTACTCCCAACAGAAAACATGCATTATCATAATCATATAGGTAGTAATAATCTAATAATACTGAATCATTCATGGAAAATTTGATAACCATAAGAGTAGCTCCTTAAAGTCATAATATTGAGATATAATTAATTCAAAAGCATCTTAATCATGATAATCATATAAACTTTTTGATACTTAATCTTAAAGCATCCTTGATTCATGAAAATCTTCATAACATAATGCATGCATAATGAAATAGCTTAATCATGATCATAAAATACTTGAATAGCATGCGTTCAGGAAAATATCATTGAAAACATTGAATTATGATCAAATCATGCATAATAATATCAATGATGAAAAATATTTGAAATTCAATAGAACCCTTAGAAATCATGAAACCCTAGAATTTGGTAAGAATCATAAATTGGGAAATTTCTTTAGAACTCAATGGGTGAAGAAGGACCCATTGATGAAGTTCCCACATACCTTGCTATAATATGTAGGTGAGAAATATAGAAGAAGACTTGAAGCTTTGAAATCTTTGATCTTGCCTTGGGAGAAAAGACTTGAGAGAGGCTTTTGGGATTTAGGAGAATAAGAGTGAATGAGGAGGTTAGGGGTCTTAGGAATCAGTTATACTTTTCAAAATAGGCCTAAAATGACGTAGTATAGGAATTAAAAGATTAAAAAAAGGCTCAACTGCCTTTGAGAAATAACTATCAAACAACTTCTATAAATTTATCTACGGTCCGTACGTCCTTCTACGGACTGTACTGTCCACTTATAGATCCCAATCCTTTCAACCCAACTTTCTAAATAATGAACCATGGGCCACCATCTATGACTCGTAGACTTTTTCACGAGTTGTAGATACCAATAGTAGAAGGAGTCTAGAGGAGATGTCTAAGTTTTAGGACTTTGAACCACAACCACTATGTACGGCCCGTATTTCCATATATGACTTGTATTGTCAAGCCGTATAATCAAATTACTGGAAATTACCTAGTTTTTTAAGGCAAACCACAAACACCTTTCTACGACTTATAGAATATTACACGATACGTGGGTCCCTCTCATACCATCCATGTATTGAAATTACAGTTTATGAAGGTTGCCTCTAAGAGACCCAACCATGGATCGTAGTTCTATTTACAAATCATACGGTTGGCTCGAACATTGAGGCCTGAGGCTTAACATTTTTTATGTTTCTGAACTCAACTCTACGAGCCTATCCAAAACCCATACTTCGATCCACTAGCCATAAATCCCACTCGTATTTACTAAACCAAAATCCTAAAATTTTAAGTGTCAACCACACTTAGCTTCCACGAGCCATAAAATATTATACGACCCATACATGGGGATCCTGAAACCCAAAAACCAATAGATGAGAATAGTTTTCAACAACTTTTCAACTTCCAACTGAGTTATACACTTCCGAGGTGTTCCAAATTCATAGTGACATTAGTTTATGCAACATATAGCCAAAGGGAGAGATTGCAATTATGAGAATAAGTGTGTAATTTGACTGAGGTCATACAATTATCATGGATTCTTGGTGGGGACTTTCATGTGATAACAAAACATGAGGAGAAATTGGGGGGGGGGGGGGGTCTACCTATAACTAATGCTTAAATAGAAATTTTTAGTCATTATATTTATAGTTGTACTTTGATTGATCAAGGGTACATGGGTAGCAAATATACATGATGGAATGGAAGAACGGATGTTGCTTGCATTTTCAGAAGGCTTGATAAGGTGTTAATAAATTATGATACATTGTAAATTTTTTCACTAACAAGAGTGGAGCATATATCAAGAAGTGGATCAGATCATGCAACATTAATGATAAAGTGCAACATGAGGAATGACAATATAATAAAACCATTTAAGTTCCTAAACTTTTGGATTCAAGGATTCTTTGAAGAAAGTGCTAAGGATACATTGGAAAGCTGATTTAGAGGCAATCATTTTTCAATGTCTCATTATAAGTTAAGGAAGGTTAAAAATGTTTTGTCAAAATAAATCATATCAGCTTCCGATAATATATTCCAGGAGATTACAACACTGAAGGAAGTAATCAGAGTAACGGAGAGGCAATTTGATGAAGATCCAAGGATAGAGAATAAGGAAAAACTACATGAGGCCCAAGTGGAACTGAGTAAATAATTACACAGAGAAGAGAAATTTTGAAAGCAAAAAACTGGGATGCAATGATTTAAACATGGAGAAGAAACACTAAATTCTTTCACACACGTGTTAAGGGTAAAAGAAGTAGCCTGAAGGTAACTAGAATAAAGAATGAAAAAGGGAAATGGATAGGATCAAGAAGATATTGGTAATGAGGCAATAAACTTTTACAGAAATAAGTAGGGATGATATTACAAATATGGTGTAAGTATTTATTTTAGTGGAGCAATATTGCCTCGATATATAACTCACACCGACTTGGTACTTCTAACAAAAAAGTTCGAAGTGAATATTTTCTCAAATATGAGGCTATTTCCCTTAGAACCTTTGTGAACAAAATTTTCTCAAGAATAATTCATGAGTGTATTAAAGGAGTATTAACAAAGAGAATTTCTCTAGAGCAGGCAAGTTTCATAAAAAAGGTATATCAAAAAACATATTAATTGTGTAGGAAATTATAGTAGATATAAGAAAGAGACGACAACCAACAAATTTGATCAATAAACTTGATACGATGAAGGCATATGATCATGTGGAAGGAACTTTTCTAACCATGATATTGAGAAAAATGAGATTTGGGGAAAAAATGATTGATATGGCCGGTGTTCTGATTGGTAAGGTTTAATTGGTATACTATTTTTATGAATAGACAACCATTTGGTTTCTTTCCTTTATCCATAGGACTGAAGCAAGATTTACTATCCCCTATGCTATTTGTTTTGTCGGCTGAAGTACTATCTCGAACTATGAATGTTCTAATGCAAGAAAGAGAATTCAAGAAATTTGGGATGCCAAGATGAAGTCCAACATTGAACCATTTGACATTTTCAGATGATATGATTATTTTCTGTAAATCATAGGTCAAAACAAGCAATTGGTTATGATGATGTGTCGTGGATTTGTGGTACTTTTAATGCTTAAAATTTAGGATTTTTGTATGTTATCTTGCTTATTTTAGTAGATTTGATGTGTTTTGTAGTTGTCTTGCAGGAAAATAGGTTTTGGTGGCTGAGTGTTAGAAGTTAGTAAATGTAGTGGATTTTTGTCCATTTACAAGTCATGGTCTAAACCACAAGCCACAGATGGTCTTGTAAAAAAAAGCTCAGAGATGTGAAAAAGAGTCTTGAGTTTTACGAAGAGCCAAGAGGATCCATAAAAGTTTCTACGAGTCGCAGAAAGGGTTTGTGGTTGAAGTTCAGAGAATGGTCAAAATAATGGGACTTCTTACGAAGGAACATGACGGGTAAGAGTTTGTATGATTCATAAACAAGCTTTCATGGTTGATAATCAAAGAGTTCAAAAATAGAAGCCTTAGGATTACGAACTGACAATATGAGTCGTAGAAGTTTTCATGGATTGTAGATCTTGTTCATGAAAACAGTTCTAAGACTACATTCACTGTCATTTATGAGAGGATTCCATGAGTTGTACAATGAACTACGACCCGTACTTTGTGTCATAAAAGTCATTGAATCTAGTTTTCCCAGATCAATTTGGATAGGGTTTTGTATGTTTACAAATACTTTTCCTAGGTTTTCTTTTACATTGTTATGCACATTTTGGTGGAGGAATAATAAGTAAACAACTCATTGCTTTTATTCTTGAATTTTGAAGATTTATTTCACATTGATCTTTGATTTTTGAGGTTGAAATTTAATTCAAGATTTTTGACGAAAACTGGGTCCTACACTTGAGACTTCTAGTGTGAGTTTGTGTCGTTAGGCATTCTAACTTTAAAGCTTAAGCCAAGGGTTGAGTTTGGTCAGCTTTCTTGGTAAACATGCTCAGATGAGAATTTCGTTAGCACGATTAGCTCCGGAATGTCGAGCTTGGTCTAGAACGACCTTTCATGCAGTTCTCTAGGCTTCTGATCTCATTTTGAGTCTTCTTGTGGTTTTATCTAAACGACCTCGGATGAAATTTTTGATGGTTCTGTTGAGTCTGGAATGTCGAATTCGACGGGGTAGCATATTTTGTTTGCGAGCATGGGATTTTGAACGAATCCCAGACACCCCATTAAAGAATTTGGAGTTTGCGCAAACCAGTTGAAGTGTTGATACCTAGTGCAGGCTTTTAGCAACCAGAAGTAACCACAAATAGACTTTTAGCGACCAGACCTCAGCTACTTATATAGCGAATTTGCAGCTTCATTTCTTATTTTCAAAAGGTGATTTCTCTCTTATTCAAGCTCCGATTTGAGTGATTCAAAATCCCATGTGATCGTTGGGAGCGCGGATACTTGGGTTTTTGTTTAGAAGTTGTTGAGGAACCTTCGTTTGAGGTGAATTTTATCTTGAACCTACTACCTTAACTTAGTTTTCTTGTTAATTTTGTATATTGTTGTTATGGCTATTTTCGTGCCTCGAATAGTGTTCAATTATGGAGCACAAGTTCCAGACGTAGTTTAGGAACTTTTGACGGAGTCAATTTCGAGATTCCTAGCGCGGGTCCCACATTTTTGTTTTACTTAATTTTAGGTCTTGTTCTACTTGTTGTGATTTTAGTGTCAAAATATTTGTAATGACGTTGTGATCGATAATTTGATAGTTTGGCGGTGTTTAGAGGCATTTTAGATGCGGATAGCTCATGTGTGGTGGATTCAAAGCGTTCATGTTTGGCTTTGAGGTAGGCTTCAATCTACTTTCTTGATTGAGCTTCTTAGATAATGTCTAGTATAGATTTCATGTAATTTTGGATGGTATTTGTCAGGTATTTAAATTTCCACTAGTTATTCCATCAATTTTTTTAATTTCGTAGGAGCCTTAGGCTTATTGTGGGTGTTGGGATCCTTAGTTTAGATTGTGGCTTCGTTTGTGGTATAGATACTCTTACTTATCCTTGATAGGATTGATTCGTGGTTGCCTTAGATTAGGCTGGACATTAGATGCTTTAGGTTATGTTTTATCACCTTGTAGTTATAGTTTGCTCACTTTAGGGATTGTTTTGGGTCGTTCTTCTTGCGTTGATGCTTGTGACCTTAGTGGCATGTCATAAATGTGGGTTGGTCTAGTTGTGCGGGACTGGAGCGGTGTGATTGGGGTAGGGCATCATCCTTTGAGTTTGCTCCCCCTTTTATTGATTTGAAGTCTCTTCTCAATCCCTTTGATTATTGATTAGTGGAGGGCATGGTGTATCATTATTGAGCTTATGATTATATTATTTGGCCTGAGGTCGTGTGCAAGGACTAGTTGGATCGCAGGTTAGTACTCTATGCTTTGGTATTGTGATTTCATCTGTTGTATAATTATTTATTTTGAGTGCCTTGTTTGAATGCTAGTGATGGCATGCATTACATTGTTTTCTCATCTTCGCGGATTTTGTGGTACTATCCCAGCCCATGCATTGGCATATTTATCGTTCATGATGAGATATTGATTTACTCGATTTTTATTCTAAACTGGTTTTAATGGGAGTTGTACCACCTGGATCACTTGACTTACTAATTTTTGAGATTACGAGGCGTCAATGATGTGCTCCTTTCCTATTTGAGGTATTAGAGGCATCTGGGATGTGCTCAATTTTCACTTGACTACCCGTCGCATCGACGCCTTTTCTTGCATGCTTTTGGTTTTATTTACGCCCCCAGGTCACTCTTGCTAGTCGGGTGGCTTACTCCCTTGGGAGTGGACGGGCTGGCTGGGTGACCTAGATACCTGAGATCCTTTTCAGAGTCGGCAAACCACTAGGTCACTCTTGCTAGTAGGGCGACTTACGCCCTTGGGAATGGACTGACTGGCTGGGTGACCTGGATTGATTTGTCACTCTTGCTAGTTGGGTTGGGAGTTAAATGGAGTCCTATGGTTATGGTTTCAGATGGTCACTGATGGTTCGGTTGCTCACCCTGCATTCGTATGCATTGCCTATCACCAGGATATTTGTTTGTTGTTTATACCCTTCGATTTATGGGGCCGGTTGGTTATGCTTTTTGTTTGTATCTTTCGGGCTTATGGGGATTCGGTTCGGTTATTGTTTGACTATATTCAAATCTCTGCAATTGTTATATTCCGATAGTAGGTTTTGAATTTAGAATTGTAATTGTGGGTCCTCCTGACACTGGGTAGTTGACTTGGTATCTTAGTTGCTCGCGATTAGGTTGTTGGCTTGCGATCCAGGTACATTCTTGACTCGACTTCTTACCCATTGTTTCCTGTTTCTATTCTATTTTATCTGTCTACTTTAGTATCTCATGTTTAGTTACTTGTGCTATACTATCCTTATTACTTGTTGTTTATGCTTGTGTTATCTTTTGAGCTTAGTCGATTGTTGCCTACTGAGTACTATTTTTTGTACTCATACTACACTTCTACCCCATGTAGATTGGAATTGAGTTATCGCCGTTGATTTGGAGTAGTGCGAAGCATCTTGGGCTTTTGAAGGTTAGGCTGAGATCCTAGCGTTTGAAGCTATTGGTTTTCGTCTGTTTTGGCTAAGCTTAGTCTTTATATTTTATGCAGAGATAGCTTATACTTGTCTTGTATTTGTGAAAGCCTTGTACTCCTATTTTGGATTAAATGATCAACTACTAACTGATGTCAGGTCTTGGAATGGTTTCTGTATTGTTTTTGTTGATTATCCTTTTTTTGCTTTGTTCTAAGCTCTTACTTCTTAATGTTGGATTCCGATTGGTAGTTCTTTGCTTATGGCTCTGGGCTAAGGGTTAGGCTTACCTACTGGTGGGGTGTAGTAGGAGCCATCATGGCATGAGAAATCGGGTCGTGACTGCTAATTTGGTTGATCCCCTTAGCAGGTTGTCCATGGGAAATACTGCTCATGTTGAGGAAGGAAAAAAAGAGTTGGCGAAAGAAGTGTACAAACTTTCATGTTTGAGAGTCCCTTTGGTAGATTCTAGTGAATGTGGAGTTGTTGTGATGAATGGGGGTGAATTATCATTGGTGGTGGAAGTGAAAGAAAAGCAGGACATAAACCCCATCCTACTTGAGTTAAAGGAAAATGTTCATAAGCAAAAGGTGATGAATTTTGAACAAGTGGGAGATGATGTGTTGAGGTATCAAGGTAGATTATGTGTTACAAAGGTAGATGATCTTCACGATAGGGCCATGGTAGAAGCCCATTGTTCTAGGTATTTGATTCCTCGCGGCTCTACAAAGATGTACCACGACTTGAGGAAAGTCTATTGGTGGAGTGGTATGAAGAGGTGTATCACAAATTGTATATTTAAATGTCTGAATTGCTAACAAGTCAAGGTTGAGCATCAGATACCATGTGGTGTGGCTCAAACATAGCTCTTATGGAATGAAAGTGGGAGATGATTGTTATGGAATTTATTACTGGATTACCGCGATCTCACAGATAACATGACTCAATTTGGGTGATTGTACTAAATCAACCCATTTTTCGCCAGTAAAGACTACTGATTCAGTAGAGGATTATGTTAGGTTGTACATCCATGAAATAGTTCGACTTCATGGAGTCCCCTTGTCCATTATTTCATATAGGGGTGCTCAACTCACTGCCTAGTTTTGGAAGTCATTTTAGATAATGTTTGGGTTTGAAGGTAAACCTTAGAGCCACTTTTCATCCTCAGACGGATGGTAAAGCATAGCGCAAAATTCAGACCCTAGAGGATATTTTGAGAGCTTGTGTTATTAATTCTAAAGGTAATTGGGATGACCACTTGCCTTTCATAGAGTTTGCTTACAATAACATGTATCACTCTGGTATCCAGATGACTTCTTGTGAGGCTCTTTATAGGCGAATATGTAGATCTCCTATTAATTGGTTTGAAGTTGGTGTAGCTGAGTTGATAAGGCTAGACTTGGTTCATCAATCTATATAGAGGTTGAAGATCATCCAAGAGAGATTGAAATAATGCAAAGTCATCTTAAGTCCTATACCGATGTTAGAAGAAGAGATTTGAAGTTTGATGTAGATGATTGAGTCTATTTGAAGGTTTCACCCATGAAGGGTGTTATGAGGTTAGGTAAGAAAGATAAGTTAGTCCCCGATATATTGGCCCATCTAGGATATCAAAGAGGATTGGTAATGTAGCTTATTAGTTGGAACTACCACTAGAGTTAGCGGTTATCCATATGGTATTTCATATATCCATTCTTAAGAAGTGTTTGGGCAATACTTTACTTATTGTGCCTATATAGAGTATTGGGGTGAAACATAGTATCTCATATGAGGAAGTTTCAGTTCAAATCCTTGATCGTCAAGTTTGCAAGTTGAGGACCAAAGAAGTTGCATCAGTCAAGGTCATGTGAAGGAATCTTTTGTTGAAGAGGCTACATGGAAAGTCGAAGAGAATATGAATGCTAGATACCCTCATCTGTTTTCCTCCGATCCAATTTCATTTCAAGGTATTAAATCTTCCTAAGTACTCATTCAAATTCATGCGTCTCCTTCATTCTCATGTTCCATATATGTGTGCATATTTATGAAATCATTCCTTACTTAGAAACTTAGCCTGAATCAGTTTTCCATCAGTTTTATGAGTTTTGTGTGTTGTTAGGTGCTATTGCATTTATGTTGGGTCGCTAGATCTTTCCCTACCCTCACTTCATACCTATTTGGTTCTCATTTGAGGAAGAGTATTCCTAAGGGAGAGATATTGTAACACCTCAAAAATTGGTAAGTGGGTTGAAAGTTGAAAAGGATCAGAAAATGATTTGGTGCCAGTTGCACAAGTCAACCTAAGGTCCGTAGAAAGACCTACGGTCTGTAGGAGGCAGTTATACAAAAGGTCTTGGAAGATGAAAAATGTCAAGTCTCTGAAGAAAACCTACGGTCCAACAAGACGACTTGTAGGAAGTCTTATGGGTCGTATGAGGTGCCGTAGATGGGTTCCAAACTTAGAAAAAAATTGATTGATGAAGCTTGGTTCTATGGATGGGTCTACGGGTCATACAAGGTCCTATAGTATGTAGCCCATGGATCATAGAAATGAGACTGAAATTAAGGATAAAATGTTGTACCATGGTTCTATGAGAGGGCCTACGAGTCGTAGAAGGTTCCACAGCCCGTAGGAAGTGGGCATGGAAATTAATCTAAAAGGTGTGCCTCCAGTAGTGCTTCTACAGCTGAACAATACGGTCCATAGAAGATAGAAGCTTATACGGACCGTATGTGGTGCCCATAGAAGTGGTTCAAAAGTTTTAAGAAGGGGTAATTTAGTATTTTTCCCACCCCTTCTAAGTCTAACCCCGTTGTTTTTACAACTTGTTAAGGTTCTTTTCAATATAGTTCCCCCCTATCACTCTCATTAACACTCCTAAGACTTAGAGCAAAGATCTAAGAGGAGAAAGGTAGGGTTTTCAACCGTCTTCTTCAATTTCTTTCAAGTTTCTCCTAGAACATTTTTCTTTAGGGTATGTAAGGCTATTCATAGTGTTGGACTAAGTTCATCCTCATACCCTACATCTAAATTCAGTCAGTAAGAATAAATTATAAGGTTGTACCCTAAGTTTTATGAATCTAAACCATATTTTCATTCCTTATTCTGAGTTTTGAATCCATGATTATTGAGATTTTATACTTTGTGCATTTTGAGTTCGAATTCTTGTTCATGGTTATTTCATTACATGAACCCTATTGAATGAATCTTTGCATAACTATTTCCAGACATTTATTTTCAAAACTGAAGCGAGTTCAAGAACTTTTTAAGTATCTTTTGAGAAGAGTTTTAAGGGAATTTAATGATCACAACATATTATTTTTACATTTCGAAAGAAAGCATTATTTCCAAAAAAGTATAAAGAGTTTCAGAAGCATTTCAGACAGATTAAGCACAACTCAGTACTACCTTAAAGAGTCCTTTGAGTATTAACTCAACTCAGTGAGTATTTCTATATGAGCGATATATATACATTTCGGAGGAAGTATTGAGCACCAATTTTGGGTAAGAGTTAAGACAACTCAAACTGTATAACTTGCGTCGCCAGCTTAAATAAGATTGTACTGTAGTTCAACTAACTCTTTATCCCACCTCGCTGAGGACTTTTAGTGGATCCATAAGTGGAAGTTGTATCCTATAGTCTGAAAAGGTATGAGGCAGCTTTGGCAACGTGGGTAAGATGTTGTATCATCACGAGGCTTATATTGATGGTTGTCGGTTAGAGAAACTCCTCAATAAAATAAAACATAGATCTAGATTTCAGTATTTGCTATTATTGTATCTTTCATTGTGAATCTTAAATGATTTTTACTTTATATTCATGCTTCACTTCAGTTGAGTTATTTTCAGTCCTTCATTCTGGTTAATTGTTTCATTCAACCTTATTGCATACAGTACTTTTCATGTATCGATGTCATTTGACTTGCATCATGAAATGACACAAATACAGGTACTTAGGATCATCAACAGGGGCTTTATTAGGATTGTATCATCCATCGTTAGCTTTCGGTGAGGCATCCTTGCTTTCGGATGGCTCTAATTTTATTGCTTAGCAGTAGTAGTGCTTTGAGGTGTCGTGGGTCTTGATCCAACACCTATCTTTAGACAATAGAGGTTGCATAGATAGGCAGAGTTCACATGTTTTGCTAAACTTTAACTATTTATATTTAGTACTTTCAGACAACTTTAGATCTAGTATCTGTTTTAAATGTTTTCTTCAATTTTTTTATCTTATAATTTCTTGAGTTAGTTTTCCGCAAAGTAGTCAGCCAAGCCAGGGATTCACTTGGGAACCAACAATGATTCTCGAGTGCCAGTCACGTCCAGGGTGTAGGCTCGGAGCGTGACAATATTAGTCCTAGCAGGAAATAAATAGATATATTTTGAGGTCTACATGAGAGAATGAAATCTTGTATGATACACCTTCTAGAGAAAAGAATTGTGCTCATTCATACAATTGATATGCTTGGTTTGGATATTCATAATTTTAATGTTGAGTATTTTGAAAAGGATGATGCAATTGACGCCCAATGATTTAATTATGAATTATGTGAGGAAGAAAAGATGCTTATAACCCAACTTGAGGAGCTAAAATTGGAAGGCCAACTACTCGACCACACTTTTATTGATGGTGTCACCGTTGAGAAGAGTGCACTAGAGTTATGTGAGGAAGTAGATAACATGATTTTTAAAAACTCTAGTGTGTGTAAATATGAGGGTGTAAAATAAGAATGTCATTCATGAGTTAGGACACATTAGACCTCATTCCAATCATTTTCCCACATTATGTTTAGATGATGAGATATTAATCGAGTCATCTGAACCTATGAAATAGTTTATGAAGGATGAAAAATGTGATATATTCTTGAATTTATTGTTTCAACATTAAAAAAAACATTCCTCATTTAAGGGCCAAGAATTGCAACATACGATCTATGTTGCTTTGTTCCTTTATTTTTGTACCACCACTTGTTAAGCAGAATAGAAAAATTGATGTAAAACTAGGGGTGCAATTCATATCCCCAAAGTGGAAGGAAAATAGTAAAAATGATGGTGGACTGCCGGGATGTTAAATCAGGCGTTTCATGGGAGACAATTCATGTGGAAACTTGATGAAGTCTAAGTAGTTAAGTGGCATGTGTCGTGTAGCGACGTTAAATCAAGCGATTACTGGGAGACATCCTAATTTGTAGTGTAGCTTCTTATTTTTATTTTTTTTAGTGTCACTTTTTGTGTTGTTTTGTTTTTACAGTTTAGGGGAAGTCTGAGTACCCAAAATTTAAAGCTACGAAACACGTTTTGAGCTTAAGTGTGGGTGTATGCGACCCTTGATGAAAGTTGAGAAAATATGTTGTTAACTAGGTCATAGAGGGCCCCAGGGAGTATTTCTTACCCCCCCCCCTCCCCTCCTCCTCCTCCTCCTCCTCCTCCTCCTCCTCCTCCTCCTTCTTCTTCTTCTTCTTCTCTTTTCAATAAATTACTTTGGGGACAAAGCATAATTATAAGCGTGGGATGAAAATTATTTCGATAGTTATGAGTTAAAGGGTGAATATGTCATAGGATTTTGTTTTGTTTGAAAAAAACACAAACAAAACGAAAGATTTTTATTATTATTATTCTTTTTATTTTTTAGTGGCGTAGCTCGTCCACCATTTTGTTTTTCTTATGGTTTTAATTCTTTTCTGAGGGATCCCTTTGAATCAGGTAATTTTAAGTGTCTTTGGTGAAATCTTAATCGAGTTTGAAGGAAAGAAGTTTCTAGACTAAAATACTTACAGGATCAAGTTTTCGTTGTTGTCGATCCAGCTATCTCCCGGTTCCAACCAAAATTATTTCTTCTCCGATGCATATTTGAAGAGTGAGCTTAAAAGAGTTTGATTGTTTCCGAATTGATTGTTTGTTTTCTGTATAGCTTTTTGTTATTTCTTAGTTTTATTTGGGTTGGGGCCTTTTTTGTTTTAACGTTCTTTTTTCTCATTTTGGGCTTCTGCCCTATTTTCTTGAGGAAAAATGACCTAAATACACATCTTATTTACCATCTAAAATTTCCTACAATTTAAATATTTTTTAAAAACCCCCACTCGGATGTATCACTCTCCTCTCGTTGCTACATTTTTATCCGCTCTCGGATACAGCCCTCCCTTCTCGGATACATCCCTCCCCTCTTTGATACATCCCTCACCTATGTATCCAGATGTCTGCTTATGTATCCGGATGTCGGCTAATGTATCCGAAAGTCCAGTGATATATCCGAAATCTATAAATTTAAGGGATTTTTGTAATATGAAAAATAGTAAGGAAATAATGTAATTAGCTCTTATGTAAATTATACTTTTTCTTTACGGATGCTCTTTTGATTAATAAAAAATTGGTCTTCAGGCTTTTTAGCAACAAAAAAAATGTGGTAAGAGAGATCAATAGCATTGATGATGAAAACAATTACATATGACTATCTTAAATATAAATTGTAAAGTAAAACTTTCATTCTTTTAAAATTAAGAAAAAGGTCAAAAAACTACAGAAAAGAAAATTAATAAATATTTTATTTATAGTTTAAAAATATTGCACTGGCAAGTAGTATCTATTAGTTGTTTAATGGCTAATTAGAAATACGTCATAATAGCTCTTTGCTTGCTTTTTATTCATTTTATTATTTTTATATGAATAAATTAGAGTATTGATAAATCCACTAATAATGGACATGCTCACTATATCCAACACACACATAAAAATATTCCCTTTGAGGTGAAATTCTATCAATTAATAAATACAAAAATAACGTGTAATTCTAACATTTGAGTTTATTTTTTAAAACATTTTACAAAGTATATCCTATTTTTGTATTTTTTTTATTTAAATTAGTTTTAAAAATTAATTATTTTAGTAGCCATGAATAATGAAATGATCCCAACTATTAATACTATTTGGACATTTGGCAAAACTCAATTGTGTCACTGACCATTATTGAACAAAATTTTATAATATATATATAAAGAAAAAATAAAACAGAATAATATTATTAAGAAAAATAAAAGAAGAAAGAAATTAGTAGAACAAAAAAGTTGAAAAAATTATGTCAACATTAATATAGATTTTTCATTACCCTCCTCCTAAATTAATATGAATTCCAAATGGTATCAGAGCTATGGATGAAAAGAAATATAAGAAGAAACATACTAGTAGTAAGTTAAGAAAAATAAGAAGAAAATTAAACAAATTATATTCATAATACAAACAACTCAATATCACAAAAATTGATAATGAAAAATTAGATCAATTAATAGATAATATATCTAAAATAGAATATCAATATATTCAATATTTAAAAATATGAATAACGAGAATAACGAATATAGACAAAAACTTACTGAAATAATTATAGCGAAAAGACAAGAATTAGCACATAGGCAAAGTAGACTTAATAATAATATATTCGCAGGAACTTGTAAAAAATCTAGAGTAGCACAAAGGAAAACTATTTTATATCTACAGATACAGATAGAAAGTTTAGAATATAAACTTCAACACAATCTATAAATGAATAAAGAAGAATATGCCATAGATGAAAAAACATATGAAAACTATGACAGATTAAAAATAAAGATAATATTTTCTAATCTAGGAAGAAGATACAAGAAAATAGGTGACAATATAAGTTTAATGTTAGAAAAAGAAACGGTAAAACAAGAAGATAGTTTAACTGCTATAATAAGAATAACAAAAGAAAATGAAGAAATAGATAAAAAAAAACGGAAATTGAAAAAATAAAACAACAAGAAAAAAAGGAAGTACAACAATTAGAAGAAGTAAAAAATACTAAAATAATAGAACTAGAAAAAGAACTGGCAATATTAAAAGAAATGTATGAAATTAAACAAAAAGAAAAAGAACAAAAAACAAAATTAGCAAATGAGATAAATAAATTTAAAGAAAAATTGCAATTAGAAGAAGAACTAGAAGAAAAAGAAGAAAATAACCAAGATAATCTACCTGAAATATGAATTGATGAAATAAATAACGATGATCTAGATGAATAACATTCGAAAACAAGCGAAACATATACGAAACTTTTAGCAAACATAGATAATACAAAGAATTTAGAAGTAAATACAGGAGACGTAGACATGGATGAAAAACCTAGTACATCAGGAATAAAAAACTCAAAAAATTTAAAATATTATAATGCAAACTATGGACAATATGATAAAGAAAAAACTATATGGGATAAAAGATTAAATAAAAAATGGACACCTAAACCAATAACTGAACAACATTATTTTTTTAGATTTAGATTGTGTAGCAGATATAAATAAAACAATCCAATTATGGATGAGATATATATCAAAACAATTAATAGATAACAAAATAGGAATGACAGAAACACCAGGATATATAGAAAGAACACTTATAGGAACAGTTAAATTATGGCAACAAAATTTATCAGATGAAAGTTTAAAAACTCTAAGAAGTAATAAAACATCTAATGGTGAATTAGCTACTACAACTATGAAAATATTATATAAGTACGAAGTAGCTATAAGAAATGAATTTAGTAGTATGACAACAGAAGTAGAAGAACAAAATAAAGAAAAAATCATAAATCGGAATCTAATGACAAAATTAGCAATATGTAATATGTGTTATATAGATGAATATACATGTGCATTTAGAGAATATTATTAGAAAGGAACATATAGCACAGAAGAAAGTAAGGAAATAAGAAAATTATATTTTACAAAATTACCAAAACCTTTTAATTCAAAAGTAATAAAAAGCTGGAATGAAGCAAGATTAACAGATACCTTAGGAGCTAGAATAAAATTCTTACAACGATGGTTTATAGAACTATGTGAAAAACATAAAGAAGAAATAAAAATGGAAAAAGTACTAGTAAAAAACTTAGCATGTTGCAAAAATAAAACGGCACCCCAATTTGGTTGTACGGACAAATACTATAAAAAGAGATATAACAAAAAATATAGATCAAAATATAAATATAAAAAATCAAGAAGAAGATACTATGTAAAAAACTACAAAACCAAAAGACCAAAAAGAAAACTAACGGAATGTACCTGTTATAATTGTGGAAAATTAGGACATATAGCTAGAGATTGTAAATTACCTAAAAATCCAAAGAAAAAATAAATATTAGAAATAATAATAGACGATGAAAAATATACGCAGATAGAATACATAGATTATGAATTAGAAAGTGAAGATAACATATATGAAATAGATAATGATAAAGAAATAGAACCAGACAATGAATTCTATAATATAACAAATGACTGAAACAGATATACAAATAATAACTAAAGAAGAACACCAAGACGAAGAATCTTTAGAACAAAAAAAATATTTGATAATATTATATTTGAACAAATAAAAGGAAAAGAATTAGACCTAAGCGTAGAAAAAATATTCGAAATACCAACAATAAGAAACTGATTTAAACGATAAAAAGAAGAATATTATGTAGTAAGTAAAAGAGAACATATCATAGATTGCAAATACACCAAAGGAAAGGCTAAAATACCAATAATAAACAAACGAATAATCAATAAAGAAATACAAGATATTAAGGCTAAAAATCCAATTAAATATGTACATTTAGGAGGAACGGAAATATTAATAAAAGCATATTTTAGAGAAGGAATAGATACACCCATAGAAATATACTTAGCAAATGATAGGATCATACAACCTATAGAAAAAAGTATAATAAGTGCAGTAAAAAGTAACCTCATATACCAAAAATTTAAATTTATAATAAGTGCTAACTACTCAGTAGCAATAAATGACACAAACATAGATAAATCACTAGTATTATAATGGAAAATGTCAGGGATAGAACTAGCCCCAGGAAGTAAAATATTTACAGCTAGATGTAAAAACTTATATGTTTTAACAACAAAACATAAAATAACAGCAAAAAATAAAATAAAAAAAATAAAAATAGAAAATCCTTTGGAAAGAATAGTCACAGTCATAGATAATAATGACTATAGTTATAATGAGATTGACATAGAAGAAGATTTAGAAATAGTAAAAGAAAGATTAAGCACATCAAAAAGAATAAACTATGAAATACCACAAATATCATAAAAAATGAGTACCCCAAGAAGAATAGATAAAACTCCACAAAAACCAATAGAAGAAGAAATAAAACCACATCATTACTACATAGCGGGAGTAATGGAACAACGAAAATATTTAATATTAATAAATACAGGACAAGAAGAAAACTATATTACAAGAGAATTAGTAACAGAAGATGAAATAATTACTACTGAACAATTATGCCCTGAACTACCAAAAACATTAATATATACCGAAGAAACTACAGAAAAGGAAATAATCATTGGAGGAGTACCAATAGTAATAAAGTTTAAAGTATATCAAGGAGATAAAAATATCATTTTAGGAATAAAATGGTTAGAACAAGTTAAACCATATAATTTAGAAGACAAACAGTTAACAATAAATTATGATAATAAGAAGATAATAATAAAAAGGACTTTCTTATGATAAAAACAAGAAAATATATATACTTGCAAAGATAATAATAGAAGGATATTATAACAGATATTATACACCAATGATAGACACAGGAGCAGAAGCTAATATATGTAAATACAATTGCTTACCAGAAGATAAATGGGAAAAATTAAAAACACTGATAGTAGTAACATGATTTAATAATGAAGGAAACATGATAACATATAAGGCAAAAAATATAAAAATACAAATATGGGATAAGATATTAACTATAGAAGAAATGTATAACTTCGAGCTTACAACAAAAGATATGCTATTAGGAATGCCATTTTTAGAAAAATTATACCCACATATAATAACAAAAACACACTGGTGGTTCACAACACCATGTAAACAAAAAATAGGAGCAAAAAGAGTGAATAATAAAAAACGAAAAACAACAGAATGGATAAAAGGAAGTGAAAAAATTACACAAAAACTAGAAAATATAAAAGAAGAAGACCCTAAAATAGAATTAATTATATTCTCTTTAGATAAAGTAAAAATAATCCAAGATAAGTTAGAATTGTTATATAGTGAAGATCCTTTACAAGGATGGGAAAAACATAAAACAAAAGTAAAAATTGAGCTAATTGATAATAATAGCATAATAACCCAAAAACCATTAAAATATAATTTTAATGATTTAACAGAATTTAAGATACATATAAGAGAATTACTAGAAAAAGGGTATATACAAGAAAGCAATAGCAAGCATGCAAGCCCAACATTTATAGTAAATAAACATAGTGAACAAAAAAGAGGAAAAAGTAGAATGATTATTGATTATAGAAGTTTAAATGCAAAAACTAAAACATATAATTACTCAATACCAAATAAAATATTAAAAATAAGACAAATACAAGGATATAATTACTTTAGTAAATTTGACTGCAAGTCAGGATTTTTCCACTTAAAGTTAGAAGAAGAATCTAAAAAACTTACAACATTTACAGTACCACAAGGATTTTATGAATGGAATGCAGTACCATTTGGATATAAAAACGCACCAGGTAGATATCAACATTTTATGTATAACTACTTTAAACAACTAGAAAATTGTATAGTAAACATTGATGATATATTATTATACTCTAAAACACAAGATGAACATATAAGGTTATTAGAAAAATTTATACATATCATAGAATACTCAGGTATAAGCCTAAGCAAAAAGAAAGCAGATATAATGAAAAAGCAAATAGAATTCTTAGGAATACAAATAGATAAAAATGGAATAAAAATGCAAACACATATAGTACAAAAAATA
The DNA here is from genome assembly GCA_036553675.1 of Solanum okadae. Lineage (NCBI taxonomy): Eukaryota > Viridiplantae > Streptophyta > Magnoliopsida > Solanales > Solanaceae > Solanum > Solanum okadae. The sequence goes on from CM071681.1 coordinate 36,945,388, forward strand.
ATTAACTCAAATGAACAACTAGACACAAAAAAAGAAATTACAATCATTCTTAGGACTAGTAAATCAAGTAAGAGAATACATACCAAAATTAACAGAGAATTTTAAACCATTACAACAAAAATTAAAGAAAGACATAGAATACCAGTTTGATAAAAAAGACCAAACACAAATACAAAAAGTAAAATTATTATGTAAGAACCTACCGAAACTATATTTGCCGGATGAAAACAAAAAATTTACTTATATAGCAGAATCAGACGCCAGTGAAAAAAGTTATGGAGGAGTCTTAAAATACAGATATGATAAAGAAAAAATAGAACATCATTGTAGATATTATTCAGGAACATTTACTAATACAAAAATAAGATGGGAAATAAATAGGAAAGAATTATACTCAGTGTATAAATGTTTACTATCATTTGAACCATATATTGTATATAACAAATTTATTATAAGGACAGATAACGCACAAGTAAAATGGTGGCTAACAAGAAAAATACAGGATTCAGTAACTACAAAAGAAATGAGAAGATTGGTATTAAATATATTAAATTTTACATTTACTATTGAAGTAATAAAAACTTACAAGAATGTTATTGCAGATTACTTATCATGACAAAGTTACTCAAATTGAGAAAGAAAATACAATTGAAGATATATTCAAAGTCATTACTACACTTTGTATCAAAGTAGACAGTATGGACAATGAGATACAAAAGCTAAAGACTAATGAAGATAATTTGAAGTCTGCAGCTAGTACAAGTCAGCAGCATGACTATAAAAAATGCGGAGCTAAGTCGATCGAAAGACTTTAAAAATCTAGAGCTAAGAGGTGACGTTGGGAAACACCTTAAAACCCATAATGATTATCTAAATATAGTTGCAGGTACAAGAAGACCAGTTATTGAAAAACAACGAAATGCAAATTTAAATCAGTTATTTGAAAAGCCATTTACACAAAAAACAAAAAACTCATTAACCATAGAACCACAAACCTCTACCTATGCAGATAGCCTACAAAATGAGAAAAAATTATATAACCATGTCATGAGAACATATATTGAAAATATATACAAAATCCAAACCTATTTAAACCGTAATCCTAGATCCACTACAACCAAAGAACCAAGTCAAGACTACCTAACCCAAAAATTACAAGGTTATAACAAGCTAATCGCACTGTCAAAAACTAACGCCAATTTAGTAAGGACATGTTACAATTATGGACTATTAAATATTGTATACACATACGACGGAGAAGAAATAAGTGGAATACCAGAACTACACAAGGCATTCATCACATATAGAAGAGTTACCAAGGGAAATTTATTTTATGTAAAGTTTTATACAGCACCAGCGGAGATATTATACGAAGAGATAAAACCCCCAATTCAAGTTATTAAAATAGGATTAACCAAAGATATGATTATACCTGAAGATATTGGACAACAGGAAGAAATACAAAAAATAGAGATACCAAGTTTTTATGCCAATAAAAGAATAATTGGTATATCAACTCTTAGACAAGAGTTAGCAAATAATTATTTGAACGGAAATGTTAGATGGAGTTACTACTCTAGAGATCAGTTAATGATATAGAGAACTAAGAAGAACAGATATGGATGAAGTCTAGCGATGGATTTTATCATTATTAAAACAAAAAAAAAGACCTACGACAAGAGCACTCAAAGCAGAATTTATTTCGCCAGAACTATTAACCAGATATTGCAAGCTAATTGGACACAAATACCCTGATCATCTATGTTCAAAATGTAATGGAGACGACAACGTGATTCCAGATGTCCAGCTAGAATAAAGTCTAAAGAGATAAGAAGATAAAGAAGATAGAGACAACTAAAGAGATAAGGCAAAGGAAAAATATTTGGCCAAAAAAGCCAAAAGCAAATAGTATAATATTTGGCCAAAAAAGCCAAAAGCAAATAGTATAAAGTAGGAATAAATCATGTAAATTATTCAACAAATGTAGGGTAGTATACATTATTAAAATTTGTGCATATTAAATGATAGATGTGCATTATTAAAGTAGTATGGACAAGTGTAAAGTGTGGTAGGTGGTGTGCATTATTAATAGGACAAGTGTAAAAGTAGTAGGTATGCATTATTGTAAAGTAAGTGGTAGTGCATTATTGTGCAGTAAGTAGTATAGTACGTGCATTATTGTGTATTACTATACACATAGGATAGAAATTCCTTTCTATATAAAGGAATGTACATGTAAATGAATAAGCAGGCCTTGAAGCCTTCAATAAAACTATTTCCTAAAAACACTCTCAAATATTTAAGATATTCATACTTAGATAATGGAACAAACTTCAGATATCATGGATAGGCAAGAGGCAAAGATATATTGTTCAACAAATATGCAGAACTAATTTTATATATTCCTGAATATCATGTATATGATTGAATAAATTTATGTTAGTTATTATGTATTAGAATTATTTGAATCATGATTTCTAGTTTATTAGCACACTGAAAACAGGGAGAAAACTTCTATACTATGCCATCCTAATGTTAAAACCGGTAGGCGAGGAAAGCCGTTTAGGGGAGTAAACAAAGTTGAGGCGCTGATAAGAAGGAAGTATCTGCTAAAGTACGATGCTAGTAGTGACAGGAGAACATGATAAACAGATAATCTAGTTCATAATGATCTAATAAGAATTTAATCAATTATGAATATGATAGGAAGGAATAATTGAAAATAAAAAAACCTGCATAACAACGAACATGACTACATACATGCATGATGAAATAATAAAAAACTATGAAACTCTAATCTTATATATACTTAAAGATATAGAAATAATTGAATTAAGAAGAATAATATGGGAAAAAATATTTAATGATAACGAATTAGAAGATATATTAAATCAACAATGGTATGAAATAGACTTACATGATTTAGACCTCGAAAGAATAGAATGGTATGATTTAGAAATAAATTCAGATTAAAATGAACTACGAATATTTACAATATTGGACATAAGCTATGGAAAATATAAAAATTTTAGAACAATTAATGGAAAATAATTTATATATGTACCTAAGAACCCAAGATATGTTATATCTAGAATATATCATAAATAATATTAAATAGATATCAAGATTAAAACACTTAGCAAAAGAATATTATAATAAAATCTTTAAAATGGATTCCTCACCTACCACACTACCAAAAATATGAATTCCTCAACTACCAATTCCGCACCCCCGAAAATCCTAATGTTGAAACCGGTAGGCGAGGAAAGCCGTTTATGGGAGTAAACAAAGTTGAGGCGCTGATAAGAAGGAAGTATCCGCTAAAGTACGTTGCTAGTAGTGACAGGAGAACATGATAAACAGATAATCTAGTTCATAATGATCTAATATGAATTTAATCAATTATGAATATGATAGGAAGGAATAATTGAAAATAAAAAAAACCTGCATAACAACGAACATGACTACATACATGCATGATGAAATAATAAAAATGAATTTTTTTCTCACCATATATCTCTTTGTATGAAGAATTATTGTGCAATATTCTTTCAAAAAGTCTTTTATTTTGAGGAGATATTTGTTGCATGACCTTTCTCTCTCTCTCTCTGGATGGGAAAGAATTATGTAATAATGTGATCAATTCAGCTAGTGCAAAGTTAGGCAAAATTTGTTGACCTTATGAATTAATTATGAGTCATGATGATGATGTTGGCGCACATGTAATATCAAACCGACATAATTCATGTTAATAGAAGTATATGTATAATGTGAAATTCAGTAATTGATTAACGTTAAGGAGGAGGAGGAAAATATATAGGAATAGTAGACAATTATGAGACCAACATATATATATACTAGATGGGCATGGTCCGTGCCAGCACGGGCTCAACACGTTATTTGGTGTGTCCTTGAAATTATGAAACGACTTAAAGGAAAATCAAACTTTGATTTGTCTATTATTTTGATAATATTTAATTGCATTTATGTCAGAAGTAATGGTATCTTAGATCAAATGTACATATGATATGACAAGCTAAGAGAATACTATTTTTCCAATTTAATTGGATGAACTATAGCAGCACTTGAAGTGTAATTTTTTAAAATATGCTTATTAAAAGGAAAAAAATTGTTGCTAAAATACCCAGAAACCTTCACACTTAAAAAAAGAAGTACTAAACTCCCATACATATATGGATATACAAGTCACTTTACGGAAGAAAAAAAAGTGAGAAATGGATTGACTCTGTAGATGAATAAAGGATAAATTCAATTTTAACAAATTTCATGATTTTTTGTTTCCTCATCAACCATGAAATATAGAGGCATAATTCTCATTCCGCCTTTGCTAATGAATCTTCTCAATGTTTTTAGCAATTACAACTCTCACTTTCTTACCGTTCTCTTCATTTAATATGCACAGAGAAGAACCTGAAAGAAATGTACAAAAATTTTAAAAATAATGTTCAAAAATTCACCAAGAGGTGAGACCCTTGTCAACCCAAATCTCGCTCATTTCCATTTCCATACTCAGCTCCAAGATCAAAGTGTCTTGCACAACAGGCAAAAGTTTAATTAGTAACTAATACAAACAATAATAAGGAGAACCACAATTATCTTCTCCTTGAAATTATTTACACCAGATAGAGAACATAATTTTAGTCTCAAGTCCATATTACATAATATACAAACTAACTTGCAAAACACTACTGCCAAGAATAAGACTAATACATGGAGAACCTAATTGGCAAACACTGTTGTATTCATCAATTATATTTCTTGTGTAATCGACATTTAAATCTACCATATGGAATACAACAAGGAAAACGTAGAAAGTAAATACACAAAATAATAGTTATCGATTCTAATGAAATAGTTAATCCAATCAAGTATCTAAGAAGAGGTATCAGCTAATGGTTTCACAATGTTAGAGAAGTTCCTAAATATCATGTTTTTCAAGCTATACATCTCTACATTGTGATGAGAAAATAACGCAAAAGCTCTAAATCAATGCGTATAGAATCTAATCTAGCTAAGATTGGAGAAGAACACAAAGAAAATATAGTAATATATAAAAATCACTTCAACACTAAAAATATTACAAATATGAAAAGAAATGAAACAAATTAAAGAAGACTGAGAGAAAGTGATAATGAAATGAAAAGGAGAAGCTAAAAGTGTTTGTGGCCCCCAAGAGAGGATCTTCATAGCGACTATATGTACATTTATTACCTTTAAATCAATATTTAATAACAAAGACGTTAGATCAATTAATAACAGAGACTAAAGCATACATCTAAAGCAAGATTGCTCTCTGGAACCATTCAAAATGGTAAAGAAGATAAAGAAACAGACTTGAAAGAGAAAAGACAATTTTGCCACATGCAGTTTCATTTGTCTTTGATGTTCCTTCTGCCTTAAATTTTTAAATCTTATATTTGAATGTAATAGGCTTCAAGCCTCTAAAATTCCTGTTTAATGCAAATTATAGAGTTAGCAAAGTCATCCCAAAAAAATTTACCCTCCATCAATACCTCAAGTTTTTCGCTAAGTTCTTTGACCAAGTGTTTGGTTAGGTCTTCAGAATTATCAACTTGAAGAGTTCGAACTACTAACCTGGGCTAAATGAAGCGGCAAAAAAGCTGAATAACATCTTTGTTAGTTCCCTATGATGGATCTCCTCTATTAAGCATGGTTGTACCGGCTGATAATTTCAAAAAGCTTTCTTTGCAGTCGCCAAAAAGCACAAAAGTAATAAAGATATTTCCTGCAATAATAGACAACCAAATGATAATTTCAAAAAGCTTCCTTTGCAGTCACCAAAAAGCACAAAAGTAAGGAAGATACTTCCTGCAATCATAATCTCATCTAAGCTCAATTGCAGGTACCTAAGTAGACTGACCTTTTATAATCCTTTTGTTGGTGCGGATGGCTTAATTTTCAACCCTAAGTAAACCAATCAGAAGCTATCAAACAAAGGTTCGAAGTACAATTAGCACAATCATCTACACCAGTCATGTTATATTAATCTCATTCTGATTTTCTGCCCCTTTTTATTTAATTAATTGATAACTTGAAGTTCTACGAATGTTGACTAACCAAATAAAATAATTTTAAGAAAATAATACAAATAAATGAGATCACCTAACTTTTGATTTTATGCATTTCATACAACCAAGGCCAATCTCTTAAATATTATTTACTCTATGTTCGTCTGAATCAATAGTTTTTTCCATTAAGAGTTCATTAAAATCTTAATGTTAGAAGTATATTCATTTATTCTACAATCATAAGTAAACTGACCTTTTACAACTCTTTGAAAGGTGTGGACGATTCAATTTTCTGAAGATTCAGACGCAACTCCTGTTTTCCTGTATATTTTCATGTGGTGAATGTTTTGCATAGTCATTTGGTGATGAAGGAGTAAGCACTACAACTAAGAAATAAAATAAGAGCGACAATGGTATGATTGACACGAGTAATAAGCATATATATGAAATGTTAAGGAATGGCAAATACAGATTTTCAAAAATTCTACGCACACGTGGTACAAACTAAGTAATAGTGTTTCTTTTGTTCTTCCCTGTAAATTTTCCAAATTTCTTAAACTTGTTAGCTGTATCAACTCAGACATCCTTTTCTAATCGCTACATCAATTTTATTGTACAACTTAACCACCCAATAGCTATCATGTGACCTTAAATAAAAGATGCTCAAACCTAGTGAGAACTTGTCTACAAATATTCAAATTAACAATTCAAATGTTAGAAAGAGTTGAAGTGAAAATTGCTACTCCAATATCAAGTAAAATTGCAAAATATATATTTGGAGGGTTTGTATATGTGAAAATTCCTTGCCTAAAAACCCATCTTCTTTCGATCTAAATGTCCTTTGTTGTCAAACATTTTCTTCTTCAACACATAAGAAAGTATAAGAATCAAAATAAAAAATCAAGTTTTGTGTGTCAAAAACATATTTTAGATGTATTAAATAGTTTGGAATATTAGTCATGCTTTGGGCATCAATTTGTTCTATATAAAATTATTTGAAAGAGTAGCTATGAGCTTGACATCAATTTGTTTTTACTATTACAAAGTAAAGATGTTTATCAAAGACAAATGACTATCTACTTTCATGTAAAGCAGAACTACAAAAGACTATCTCATTATTCATTTAACTAAACTTTTAGTGGCAAAGCATAGCCTCACTTACTGATAAAAATTAAGGGAAAACAGTTTGGTATGAAATTTTATCAGGTTTCTCCTTTAACATGTCCACACATAAAAGATTTTATGAATATTAGCTCAAATAATTGGACTTTTTGGTGTTTATAACTTCAAAGAATGTCTTTGTCCCCTCATCACACCAAGTGTGTCAAGCACAGACTCACAAACATATGCTCATACAAGCTCTGTCCTAAAAGTGCACATTTACACCCCTATTTGTATGGCACTAGTAAGCTGCAACCCAATTAATAGTTGTATAAAAAACTGCAATAGATGTTCAATATTGGTATAATTGCATCTTCTTGATGTTCTTTCTATAAAATCTATTACTTCATCAAAAGAAGTGTTGCAATAGATGTTCGATAATGTCGATACCTAATTAATGTTCAGCTATGAAGTCTACATCATTTAGACCGGATGTTCTTTGTGTGACAGCTTCTTTTCTTACTTTTTCTTTCTCAAATAGGACCAATGTTTGAACTATGCTCTAGATTCTCCTCGAGTTCATACTTTTTCTCCCTGTGACTTGTGAGAATGCAAAATATTTGTGTTGCATCTCAATATTTGTACATTAACATTGAGAAATGCATATTAATTGAATTCAACTCGACTAATCGAGAATGCAAATGAACCAAACAGATTCTAATCGATCAAGAATTAGTTAAATAATAAGTCGAGAATATATAACAAAAAGAAAATAATGAATCACAAAAGTGAAAAAGGTTGTCTAATCTCTCATAAACTTATCAACGACACAAAATTATGGAGAAAGAAAGGGGCGGGAAAATCACCAAAAGTGACTATCGGCTGACATGTAGTACTAACCTTTAGGGATTTTATTCATAGAGCCTTTTTGTATTCTCATTGAATTCTTCCTAATACCATAAACACCTATGAAATTGAGACAAAATAGTGAATTAGTACATGCATGTGCAAAATCAGTTGAAGAAAGAGCGCCAAAAGCTCACAATGTTTTTGCTGAGTTTTACTTCATTCTCTTTCTTTCTTTGTTGCACCCATTTCATTGTGATGGAGAACTTGTAAATTTTTCTAATTCTATGTTAAAAACACATACGAAGTAAAAGACAACATCAACAACTCAGAAAAAGTAAAATAATTAAACCCAAAAACTGGAAGGAAAACCCAAAAATTTATGATTAGAATAAAAAATTACCTCCAATTTCGATAGCCAAATGAAAAATTTCATCACCAAATTGATGCACCAGCTCGAAACTCTAATTTTCCATCAATTTTCTCGTACTCTCCGAAAATGCCATACCTCCATTTCAAAGTCTCTTCTTCTCCTTCTCCACCAAGAGTGAGAATAGGAGGAATGAAAAAAATAATTAAAGTACAATTTTCAGCATAAAAGAGTTGTATCAAGAGAATTGAAAATTGTACTTTACCATTGAGCTCTATCATAAAAGAGTTTTACCAAGAGAATTGAAAATTGTACTATACCATTGAGCTCTATTACTGATAAATAAACACATGTACTATAGTCCTTCTGCATCCTACGGTATGTTATTTTGATTATTTATCATTTTTAACTTTGATTATTTTTTTCTGAGTTGTTAATGTTGTCTTTTACTTCGTATGTGTTTTTAACGTGGAATTAGAAAAAGTTACTGGTTCTCCATCACAATGAAATGGGTGCAACAAAGAAAGAAAGAGAATGAAGTAAAACTCAGCAAAAACCTTGTGAGCTTTTGGCGCTCTTTCTTTAACTAATTTTGCACAAGCATGTACTAATTCACTATTTTGTCTCAATTTCATAGGCGTATGTGGTATTACGAAGAATTCAATGAGAATACAAAAAGGCTATATATATATATATATGGGGGGGAGGGGGTGATAGACAACTGTGAGACCAACAATGTCATAACTGAGTGAATGTAGGGTCTCTTAAATGTAACATATTCATAAGATGAGTATCGTAGAAACATGAATGTTAAGATGGATATGCAACATTAGAAAAAGTTACAAATAATCACAACAGATGGTGCAACTAGCTCAAGCATTTGGTTATATATTCTACGTAGACCTCCAAATATGCTATTTCATATACAATATAATAGGACAACTAAAGGTGTTAAAAAGAAACAAGGTAGACCAAAAATCGAATGGAGGAGAATTGTCTCAATAGAGACCTAAAATCCTTCATGTTGGAACTGAATTAGAGTGAAAATGTGAAGGTACTTGGCCATCATATTTGTTTCTACTTCTCAAGTAGCTCCCTCAACTAACTGATTCCTTCATAGGTATTTCATTGAAGAGACTTTCTTATTTCTCAACTTACGAACCTAACAGTCGAGATTCTCGACTGGGACCATTTCGTCAGAGAGACTATCCTTCACACCAACACTCTATAAGGGCACAACTGATGTCATATCACTCATACACTTCTTCAATAGGGACACATGAAACACCAGATGCACTGATGTCAACTCTGCATGTAAATCTAACTCATAAGCCACATTACAAAAATGTCTCACAATCTGGTAAGGACCTACATCGCCGGGACTAGATTTTCCTTTCTTACCAAACCTCATCACCTCTTTCATAGGTAAAATTTTTAGATATACCTAATCATTAAACACAAATTCAAGCTCTATCCACCTCACATTTGCATGTGATTTCTGTCTACTCTGAGTCGTTCTCAACCTATCCTTAATAAGTTGAACTTTTTACATAGCCTCATTAACTGATTCAGGACCTATCAAAGCCACTTAACCAACCTCAAACCACCCTATAGTAGATCTATACATTCTACCATAAAGCTCCTCAAATGGAGTCATCTGAATACTGGAGAGGTAACTGTTATTATAAGCAAATTCAATTAGAGGCAAGTGATCATTTCAATTACCTTTGAAGTCGATCATGCAAGATCTCCACATATCCTCCAAAATATAAATAATACGTTTGACCTGACTATATGTTTGTGGGTGAAAAGTTGTGCTAAGCTTAACCTGAGTACCAAGACATTTTTGAAACAATTTCCAAAACTGAGTAGTGAATTGAGTACCCCTATTTGAGATGATAGATAAGGGAGACCTATGCAATTTCACCAACTCTCGGATGTAAAGTCTAGAATAATCCTCGGTTGAATAAGAGGTTTGTAGCACCCCGTATATGGAAACTCGAGTGGAAATTGAAAAGTGTAGAAGGTTGTCAATGCACTGATTCCACGAGCCCATATATGGACCATAGAAGGTTGTATGGGCCATAGGAACCAATCGTGGGTTGAGTCCTGAAAGTTGAAAAATATTATGTCCCATATAATTTTCTATGGATCAACAGGATGGACCGTGAGAGGATGTATGGTCCGTAGAGGAGGCTCGTAGAACAGTTTCCAAACTTAGTGAAATTTTCACATCTTGAGATTTTATGGATGGCTTGTACGACCGTAGTTATTAGCTCGTAGTCAGTAGAAAGTTGAGCCCAATATATTTTATATGGTTATCCAGTATGGCCCCCGTAGAAGGACATGTGGACCGTAGTTGTCCGTTCGTGGAAAGTGCTATGGACTTATAGGATTTTTGCACCTGGGGTTCTACGTGTTATAGAAGGTTCCACGGCCCATATGAAGGGATCCGTAGAAAGTAACTCAGAAGTTGGTCAGCATTACTCTACCTACGGTTGATCAGTAAGGTCCGAAAAAGTTTGTACTGATCGTACATGGTGCTCGTAGAGTCGATCCAACAGTTTGAAATCGGGTTAGTTTAGTCTTTTCTTACCCCTCCCCCCTTTTAAGTCTAAATCCCAATGTTTTTACACCTCATTAAGGTTATTATCATTTAGTTTGACCCTAACACTAACATACACATTTCTAAGACTTAAAAGCAAAAATCTAAGAGGAGAAAGCTAGGGTTTTCAAGCGTTTCTTCAAGTTCTTCAAGTTTCCTCAAGAAATTCGTTCTTGCAAGTATGTAAGGTTATTCATAGTGTTGGACTAAGTTTTTCCTCACACACTACATCTAAATTCAGTCAGTAAGAGTTGAATCAAATATTCTTTCCGAAGTCCCATGAAATTTCGAATTCGAATTGTGTTATTAATCCAACTCTGATTTCTTAATTATGAGATTATAATATTTTATACATGGATATCCTTGATTGTTGTTCATGCTTATATTTTCACATGAACCCTAGTTGATGAGATTTTGTTGAAAGCCTTTGTAAAATTATTTTCCTCGCATTGATTTTGGAATTTAAAGAGAGTCCAAGAGTAACATTAAAGCATTATGTTGAGAAGAGTTTTAAGGGAACTTTAATGATCCCAAAGGTATTATTTTGCATTGAGTAAAAAGCACTATTTCCACAAAAGCATAATGAGTTTTCAGAAGCATTTCATATAGATGAAGTAAAGTTCAGTTATCCCCATAAAGAGGGTCTTTTGAGTATTAACTCAACTCAGTGATTACTTATATGAGCATTAGAGTATATATTTTTTAAATAGTATTGAGCACCGATTTGGGTAAGAGTAAAGATAACTCAAACTTTATAACCTACGTCGCTAGCGTATATAGGATCGTATCGCAAGTCGGGCAACTTCTCACCTGCCTCTAGAAGGATTTTAGTAGATCCATAAGTTAAAGTTGTGTTCTATACTCCGACAAGGTATAGGGCGGCTCTGACAATGTGGATAAGACATTTTATCATCACAAAGCTCATAGTGATGGTTGTCGATTTGAGAAATTCCCTAATAAAGTAAAATATTTATATTTCAGTATTTGCTATCATTGCATCTTATAGTGTCAAGCTTAAATGATTTTACTTCACATGCATGCTTTACTTCAGTTGAGTTACTTTCAGTCCTTCAGATCAATTATCAGTTTCATTCAGCTTTATTGCATACCGTACATTCTATGTACTGACGTCATTCAATATTTCATCATTTTATGATGTAGATACAGGTTTTCAGGATCATTAACAAGCACTTCGTTGAGATCACACCATCCACTCGTCATCTTTTGGTGAGGTCTCTTTTCTTTCGGAGGACTCCAGTTTTATCGCTTTAGTAGTAGTAGCATTTTAAGGTTTGTCGTGGGTCTTGTTCTGACACCTATCTTTAGACAATAGAGACAATAGAGGCTTCATAGATAGGCAGATTTAGAGAGTCTCTTAGTATTCAGTTTCAAATATTTTGTTAAACTTTTAACATTTATATTCAATATTTTTAGACACTTTTAAGATCCAGCTAATTTTTTTAAATGTTCTTCATATTTAAACTTATGTATGCTTGAGTTAGTCTTCTGCTAAGTATTCAGTCAGCCCAAGGGTTCGCTTAGGGATCAGAAATGATTTCCGAGTACCAGCCATGTTCAAGGTATAGGCTCAGGGCGTGACAATGTCTTAGCTGGCAGGAAGTGTGCTAACTTAGTCATCCGATCTATGACCACCCATATTGAATCATATTATCAACGCGTGCTAGGCAAACATGTGGTAAAGTTTATATTCAAATACTCCCACTTCCAAGTAGGAATGTTGATTTCCTGAGTCATACATCTTGATTTTTTATGTTCAACCTTAACTGTTGGCAATTTGGGCACTTAGCCATAAATTTTGCAATATCCTTCTTCATACCATTTCACCAATAGACTTGTCATAGGTTACAGTACATCTTAGTGACCCTTGGATGAATCGAATACCAAGATAGAATCTTCTGCCTCAATCCATCGATATCTAGGACACATAAATGGTTCTGGTAACTAAGCATACCATATTCCCTTTGGAGAAAGCCTAAAAGTCTTCCTAATGACTGCTTCCTTCAATTCAACCTAGGTTGGATCATCATGTTGCTTTGCCTTAACATCCTCACATGAGAGGATTCTGAACCATTTTGAATAATAACTCCACCATCCACTGAATCCACCAGATAAACTCCCAAACGAGCCAATTTACTTCTTGAAAGTTGTGCCCTTTCCTGTACTTTTCTGCTATAATTAACACATATTTTGTCTTGTAAGAAATTTTATCATTGATGGTTGAATTTTACTTGTACAGATACACCAACTCAGAGTGCAATACAATGAGGAAGATTTGCAAGATAATATCAGGCACTAGTAAGTGGTGTGATGGATATGGATGAGGTAACAGCATAGCATTATTCTCAAAACTATTCTCAACATAATGCTTTCATCAAAATTTATTTATGAAAGTAAATATGCGTAAGACGAAAGCATTTATCATTTTGATTTCATGTATATGAGTGTCTATGGTGAGATTAGGAATATGGCTATCTCATCCTTGTCTAGGCCAAAAGTGGTGAATTTTGAAGTTTGATTCATATTAAATTTAGTGATCGAAAGTTTTGTAATGTCAAACGTTTTAACTATTTTGCTTCTTGAATGAAATATTCTTTTTTTCCCTTTGAATGAATTATTTCTTTTATTTTTGTGTATGGTTAATAACTCAATAACCGAACCAAATCAAACCAAAACCAATAAATATATATCATATTTTATTTGATTTGATTTTAATAAATTAAATAAAATATGAATAAGATGTAATTAGCTCTTAACATTACGGGATTTATGCAACTTTTACTTATTTTTTTATTTAGCCCACAAGCCGGCCCAACCCATATTGCTAAAGCCCTACAAACTAGCAGGCTTAACTAGGCCCCAAAGATCTTAACCCAACCCCATTAAATCACAAGTTAGCCTATTCTACTTAAGCATCTACTCATCATTTTCCGATTGACAATGCTTCAGATTTGGCTAATATACAGTGTCAGAGAGGATCGTGTTTGACAATTGAATTAAACAAGGCTACCTTGGTAGATGTCTCAATTCAAAGTAAACTACTTCATCTTTCAGATTATGTAAATTAGACGAGAGATGGATTCTGCAATCCTTCAAACACGAGAAGAAGTAGCCAAACTCCAGCAACAATATCTCCCAACTTATAACCTATATCTTTTTATTGGTCAAAAGAAGGGAAAAAAACAAGAAACAAAAGTGGAATCTTTACAGCATATGCTGGGGGCAGCTTTGTATCACCATCACATCACTCTAATAGGTGAGGTGGGACCTGGCTTGGAAAAAAGAGTCCCTCCTCTTACTATTTTTTTAAGCTAATTATTCTTTTGAGCCCAGCTGTCAATAACAATACTATGCATGTCATTGGATTTACAACTTTTTCACAACAAAATAAACAGCCACTTGACAATAATAACGAGGGCAAGGGGGAAAAATTGGAACATCAAAAATGCGAAATGCTACTTAACTTCTTCCACCTACCAAACTCTTGATAATTTATTGCTGTATTCCCCATCAAATACAACAAATACAAAGCTACTTGCAAATATTACAGACCCTAGAATTCTGTAACCAAAAAGACGGCAACAACTGTAACCGTCTAGTCTACTGCCCTATGGTTTCCTGGATTAAACTTACAAAAACTATTGTACATTCTGGCAAAAAGACACTTGCCACAGGGAGACCACACTCTGGCCTCCTTTCCAATCAACTACCTGCTCACATCCCCTTTACTTCTCCAAGAATCATCCTCTCTCATGATGCTTCCCGCCTGCCCACTAAATTGTTCAGCTTTCGCATAATGCATTTTTATGGCAGCCACCGGATCTGACACAACACCAGTGCACTGCAGAATCCCTCCTCTTCCAACAACCACCCCCCTTGCTTGTTGTTGCATACCAGCCACAACATCAAACCCATTTCTTCTTTGCATCTCAGACAACACCGCGTCTTGCCTCTGTTTCATCTCTATAGTAAAAGGCTGCACATCTCGATTTCTGTACACTTGATAATCTGATCCTGCTACTCCATTGTTGCTACTTGAATCTCTTGCTGCAAACACAGGGGGACTGTTCAGATTCCGCTCAGCGGTCTTCACAACCCCAAGCAAACTAGGCTGCTCCATTTTGGTGGAAGCTATCGCATAATTACCAAATGCCGCAGGATATTTAGCCAGCAGGATAGCAGAATCGGGCAACGAAGAAAACCCTGTCTGTATTCTATTCCCATCCCAAAAACCAAAACTCCTCACTGGATGATTCTCAGAACCCAGGAAGTTATTTCGCTCGAATTTTGCAGTGGCTGAATTGCCTTCTAAACTATGACTTGCACTAAAGGAATCGCTACCAACTTTCAACTTCTGATTGCTACCATCACTCCGCTCTGCATTAGAACTGGGATTTGCCTTGGGGCATGGTTTACTGAGAATCTGTCCGAACAATTTCACATCGCCATTCCTACAAGGTTTCTCCACAATTGATGAACTACTTCCTGTCTGTTCTCGGTTGGGAATCAGATCAGAAACGGAACAACCACCGCGATTGGTACCACTGCACTTCTGGAGAAAGCAACCAGTTGTAGAAAATGTATCGAATTGTAGATTCCTACCCACCTTCTGGATTTCTTGCAATGCAGCCGATGCTCTGCAGCCCGGATCTCCATTCTCCGTGAGAGCAGACTCTCCCAATAAATAGCTGCCAAGAATCTGGCAGGATTCAACCTGGGCTAGCCGTGAAGTGCTCGACAAGGGCTGCTCAGCTGACTGAGTAGCATTCTCACACTGCTTATCACCAACATTCTCAAGTTCCAGCTCTGATAATTTATCAGCATTAGAAGCTTCAGACATCTGTTTCCTCTGAAATGAAATATTGCTTTCCAAGTAATTCACATCTAGCTTACACTCAGAATCAGATTCTAACTGAGTCATATTCCGGGATCCATTAAGAGGACATAATCCCCCTCCCCTAGCAGCAGCAAGACGAGAATTATTCCCAAACAACACCACATTGGGCTTTCTGTCTTCCAAAGAGCAGTTTGACCTACCTACTTCAGTTATTTCTGCTTTTCTATTTTTCAAAACATGTTCAGGCGAAGAAACTACTCCCCTGATTTCTTCCCCTAAATGCTTGGCAGAAACTTCACACGGTATGTAAGGCAGGCCAATCTCTGAGGCATCTCCATCAATTTCAACACCTTCCCGAGAAACTGTAACCATATTCTCATCCCCTTGGCCACTTCCAATACAAACACCAATCTGAATCTCACAGTCCCTGTTAAACTCCACCTCTTGCTTATCTACATGACAGTTTACCTGAACTGAATTCTTAGACACAAGTTCAGTATCTACAGAATCCAGTTCTCCAGCCTCGTCTTTGTCATCAGAACTGGTCAAATCAGGCTTTAAAATCCCTGCATCCATACATAAATCAGATACATTTTCCAACATCAAACTTGATTTTTCATTACACAACAGCTTAGTCTCCATAACATAAGCATCAGGATCACTTCCACCATTAACATTAAGCCTCTCCAAATTGCCAGATCCAGGAAGAATCTTATCTAATCCAAGACACTTCCTAGCCTTGCTAAAGAAGATCTTGCACTGATCACGGGATCTCGTTCCAACACATCTTGAGACCATAACAAAATCCTTTCCATAAGCTGACACAGCTTGGACGAAGGTTGATTTCTCTTCATCTGTCCAATCAGTAGGATCCATCTCCCCACAGCTCTCATCTGAACAGGTTTCATCATCAACACTCTGGGTAACCTCAGGAGTCCGGGGCAATCTGGTCGACAAACCCACTTTCAGGTGCTTCCATTCCTGGTTCCCTTCACCAGGATCAACTGAACTCGTAATGCAAGAACTCATAGCTTCTGATGATAAGGATCCACAGATACCAGCCAAAACATCAGCAGCCACTGTTTCTCTTTCACTATGACATACATCAAGACTGTTTGACCTCTCCAACTCATTGACCATTCGAACACTGTACTTTGACATACCCTTTGGCTGAATTTCAATACTATCCTCCACATTAGCTGCAATTGCTGATGCAGCACCTAAGATATCGAGAGAAACAGAATTAGCTTCACGGTTCCATCTTTTCCCAGAAGAAGCAACAAGGTACGTATTTGCTGAACAAACTTTTGCTTGTTTAGAGTAATCTGGTTTCCTCCTTGTTCTCTCAAAACAATCTGATTTGTGATTCTTGTAATAGAACTCAATGCAGTCAGCAGTTGTTTTGTGATCAAGAAAAGAAGCTATCTTCCTGAAGTCTTTCCTAAAGGTAGCAAGCTTGTCAATAAAGATTTCTCTCTCCTCAGGGGTCCACGGATTGATCAGACCCCTTTCTTCCTCGACAGCACAGGGATCTGCCACCAGACTGTTCTTTGAAATGAACCTTGACATTGTCCTCTCCTTCTGATCTAAAATTAAAGCAGGCATCCTTAATGTGTTCCTGTAGACCTTTGCCCCAAGTTCTGAGAGTAGCCTGCTTGCAAAGTTCAATATTTCAGATGACGGTACCAGACTTAAGCTTCCAACTGCATTGGCAAAAAACATTTTTTCAAATCAGTATTGCAAAGAAGACAACATGAAGGCAAATGAAGACACTAGGCATGCTAAAGCCAAAGAAGAAAACAGCTCCACACATATATACGGACTTCAGAAGAAGCAGATATTACAGAAGTAGCAATTATTTTAAATGAAGGGTATCCAAGCCGGGTGCATATGGGATCTCTCGTGTTATTATTTGGGATTTAAAACTGGGTTTGTTAGGTTGTTACTTCTATGCATGGTGTCATCACTTTTATGCCCCAACCAGTCAGCCAACCCCAGTCATCCCCCCTTGGGACCAATATTAAAGCGCTAGTTCAATTAGAAACAAACAACTTACAAATAATCACAAACACATTGCTATCTATGCATGTTGTCATCACTTCAATGCCCCAACCAGTCAGCCAACCCCAGTCATTCCCTTGGGACCAATAATTAAAGCGCTAGTTTAATTAGAAACAAACTTATAAATAATCACAAACACATACAAACATCTTACAATCCTTTTACTTAAATACTACTGACCTTCCTAAAACATTTTTAAGAAAACCAAAAAAAAAAAAAAAACAGAAAGGGGGACTACGACAACAATATACCCAGTGAAATCCCACTAAGTGGGGGGTCTAGGGAGGGTAGAGTGTACGCAAACCTTACCACTACCTCGAGGGGGTAGAGAGGCTGTTTTTGAAAGACCCTCAGCTCAAGTGCATCAAACCCAAGTAAAAAAAGGACACGGGGACTGCAGATAACTAAATTACAAACAAAAAGATCAAAAGTGCCATTTAGTACACGCCATTCTCGTCCTTCTGAAATTTATTGCAAGCGTCCACAATCAAATTTGAGAAGTAACCTCGCTTATATCAGACATGATTAAAAGTAGGATTATTGCTGATTTAAGAGAAGGTGAAATAAATTCAAATCAAAGAAAGTTGTGTCCAACACAATCCAACTTGGATACCATAAATTAGTCATGCAACAGTCAGCAAAACCGAGACAACTCAATAAGCTGTCAAAAAGATAACTGGCATAATGACCAACCTAAAAAACAAAAAGCATGAGGTTGAGGTCCACTCCCAATAGAGATTTCTAATTAGTCATGCAGCAGTCAGCATACTAGAAGCAACAGAACTCTCGGGGGGGCGGGGGGATACATTTAACTTAGGTATTAGGTAGTCTTATGCCAGTAGGACATGTAAAGAACTTCCAGTACTTTTCACTTTTACTCTATATGTTTTCTGCCTGAGATGAATTTAAATGGGGAATATGGTCCGTGGTAGATTTATATAGCCAACCAACTTGTTTAGAATGGTGACAGTTTTTGTTGTAATAGAACTTAATAAACCAACTGAAAAGCAAATGGGTATAATTACTGAACTAGGATAACAAAACAAGTTTTCAGAAGGAAAAAAGGGGGAGAACTTCCCGCAGTAGAAAGGGCCTTACAGCAAAAGTTGGGCAACAATAATTTTTAATTAAAGCTAGATTACATGAACCACATTAAGTATAAAACATCCCTTACATAATTTTGAAGTTACCAAATTGAACAGCAATTCTTTCTACAATGCTGGCACATGCACGGGAGACTGAAACTTGAAGCAGAAACTCAATCTAGATTTTAAAAATAGAGTTCAACTCATGAGGACAATACCATGACATTTACAAAAAAGGACCAGAGCACGAAACTCTCTTCCTCTACCTCCACTCTTGGTTAGTATGAGCTATAACTATGTCTGACTACTCCCAGGCTATGAACAACAAATTGAGTTCACTTCGCTCCAAATCATCAAGACTTATAGAGCTTAACTTTGATTCACCTAACTACTCCTTAACTTTGGATCACAATGTTGAATACTGCACCCAAACCTTGAATAAAAACAGCACAAACACAATTCAACTCAAAAGATAGTAATACCAACTTGAGGTAAGAAGAGAGTAAGGGTACAGCAAAAGACCAAAAATCCAGATATTGAAAATTCTTCCACTTCGGTATTTCAGAATTTTAATCTATGTAACAATAATGCTTCCACCTAAAAATACGCACTCATAACATAGCAACTAAGCTAATTAAGGGCTATATTAAGAGAGGGAAAAGGAGCACAAAGGGTTAATGGTACAGAGAAGATAAAAGGAAATAACTTACCAGTAGCAGAAAATCGTGAACGAATTGTGGAACGGTGTTTTTGATGTCCTATCTGCACAGGGCGCAGACTGAAGTCAAACTTTTTCTGAGACTTCGCACGAAACTTCCTAATGGAAAGCATGCGAATATCTTCCTTCCAAAGGTGCTGATGTACCCTAAACTTTAAGGCAATTATCTTTTCTTTGAACTGTTGAAACTGCTTCCTCTTTACAAATCTTTCCTTAACCGCAGGATCAATTTGCAACGAAGAGCCTCTGACCGCTCTTGAAAAATCAAAACTGCATTTGCTGGCAGGCAGTAGGTTCTTAAATACTTCAAATGCTCTTTCTGCAGAATCTTTGTTGGCAGCTATTACCAAATTATATAAAGCATCTTTTCCACAATTCGAACTGCCATTAGAAGCAGAATGAGAATAATTTGCAGTTGGCTGGGAGCTCTCCCAGCAAGCAATTGTGTCCCTTGCTTTGTCCTCGTTGAAGTTGCATAGCTTTACATCTGAACTTCTAGACTTAGCCTTCTCCTCAGTGAAACTGCACATGTTGACATTCAATCTTCTAGACTTACTGTCATCTGAAATCAACATTCCACCATGTCTCATGGCATTAACAGGTTCCACACTTTTCTCCGAGGGCAATTGAACAAACTTTGAAGTTGCACTACCAGGGCTATCAATGTCCTCTACTTTCACCTCGGTCGGCTCATTACCATGTATATTAGCCTCTTCCTCTCCCATCAAATCATCCGGTATATCAACTAGCAAAGGAGCAGGTCTAGAAGCTGTATTAGAAGTAGCGCCTTGATCTTCATGAGAATTTGCATAGCAATCTTTTGGTGGAGAACAGGAAGCAGATGGAACAAGCTGGTTATTTTCAGGTCCAGAGATCAATGTCTTCAGTTCATTCTCAAGTGAATCAATCTCAACTTCAGTTTTTTCCAGGGCCTTGGTAATATCACTCTTCCACACTATCAACTTGTTAACTGCAGTTGATCTCATAAAACCAAAGTCCACAGAATTTGGGTCCTCTGATTGTAGCAATTCATTGATTGAAGAGTTCAAATTGGAAATTTGAGCAAGATCCCAATTCTCTAAGTTAAAACCTGATCCCTCAGAGTAATACTGGGAGACAATACTGGGTGAGCCACATAAATTACCAACATCCTGATCAATGTTTGTTGCCTTGACTAGTTGTTTATCCTCAAGACCTGTTAATATCAAGCATGGGCAAAAACTGTAAATTAGATACTAATCCTCTGAGCCAAGCAGAAACAAATTGTGAATAATTTTTTTTCTTTTCTTAATCTCTTATACCTAAAAGGCTTAATTGTCTAGCTCTCCAGGTGTTCAACTGCAAACCCATAATTTCAGATCAACCCACTAAAAAGGAAAAGAAAGGACAGCGAGAAATAAAAACCAATGCTATGACTATGGACAAGATGAAGAGATATGAATTTTCTTTACTCAATACTGTCAATGGAAGGAGATCCCTAGGATTCTGCTACAAAACCACACTATAAATAAGAAACATAGACATGTTTTGGTCCTTTGGCAAATCACAACAGATAGGAGCAATAACAGCTTTATCTCTTTTTTGAACAATTGAAGCACTCGAAAGCTCCACATTGAGAATAAAAAAACTTCCAAGACAGGGATATGCAGCAGCGCAGATGCAAAATATATGCTCCCCTACTAAAAGAAAATGTTATATAAGCTAGTGAGTCACTTCATGTGTTGGATCAGCAAAGAAGCCAAAAAGAACAGATAGAGCTTAAGAGTGTCAATCACTAGATACTGGAATTTGTTGAATAAGACCATATCAAGTTTTTCTCAAAAAGAGCATAACAAGAACTATAAATATAACATTTCAGTAACTGGAAAATTTTGTGAAACTTGTAATTAGTGTATCCTAAAGGTAAAGGTTGTGTTACATATTATGCCTGCAAATACCGATTTGAATCAAATCAGAAATCCATGATCTTCACCCAATAATTAAAATTTGAAAATAAGGATATTACACTTGCATTAAACTATAAATACCGAAGTTTGACGATTTGAATCAAATCAGAAATCCATGATCTTCACCCAATAATTAAAATTTGAAAATAAGGATATTACACTTGCATTAAACTATAAATACCGAAGTTTGACGATTTGAATCAAATCAGAAATCCATGATCTTCACCCAATAATTAAAATTTGAAAATAAGGATATTACACTTGCATTAAACTATAAATACCGAAGTTTGACGATTTGAATCAAATCAGAAATCCATGATCTTCACCCAATAATTAAAATTTGAAAATAAGGATATTACACTTGCATTAAACTATAAATACCGAAGTTTGACGATTTGAATCAAATCAGAAATCCATGATCTTCACCCAATAATTAAAATTTGAAAATAAGGATATTACACTTGCATTAAACTACATAAGCATTTTCCATAAATTAATTTTTTTTAACATTCAAATTAATAGCATGTTTGGTCAAGCTTCTAAAATCAGCTTATTTAGAGAAGTGTTCTTCAAAAAATACTTTTGGTGAGAAGCAGTTTGTATTTTACCACATAAAATTGACAGGCACTTTTGAACAACAATTAGTGCTTGGCCAAGTTTTTTTAAAAGTGAGTCTAAGTGTATGTTTCTCAAAAGTGTTCTACAAAAAGAGTCCTTTTGGGGAAAAGCTAATTTTTTTGCTTCTAAAAAGCAGCTTATGCTGCCCCCAAGGCCTAGCTCAAGTGGCAAAAGGTGGAGGATTTGTGGCTTAGGTCGCAGGTTCAAGCCCCACACCATGCAAAGCGAAGCCCGATATTTAAGTGGAGAGGGGTAGAGGGGCGGGCCCATTATCCACCGAGTTTAGAAGGGTGTGATTGGTCCAAAGGGCGGGTCACAGACGGATTTCTCGGTTATCAAAAAAAAAAAAAAAGCAGCTTATGCTACTCGCCAGAAGCACTTCTTTCTCTCAAAAACTTGACCAAACATCTCACCTTTTAAGAATAAGTACTTTTGGCCTCCCAAAATCCTGGCCAAACAAGCTATAAGGCCAAAAAAATTGTCGCTATTGCTAAAGCAGTGAAACACAGACCCAAAAGAATGTCAAAGAACAGCTCCTGACAGTTTTAGACTCTTTAACACAAACAACTACTTAGATCCTGTCTTTTCCAGCATTCTTCTGCATATTCTCTAGTATTCTTTTCTCAGCCTCTTATTTGTTCATTTGGCATTCATTTAATCCTTTGGCAATTTTCTGCTCCATAAAAGATCAAGTTCTGCTCGGTCCATACACTGTGCATCTAATTTCACAACATTAAAATAAGGAATTACTTGAGAATAATACCTGGTGAAGAACTACAAGCAACTGACGAAGGTGTGGCAGGAGAGGGACAATCTGGAAAAACAGTAACTCTTGGGCTTCTATCTGCCAGGTTCAAGGGCTGAGAATGACCAGGTTCCGCACTATCACCGGATATAGAAGCTCCCACCTTTACAGCATTATCCTCAGGACCTTCAACTTTCTTCTTCTCATACTTGGCCAGTCCTTCTCCCCAACCCAGACGCGGTTTCTTCCTGGAAGTTGTCTCTTCAGAGGGGGCAGCAGAAGTTACACAAGCAGTTGCATCCCCTGTAAGAGATTGAACAGCTTTTGAGTTTCCAAGCTGCAACTCAGGCTTTGTCTCATTAGAATCCACTCCCATGCTTTTCGAGCTACCAGAATGACTTAATGATCCCCTTGACGATAAGCTTCCAGACCGAGTCCATTTCAATGGCCTCCATTCGATTGACCCCAGCGAGCTCTCCCTCTCAAATCTTTGCCCTGCGCTTGCTGTTCCGTTGATACTACCACTCTTATTGTGCTGCTCTCTAGAGTGAGATTGATCACATGTGTTAACATGCTCAGAATGAGGATGGGAAAGACTGTGAGGCACCACAACATCCATTGACCTCTGATCATTTGTAGCATCGTTCTGTCTTGCAGAACCACTGGGGGATGCAGCTTCCCAAGAGTGACCACCTCTCCAGTCCCTCTGACCAAAGGACCTATTTTCCCTGCTATTTCTTCCATACTTCCCACCATCACCACGAGATGGCCGACTGCTCTCATCTTCAACAATCTTATCATTCGAACGAGAAGTCATGAAACCATGTCCAGGTTCTTCAGGACACATGTGATAACTACCCTGCTTACCACCATGACCTTCAACAGAAAAAAATTCAATCCCCAATAAAATTAGGTAAAAAAAAAAACAGGGAAAAAATCAACAGATGCAAATAAAATAAAAAGGGAATTAAGAAGAAAAATGGATTTCACATGAGCTTTTTTAAACTAAGGACAAACCATAAACTGACAGATAAAACAAGAAAATCACAGATCTGCATACATATACGAAGAAAAATCAAGAGCTTTAGCACCAGATCAGCCCTAGATACAAGCTATGTCTCCCTGAGTCATATACCCTATTAACTGAAACCCAAGAACTGAAAGACTACAGATCCAACCATGAAGAAGCAATAAAATTCTAATTCTAATTTTAGTAAAAGTAGAACCTTCAACCCAAAAACCACAAGACCCACAAATTTCTAGATCGACCCATTTGCTACATAACGATAATTTGAAATACCGAAAGGGTGCCGCAAAACCCTAGATCAAGGGCAGCATAAAAACTCACCAGAAGTGCCTCTAGAACGATAATCAGGATTCCATCGTGAAGAAGTGTAGTGGTGGTGCGGTGTAGGCTCCCTCCACCGATCGTGCTTCCTCTCCTTGAAGAAGTCCTTCCGATCCCAAGGCAATGGCTCTGGCGGCATCAATTCTACCCTCTAATTTTTTTCTCCTAATTTGCATCACACGTCCACACACAAAATCAAACAAAACCCACAACCACCAAACTCAAACCAAACAAATCCTGTCTTCTAAAGGAAAGAAGAATTAAATAAAGATCCTAAAATCACCCAAAACTGCACCAAACCCACGGCACAACCTTTAAAAAAAACTAGGGTTAGGGTTTCACAAACTCAAAAAAAATCAATAAAAAATAATAAAAATTGAACAAAACATTTGCTTCTTCTTCCTTTTAGCGTGGTTTCTTCTTCTTGTGGTGATTCTTGAATGGAGAATCAGATAGAGAATAAAGGAAGAGAGTGTTTTTGTTTTTGTGTTTGTGTTGTTGATAAGGGAAAAAAGAAAAGAGAGAGAGAGAGAGAGAAGAGAGGGAAAGAAGAAAAGGAATTTTTTATTTATTTATATTTTATTTCTCTCTTTTATTTTTTATATTTTTGACGAGATAAGAGAGAGAGAGCGCGGAACGTATGCGGATCTCAACCCACTAATTATGCCACAATTCATTCAACTTTTGCATCCGCTCAAATTTATTACCCTATTCTTATATTTTATTTTTTATTTTATTATTCTTATATTTTATTATTAGAAGTTCACTCCCTATTTTATTCTTTTTATATACTTACTACACACAATTATTATTTTCATTTACTTATTCCTTTTTGCGTGTGTTTCCAAATATATATTTATTTTTTAAAAGTATCGAAAAACCTATTTACTTATTTTGAGGAAAAAAAACATTTTTTGAAAATAACAAATTATTAAAATCACTTTTAAATGGAAGCAACAACAGTTTTCTACTATTGGAAAGAAGATCTCGTAGAGCAGCTAAGAAAGTCTCAGGTAACCCTTTACCTTTAAGAGTTAAAGGTTTAAAAGCAATTTGAATCATGTCAATATGCAAAAACTTATATTGAGATCTATATAAATCAATATCTCGCTTATTTAATAAACGAATAGTTTGTTCAAACGAGTTTAACGCCAAAGATTGCTCAGTTGTTTTAATCAACTGTTTATTTGAGATTTTATCAAACCAACCATAATCATAAATAGTTTTTATATTCACTTTCGGAATAGTCCATTTGTTTAACAAATCAAGGTTTTGAGGTATATATACCTCTTCTAACCGAGTACTTTTAATATCTCCTAGATCCATGAAAGAGAGAGTATATCTATGCCGAAATATGTCACTTTAATCATATATATATCATGAAAGTTCCTAGGCTCTGATACCAACGATAAAACATATGAA
This sequence comes from Solanum okadae, assembly GCA_036553675.1. Classification (NCBI taxonomy): domain Eukaryota; kingdom Viridiplantae; phylum Streptophyta; class Magnoliopsida; order Solanales; family Solanaceae; genus Solanum; species Solanum okadae. The sequence continues at coordinate 36,971,158 of CM071681.1, forward strand.
AAAGTAGAAAAAAGAGAAGTGATATTTCTATTAGAAAATTCTGATATACAGAGAAGAGAAGAGCCTTGGAAGATATTCCAAAGGTATCTAGTAAATGGGCTCTATTTTCCCTGTATGAAATCGAATAAGATATTCATTTTTATCATGCGGATTAATTTGTTTCAATATGCTTCCATACCCAATATTAGACGCATCCGTCTCTACAATCTTTGGCCAAGCAGGATTAACAAGGGTTAAACAAGGCTAAGATTTAACTCTTTCTTTAATAGTCTTTACAAGATCTGTGAGACTATTAGTCCAAGGTTTCTTGTGATCCTTTTTTAGCCTGTCGTATAACGGAGCTAAATCTCGAGACAAATTCTTGTAGAAGGGGGAAATGTAGTTTAAACTTCCCAGAAACCGCTGCAATTGCGTCCTATCTGTAATAATATCAGGGAACTTTGATGCGAAGTCAATAGATCGCTGAATAGGAGTCATTTTTCCTTGACAAATCAAATGACCCAAAAATCTAACTTCTGTTTGAAAAAGACTCATTTTAGGTTTAGATATGACCAAACCATTTTGAATAACTATTTTCTTAAAAATGTCTAAATGCTTAAAATGCATTTCAAGAGTCTTTGAGTAAATCAAAAAATCATCAATATAAACTATGATGAAATCCAAATAAGGATTGAAGATATCATTCATTATCTTTTGAAATTCTGAGGGAGCATTTTTTAACCCAAAAGGCATTCCATTCCATTCATACTGTCCAAACGGAACATTAAATGTCGTTCTATAAGAATGGTCTCTAAATATTTGGATTTGCCAATATCCAGATTTTAAATCAAATTTTGAAAAAATATTAGCATCATATAATTTGGTTAATAAATCTTTTTTATTTGGAATAGGATATCTAATCCATTTTAAAAATTTATTTAAAGGTTTATAATTTATAACTAACCTGAGAACACCTCGTTCTTTTTCTGCTGCGTTATTAACATAAAAAGCAGTACACGACCATGGTGACTTGGAAGGCTTTATCAAACCTTTTTGTAATAAATTATCAATTTCTTTTTTGCAGAATTCAACCAGTTCGGTATTCATCTGACAAGGGCGTGATTTGGTAGGGATATTTTCCTCAGAGAAATCATCTTCATATGGAAGAGTTACAATATGCTTTTTTCGATTCCAAAAAGCACTAGGATGATCAGCACAAATATCAATGGCCATTTTTTCAGAAATGAGTTTAATCTTTTCCTGTACTTTAGCAGATTTTAAAGTATCGAATATATTCATACTAAATATCTCAAGTTGTAAATAATTAACATGCTTTTGTTTCATTTCAATTAGAGCATTAATATCTCTAGAAATAGGCTCGGTGATAAAAGTATAACTAATATCTTGATTTTTATAAGTAGCAGAAAATCCTTTAGCATTTATATTGGTAAAAGGATAAATTGCATTTATAAAAGGAGTTCCTAGAATAATAGGAGGGTATAACTGATTTTTTACTAGGAAAAAGAAGTGAGGAATACAAACTTTATTCTGGCAAATACGAGTATTAGATAATTTATACTTTATATCTAAAGCATGACCAGATGCAGATTTAACCATATGAGTTGTTTTCTCAAAATATTTAGTAGGTACTAGACCTTCTTGAATGCAACTCACATCAATGCCACTATCAATCATAGCAATGTTAGTTATAGAAAAAGTATTATCAATTAATATAGTACATTTAACATACCATTTATGAGCTGTAACAATTTGCATCATTCCTAAAAACATATTTTGTTTCGGATCGATATTCAAAGTGTTGGCAAGAGTATTTTCTTCAGCAGTAGATTCATCAACCTTATTTTTTCCTTTGCTATTAACAGACTCAATCTGAGTAAGATGGTGATCACAAATAATATGATTTTGTTTAAGAAATTTAATTTCTTCCTTCAAATGTTCAATTTCTCCTTTTAAATCATCAAAAGAGGTATCACGAATAACCATGATTTGTTTAGAAGAGAGTCTATTATGAACTTCAGACAAGGAGTAAGGAGCAGAATAATTAAACTCATCTTTAACCTTTTTATCATTAGGAATATTAGATGAAGAGCTAGTTTTACCAGCAGCCAATTGAATGATCTTTTCACGAAGAGTATTATCGGTAACTTCTTTTAGAAGTTCTATCACATTGTCTGCAGTGATAGTGAACATATTCATGTCTTCGAACTGAGATTGCAGCTTGTAGAATTCATCATGTTCGCAGTGACAAATACCACCATGACATTTGCAAGCATCATTCGAATCTTGTTGAACCTTACTAGATGACTCAGGTTGCTCATCCTCTGTTGCATAACTTGCTTCAGAATCATCATAATCTGATTCAGAACCAGAAGTATTTAGAAAACTATAAATCTTCTCTTGAATATCATCATCAAGTTCAAGAGTCTTAAGTTTTTCCAGCTTACAATTTGGAGTTGTATGCCCAAATTTTCCACATTTATAACACTTAATCTTATCAAGATCTCGCCTTGACCTATTCTTGGTAAATCTATGAGATTTATGATGAGCCCTACACTCATCTCTTTCTTCTCTAGTCCTTCTTCTAGATCTTCTTTTCTTATGATGACATCTATGAGATTCTGATTTAGAAGTTTCTCGGTTGGTGTTTTTAGAAGCATCCAGTAAACCGAATTGAGTACAAAAATCTCCTAATTGAGACTTTTCTCTAAGCTTATCCATCTTAAGTTGTCTTGAGAGTTTTAACTCATTGCACAAATTTATGCCTTCTTGCGTACAAGCCCCAATAAGCTTTCCATAAGTAAAATCATTATAGGGAATAATTCCTTGTGGATTTCTAAGAGTCTTTTTTACTCTTTCTGCAAATAAAGAAGGTAAACCATCAATAAATTTGGCTTTCCAGAATTCTAAACCATTTTCGGAAAGTTCCATTACCCGACTTAAATAAGTGTATTTATACCATCTAAACTCACCTAAATGTCTACATCTAAGACCATTTAGTAGAGATCTAATGGTTTCATATAGATTGGTAAATCTACCACTAAAATGTTCAAGAATAGTCAAAATTAGTGTATACACAGCGTCTTCTCTATTTTGAACAAGGGCAAAGCCTAAATTATCAACTCCTTCATTTACTGCCTTAACATTTATTACTATTGCTCTCGCATCAGAGGGCATATAATTATCCCACCATCCTCTTAGTTGACCGGTAAATCCTGCAATAATCATCTTGCAAATGGTCTTGTCAGTATTATTAACACTTTTGCAGATAGTAGCATACATAAGCATCCTATGAACCATAATCGTCAACTGCCTATCAGTTAACCCATCGAGATTCCATTCATAAATCTCACTTCCACTATAAGAAGTGTTAGTTTGATTCCAATCTCTTTTCTCTATTAAAACATATTGAGGAGTAGGCCGGGGATAATATAATGTTTGCATTCTAGGTTTTCTAGCATAAGCAGTGTTACCATTATTCTTCTTTGGATACCCATGAAGTTTATTAACTTCCATTTTCACTTGAGTTTTGAAATCAAAAGTGGCTTCCATCTTATTTGCAAAATCTTCAGCGAGACTTATATTGAGAAAACTTTTTATCAAGAAGATTTTCAAGGTCATGCAAAGGTCTAAGAATAAAATCCTGAATCTCAGGAGGCCTTTGAATATGAACATCAGGCTGTTTTGACGAAGAAACTTGTTCCAAAACTTGTTTCACAGATTTCAGCTTATCATCAATTTGAACAATCAGTTTAGACAGGCTATCTAATTTTTTGTCCAGAGAACAAATATGTTCACCAATAACTTTAACATAAAGACCCAAATAATTATTTTGAAAAATAAGACGATTAATTTCATTTATACTTACTGCGGCAACCTCATTATCAATAAATTTATGAAAAATAGTAAAAGTAATACCAGAATTATTTGGTAAAATAAACGGAGCTTGAGGAGGATAAATGGATTGAATAATATTACCTGATTCATCTTTGTAAGATCGTTCAAGAACGTTGATGAATAAAGGCAAATAAGTGGTTATAAACCAAGACACAAAGAACATAATATGATTATGTAATGCACAAGTTTCATAAAACTCTTGAGAAATATTATTTAAATCTTCTTTACTATAAGTGTAAAAAAACCAAGTTTTAAACCGGTTCCATTTTTCATTTAAAAATTCGTTTTGAATATATTTTCTTGCCAGTGAACCTGGACTAAAATCAATTTGATGTTCACTCATCATTAAACATCATTAAGATTAAAATCCATCTCGGATACAGAAGGAATATCCTTATCAAAAATATAAGATGATTTATCATTTGTTTGAACAATGTTTAACCGAGGATCAATTTTAATTTTTTGTTTTTCTGCAGATATAACTGTTGATAAAGTATGTAATGAAGCAGCGCGATTTCTAGCTAGACCATAACAAGGTTCTATCGGAGAAATATGTTGAATAGCCAGTCTTCTATCAGAAGCAAAAAAATGTCTATTATAAGGAACACTTTTTTCATCAAACTGTATACAAATTTTTCGATCGAAATTTTGACTAATATGAGAATATTCAGAATTGGTGACAACATTTGTCAGTTGTTCAGGGGGTATAACAGAATCTAGAGTCCAAGTTGTAGGAAAATTAATTTCTTCCCATTTTATAGGTCTTCTAGTAGTGACCTTAGATATGACGAAATTAGTTTCTACCAAAATAGTTTGATCAGATGTATCATATAACTTACATCTAGAATTCAAAGTAGCAAGTAATTTAAAATAGATTCTATAAGACAAGCAGATTAATTCAGAACCAGCTGTATAGTTATAACCATGCGTTTTAACATTCAAAGTTAAAGCATCTAATAAATTAGAATCAATCAAAGATAATTGCAAATTTGGTTGAGCATTAAAATAGACTGGACCATAGGCCACCGTAGATTCTATCGAACCCATCAAAGATTGTCGAAAATTTAAATTTCTCACATCTCGTAGAGCAGCTAAGAAAGTCTCAGGTAACCCTTTACCTTTAAGAGTTAAAGGTTTAAAAGCAATTTGAACCATGCCAATATGCAAAAACTTATATTGAGATCTATATAAATCAATATCTCGCTTATTTAATAAACGAATAGTTTGTTCAAACGAGTTTAACGCCAAAGATTGCTCATTTGTTTTAATCAACTGTTTATTTGAGATTTTATCAAACCAACCATAATCATAAATAATTTTTATATTCACTTTCGGAATAGTCCATTTGTTTAACAAATCAAGGTTTTGAGGTATATCTACCTCTTCTAACCGAGTACATTTAATATCTCCTGGATCTATGAAAGAGAGAGTATATCTATGCCGAAATATGTCACTTTAATCATATATATCATGAAAGTTCCTAGGCTCTGATACCAACGATACATGATCATAATATCTTCCATATATACATATTTACCAATATAATCATTTTAATCAATTAGCATATGTAATAAATTTGATTAAATTTTTCATTTACATAATAAATTTATACTTTATTTTATATTTATATATATTATTATTTTATATTTTATATATCATTTTACGTATTATTTTACAGAATTAGAAAGAAAAAAGGTAAAAATAATATTTTTTGCAAAATTAGAAAAAAGAAGAGAAAATACCAATTAAAGATTTCTGCCCTCCCCGAAAAAGATATAATATTTATTTGAAAATTCGAATATATATATATTTAATTAAAATTTTATAATTGATATTTAAAATAGTTTCTCTTTATAAAATAACTTAGTATTAAAAGTACATTGATACTTGACTTTTTTTGTAATTTGACTCTAAAAAGCTCTTTTTTAAAAGAATTGGTCAGAAACAAATTGCTTATTAAAAATATTTTTCAAATGAATTAGTCAAACACAATTACTTTTGTCAAAAACACTTTTCTGAAAAACTATTTTTTTTTTTTTTTTGAAAAATAAGTAGTTTTTAACGGCAATATGCCAAACAGACTCTTAGTTCCATTCTCGAACTATGGACAGTCTTGAAAACATCATTCTATTTGACTAATTGAACTTAAATCTACTCTCGATCTACCATATGGTGTAGCAAGTGGATTCAAACTCTTGTAGGAATGTGAGACTCTTAGTAAAAAATCGAGAAAAGTGTTGAAAACACCTCTAAACTTGGCGAGAATTTAGGAATGTATTTCACCCATGTGGCAAGTTCAAGTGAGTATTTATATTCAATTAGTCAAGTAGGTAGTGTTTTTAAGACTGTTAACAGTTCAGAAATGAAAATAATAATTTGCGCCAAGTTTAAAACTGTTTTCAATAGTTCTCTCTAAAAAAAAACTTGGAAAAATAGTTGAGAGTGACCAAAAAATGCAAAATTAAAAAAAATAACACAAATTTTAATTATTGACAATTTAAAAATTAGTGTTAATTTAAAATTTTCAAGTTTTATTATTTAGTAAAAGTTCCTACCTTCTTCATTCTCATTCCTTTTGTCGCAAATGTCTCACCCATTTTTTATACTGTCAACATCATGACCATTTCCTCAGAAAAACTCCTTCACCATCACCACCTCCGTCGTCGTCATAATCATCATCTCATTTAGCAACCCCTCTTTTACCTCAGTTTCATCCAAAAAATTTCAACAATTGTCGAAGTTATTGCAATAATTATGCTAAAGTTATGGGGAAACAGTTTAAAATATATTTCAACTTTGACCGAAATTGATGTAGCAATACCAAACTTTGGAAAACATCTTTTACCCCCCTGCACTATTTAATAGTGTATTTTAAAGGTATATATGTGCCCACGTGGACATCATAAATATTTCATCATTATAAAAGTGTCCACATGGACATATATATACCTTTAAAATACACTATTAAATAGTGCAGAAGGGTAAAAGGTCCTCCATAAAGTTTGGTATCGTAACAACAATTTCGACCAAAGTTGAAATATTTTTCATATCATTTCCCCTTAAAGTTATTGCAACAACTTCAACAATTGTTTGAGTATTGCAATAACTATGTTGAAATAGCTTTGATAATTGCAATAATAACTCAAATAATTGTTGAAATTGCTGCAAAAATTCAAATAATTATTGAAGTTGGCAACTATCGTAATTGTTATTGTAACAACGATCATATCTGCTTTGATTTTATGCATAATTTCTTTTAATGAATTAAAAAATCAAATATTTTAAAAATCTCAAAATCAAAACAAAATAGTCAGTAAAAATAAGAACAAAAAAAGAGAAAAATGTGATAAAAAAAAGTTATACGAGAAGTCACCCTCACAATAACCTGACGGTGAAGATAATAAAAATGAAAGTCATAATCCATGTAAACATATCAGAATATGATATACAATATGGGATGATGTGATATATGTTGTTATTTGATATATATATATATCAAATAAAACATAGAATTTAGTGAATTTAAGATAAATCTCTTTAAAAGTTGAAAACTTCTTCAAAATGGTGCAACTTTTTGTAATAACCCAGATTTCATTCATAAAACAACAATATGCTCCTTTGGAGTCCAAAATAAGTGAAATTGTAGCATAATAGTTTTAAAATAAAAAATGAGTATTATTTGCTTTTAACTCAAGCCATGACCAAACACAAGTGCAAAATGTGTAAATACATGTCAATCACAAATAAATAATCAGACACACATAATCATCGAACAAGATAGGGTAGGTACCTTTCAAAGGTCATATATTCCTCATCCCTATCATTTTTTGTCGTCTTTGTCCCAACCCTTCTAATACTGCCATCATCATCACCATCTCATGCTCGTACTCTTCCACCACCATCATATTTTTCATCGTCATAATCACCATTCCCTTGATTGACTCCATTTCTCACTTTCATTCAAATAATTAAACAACTGTTAATATTGTTACAATTATACTAAAATTGTTGCAATAACTTCAACAGTTATTTGAATATTACAATAACTACGTTGTAGTTGTGATAATTTCAATAATAGTTATAACAACTTAATGATTATTGAAATTATTGCAACATTTCAAATAATCACTGAAGTTGGCAATTATTGTAGTTGTCACAGCAACAACTTCATATCTATTTCCTTTTCTGCAAAATTTCTTTAAATGACTTTTAAAAATCTTTTTTAATATCAAAATCAAAACAAAATAGTCCATAAAAATAAGGACAGAGAGAGAATACGATAAAAAGGATGAACATTGATAGTAACAACGATGACAATAAGATGACAAAGAAATAGAAGAAGGAGAAGAAGATGATGACGGAAAAGATAGAGTAAGAAATAGAGACAGTGGGATATAGAAAAAGAAAGGAAGACCGTAAAAATAATGTTGAAAGAAGGGGGAAATTTTAAATTTTGAAATATCAAATAGGAGGGAAGACTTTTCAGAAAAATTAAAATTACAACTAAATTAGAAATATCTAATTTCAAGATGTGTGCTTAGGGGAATTAAATTACATTTTAAGAATAAAGTAGTCATTTCACCTATATCTATAATTGCAGCTCTTTCATATTACTCTTTCGATGACACCTATTAAGCCACATGTCTCCTGCTGTACTCTTTTGGTGACACCTATTAAGCCACATGTCTTCTACTAGCACCTTGTTGCCTCTTTATTTCATTTGTCTTCTCCATTCGGTAAGGCTACTATTTTCTCTCTGTCCTATTTTTTCATATGTTTTTTTCCTTCCATGTTTATTTTTTGATTTGTAGTTTTATTTTGAATTAATAGTGAGGTTTTTAGCTAGACTAGATTATACTTATGCAAGATGTATTAACTTTTTAAAAAATGATTTTTAGGATCTTTTTCGCATTGTGAAAACCTTAGCTGGCCTCTTCTCTTAGAGAAAATATTTCAAATGACCGGTAATTTGCCAAGGGAATTTGAATTTTTTTACAGGCATATTTGTAACTATGTTAAAATATGCAACAATGGTGCTTGATAATATGCCTAAAATAATTGAATTTTTTTAAAAAAAAATACTTTATTTCCTTTTGATTGACGCTCTCCAATTTGAAGTTGGCTATTTCACTTCGTTGGATTTGATTTTATTGTTTCAATTAGTTGAATTGATATTCATGTGTATTTAATGGATTGACCCCCTCTTTTTTGTCGATTTGATTGACTGATGATCACATGTAGGTTGAATAAGAGTTTTTTTCTTGGATGTGAGAATCGATTTCAGTATTAGCTAAGGAACTCACAAGAATGTCAAGTCTTTGCTTATACGAGGTAATTTTTTCGCAGTTATTGCACATTTATACTTCATTTCAATTTGAGATCATCTTAGCGTTGTCAGAGTTTATTAGACTTTTATGACGACTCACCACGTCATCATGCCACATAAGTACCACATGACACAAAGTTGCCCATTTGGAAAGAATTCAATAGGAAATAGGCTAGTCATTAGTAGAATATTCTAGAGAAATGGAGAGATTTCCTATGGAAGTTCCTAGAGTTTTTAGGATTTGCGTGAAAGGTCCTTGAAATTTTCTAGCATTGTAGAAGATTCTAAGGAGAGGACTATTTTGTAAATATCTAGGGACTTATGTAACAATTATTATTTACACTTTAGCCTCGAAGTTAGTAGTATAAATAGAGGGGGTATCAATTTGTAAAATCATCAAACAAAAATCAACAAAGTTCTCTACAATACAATCTTTCCAAGTTATCCTCCTATGTTATTTCTTTCATTGTCTTAGTGATCCCTAGAATCTTAGACTAACTTGGAATAGCAAGATCGTGAGCAAATGGTGCAAGAACATAAGCAAGTTGTCAAGTGTCACACGTGTACTTAGTAAAGGACTAAGGACGTGACAAAATGGTATCAGAGCCAGGTTACAACTAAGGGAATGATAAACGACGAAAAAATCAATGTTTCTAACACTCAATCCAATGTCACCCAAGATGCTGCCAGCAAAAATCACTATGGCAAAAAGAGGAATGCCACCAACAAGAACCAAGAGGTGTCGTTCAAGGTTAAGCAAAATGAAGGACTTACATCCCAAGAACCTTCTACCACTGAGACGAGCGAGGATGATGTGGAGGTCCTACCTGAGTACGTCTCGCTCAGTAGAGAGTGGGTCATGAAGGTTAATGCGGGGATGGATGTCGTCGAGATATTTAGCCAACGCTTGGGGAAAGTAGAAGGCACTCTAGACGTTCTTGAGAGGCATACTTTTGAAGAGATTGAAAGCATCTGAAGCGACTTGGACGGGTGACACAAACTATGATAGAGATGAGACAAACCATCGCTACCTTAAAGTGCAGGCTCATGGAGGCGTTGATCATTATTGATGCCACGAAGGCAAAGATAGAGGTACTTGAAGAGAATGTCATTGTGGGCGTGACTGAGACTGCCAGGAATGTTGTGGTAACGAGGGATGCTAAAATCGAGGCTCCCAAGCCAGTAATGTTCAAAGGAGTTCGTGATGCACAAGAAATAGAGAACTTTCGTAAGCATTTGAAGAACTATTTACGACATGGAAATGTAAGGGAAAACGATGCCAATATCAACACCACATATTGTACTTGTCAGAGACTACCATGCTATGGTGAAGACGTAAATCAGTTGATGCTGGAGAGAGGTTTGTGCACTATTAGCACATGAAATCAGTTCAAGGTCGAGTTCAAGCGACATTTCTTTCCAAATAGTGTCTTGTACGAGGCAAGACGTAAACTTCGAGAGTTGAAGTAGACAGGGAGTATATGCGATTATGTCAAAGAATTCACAACCCTTATACTCCAAATACCTAACCTCACTAGTGATAGCTTGTTGTTCCACTTTATGGATGGGTTATAAAATTGGGCTAAGCAGGAGTTGCAACGTCGATGAGTTGAAACCGAGTCATTGATGGATTTTAGGAATAAGAAGTATGACAAAGACAGAGGCAATAAGTCAAAAGATAACATTGATAATGATGGAGAAGGCTGTGGTAAAAGTAAGGAAGTACATCAACAATATCACAAGACTCTGAATACGCACAAGTTCGATAATAAGAAGTCAATTGGTTGTCAGAGCTATACCGAAAAGAAAACACAGTTCGAGAGAAAAGGTTACTACATATACAGGGGGTCATATAACTTAAAGGATTATACCAACTTGAGGAGTCTTAGCGTTATGGTGCGTGAACAGAAGGAGCAAGCGCAATGAGACAATTTAGTTACAGCTCAACTAGGAATGATTGGACTATGTGGAGCCATCACAAAGTCATCTAGCCACATTAATGAGAATAGAAATCAGTAAGTGGATTTCATCATAAATAATAAGCTAACTTGTCTATTGGTTGACACTAGAACAACTCATAATTTTATGACTGAGGCTACATCGAAGAGGCTAGAGTTGAAGCATGCTCCAATTAACTCTCTCATAAAAAACGTGAATGCTGATCCTCAAAATGCTTATGGTGTTGATAATGGTATTGGTGTCAAATTGGGAAATTGGAAAGGCATGACAAACTTTACCATTACAAAGATGAATATCTTTAATATTATTCTAGGGCAAGAGTTCTTCACACAATGTCAGACCTTGATCAACCCTTACCTTCATTGTCTATGGGTCATGGAACGAGAAGGGGCCTGCACGGTGCCTACATTAACTATACCATATGAGTAGAATCAAGCACAACTTTTAGGTATACAATTTGTGAATGGACTCAAGAAGGAGGGGTCGATATTCTTGGAAACCACTACAAGTTTTGATGGTGACAAAAGACAAAATGCTATTTATCGTCTTCCACAACCATTGGAAGAACGGTGGAAAAAAGTTACACAAGAATAATATGAGGGTTTGTGGCTATTCAAAGATAAGATTTGAGAGTTTATGCAGGAGTAATGCGTCGTGGTCACCGCAACATCAGGTGGGAGAGAGTGTGATGCCCCGCCACATCATCATGACACATAAGCGCCACATGACACAAAGTTGCACATGTGGAAAGGATTACATAGGAAATAGGTTAGTCATTATTATAATATTCTAGAGAAATGGAGAGATTTCCTGTGGAAGTTCCTAAAGCTTTTAGGATTTGCATGAAAGGTCCTTAAAATTTCTAGCATTGCAGAAGATTTTAGAGAGAGGACTATTTTATAAATATCTTGGGACTTACGTAATAATTATTATTTACACTTTAAACCCTAAGTTAGTAGTATAAATAGAGGGACATCCATTTGTAAAATCATCAAGCAAAAATCAATAAAGTTCTCTACAATACAACTTTTCCAAGAAATCCTCTAGTATTCTTTCTTCTATTCTCTTAGCGATTCGTAGAATCTTTGGCTGACTTGGCATAGCAAGATCGTGAGCAAGTGGTGCAAGAACGTGAGCAAATTGTCAATTGCAGCATGTGTGCTTATAAAAGACTAAGGACGTGACTCTTTACTTTAATTTGAAAACTGAAGCTTAATGGATCATCATCCTTTAAGGTCTCCAATTTCATTCTCTGATAAATTTCATAGTCAATTCTTCAACTAATATAACTGAGAATTCTACTACTATCACTATTAGTCCGGTTGATGCATTTAATTGCAAGGGCCACATAGGTTTCTTTTAAAGTCCAAAAATAAATTAACATTATTTAGTGAACCATATGAAAGTTCCTTTTAAGAATTTCATAATGTGAGTATTAATGTTTCACTCTGAAGGCAATTCTCATTTCTCTTCTTTTACGAATTTCTTAGTATAAATCACTATATTTTGTTGCTTTCATCTTATGTTGCTTAATATTCTGTTCCTTAATTCTTTTTATCCTCTTTTAAGTTTGAATAAAATTTGAATACGTTTAGATTTGTAAACATATTTAGTGAATGAATCTTTTGATACTGTTAGCGGTCTCTTATTGTTGGTAAATGGGTGAGTAGTGGTTGCTTACTATTGAATTTAAATACATGTGAATTTTCTCTGTCTTCTCATTTTCCTAATTTTCGTCTCTATTAAATGTAATATGTCGAAAATTTATCAAAATGATTTATTGTTGGTGGTGGTAATTTGAGATGATGATATTTAGGGATATTTTGACAAAAAAGTATTAGAGAAAAAAATACATGTATTAACTTTGATATTATTTGATTCTTTATTTGATAGTATTTGTCTGATTATGTTTGCCTGTTTGGTATAGTATTCTAGCTTATATCTAATAACTAGATGTAACAGTCTGGAATCACATTAAACTAACATTCTCTTTACAAAGCTACTATAATTCTATATTTCTAAGAGTCGATCAATAATGAAACTATCTTTGGCACATAATTCGATTACTTTCAAGATGAAAAGGATCGGAGATGGAAGTGTTGAAAGTCAATTTATCCTTCATGGAATATGAATTTGAGACTATAATTGTTTATTCTATCTTATGCAAAAATAATTCCACGGAGAAGATAATTTGTATTCTCTTTAGTGTGGTATTACTTGCTAATTAAATCTTTTCCTTCGTTATCTACCCAATTTAGGAAAGAAGATGTTAGAGGTTATTTTATAACAACAATAAATACTTGATATTTTCAAAAATATAAATTTGGTGTGCAAGATATTTCGATATTGAAGCCGAGTATGGAAGTGGAAGTTAGCAAGAGTAGGATTGTTGAATACTTCTTTTAAATTTTTTGTACATTTCTCTCTGATACACTATGCACATCTAATGAAGAGAATGATAAGGAAGTAAAATTTGTAATTGTTAAAATCATTGAGAACTGTGACTACGTTTCACGGTTGGTGAGGAGAATCGTTAGAGTTAGATTATTTCTTTATTAATCTAAATTCTTCAATTTCCTTCACTTTTTTCTTCCGAAAAAAACTTATATTCTATATATGGATGGAAGTACATATGTAATGACCCATTAGATCGTTTTGAGTACTAGAGCTACTTATTTCATAAAATACTCTCCCGATAGATTCTAAATGAGTATTTTGGACTATTCGTAACTACAAATATATAATTAATGGGATAATTAATTTAATTGAGAGTTAAAGAAAATCACATTAAGATTAGTAGTGGGCCACTCCACCACATCCATAATTAGTCATGTATAATAATTAGGGTAGTAAAATTTGTAGAAGAAAATAAAATAAAACACATGCACGGTCGTAAAGACAAATTGGAAGGACGTCTTCAAGTGAGTTTTACTCCAATTCTTCTTAATTAGTTCTTATGTATATGTTTTAAAATTAGTTAGTTTGTTGTTAGTGAGGAAAGGAATTATGAATTGCAAAAGAAGATATGGTAAAGTCGATGGAGAGACGATCACTGATAAGCTAAGATACATGAATTCATAAAAATCTTTAAGGTATGAGCTAATGTTGATAGATAAGGAGATTGGGTTACACAGTTAGATTCACAATTCAAATTTTTCATTGTAAGTCTACATTTATGGTGTTATGTTTTGTCAAGGTATGAATTCATAAGGTAAGAAATGACCGATTGCATCGGGTATTGAGCATTTGGAATGCCTTATGCATGGTTTGTGTCTTAAAGTTTGTTACAAAACCTAAGGAAGGGTTTCGCTTAAAAGTGTTAGTTTATAGTAAGGTAAATGGTCGGACTGGTTATGATGGTTGTTAGTATTGAAAGTGTGAGTTTAGTAGAATGATGTGAAGAGCATGTGGAGTCTAATAAATAGAGTGGGTCGCTAAAAATCAATGAAACAGTGTCAACTAGATGGAAATGTTTTGTATGGGCTCTTTTGAGGAAACTTTTAGTGATATTAAAACTTGGTTATGTACATTCTTATGTGACCACCTATTTCTTTCTGTACATGGTTTGGAGTATAGTTCACTAGCTATGCCCACGTGTGTTTTCACTTTTGTGTGGTGGATCGGGTGTACAAATCCTGTGATGTCCTCTTGGTTGAGTAGGATCTTTGGGTAGACTTGGTTATCTTAGATGACATATTTGGTATTGTCTTGGAGCTGTTGAAGTATTCTAGTGGTTCTACATGTACCACCTTACTTATGAGAATTTATAGAAGAGCTACCATGTGTATTTAGAGTTGTCCGACAGTCTTAATATTCATCTAGTCATTGAGGTCATGTTCCGATTATGTTTGGTTGAATGTGGGACCATTATGTCTAGTTCTATCGTTCTTAAGGGTTATCTACAATCACAATTACTAATCTAGCATTTCGACAGTGTTGTTAGAGGTTCATTATGCTTTGGTGTATCGCTCGATGGGTGGTTACTAGATCATTTCCTTCTTTGGGTTAAATTGATATGATTGTCCCTTGATGAGTACCTAATGTCTAAATATCAATTTTTTATAATTTAAGCTCGTGGAAAGTTTATCTTGTGAGAAGAAAATATTAATATTTTCTATGATGGTTTGTTATTTGAGTGTGTGGTGGTTGGTTCAAATTTGCTTCTGATTGTATCCAATATTGATTTAGGATTTTTATCATGGTTATGTGAGAAAAGATTTGTCTTGATGATTGTGTCAAGGTCCTTGAGAACATGTTGCAGACGTATGTACAATTAACTTTTGATGGTTATTGGGAATAATTTTTGTTGTTAGTTGAGTTTAAATACAATAGTAGTTATCATTTGAGTATTGAGATTACCCCATTTAAGGCATTGTATAAGAGGAGGTGTAGGTCTTCAATTGGTTGGTTTGATGCATTTGAGGTGAGACTTTGGGGTATTGATCTTTTTAGGGAATCGTTAGAGAAGATAAAATTTATTTAGCTTATTAGAGCAGGTAGCAACAATATGCAGACTGGAAGGTCAAGGACATAAATTTATGGAGGGAGAGAAAGAGTTATTGAAGGTTTCACCCATGAAGGGTGTGGTAAGGATTGGTAAGTGAGGTAAGCTCAGAATGAGGTATATTGGTTGAATTGCTTAACCGTGTTTGAGAGGTGGCTTATGAATTGACTTTGTCTCCAGGGTTGTCAAAAGTACACCAGTGTTTCATGTGTCTATGCTGAAGAAATATCATGGTGAGTGAACTACATTATTCGTTGGGATTCGGTCCTTCTTGATGATAGTATATATTATGAGGAACAACTTATAACTATTCTAGATAGGGAGGTCCGCAAGTTGAGCTCAAAGGAGATTGCATTTGTCAAGGTGTTGTGGAAGAATCGGCCGATTGAAAAGTGTCCACTTGGGAGACTGAGGCTGATATACATGAAAGATATCCATATTTT
Organism: Solanum okadae; assembly: GCA_036553675.1. Classification (NCBI taxonomy): domain Eukaryota; kingdom Viridiplantae; phylum Streptophyta; class Magnoliopsida; order Solanales; family Solanaceae; genus Solanum; species Solanum okadae. The sequence goes on from CM071681.1 coordinate 36,987,284, forward strand.
TTTTGTCGATTTAGGTACTCTTTCTTACCCTTGCCTTCTTTTGACCTTTCGAGACGAACAATGGGTAAATTTGTATATGATGTAATGACTCATTAGGTCGTTTTAAGTACCCATAAATCGTAGAGCACGAATCTATAATTAAGTTCCTAATTTTTATGTCAATTAATATGTCAAGTCACATATTTTCCAAATTTTCAAGTTTAGGGCTAAGTTTCAATTTTAAAAAATAATTCCTCAAATCCTAAACTAAACTCAAAACGACATCTGCCCAAATATCAATTCTTAAAAAAATCATCAATTTACCCTCATTTTATCAAAATTTCCAATTAATATCCCATCATTACACCATAATTACCCCTCGCATTACTTAGCCACCCTTTCTCTGTATTATCCACTAAAACATGAAAGAAAAATCAATAGAAAGTACTGGTTGTTGACACCCAATTTCGGACCCCCACAATAGAGATTAATCATCGAGTTTCTTCAATTTCGAATGATTTGAAATAATTTATTTTATGAAATTCTCAAAAGAAAAAATTCAAGTTTTTTAATATAGGGTTCACTTTTTGAAAATTTTAAGTAATATTTATTGTTTCATATAATTATGTATATAATTAATACATTTTATGAATATTCGAAAATCATCTCAAAAGATTTTATATTTTAGTTAAATCTGTTATTAAATTAGTTAAGTTTAAATTATGGTTTTAACTTTGAGTCATTTAGTTTAATTTAGTTTATTATTTTATTTTGTTGAAATTAAGAAGTTCGTTAGTTGATCATATTAATTCGTCTTATTTAAATCTTAGCCAAATTCACTAGTTAAACTCAATTTGGTTAAGTTTTAACTTTAGTTGGCTAAATTTGCAATCCATTGGCCATCTCCTAATTACAAATCTAGCCTTTTTCTTACCTCACATTCAACTCATTAAAATACTAATTTTGGATCTTTTTTTCTAATTTTTCAGCGGCCCAAGATCCATTCCCAGCCAACAATAATAATACAACAGAAACCCAATTCTCACAATACACCAGCGTACAACAACGTACAATACGTACACCACCACCAAAAATACCCCTATACGCATTGTGCATACAATACGTACATCACCACCAAAAATACCCTTATACGTGTTCTTCTTCATTACATAAAGAACCCAGAACGCAACCCAACGATCCCATAAGCCCAACGCGTGTCCTCTCCTCCTCTCCCTTATCATCTCTGTACGAAAAATGTTGGAGAGTAATCAAGGTGTCTTATCTCATGTGCTTGCTCGTCCTTGCCCAAGATCAAATGACTCCCTTCAAGAATCCGTTGAGGATTTGTACTAATTCCAGCTATTCAAACTTACCTCTTCAAGAGAATTTGAAATTGGAATTCAAATTCTAATTCGAAATTCTACTCGGTTTCCCTCCAAAATTCTACCCTAAATCCTCTACTATAAAACGAATCTATTTTCTCTTTTTTCAATGATATTTTTAGACTCGCTAAGGCACAAATTTCTCACTCCAAGAACAACAATTTCATCCTATAATACTATAAGTTTTAGAAAGGGAAAATTCCCTAGAACAACTTATTATTTATGAGTATAAGTTTACAAATCTTGGATGGTAGAGCTCGAAGGCATTTCTGGGGAGATTTCGTTGGTGGTATGAGTTAGTCTCCTCAAAGCTCACTGTCCCGGCTCACTACTCCAGAAAAGGCATGAAACCTTACACTTTTTAGAGTCTTCTTCTTAAATATGTTATGCTTTTGTTTGTTTAGTTGATGGTTTGTCTTGATGTTTCTTTTTTAAGTAAGGATCGAGATTCCTCGTATGATTGAGGTTTTGGTCTTTCGTTTGCTGAACATGATTTGAATATATATCTATGGATGTTGGGGGCTGATTTCTGATCACTGCTACTCTTGTTTTCTTAGCCTTAGTGGATGTACCATGTCAACTTTCGAATTACTCTATCCATCTCAGTTTTGTTCCTGTTTTGTCATTGAATATTTCTTAAGATGTGTGGTCCTGTAATTTTTCAGATTATAGCTTGTTTTCAGTTCTTATTTTCTTTCAAAGTTGCTACCCACTTCTCTTTTATGATTGCTTTAGCATGTTGGCCTATTTATATTTTTGACCTTTTGAAGTTTGGCCTTATCGAGAGGTTTGAGTTCTCATAGATATATGCATGTGTGGTACTTACTTTCATCTTAGTTATGTGCTAAAATTATTTGAAATGCCTAAATGTTGTGTTTATTGTTCTAAAAGGTGATATCTTGATCATTGTTTCTTTACAGACTAATGTAAGATACATCTTTGTCGCTAAATGTTGAACTTGGTTACATATTCAATTCTATCATTGCTAGTTTAATTTTTCTCTTAGATGCATTCTCCAAACATGTCCAGTTCTGATTCTGATTTTTGTGATGGGTCGCTATCTTGATCAAAAGCCTTATTATTTTGCATCTCGCGTAATTTGTGTACCTTGATACTGATTTTTTGAAAGCCGACAAATTGGCTTGAGTCCTTTTCTTGATGTGCTACATCGTTGCGAATTCTGATGTTGTGAAGCTTTAAGATCGGTTGAATACTAGAAGTTGTTTTGTTATTCTCCAAATATGTGTTGGCAGTGTGTTTCTCATTCCATTTCCCTTATAAAACTGATACAGTACCCTTATACATTGTCAAAAATAATTTGATCTCATCCTTGTGCATTAACAGTAGCCTAAGGAATTGCTTGAGTGTATATAATTGTATTCTTCTCTTAGCCTTGTTAAGATATAAATGCTAAATTATAGAGGCAATTTGTTATATGTATTCACTTGAGTGTCAATTTGGTAATGCGAGTTTTAATCCACAAGGAAGTGTTTTAACCAATTTGGGAAGTCAAATTTTCAAACATGCTTAGTTGATTAATTAGAGTGATACTAATTTGTTCTCCTCTTCTTTTTTGTGTGTAATATTGACCGAGTCTATTTGGACTCCATTCTTGCATCTCATCGAGTTGAATTTCTTAGAGTCAGCTCCATCATCGTTCAAGTGAAAAGGAAGCTAAAATAGAGGGTCTCGGAAGCTAAAATGCCGAAAATGGAGCCGATATATAATCTGTCATACAACATATTTGTATTTGATTTGCAGGATATACGTGATATACACTGTTTGTATACACAGTGATACAACAAAAATTGGGCCAGCCCCAAAATGAAATGCAACAAACAATCTTAAAAGATTGAATTACTTAAAATTAGGACATGATGAAGGAAATTGGGCCTGCCAGCCCAACAACATGAAATTTGGGCAAGGGCCCAAGTTTATGATTTTCTTTTCCCCTTATTATTCTCTTTGACTATAACTTGTTTGCTTAACTTTTTTTCGTTTTTGTTAATTTAATAAAATCTCCTAAAGATGAACCACTTTTGATTATGATAATTTATTTGTTTAAATAATCTTATTTAATTAGCTTTCTTTACTTGGTCATTTTTGAAAAAGTTTACTTTCCTTTCTAAAATATTTCCAAGTGTTTAAGTTAAATTGTTTTTAAATAATTACTATTTCCTTTAAGTAATTATTTCAAAGTTAGTCAAATATTAAGTCAAGTCGCAGGTCAACCGCGCGTTAGCGGACACATTAAGGGCCTAATACCTTCTTAATGTGTAAATTGAACCTCGAACCCTCTTTTGATATTTTCAAATGATTTTTCTGTTTAAGTCTTTTGAAAATTATAAGTTTTCTTGATTTTTCTAAAAAATTCAGTGACGACTCTCTTTAAAAAAATTATTTTTTCTTAAAAAGTTAAATTGATTTTTTTGGAAAACAAGTCTTTTATTTCTCTTTTTTCGATAAAATAGAAATGACGACTCTGATGGGGAATTAATTAAGTTATAACCATAATGACTTATATTGTTTGACTATTTGTTAATCTTTGTTGAAATTTTTTGCCTCATATATGCCAAATTTGTTTAAATTTTGATATCAACTGTCATTGCATGCATATCATCTATTACGTCAAATGATTTTTTTTATTTAGCTTAAAGGACGATTATGCGGGCTGAAGTCATTCATTAACCAAACTATTTCTTGGGGTACCCTGACGAATGTAATTGGCCACTAGATGGTCAACGGTCGCTAACTACTGATGTTCGACGTAATCAACTGACACTATTTCGGTTCAAAAGCCATATGATCGCGTGTAGTGATATAACCCAACCAAGGGTTGGGATCGTTCCCACAAGAAGTGATTTTGAGAATTAATAGAAAAATAAAATCTAGTTCTAATTAGTCATTGCTATAGATATTAACGATTAAAAACATACTAAATCTAAGGGGTGACGCAAACGTCAATTATAGATGGGGGGGGGGGGTTGTATTAAGCCAATAAACAAAAACAAACAAAAATATATCAAATCGAGATATGGAGAAGGGATTCTTGGGATATGATAGGAATATGGGATAAACTAGACTATCGGGTACATGCTTTTGATGGTAAATTGTTGAACATTTGTGACTAGGCTAGACTATAGTGGCAGTGAATTCTCTCTTGAGCAACTTACCCCGAATCAACTCGGTTTCTCTCGAACACCGAGTTGCCGCATTAAGTACAACCTCCGTCTTAGCCCATTCACTCTCTCGAGCTGAATATGTGGGAAAAGGACTAGGATTCATTCTCTCGAGCTGAATCCATGTCGACCCAATACCATCGGCTATCAATTTAGTAGTCTTAGTTTTACGACCTCTCTCTCGAGCAAGCCAAAAACACTAAGATGAAATCGTATTTGCAACTACAATCCCATTAAGTTCATACACAACTACTAAACGAAATCACATTTAAACATCAAATAAACCATCAACAAGCAAGACCCAACAAATAATCTAACCCATTTTCTCAAAATCACACCCCAAGAATTGAGGTTTTAGCTAGACATGTAAAAGAGATAAAAATCAATACCACTATCAGTTTTCGTCAACTGGGCATGAAGAATTAAGTCTTAAAATACATCAAGAGTGAAAAATCTTCGAGACCCACGTCCAATTTCTTGAATTGAAATCCTTTGAATCTTCAAAGTTTTAGAACAAAGTCTCCAAAACCCTCTAAAACTTGAAAAAGAAAATATTCTAAGTCTGAATAATAATTGTCTATCACTTGATACTAAGTTAACAATTTAAACAAGTATTTATAGTGTTCAAAAATTTGTGCTGCAACAGATCACTCGGCGCAGTTAGTCGGCATCGCCGATACACTCGGCGATCCGCCTTTTGGTCGATTTCATCACCTTCTTGCGTTAGCCTTCAGCATCTTCGCTCTTTGAGTCGTTGGGCGATATAGTACCGCTTCGTGGAACTACTCGGTGACATGCCAACTGCTCCATTTCATCGCCAACTTGATCTTTCCCTTCAAGGCTTAGCATACTGAAACAAAAGGCGATCTCCAAGCCGATTGACGACTCGCCAACTGGGTTCGGTGATCTTCAGGCCTTCATTTCTTTGTTCTTTTCAGCCGCCTTGTTCCTTCTTGCCAAATAGTGTCCATGCTTTGCCTTAAACTCCAAATACCTGAAACTTAAGGGTTTTCATCAGATATTGAGACAAAATATGCATTTGAGGACACTAATTCTATGAAAATATATCCCTAAATGAGTCCAATCTGTGGACTCATCAACATCCCCAACTTAAACTTTTTCTTGTCCTCAAGTAAAACTCAAGTCCAACAATTCAAAAAGGATGTCTCAAATAGTGCTAAACAAGACTCGATCATGAATGTACACAACAAGACTCAATTTACTCAAGAAAGGATCAATTGTGTACCAAAAGATTCAAGTTGTGACACACCATTACCAAAGATTCTCAAGCTCGCAATTCTTGCTTTAAATTCTAGTTCAAGCTCAACAAAAGTATTCGAATGCCCTCACACAAAGGATGATTCCATATTCACTCACAAAGGTTTAATCATTTAAAGTTCTGGAATCAAATGCAACGCTCACTCTCTAAAAAAGAAGAACACTATGCATGCTTGCACCCATAGGTTTGCCCGTATTTTCCAATAAACATTTGTTTCAGCTCACTCAAGATCAAAAAGGTCTTTTTGGCTTGTAACGGGGCTGAGTGCAAATGTATGGTTATTTAGGCTCAGTGACTTTCATCCTCATGAAATGTGGTGCTCACAACACTTCAAATGCTAAGGAAAGAAATAGGGAGTTCCCATAAACTCCAAAACAATAGTCTAACAACTGAACAAATGCAGAAGAAATACGCCTAGAACCTGAAAGCCAATGTACCAAAACATCTAACAAGATCCATAAGTCTAACAAGAAGGGTTACAACCCCATTTCCTCTTCCTTCATCATTTTCTTTAGTGCTCATAAGTCATCCTATCATTCACTTTCCATGGATTGTTCAGGAACCCCATTTCTTTCGTATTTTATTCCACAACTTTACTTTTTCATTCTTTTCTTCTCTTTTTCTCTTCTTTTTTTTTTGTATGGAGGGGTTCCATTTTTCTGAACACCATAGATTAAATGAGACTTTCCTTGCACTTCTTGACTTGCCCTTATCTTTTCACCACACCCTCAACTTAGGCTTTTAGCCTAAGTTGGCTATTCAATCAACCATAATTCAAGAGGATTAAGGGTAATGGGTCAAGAAAGGTCACGTTGTCATCAAGTTTCTTCCAAAGAAAAGTAAGGTTCAAGGGGTGTTCAAGAGAGGTTCAAAAACTCACAAGGTAGGCCACAAAAGAGGTATATGTTAAATTGGCTCACACTGTTCAAAGTTGCCTAAGATCATATCAAGATATAGCCTTACTTAGTTGATCGGATCAACGGGGCAAATTCTAGGTGTTGTCATGCATGGTTCACAGTAAGCTCATCACATAAGGCATCGACACTAAAGTCAAACAGGACTCTACACTTTCACTAGTGTGCAACGTTCATCGCAAGTGAATCGATTTGATACATACCTAATCACAACGAGATGGAAATAGTTCACATATTGTCTATGCAACTTCATTTGGTCTCATCATAGCCGTACATTCATGTTCGTTCAATTATGAGCACTATTCAAGTCATCGGTATTGATCGAAACCGAGACTCAAATTTGCCAAGGAATAGCCACATTCAAGTACATACAAGGTGACGAAAATTTCGAAAGGGTCAAAATCATTTGCAATAAAAACAGAAGGAGCCACAAGCTCAAACGTCCACTAAAAGCAGTGTATAGCTTACTCATAAATTTTAACCCAAAAATAACAAAACAAATATGCACAAAGGTGGGCCTTACCCCACCACAAACAAAAATAATTTGTCCTCAAATGCAAATAACACAAAATCTAAAAGTCAAAATAAAGTAAGACAGAAAATGAGGTAAATAGGGGATCCTGTCTATGCAATCGCTCCATCTGTCGGTGCTTCAGTGCCCAGAGTAACCTCAGAAGGAATAGCAGTACCAGATCCACTAGGATCTGTTGTAGAAGTCTCAATCAGCGATGTCTGGAACACCAACTGCACAATCGTCGCAAGCAACCTCTCAAAGAATAGGGAGTGAACGACCCTTCTATCTAGATCGGTGATTTCGTTCGGCCAAGCCAGCTATCGAAAGTCTTGAAAGCAACCTACACTAAGCTAAGCGAGCTAGAAGCTAAAGTGAATCATTTTTGTCATCTTTTTCTTTTCTTTGACCGCGACAGAACTGGAAAATCTCTAAATATGCTCTCCTCTCGGCTCTCTAACATCTCATCATCATGCACCGCCATCTGCTCCTCGTCGATCTCTGCATCCGACTCCTCATTTCCTGTGCCATCCCTCTGTACTTGTCTGGTGGTAGCCGGAGGAATCAATGAAGTCTCTGGGGTATCTTTATCATCAACAACCCCTATTAATGAATTGAAGTCCGTAGAGTTTAGATAATCTACGTCCTTCCTCATATCTGCTACTTCGGCTTTCAAAGCCGTCACATCAGAGGCCTCCCCCTGTTTGCTCTCACAAGAAGTGACTCTCACAGTCAACTCGTCAACAAAATTCTGGAGGGGGGTGAGTGCAGCAAGTATGACTCTCTTGATCATCCCAGGGATGGATCTCTCGAGTCGGGTTGCCCGCATATCGGCTGATTGGGCCAAATTCCCTATCTTTAGGATCATGACCTGAGTAATCCTAACAGGCTAGGAGGAGGAGGAAACACCTGGGGCCTATGAAGAAGAGGAAGGAGCGGATGTACCTGAAGGCCCAGAGGCCGGAGTAGACGAAGATGCCTCTGCAGGTAACGAGTCAACATCAACATCTGGAGAAATGTCTGCCAGAGCTGCTCTCTTTCTATCCACATCCTCTCGTATGTACTCGGCCTCAATACGCCGTATGTCAGTGGAGGATGAAGGGGTGACCTCAATATCTCTCGTATTGTCCAGGGGTACTCCAGAACGCCGGCACAACTCAGTGATCAGGACTGGGAATGGCAGAGAAATCTGTTTCTGTTTGGCTCTCATGGCCATCTCCTGTGAAATCAGTAGTCCCAGGTCGATGCGTCTCCTAGACATGATAGAACCAAGGCAAGCTGCTTTCGGATGGCGCAAAATGGACTCGTTCTGGGATGACATTATGGTGCTGCTGATACAGCCAAACGAAAACCTAGCAGCAATGCTCAAGTCCCTCTTCTCAATAGGGGCCCCTGCATCCATCCACCTCGGGGTGGTGTAAGAAATCAGAGGAGCCAACCAACCCTTCAAGTCATCTAGAGACTGAGCAATGGGCAACCCCTCGTAAAGAAGTGTAGAGGTCTATTCAAAACAGTGTTAATATATTCACTGCTGCACCCTACTTCCCTGCCTCTGACCATGACCAACTTTACTGGCCTGAACTCGCTCGCCTTTTTGTTGCTCTTGGGCACCAACTCCCCATAAGCTCTATAGAATTCCCGAACCCAGGAAGGAATGTAAGAGCCTCGGGGCCTGGGGAACTGCTCAAACTCATAGTAGTGGAGGGTCTCACTCACTTCTGAATACTTCCCGTCTAAACCTTCTGTTGAAAGTAGCTTTTCCTAAAGGATGGTTCGTAAACCATCGCCTTTTAATCTGTTTAGGAGCCTGGGAGGAGGGACGACAAGAGGCATGGGGATAACATGAGGTGCCTGAGATGGCACTGAGTCTGTTGCCGGATGAATGGCATCTGAAGGGACTCTGGTGGACGTGGTTTGAGATCTAGCCCGGATCTCATCCCTTTGGGAAATCAAGGGATGATCGTCTTCAGGTTTAGACAACTCAGCCTGGTTGTCAGTGGCTCCTTTCTTAGCTATGTGCTTCTTTCTTTTGCCTTTGTCTCCCGGTGGGAGTTCTTGCCTTCTCTTCTTTGGAGGACCTGATCCCCTTCGTTTATAGTGATGCCCCGTGCTTTTTTCTCGGGTGGCGTGGTTAGATTAGTCCGAACCATATCTGCAAAACATTAAAGGCAGGTTAAATAATAATCACATTGAAGCACATAAAATTAATTTCAGACAGACTCGCCAATCCAGTCGACGAGTCGCCGAACTTCTTTGGCGAGCTAGATCAGGCTAGCTGAAGGGATTGGTTCAAAATTATTGCAAGTTGGCGATGGAAAGGCCCTTTCGGAGATCAAAGGTTTGTCCGCCGAAAGTTACAGTGCAGAAAAGGGTTCATGTAAAAGGCAATCAAGAATACTTTCGGCGAGTCGCCGAGTGCTTTTGGCGACCTTAGGCTTCTCGCTGAAAGTTATAGAATCAAACAACACATATAGCATGAAATTTAAGGTGATAAAGGGTGATTTGGCGAACTGCCGAGTGGTTCAGCGAGTTCGACCCAGCTCGCTAAATAGCCCAACGTGCCTATTTTCAATCCACCTTCTCGAATTGAACCCCGCAACCCCTGAAAACAAAATCAAAATATGCAATAGCTAAATTAGGCTCAGACCCATAGAACCCATCTCCCCGGAATACTCATACTTCTTCCGGTTTTGCCAAATTTGGCCATTTAACGACAATTACCCTTAAGAAGGGTGTCACCCGTTCTATCATTGAGCAATATACATCAATTAGCGCAAACACGGGATACTTAGACTTCACCTAATCAATCTAAACAACACGCAAGCACAACCTCATAAAATTTCATTCATCTAAAAGCACAAATTGACAGGCATTTGACGATCAAAATAATACGGGCAAGATTATTAATTTAAAATTGGCATTTAAACAATCTAATCCTATCAGAGAGGCCCAACACATGACAAGATGATATGATCATTACAAATGAGTACACAATTTTTGAAAGTAAACTTGGGATTCGGAAAACAACTTTAGATGCCGATTACACTAGGCTTGAAATGCTAGGCGGCAAAGAAATCCAAGTTTCGAGCACCAATCAACAATGAAAATACTTATTGAAAGAAAGAATATTGAAAATACTAACTTGGTGTGAGTTTGTGAAGATTAAAAGCGATGGAAAGTGAAAAGTTTGAAACTTAAAACCTTTGGCCATATATAACCGGCCAGCTCGCATCCATTCGGTGAAGTTAGTCGCGTCCGCCGATCCACTTGGTGACGCGCTGAGTGGTCACTTACCCTGCCGATTTCTACAGGAACTTCATTTTCTTGGAGGTTAAGACGATGGTCTTAATCGTGGTCACCGACTCGCCAAACCGCTCTTGAGCTCGCTGAGTTTCACAGGCTCTGAATTGAAATTATGTTGAACCAAACGGCGGATCAAATTGAGCACGCCGACCTCTTCGGCAGTACGCCGACTGGACCATTTGCTTGCCAATCTGCATTCTCCAAACACTTTGCGCATTTAAACCTGCACAACCAACACACCATTATTTACAAAAACAAAACTAAAGCATTTAAGGGTTTTGGGTTGCCTCCCAAACAATGCCTTAGTTAACGTCGTGGCATGACGTAAGTCAACACTCAAACCTCATTTTTGGGGTTAGCCATAGTATCACTAGGCAACCCCCTATTTTGCTGCGAGTAGAGATGGGTCAACGCATGACCCATAAGGTTCTCGAGTAGCTGGACAGATCTGGAATGAGAACCAATCAGTTGCTTCATCACTTTGATGCTCTCCTTCATTTCTTCCAGCTCTCTATCCTGATTAGTCACCTTATAGAGAATGATTTAGAGCATTCCCTCAATGCGTTTAACCTCATTGTCCTTTGGCCTTCTTCGCTCACGAGGAATGATGTATTTATCCTTCCTTTTGCATTGGACTTCGATCTCCACCTTCTTTTTGGCCAACTCATCCATCTGAGTCATTAGTGCGGCCAACATGAAGTCCTTTTCTACTTCTTGGTTCGTTTTAGCCATTTGATCAAGCATTTGGGCTGCTACCACATATGGCTGTTTCGCAATTCCTCCTGGAATGAGTTTGTCGACCAACACCTTGTTTCCGGGACCAAGACTTCTGTAGAAACAGTCAAGGAGGCCTATGTCAGGAATGTCATAAGTTGGGCATTGAGTTATCAGTTCTTTAAACCTTGCCCATGATTTATGGATCCGTTCACCTTCCAATTGCTTGAAGGTTAGGATGCGATCCCAGAACATCATTACTTTTAATGGAGGAAACTCCATTAGCTAGCAAGTACTGTTCGATATACTCACCTCCTCTGCTTTAAAGTACCAACAAGCAAAATAAAACTAAAAATTAGGTAAGTAAACTACGACTAAGAAGAGCAAAAGAATTTTACTAAACTAAGAATTCTCAAATAACATCACTCCCCGGCAGCGACGACATTTTGATGTTTAAGGACGTAATCAACTTACATTATTTTGGTTCAAGTGCCATACGATCGCGTGTAGTGATATAACCCAACCAAGGGTTGGGATCGTTCCCACATGGAGTGATTTTGAGAATTAATAGAAAAATAAAATCTAGTTCTAATTAGTCATAGCTATAGATATTAACGATTAAAAACAAACTAAATATAAGGGGTGACGCAAGCATCAATTATCAATGGGGGGGGGGGGGTTGTATTAAGCTAATAAACAAAAACAAACAAAAATATAAGAAATCAAGATATGGAGACGGGATTCTTGGGATGTGATAGGAATATGGGATAAACTAGACTATCGGGTACATGCTTTTGATGGTAAATTGTTGAACATTTGTGACTAGGCTAGACTATAGTGGGGGTAAATTCTTTCTCGAGCAACTTACCCCGAATCAACATGGTTTTCTTGAACACTGAGTTGTCACATTAAGCATAATCTCCGCCTTAGGCCATTCACTCTCTTGTGCTGAATGTGTGGGAGAAGGACTAGGATTCACTCTCTCGAGCTGAACCCATGTCGACCCAATACCACTGGCAATCAATTTAGTAGTCTTAGTTTTACGACATATCTCTCGAGCAAGCCAAAAACACTAAGATGAAATCGTATTTTCAACTCTAATCCCATTAAGTTCATACACAACTACTAAATGAAATCATATGTAAACAACAAATAAACCATCAACAAGCAAGACCTAACAATTAATCTAACCCATATTCACAAAATCACACCCTAAGAATTGGTGTTTTAGCTAGACATGTAAAAGAGATAAAAATCAATACCAATCTCAGTTTCCATCAGCTGGTATGAAGAATTAAGTCTTAAAACACGTAAAGAGTGAAGAATCTTTGAGACCCACGTCCAATTTCTTGAAGTGAAACCATTTGAATCTTCAAGGTTTTAGAACAAAGTCTCCAAAACCCTCTAAAACTTGAAAAAGAAAATATTCTAAGTCTGAATAATAATTGTCTATCACTTGAAACTAAGATAACAATTTGAACAAGTATTTATAGTGTTTGAAAATTTGTGCTGCAGCAGATCACTCGACGCAGTTAGTCGGGATCGCTGATACACTCGACGATTTGCCATTTGGTCGATTTCATCGCCTTCTTGCTTTAGCCTTAAACATCTTCGTGCTTCGAGTCGTTGGGCGATATAGTACTGCTTCGTGGAACTACTCAGCGACACGCCGATTGCTCCATTTTATCGCCAACTTGATCTTTCCTTTCAAGGCTCAGCACACTGAAACAAAAAGCGATCTCCAGGCCGATCGACGACTCGCCTACTGGCCTCGACAATCTTCAGGCCTTTATTTCTTTGTTCTTTTCAGCCGCCTTGTTTCTTCTTGCTAAGCAGTGCCCATGTTTTGCCTCTAACTCCAAATACCTGAAACTTAAGGGGTTTCATCAGATATTGAGACAACATATGCATTTTAGGACACTAATTCTATGAAAATATACCCTTAAATGAGTCCAATTTGTGGACTCATCAACTACCCTAGCCCAAGTTCTCCACTTGGGTCACTTGTCCACTTCAAATAAATCCCACACTTAGTCAACTAGAGTATAGCGAAACCAAATCCCTCAATTTAGCTCATTGTACTAAGATGACCCAACACCCAACACGTGTTGGGCCCATTAGAAAGACCATCTTGAGTCCAAAACGACCCATGACCTTAATGGGCAATCATACTTATGTGTTTAAATTTAAAGGATGTATATGCCATTTGGCAAACCATTGTCTCTTGGGGTAGAGAGTTTAATAGTTTGTTTGAGTCAAAGAAGGATCAATTTACCATTGTATCCAAAAGCGTGGACATCCGGAGATGAAAAGAAATCAAGGATGAAAGACCTTCCATGGAAGCATAATTTAGGATTGTACCCCTGCGTGAGACTGATTATTTGAATCCCTTTTCCCTATTATGTATCCCATTCAGTTCATTCATAAAGTTTGTATAAATTTGAGTTTTGAGACAATGAAATGTTTCAAATGACGCTATACATCCTTCAAATCGTTAGGCCTACCCTTGGCATAAAAGGGTCACATATCTGTTTAAAATGTGCAATATCTGTTTGTGTGAATATGTTGCTTTATTTGGAGATATTCTAGCTCACTCTTTTTCGAATTATTTTTAGAACCCATAATCACAAATATCAAGTCATTATTGAAACTGCGTCAAAATGCTCCTTGAGTCTTTAGTTTCACAATAAAATCTAAACTTCACTTTAAAATTCTAAATCTTACTTTGTCATCTCGGAAAAAAGGTAATTTTGCCATCTCAAATCAAAAAGAGATTCAGGCCTGTCGAACTACGTAGGACCTAAATTCTCTTTTATAAGATACGTAGACAATCTTTTAAGACTCGGTCTCCATCTTTGAAATTTTTTATTTTTCCCGCTCTTTAAAAAAAAAGAGTTTCATCTCAATCAAAAATCAAAAGTATGTCAATTAAAGATACAAAAGGCCATTGACTCCACGCAAGTCAACATTCCTGATTCACTAAGCTCAAAATCAAATAGACAAATTCATGTTTATTTAGTCACTTTTCTATTTCTCTGGGCTAGTTTATCTCCAAGTGAAGCAACTCTTATGTGTTTGCAGTCATGTGTGTGCTATTTGTATTATTTATCATCAACATAGACTAACAAATTTATCTTTTGAGTTATTTTTCTTTTGTCAGGTACTTAAAACTGATATGTGTTGAGAAAATGGCTGAACATCCATACTTCACTAGGTCTAAAGACCCCAAAGATTCCCTTTCTAACCAAAGTTTGTTAAAAGGCAAAGAAAAAGTGGTTGAAAATGTTGAGAACTTTGATTTGACCAAAATCATTATGAATGACCCTATCATTGCTGAGCAGAACAAGCTGATTGCACAATTGTTCAAACAAATTACTGAATGGATAAGACCCGAGATTTGATAAATCTGGCTATCATTGCCAACACTCCTACTCCAAATAACAAAAGGCTTCCATTCCATTTTCCTACTTCGAATCCAATATCCGCATATCTTCTAAATAACTCAACCACCACTACGATTTCAAAACCTCCAATCATCGACCTAACCATCCCTAACCCACATTATGCTACTTCTCATACCAAAAGTTACCTACTCCTCAAAATCCAAATACCAACAATCTCCAGAATTTTCCTCTAATTCCTACTCAAAATGTTCAAAGCCCACCTACTACTCAATCCATAACTCTAGAAACCGCTTTTCATATTCCAATATCATCAGAATCATACCCTCCACTTACCACACATTTTTGAACTCGATCATTATGAGAAGAAGGAGAAAGAGTGGAAGGTCATAAAAGGAAAGGATGAGCAAAACATCAGAGAAGATGTTATGAATGCAATAAAGGACTTTCAATACACCCCCATGTTTTATTGAACTATGAAGACTTGTGCATCCATCCACATTTGGACCTTCCAGAAGGTTTTAAAGTACCAAAATTTGACACTTTTAGTGGAGTTGAAAATCCTTTTGCTTATTTGAGGTCTTATTGCAACAAATTTTTGGGGTTTGAAAAGATGAGGCTTTGTTAATGCGGCTCTTTAGTCGAAGTCCAAAATGAGAATCTTTTGAATGGTTTATTTCTCAAAAAATGAAACAATGGCCAAGTTGGAATGCTTTGGCTAAAAACTTCATCAAAAGGTTTGGTTACAATGTAAAATTCATTCCTAGTGGATACTCTTTGGAAAGAATCAACAAAATTCTACTCAAAGTTATCGAGAGTATGCCTACCATTAGAGAAGAGAGGCTATAAGGGTTAGGCCTCCTATGACTGAGAAAGAAATTATTGAAGTCTTCGTGCGCATTCAAGAGCTGGAGTACTACAATATGATGTATACTCATTTTGGAGGGAAGGTCAATGACATAGTCAAAATTGGTGAGACTATTGAAAACGGTCTCAAAACCAGAAAAATCATCTGAATGACTTCCAAAGATGAATCCTCAGGTTCATTGAGGAGGAAAAGGGAAGATGTTTCATCTATCTCATTTGAATCGAGCCAAAAATCAAAGAGACATGCTGGTCACAATGTTCAAAAGCCTTTACCATCCAAAACATATCCTTTAGCTCCACAAAATCCTTACCCCTTCTTTTATGTCCAACAAAATTACCAAGCTCCATTGACAAATTACCCAAATGTTCAATCAAGTTATCAAGTCACATTGTCAAATTACCCAAATGCCCCTTCTAGCTACCAAACTCTACAATACCCAAATTTCCAAACACCAGCACCTACTCGTCAAAATCCTTCGCTTTATCATCAGGTACCTCCACCTACACGAAATAATTACAATCTTTCTCGTTCAAAACTTGAGAAGAAACCTCTTCGAGTCTTTACTCCTTTGGTTAAAAGTCGAACCCAACTTTTTGAGAGATTGAAATCAACTGGTCTGATACAAATAATTGATCCAAACAATGTCAATGTCAATTCTAGACATTACAGGTTCAATCATCGTTGTGCTTGCCATTCAGGAGGTGTTGGTCATACCACTGAGAATTGCATCAATTTGAAGCTTAAAATTTAGGACTTAATTGATCAATGAATTGTCACTCTTCAAACTGTCACTTCCAATGCCAATAGTAATCCATTATTAAATTATGGAGGGTTCACTATTAACATGATTGAGATCGTAGAAGATTAGTGTGTAGGTAAAATTATAATCCCAACCAACCCGGAAAACCTTGAGAAAGTTGTAGCTTCTCTGAACATAAGTGAGAAACTCAATTTTGCGATCATGACACCCCATCAAGCTTTTGCTTTAGTGACAAGAGAGAGTCAAAACAAGAAGGAGGTTAATCATGTATCACCAAAGCCTTTGCCTCATTTGTATCAGTCCTTTCTGGTGGAGGAATATGCCAATGATGACGGTCTTGGAGATAGAATTAGGGATCATTTTTAAAAAGGTGATGTTGTGCTTAAAGAGATGATCAAGACACTAGGCATTCGAGACGTCGATCCAATGGAGCAAGTGCTTAATTGTACTTCCACTCCGCTCTAGATTCCTTGCTCATCTTGATAGAAAAAGATGAATTTTATGCTATTTCTAAAATCGATGGTAGTCTAAAGGAGGCCCAAAACCCACCTTTTATGTCTTTTTACCTAATTATCTTTTAATTTCCCTCGTAATATTTTGAAAAAAAAAGAAAAATGGCCCATGGTCATGGACACAGTTCATATATCCTTATTTTTAATAAAAGTCACCTCTATTGCGAAAAATTTATTTCACTTGCTTTAGTTCTGCTATCTAACACTCTTTATTTCAGTAAGAATAATTTTAAATCTGTCAACATCATGTCATGTCACAAGCTGAATGAACAAATAAGGCAGATAACGATGTGTTCTAAGAGTATGAGGAGAAGATCATGATATCTGAATACACTGCCAAAAAATTGAAACGGTTCGAGAATCAGGATAAATTAAATCTGGATGATACAGAAACTGTGAATCTAAACAAAGATGAATATGTTAAAGAAACATGAATCAACGTCCATCTGACCGAATCTCAGAAAAGAGAACTTATTGATTTGCTTAGACAAAACATCGATACATTTGGTTGATGACATGTTGTGGTTGGCATAGACATTTATCTCACGAGTCGTCAGTCGACTCAGGTGCTGTCAAAGATGCTATGTTTGAAGACTCAAAGTTTCTTTTATCTCTTTCCTTGTAATCACATCATTTTCATGTAATCATCTTCTGTTTTATAGTTAGAAAATTATCTTTTGTAATGAACTACGTCTGACCTGAATTCTAAAAAGTGAGATACGTAGAGGCCTATGTCGGTCTCGGTTGTTTCCTTATCAAAATTTTCTGTTTCTATCAATCTTCGAGAAAGGAACTAAGTTTGACCTAATTTCTGCCTCAATGGGATACCTAGGGTCCACAACGACTCGGTCATATCCCCGTAAGATTTTCATTTCTCTTAATAATGGAAACTTAGATAGAATTTTTGAGAGGGACTCAAAAATTCTAAAAAGGAAGATATTTTCTCCAACAAGTCAAGGCTGAAGATACATTGTGAGTTGCAACTGGGACAAAATTTTTGAGAGGATCTCAAAAATTCTACAAGTCATATATCAACAGTTCGAGATACTCCAAGATATCTAACTGGGACAATGTATTTTGAGGATAAACTTAAAAATTTCTTCAAGAATCAATTTTGAGCATGATTAGAAGTTTAAAGCTAACTTCAAAAGATCTCTGGCATCGTTAAAGTTCATAGTCAACTTCAGCAATCTCCGACACCATTCGATTTCAGAGCCAGCTACAAAACTTCCCAATTATAATAGATTTCGAGAGGACCATGTCAGAAATTTCTCAAGCTTTAAGGATCATTTGAATTTTCCAGAACAAGCTATCAGACAAGTTAAAATTTTTGAACCAAGGACGTTCATTTAAGCTATGCATGAAATGACATTTGATAGTGACCTTTTCCAAATTAATTCTTGAAAATTTCTTTTTCCTTAAAGATTTATTAACATGTCAAATATTCTGTATAATTTCATCTTATGTCTATCGAGAAGCAAGAGATCAGAGTGATCAACTGAAGATAGCAAGATAAGAAGCAAGTGGTTGAAGAAATCAACACATATCAGTTTGTTTTAAAAACTAACAGTTTTTATGTGGATACAGGTCTATAAGATTGCCTCAAGAACATCATATTCCTCCTTTCAACAAATACGGATAATTTGAAAGGGCAAAGAGATCACCAAAATTGACAATCTTTTTGTAGGTACATGAAAGTTATTGATGTTCTCCAAAAGAAATAGAAGCAGTTCATAATACGAGCAACAACACCTCATTCAAATCTCTAACAAAGCATGAGTGACAATGAACACAAGATGTTCAAAATAGGAACAAGTGAAAGCATCACTGATACACTCAAATTACACCTCTATAAAAGAAGTATAAGCAGTCGTCATCAAATACAGAACCCAACTTGTAATTGGGGTCTATCCCACATGAATATGGTTCAGACTTAAACTTAACTTACTATTATATCTGTTTAGTCAAACTATTTCCAAAACAAGTAATTAAAGGGGGGGGGGATTTTGTAAGCAAATATTCGATTGTTGTTTAAGAAATAAGTGAGCAGGATTCAAACTTTAAGTTATCAATATGAAAGAGAAACTAGGGTGTATGTGTTCCCCATAAGATTTTAACACGGTAATCCTAATAATAGTAATTATTTCCTTGTGTTTTACATGCAAAGTTGGTAAGATATGTATCCCTAAGTGATTAGTCCTCCAAATAGGGAATTTTACTACGCACCTTGGTCCGGCTACGAGTGTATACTTTACTAACCCTTACCTTTACCTCAGATTAGACATCACATCAATGTATAACTTAGTTTTCACCCTCGCACCAATTGACATTAGACTATTAGATATCATGCACTAAATCTCTGTTGTTAATTCTTTTCTCATTAACTACCTCCTTGGTCCGGCCAGTGGCAACGAGGTGAGTTCTAACACATGCACTCGTTAAAAAGACTTCTAAGCAAAAGAATTATCAATACATGCATAAACAATATTCAAGAATTACTTAATTATTATTCATACGTTGTTAATTGCGTATGGTTCCCACAACCCTAGTTGTGGATTTAGATACCCATGCTTGAAATAACACAATTCATGTTTTGATATGAAGAATTCATGAACTTACGATTAGAGTAGACGAAACCTGAAATCTCTAATTAAATATCAAAGTCAAAATCTTGTAAACGAAATCCAAAAATCAAATTGCTAAAGTTGCACGTTAATTCCACAAAATACCAAGAACTAAAAGTAAACAATAATGTCTAACCCGCAAAAATGAGGTTTACATACCCTATTTATAGAAAAACATGTCCAAAACAAAAAGGAAACAATATAAGGAAATAAACTTCTGGAACGCGGCATCAATCGACGACTTGACCTACGGACCGTGGGTCTACCTACGGGCCGTAGGTCCTCTAAGTGTTGACCAACGGAAGAGGACCTAAGGACCGTAGGTAGAGACCCACGGTCCGTAGGTCAAGTTGTCTGTTTGCTAAGTGTGGAGCACTTTTGTTTATCATCGTTTTGCTTCTTTTGCACAAAGTTACATCTTTTTCTATCTCTTCTTCTTTTCTCTTCAACACAAAACTCTTTTCATACAATTTTTATTTCGGTTTCCTCTTTCATATCCACCCTTAACTTATGTATTTTGCATTAGTTGAGGTGCACAATATCCGATGTCAGACCAGGGCCAAGATCAAGGTAACTCTTTACATTAGCCACCCTTAACTTAGGCTTTTGGCCTAAGTGAAGGTGCACATGTCCAAACAGAGACCGCGGCCAAAACAATTATTTTAAGGAAGGTGAGTTAGGTAAATTGAAAAAAGTGGTCTCTCTTAGGCTCAAATATTTGGATCAAAGGAAACATTGATTTCATTTGGTTGGATCATTTTAGGCTTTAGTGGACTAATTTGAAGAAGGGCCTATGATCACTTCCTAACTTCTAGCCTAGATTATCTTAGCAGGACCAACGGGGCAAGTTCTAGATTGACACATACTATTTGAACATTCAACTTTTCTCGCACACTCTTGGCACATTATTTCATTATTAGATTGTTAGATTACCCAATACAAGTTTTAGCTTAAGTCATGAGGTCAAATCGGTTCTCTATCTTGTCATATTAAGATCCAACACATTCAATACATCAAGACTATAGGTCTAGTACATATCAAAAGTTTTGGACGGGTATTAATCTCATGCTCATTATGCTATCATGCTTTTTATTCTTCGACTTACTTCTCCACATACAATCCTAAACATGCCGATTCAACATAAAAGTAAATAGTCCTTTGGGGAAAAAGAACACCAGCAAGAAAACCTCAAATGAGTATTATGAGTTGGGTTACTCAGACTTCACCCTAACAATCCAATCCATTTACCCCACCCCCAACAAAATAAGGTCCAATTACCCTCAATGCACAGAAGGCAAAAAAATAAATAAAGCATAGGGTGTAGGTGAAGCAAACCTGTGGCGCAAAAACGCCAAAGACCTCTCAAGAAGCGGGTGGATCCGGTTTCCCGGAGCCTGTTGGATCAACACTCGGTACGGCATCAATAGCGCCCGCATCAACTATCCCATCACTCTCAGTAGTGCTCACACCAACTCCTTAGCACCCTCAGTAGTGCTCACTCTGGCGGATGGGCCAATAACTATCTCCCTGGCCCGCTGCTGTCTCATCTCCTTCTTTAGTAACGACACTCTTGTGGCCTCCTCCAACTGTTGTTGCTTCTTCTTTCTCAATCTCTGAGACTCAACATCATCCGAAATACGACCGAAGCAGGGGCATTTCCCAGCGGCACGGGAAGAGTCCGATGGTGGCATGTAATCACCAAATAAGGCAGACATCACCACGATATCATCCTCCTCTGTAGGGGTAGCCTCTGGTGCAGACTCGGGAGGAGCTAGAAGGGTATCTAGATCAGCATGAAGGTTGGCCTACTCTTCTTGGAAGTTAGATAAATCAGTAGTTGGGGCCGACCTCTTTAAGACTCGCAGCTCGAACGCATCCAGGCGCTTATGAACGACCTGATTCTTCTGGTCCATCAGCTGCTCCATCCTAGCCTCGGACTGCTCAATCAAACGTTGCATCCAAAGACTAATGTGTTGTAGCAAGGTGGCCATCTGTGTCTGTAGCTTCAGAACTCGAGCTAGAGAGATGC
This sequence comes from Solanum okadae, assembly GCA_036553675.1. Classification (NCBI taxonomy): domain Eukaryota; kingdom Viridiplantae; phylum Streptophyta; class Magnoliopsida; order Solanales; family Solanaceae; genus Solanum; species Solanum okadae. The sequence continues at coordinate 37,008,739 of CM071681.1, forward strand.
GAAGGACCTTGACGAGGGAGTGGATCTGGATGAGCTAGCGACCTGACTGGCAGCCGATAATGGAGGAGCCTGGGCATCTGCATAGTGGCTGGAGGGGTAGGGTCATCAACCTGCATCTACTCCACATCTGCTACAAGATCATTTCCCAATGGTGGCACGTCAACTTGTGGCTCCTTGCGAGGTGCAACTACATTGGACTCATCCCAAATAAGGCCGATATCCAGAGTCTTGGTTGCCTGAAGCAACCGGTCACAATGCCATACTGGTACAATAACATCCCTGCAAAGATGAAAGATGTGGCACGAGAAGGGCAGGGTGGTAGTGGCCTTGAAGGCCCTCTCATGAATCTTTGTAATTAGGATGCGAGTAAAATCTATCTCCAATCCTGCAACCATAGCTGCAACCATCACTGCTCAGTTCCATCTGACCATATTGTCCGCCTGAGTAGAGGACACACGGTTCCGCACCAGTAACCAGAAGAATTTAGACACAAAACTCAGTGTCGCCTTCTTGATACCCAAGCTCGGAGTTTGGACCCATTCTGCGTGCTCTTCATCCGTAGCAACATGACGTACTAGCCACCATAAAAGTGACTCCCTCTGATCGGTATTCCTCTGAAATGCCCACTCTGAATGATACCAATCCGATATTCGAACTCTGCTGTATTGATGGGAAAAGTGTGGTCTGGGCCGTAGATATAAACTTGTGGAGGGTGGTCTTAGAGACGTCGACTGTGAACCCCTGTATGAGTGTGGCCTCAAGTGGAGGCTGAGCTGGGGGTTAGGCCCGCTTCGAGATGGAGCATCTAATGATGACGGCATAGGAAACGTAGAACTCCCGGACTATCTCCTAGCTATAGGACCGTGGGCTCCGTGCCATCCACTCATACATGTGCCTTAAAAAATGATCATGGATGACTTGAGGGATGTGGAGGCTTCCTGTGAGAACTCGACGCTCCTCTGTGACTAATCTAACCATCTTATCGTGCTCATTCAGCATGCAAGCATCTGTGTAAATCTGGTACTGGCTTGTCACACACCATCTATTGGGCTTCGTAGCAATGGTGCAGGGTCAAAACTGGGGGGCATTGTGATCTCCCCTGTACTCTCGGACTCGGAGGAAGAGACGGTTGCCGCTGGAGCTGGAGCATAATGGGGACTTAGAGTCAGACTATGAGCCGATCGATGTAGCCCCCTCTTCAGACTAGGGGGCAGTGACCACGTCGGAGCTCACCAACCCGGGCTCTATTTCGTGTAGTGCGTGGAGCAGTGGGGGAGGTCCTGGTGAGAGGTGGAACGTACTCCCCATCTGTATCCTCATCGAGCAGCCTGAAATAAGGAGCAACATATTTTGATTTACCCTTGGCGGCGTAGGTCAGAGCTTGCTTCGGGGTCATGGTACCTGTGGAAACTTAGTTAGTACCAAAATAGTGCAATAATACTCATGGAATAATTTTAGAACAAGTGTTGGACCAAAAGAAAAAATAAAAATGTCTTGGACAATAGCTTAACGTCGACCTACGGTGGGTACCGACGGTCCGTCGATGGAACGACGGCCCGTGATTCCCCTCCGTAGGTCAGAGTACCCAAAATTGGGTCTCTGATATGGGAACCACGGATGTGTAGAATGGTCCGTTGATGGAACGACGGACCGTAGTCCATACCGTGGTTCAACACTTAGTGAAGACACTGTATGCTACTGACTCACGGACCTAACCTATGATCTGTAAGGTGACCTACAGTCCGTAGACGGGGTCTCGTAGGTCAGTTCTGTTCCAGGTTTCAGATATGACTCACACTTTACTCTTTATTTCATCAATCAATTATTCAACCTAGGTCTAATCATGCATTTCAACACAATATGTGGTAGTTCTTCATCCTTAGGGTTCCAATTACACATAACTCGACTTTCTAACATTCCGAAACTAGGAACTCTAAGTCAAAACTTCAAACTAGACCATTTACTTTGATTTAGTTGGTTTTAATTAACTACACACTCACATACCATCATACCAACGGTTTTTCTAACTTATAATTCAACATTCAAACACGAAACTAACAACCCAAGGTCAAGTTCATCGATGTGATTTCAAATGAAACAATGAAGTAATTCAAAGTTTGGGAGAAATATGTATACCTTACAAGTAATCACCAATGATGAGTGTGTATTGCAACGATATTCATGACCCTTTGCTTACCTTTCGACGCCGAACCCGGACTTTGGAATTGTTGGGGAGGAAGAGTAGAAGTGGGGATTAATTTGGGAGGGAAAAATGAGATTTATGGGATTTAGGGAATTGATGTGTGTGTTGATATGAGAGTGATATGCGGGATTTAGAAAGTTGAAAAACGGTTGGGGGGGGGGGAATATGGACATGGGGAATGTTTAAAAAAATGAAAGGTTTTATTTTATAAGGGGTCCAGGTCGGGTCAGGCAAACCCTAGTTTTGGACCCACGAGACCTCATCTACGGTGTGTGGGTCGACCTACGGACCGTAGGTCACTCTGACACCTAGAAAATTAAGAAAACTTACTTGGGTCTACGGACGCCATTGACTGTCCGTGGATGGACCAATGGACCGTCGATGGGGTCCGTAGACCACTGCACAACCATTTTTCCGTAGATTTTACCTTTTGTCCTTGCACACGTAGCAACCATTAGGACTTTTTTTTACATTTTCTGGAAAATTTTTAGACACATACCTTATTCTTTATCTAGCCAACACTAATACAAAATAAAACACCTATCGAAAGAGTCACAAAAATTAAAATAAAAGAAGAAAATTCTTAGATAAAAAAGAAAAACCTTTAGTTGGCTAGATTGTATATCTTGGGTTGCCTCCCAAGCAACACTTGATTTAACGTTGCAGCACGACACATACACCTTGATTAGTCTGACATCATCAAGATAGTAGGCCTTTATCACTTCTTGGACACTCTCCGACTTCCCGATGTAGACCTTGATTCTTTGCCCGTTCACTTTGAACCTTGTTCCCTCCTTGTTCTCGAGCTCGACCGCTTCATGTGGAAATACTTGAGTGACTCGGAATGGCCAGGTCCACTTGGACTTGAGCTTGCCAGGAAACAATCGTAGCCTTGAGTTGAATAAAAGCACCAGATCACCACAACAAATTCACGCTTTTCAATCTTTTGATCATTATACTTCTTCATCTTCTCCTTGTATAAGGTTGAACTTTCATATCCTTTTAGGCGAAACTCATCAAGCTCATTCATGTCAATTACTCTTTGACTCGTTGCGGCTCCTCAATCCAAATTCAATTTCTTTAGCGCTCACATGGCCTTATGCTCTAGCTCTACCACCAAATGGCATGACTTTTCACATACAAGTTGGTAGGGGACGTATCTTGGGAGTCTTGAATGCAGTGCGATAGGCCCATAGAGCATCATCAAGCCTTCTTGACCAATCGTTTCTGTTGGCGTTTACAGTCTGTGCAAGGATTTTCTTTATCTCTCTTTTTCACACTTCAACTTGCCCACTAGATTGCGGATGGTAAGTAGTAGCTACATTGTGACGAACTACATATTTCTCTAGCAACGCCTTGAACAACTTATTACAAAAGTGGAACCTCCATCGTTGATGATTGCCCTAGGTGTACCAAATCTGGAGAAGATACTCTTTTTCAGGAATGCGATGACACTCTTACCCTCATTGTTTGAATGCGCAATTGCTTCCACCCATTTCGACACATAATCAACCGCAACAAGAATACACTTCATCCCATGTGAACTCACAAATGGACCCGTGAAGTCAAGACCCCATACATCAAATAATTCAAACACCAAAATCGGATTCATAGGTAGCTCTTGCTTCTTTGAAATTCCTCCTTTTCGTTGGTAACGGTCACAAGACTTGGCGAAATCATGAGCATCTTGGAGGATGGTATGCCAGTAATACCTACACTGCAAGATTTTATGAGCAGTCTGGATACCACTATGATGCCCACCAACAGGCGATGAATGAGATGCTTATAGTATTCTCATCATCTCAACCTCGGGCACACAATGACGAATAATCTCATCAGCATAAATACAAAACAAGTAAGGCTCATCCCAAAAGAACTTCTTCACATCATGCATAAACTCTTTCCTTTGGTGAAACGACAAATTCGATGGAACCAAATCGCTTGCCAATTAGTTAGCAAAATCCGCGAACCAAGGGATAAGATCAAAAGAAGCAGCCAATACCTGTTCATCTGGGAATGCATCATTAATTTTAGCTCCATCTCCTAACTTGAGTATAACTTCCTCCTCCAATCTGGACAAATGGTCGGCAACCTAATTCTCTGTCCCCTTTCTATCTTTCACCTCAAAATCGAACTCTTGCAGCAACAATACCCATCTAATCAACCTCGGTTTTGCATTATTTTTAGCCATCAGATATCTCAATGCAAAATGGTCAGTATGCACTATGACCTTAGTACCAAGCAAGTATGATCGAAATGTCTTGAATGCAAAAACCACAACAAGGAGTTCCTGTTCAGTCACCGTATAGTTCTTTTGAGCCACATTCAGAGCTTTGCTGGCATAGTAAATCGGATGAAGAATCTTCTCTCACCTCTGTCCCAATACCACACCAAGCGCCACTCCACTCGCATCATACATCACTTCAAATGGTTGCCCCCAATCCAGTGAAATAATGATAGGTGCAGAAACTAACCTTACTTTCAACTCTCCAAATGCTCTCAGACAAGCATTATCAAAATCAAACTTACACTCCTTTTCGAGCAATTCGCACAATGGGTGTGCAATTTTAGAGAAATCCTTGATAAACCTCCGATAGAAACCTGCATGCCCAAGAAAACTTCTAACACCTTTAACAGAGATAAGTGGTGGAAGCTTTTCTATTACCTCAACTTTAGCTCTATCAACCTCAATTCACTTCTCATAAATCCGATGACCCAGAACTATCCCCTCATTCACCATGAAGTGGCACTTTTCCCAATTGAGCACCAGATTGCACTCTTCACACCGTTTCAATACCTCGGCCAAATACATCAAACAACCATCGAACTAGTCACCTACCACAAATAAATCATCCATAAATACCTCAATAGTGTACTCTACCATATCTGAAAATATCGACATCACGCAACGTTGGACGGTCGCTGGAGCATTACATAACCCAAATGACATCCCTTTGAAGGTGAAAGTCCCATACAGACAAATGAAGATGGTTTTCTCTTGGTCTTTCGGAGCAATGAAGATCTGATTGTTGCCCGAATACCTATCAAGAAAGCAATACGAACCCTTACCAGCAAGGCGATCCAGCATTTGATCCGTGAACGTCATAGGGAAGTGATCCTTTTATGTCCAAGCATTCAATTTACGGTAGTCCATGCATACTCTTCATCCAGTCACTGGACACATCAGAACAAGCTCATTTTTTGCATTAGGAACCACCATAGTCCCACCTTTCTTAGGTACACACTGAATATGACAGATCCAACTACTATCTGCGATGGGGTATATGACTCCAACATCAAACCATTTGATGATTTCCTTTGTCACTACCTCTTGCATAGACGAATTTAGTCTCCTTTGGTGCTCGATACTAGGCTTGTTGTCCGGCATGAGTTGGATTTTATGAGAATAAGTGCCAGGAGGAATCCCAATAATGTCCGCAATAGTCTATCCAATAGCCCGCTTGAACCTCTTCAACACAAAAACCAATGCCTCAACTTATACCTTAGTCAAATCGACCGCAATGATGACCGGTAAAGTACCATCTCTTCCCAATAATATATACATCAAGTGCGATGGTAGAGCCTTGAGCTCCAATTTCGGAGATTCTTCCACAGACGGTTTTACGGGCGAAGAGTCGCGATTTTTCATAACTAGCTCCAATTTCTTTGGTTTGGAATGGAATTCGAACCTATCAAGTGCGGCAACTAATTCATCATTACCGTTGCCAGTGCATCAACACCCAACCTCTCTTCGATAGACACATCAGAACCTCGCTCCACAGTATGATTCACCACTGATACTGACTTGAGATCACTTTCTTGCTTTATAGACCTACATATATTGAAAGTTGCCTATTCATTATTCAATTGGAAGTTCATCGCCCTCTCTTTATATCGACTAAGGCGCGCCCAGTAGCAAGGAATGGTCTCCCTAAGATGATGGGGACGTCAAAATCAACCTCACAGTCAAGTATCACAAAATCCGCTGGAAAAATGTACGACTCCACTTTTACAAGGATATCTTGGAGAACACCAATGGGCTTCTTCACATTTCTATTAGCCATGAGTAGTCGCATCGCAGTTGGTTTTGGTGCCCCTAAACCCAACTTCTTGTAAATAGACAATGGCATCAGATTAATGCTAGCACCCGGATCACACAACGCCTTCGCAAAATGCAACAACCTAATGGTACAAGGAATAAGCACCATGATTCTCTTTCCTCTGCACAAGTGACCTAGTAGCAGTAACACTGCAATGTTGCAACCTCTCATCATTCTCAAAACTGACGGCCCTCTTTTTGGTCACCAAATTCTTCATAAACTTTGCATACCCAGTCATTTGTTCCAAAGCCTCTATCAACAGAACATTGATGGAAAGTTGTTTCAACATAGTAATGAACCTGTAGTATTTTTCTTCTTCGGTCTTCTTGACTAATCTCTGTGGGAATGGCGGTGGAGGCCTAGGCATATGAACAACTTTTTGGGTCACCTCCGCTTCCTTCTCTGTAGCATTCTTGGACTCTCCAATAACCTCGATCTCATCATCATTTGTTTCTACCACAATTTCAACCTCATACGACATAGGGGGATCAATGGTTTGTTTACCTCCTTGAGTAGTGACTGCCATACAATGCCCATCATTCTTCAGATTCTGGATGGTGTTGCTAGAAAGTGTGCCAGGCTGACGTGGGTTTACTGTAGTGGAAAACTGATTCATTTGCTGCTCAAGTTGCTTGATCAACATTGCATGGGCATCAACTTTTTGATCGATTCCAGATAAGTCGCTTTGCATCTCTTTCACATTCTCATCAGTCGCATCAAACCTCTTCTTCATCTTCTGCATCATATCCTCAATGCATGACATACTACCCCCAGCTTCCTTATTGCCAGATTCCTGATTTGTGGGTTGAACATAAGGCCCAACTCTCTCGTTTCTGTTGCCATGTTTTTTCGGTTGTAGTTGTTGTCACGATTATAGTTCCCATTCCGGACATAGTTACCCTCTAGATTGTAGTTACCATAGTTTCGACCTTGGTTTCCTTGGTCTTGGTACCAATTATCCAAGTTGGAACCTTGGGTATTGGCTCGGAAACCCCCCGTCTGATCATTCACCAAATACGCATCCTCCTCATAGTAGCATTCCTCAACTGGTGGTGGTGGAGTTCTAGTCAGATAGTTTACCTCATTCACCTTCTCTGCACCTCCAGTCACATGCTTTAGCACCAAACCCAATTCTATCTGCATTTGAGCCATCTCTTCACGAATAGTATCATTGGATTGACTAGGTGAGGCTTGAACTACAAATGTGCTTCTACCAGTGTCTGACTTTCTAGTGCTCCATGCCTTACTATTTTAAGAAATTTTCTCTAGTTTCTTAGCGATCTCCTCAAAAGCACACTCACCATATAAACCTCCAGCGATAGTATCAAGCACAACCTTACCATTGTCATTCTGACCTCTATAAAAGTACTCCTTCAGTGACTCATCATCTATGCGTTGATTTGGAACACTTCTTATGAATGCAGTGAACCTATCCCATGAACTACTCATAGACTCTCCAGGTAGTAATAAAAAGTTGTTCAGTTTGTCCTTGTGATTCAGCTTCTTGGACAATGGGAAATACTTTGCCATGAACATCTTGTGCAATTGGTCCCATGTATGAATCGAGTTATATGAAATCTCAGAAAACCACACCACAGCATCTCCGATCAATGATAGAGGGAAGACTCTCAAAACTATGACATTCATAGCCAAATCCGGTCGTCCCACACAGCTCTTGCAGACACTTCTCAATTTAGCCATGTGACCATGCAGATCTTCCGAAGCTAGACCAAAAAATAACCCTCTTGTTGTGAGCATTTGCATCAGACTTCTTGTCACCACAAATGTATACCCTGGGGGTAGAGGAGGGAGAACAATAGGTCCTTCTGATTCAACTGCATTGAAGTCGACCCTGTAGTTATCTCGCAGCCTTGGTTTTGGCGGATTCTGCACCATCAATGCATCTCCGAGTAGATTACCACCAGTGCCTGAACGTTCTCATTATTCACTCCATCCTCATGCTCTTCTATGATTGGATTATTATTGCCCCCTTGATTTTTCATTTTTCTCAAAGTCTTGCTTAGTTCAGGGTCGTATGGGGTCAATGGTTCACCTCGACTCCATGTACTTGGCATACACTAGAGTAGAAACCTGTAGAGAACAAAAATAAAAGAAAATGTAAAATCAGGAAATAATTGACTAAAGTTCAATAATGTAGTTAAACTTAATCTAAAAGCCTTATTCCTCGGCAGCGGCGCCAAAATTTGATACACTCAAATTACACCTCTATAAAAGAAGTATAAGCGGTCGTCGTCAAATAAAGAACCCAACTTGTAGGTTGGGGTTGATCCTACGAGGAATATGATTCAAACTTAAACTTAACTCACTATTATATCTGTTTAGTCAAACTATATCCGAAATAAGTAATTAAAGGGGGGGGGGGTTGTAAGCAAATAACCGATTGTTATTAGATAGCATCCACTAAATTTCTGTTGTTAATTATTTTCTCATTCACTACCTCCTCGGTCTGGCAAGTAGCAACGAGGCAAGTTCTAACGCGTGCACTCGTTAAAAAGAGTTCTAAGAAAAATAATTACCAACACATGCATAAACACTATTCAAGAATTACTTAATTACTATTCATACGATGATAATTGCTCATGGTCCCACAACCCTAGTTGAGGATTTAGCTACACATGCTTGAAATAACATAATTCATGAACTTAATATTAGAGCAGAAGACACCCGAAAGCTCCAATCGAATTTCAAAGTCAAAATCTTGTAAACGAAATTCGAAAATCAAATTGCTAAAGTTGCACGTTAATTCCATAAAATACCAAGAACTAAAAGTAAACAATAATGTCTAACCCCCAACAACGAGGTTTACATACCCTATTTATAGAAAATCATGTCCTAAACAAAAAGGAAACAAAATAAGGAAATAAACTTCTGGAACGCCAATCGGCGACTTGACCTACGGACCGTGGGTCGATCTACGGTCCGTAGGTCCCTTTCCGTTGGTCAACACTTAGAAATTTTCAGCAGAGGTTAGAAATTTCACTCTCAGATCATCAACGACGTACGTGCAGCACGGACCGTCGACCTACGGTTCGTGGGTCCTCTTCTGTGGCTCCACACTTAGGATTTTCATCAGGTGCTGGAACTTCAACTTTCTGAACACATTCGATGGATGTGCAGGACGACTCGTGGGTTGACCTATGGTCCGTTAGTTACTCCGTAGTTCCACACTTGGTCAGATTTCCCTGATGCTCCATCTATGCCTACCCATCGATGGACTGTCAAAGGACCTACGGTTTGTGGATCACATCCATGGGTGGCTCCTACCACATAATTTTAGCTATAATCTCACTCAAGCACGTCCAAGCCTATTTCCTGCAAACATAACACATAAAACATTATTTCTAATACAAAATGGCCCTAGACACACACAACTCTTAAGTGAAATGTATCAAAAATACCGTAAACTCACTGTATATCAATCATTCTCAACATGTATAAGCATCTACAATGACATCAAATTATATTTTTCAGCATCAAGAACGTTTGAAGAATGTTCACAAATCCCGTCGATATCAAACGCGGTAATGTGAACCACCTAGAGGGACATCGTCTTTACCACCGAGAGGGACATTTCTACAGTATTATCAAATGAGATAATACTACCACCAGAGGGACATTTCTACAGTATTACCAAATGAGATAATACTACCACCTAGAGGGACATCGTCTTTATCATGCGAAGAGTCAGTCATGTCGTATTATCAAAGGAGTTAATACCATTGCCAAGACGACCATTATATTCAAACCTCCGGGAGGGACATCATGTATTCAAAATGCCAAGAGGGACATTGCATCTTCAATGCCAAGAGGGCCTTTACATATTTAAATCGCCGAAAGGGGTATCATGTATTCAAAATGCCAAGAAGGATATTGTACCTTCAAATGCTAAGAGGGCCATTACATATTCAAACCGCCGAGAAGGCCATTATATATTCAAAATGCCAAGAAGGTCATTGCATATTCAAACTAGCAAGAGGGCCATCCGTATAACATTATCATAAGTGATAATATCATTGCTGAAAAGGTCATTCATATCATCAGCTGGAAGAGGTGATATCATTTCCGAGAGGGTCATCATTGTAGCATCATATCAATTCATGTGTCAAAACCGACAAAGGCTGACGTTAGAACATTTAAAGAAAAGAACATGTGTCAAATATGGTAAAATATATCAATTCTCTATTTAAATTACAGTTTCTACTAACAAGTTTATTTCAGTCTTTGTCGAGAGCATCCAAGAGGATGAATTCTCAAATCAAACCACAATTGCGGACAACATAAAAAAAAGATGCAGCACAACGTGTAACTTTTTCTTAGCAGGGAACTGGGACATAATACGAAGAGGAATGTCAAACTCATAGGATGGGAGCTGAGGAATGACTTCTACCACAATCAAACCATACCCATATCAGAAGACGTGGATTTTTTTGAGTTTATCAGCTTCAGTTTCGCATCCGAAAAATTCTGGCTCTCACCGGAGGTAACTTTCCAATTTGAGTGACAATGCACAAAGAGCTTCGCAAATTATGTTCGTTTAAGTTCTTAATTATGGGTGTGAAGTGCACCATATTCATGGCTAAGAGGTTTCAAGTGTCTTTTTCATACTCGACTTATTTTTCACTCTTCCTAACTGAAGAACATCTTGCATAATAGATTTCCTTTTCAACTGATTGAGTCGAACTACAAACAACTTGATTCCCTAAGTTGAGGGATATGTAGGCGTGATTAATGTTGAAAACTCGGTTGTACTCCAACATTCTCCCTTTAATCCTATTCCCGAGCATTCTGATTTCTCCATATATCGATATCATTATAACTTTTGAGTTCTTTCAGAATCGTGCATTAAATCAAGTGTATCAAACTACAAGTGACTTGTTTCTCATATAGCCTGAGATATATAGGAAACCCGATTCCAGGATTCGGCCATGATTCCTAAAGTCCGTACCAAAGCCCTTTTCCTAAAGGCCGAAGATGTGATCGGCCGAAATTGGATTCATCAATTTCATTTACCTCGAATTTCTTTCATCAATCCAAGTCAAAAGAGAGACAATTATTGACATCCGATTTTGAACCCCCAGATTAATCATCGAGTTTCTTCAATTTCGAACGATTTGAAATAATTTATTTTATGAAATTCACAAAGTTTTTTTTTCCAAGTTTTTTCAAATAGTTGTCACTTTTTTAAATTTTTTTTAAATAATATATATTGTTTTATATAATTAATACATTTTATGAATATTCAAAAATCATCTCAAAAGATTTTATATTTTAGTTAAATATTTCATTAAATTAGTTTAGTTTATATTATGATTTTAATTTTGAGTCAATTAGTTTAATTAAGTTTATAATTTTGTTTCATTGAAATTAAGAAACTCGTTAGTTGATCATATTAATTCGTCTTATTTAAATTTCAACCAAATTCACTAGTTAAACTCAATTTGGTTAAGTTTTTACTTAAAATGGCTAAATTTGCTCCATTGTCCATCTCCTAATTACAAATCTAGCCCTTTTCTTACCTCATCTTCAACTCATTTAAAGACCAATTTTGGGCCTTTTTTCTTATTTTTCAGTGGTCCAAGATCCATTCTCAGCCCACAAAAATAATACAACAGCAGAAACTCAATCCTCACAATACACTAGCATACAATACATATAGCACTACCAAAATCACCCCTATACACGTTCTTCTTCTTTACATAAAGAACCCAGAATGCATAAAGGTCTGAAAAATACCCCAACTTTTGTCAGATTTGCTGTTGCGATACTAAACTTTCATGAGGACCTATTACCTCCCTAGACTATTTAATACCGTATTTTTTACCCCCTGAACTATTTAATAGTGTATTTTAAAGGTATATATGTGTCCACGTGGACACATTACTACTTATAATTTTACATTATTTTTTATGTCCTCGTGGACAAATATATATGTTTAAAATACGGTATTAAATAGTTTAGGAAGGTAATAGGTCCTCATGAAAGTTTAGTATCGCAACAGCAAATTCGACCAAAGTTGGGTATTTTTCAGACCTTTATCCCTAATACTAATAATATAACTTCTATCAATATACACAATACAAACAAAGATGTGGCTTACCGGGAGGTTGTAATTTTTCTTTCTCAAAAATAATATGATTTAAAGTGTCATAGGGTATTAATTTAAATGGAAAATTTTCAAAATAGTTTAGCATCTAATAGTACCCCTTGTCAACACTTTCAATATTTATTGAAAATGTCAATATTTTAGTTTGTTAAAATGCTGACTGTATTTATTTAATTTGAAAGAATACAAATTTAATATTGAAAGTGTCAATATGGATCCGGCTCACCTCCAGTAACACATCTCTCCATTTCGTCCAATGCGGCTTTGATAGGTTTACACGTGTCTAATCATTTATTTAATGGTTAAGATTCATTTGGTTAATCAAGGAACTTTAACTATGGTTAATAGTTTTTCTCTCTCCCGACTTCCCTCTTGAGAAATTGTTTTTTTCAAAATCTATCCACAGAATCAATTCAAATGAGATTATAATTAAAATTACTATTGCTCGAATCACAAAATTCTCAAAAATTATTGGGATAATGCATAAGTACCTCCTAGACTATGACCGAAATTCCAAAGACACCCATGAACTTAACCAAGGTCCTATTGCCCCCCTAAACTCATTTTTTTCGTGTTTTTGTGCACCTTTTTTGCTGATGTGGAACCTCAACCACTCAAGTTGGTTGTGTTTGTACACACTCGCCCGCCACGAGTGTAAATATTATTTTTAATTAAAAAAGTAAATATTTTTTTCTTAATTATTTTTTAAAAAATTCAGTATTTAAAAAATAATCTTATTTTATTTAATCTTGTATTTAAATTAATTAATACAGTTTTTTTTACCTTGTATCAAAACATTTTTTTACCTACATTCATTATTTTTTTCTTTTATTTTTCTATTGATTTTATTCTTTGTCTTTCGTTTTGATTTGATTTCAAATGTCTTATATTTAAAATAAGTTAATTTTGAATGGATATCAAAATAAGTGAAGAAAATCAAATAAAACATAAAAAAAATTAAAATGTTAAAATTAAAGGATACTTTTAAATTATTATTTTTTGAAAGAAAATACACATAAATTTTTAAAATTAATTAAAAGTGAAAAGATAATAAATTAATTAGAAAAAAAAATTAAAGTGAAAAGAAATTAAAATAAATATTTCACAAAGTAAGAAATAAAAATAATTAAATATATATAAATTTTATTGTCAATAAATATGTATACTAACTAATTATAAAGTTACCAATCATAAAATAACATGTGTCCAATTTGTGCACTCATCACTTGCCTTCAAGAGAGTGTGCATACTCTCTATGTCATGTCAGAGTTTGTGGTGTATTTATTCCATTTTAAATTAGTTTAGGGGGATAATAGAACCCTAGTTAAGTTTAAGTGTGTCTCTGGGATTTCGGTCATAGTCTAGAGGGGTACTAATGCATTATCCCAAAATTATTCATAGTCAAGTGTAGCCTTTAGAAAAGAAATTATACAAAATGAAATGGTGATTAGTTGTTGAAATTAAAGCTAAATTTATGTGTACAACTGAAAAAGAAGAATCTAAGATGTAATGCTGATGAGAAACTTCAAAGTTTGCACCAAAAAGCATTCACAAATTCTATTTTTCACTTCTCCACACCCTTATAGTTATGGCAAAACCCTAAATTGAAACGTTGTCGGTTCAAAGAAGACACTAAGCTTCATTACAAGACAATTTCCGTCTAACCAAGCCACAAACTAGTTATATCCAATTCCTTACTTGGATTTTTAAATTTCACAATCCAATGATATATTTGGGTTTTGTTTTCCTTTTTTTTCCTGAGATTATTTTGAAGGGAAACACAGTCTTTGTTTGATAATGCGGAGAATAGAGCAAAAAAAGACTGATTTTTTGAAATTACACAACTGGATTTCTTTAATGGAGAGATCCTCTCGAAAGTGTAGAGTATTGTTGTTGACAGCAAAGGAAATAAAAAAGGTGAAGACGGAAGAGGGAGAATTGCTTACTAGAGTTAGTATTGTTTGGTCAATAAAATGAATTTGGTCCACTAAATAATTGTAAGGACACATGTAAACCTATCAAAGCCGCACTGGACGAAATGGAGAGATGCATTACTGGAGGTGAGCCGGATCCTAATATTTTGGTTTGTATAATGCTGACTATATTTATTTAATTTGGAAGAATACAAATTTTAATAACAGAATGGAGAGAATCATGGGAGAAAAAGTATTTCAAAAAAGGTAAAAATATTTCCCTTAGTTTTTTATCCTTACTTCTTTGAACTTTTTTAAATATGATTTTATCTAAAATGTATTCAGATGAACTTCTTTAAATATGATTTTGTGTGTCATTATTTTAAAATGTATTTGAAATATAAATTGCGAGTGATATTGAAAATACAAAATGAGCCATATAAAATACAAATCTATTTTACTAATGCAAATAGTATGAATACGTAAATAAATTGTATTTGGTTTTTTAGAATTGAAAATGAATACAAAATCAAATTTAAATACAAATTATCTGATATACAAAGTGATATTGAAAATACAAAATGAGCAAAATAAAATATAAAATCTGTTTTATTGATGCAATTAGGATGAATACCAATATAACATAAATAAACTGTATTTTGGTTATTTAGAATTGAGAATGAATGGACTATTAAGAACTTCAATCCGGTAATTGATTTATCAAGTTCCATGGATTAAAAAAGTCTTTTGGGAACCATCCATAGAGCGGCGGCGGTGGAGATCTGGAACCCGACAGGAAACTGCCCGAGCCGAATAAGCATAGAAGCCGTGGAGCAAGTCCGACTCTTGATCGAACGTATGAGAGGGAAAAATCAGATATTATACCCCAATTTGCACGAAGAATTGCCAAATGTAGAAATCGTATAAGTCGAAGAAATTTCTTAAACAAATATAGGAGATAACAATGGTGGAAACAGTAAAGAGAATAGAGAGATTTGGGGTAAAAAACCTAGAGAGAGACTATTAGAATGTGTGGTCTTTTTTTCTTTTTTCTTTTTACTTTTAACCGGTAGTAGAGTCAAACTAGGTAACTGATTTGAGAAATAAAGGGATAGTAAATTAATTATAATAGGATACATTACATTTTCTAAAATAATGACAATAATGACATTTTTAATAATTATTTTAGAATGTAAATAGTTTAGCAAATTATGTTAGGAATTTTGACTAGTTTGCTAATTTCCCTAACTTAAATTATGTATGAACTTGGCCCATTAACCACCAACTTAAATTATTATTATAAAATTATTCATTAATAAAATAAAATAAAATAAACCAAATAGTTCAAAATTCTCATTTAAAATTTACGAGGAGGGTCTTTATGAAAGAAAGATGTCTAGTGCTCAAAACGACCTAACGGGTCGTTACATTAATGTTTAGGGTAAAACATAAAATAAAACCTTTTGATATGCTAAAAGTGAAAAGTAAAAGTTTTTTTTTAATATAATGGACAAATAAATGTGAACGAATGGAATTTATGACAGTTTTCTACTATTTTTTCTAATAAGATTTATCCAAAAATTTCAAGGACATTTTTTTTGGTTGTAGTAGTTATGTATTCTTTATGTTGACATGAAAAAGGAAAAAAAGTTGCTTGTGGGGTCACCAGTTTCTTTTCACTTCTAAGTTATCCGTTTGTCTATAGAAATTACGATTCACAATTTTTAAAATAAATTTTATTTTATTTGAAAATCAGTGTGACCTAAAAATTTAAAACTTGATTTGAAGTTATTTTCCAATTTCGGAAAACAACTTATAGCTTATTTTTCTATCTCACTTTTAAAATAGTAGTGCATTCAAATATGAATATTATTCAACAAATTATAAAAAGTATAAAAAATTGCTATAAGATTAGAGATAATAATTGAAAATACAATTGACCCAAGTATATTATCAAAACTAGAGTACTCATCTACGCTTCACGCAGAATTAAATATATTTTTTAAATAATTGATGTCGTTAATTGACTATTTTTCAATAAGAAGTGTATAAAAAATAATACAAATCAAGTCACGATCTTGATGTTGACTATTCAGAATATGGCTAGAAATATCTTTCAAACTTTAATTTCCGCTTAACATTGCCAATAAAAAGAAGAATAACATAAAAAGTATCTCAAGAAAAAGAAATTACATTGATTAAATAACATTACATCGGAGATTATTCATTGCAATAGAAAATAAAAGAATTGAAACGCATAATATAAAATAAAATGTATTTTTATAAGAAGTCATCTTGTCATTAGTAATTGTAACGACTGGTTCCCATCGTTACAGAAAAGCCAACGGGAAAATTTTTTGGGCCGAAAAACTTTTTCGTAGTAACTTGAAATTTTCCAACCTAGTCCAGATTTGGATGAAATTGGAGTCAGTGAGGTCTAGAGAAATCTGGTAACAATTGGGAGATCTAATTATGAATTCGATCATATGAATAGATAGCTAAGACGTTAAAGAACCCATACGAATTTACATAATTAAATTTAGGCGAGTAGGACTCCCGGAATTGATCTTAGCGTGAACAGGTATTTCTGAGTATCATGGGATGAAGGTGTGTTGTGAAATGGGGGTTTGAGACTCTAATTACGACGTTCTGTCTCCGCGCAAGCCGCCAGGGCAGGGTTTATTCCGCCAGGGCGGAGATGCTGTAGCGGGGTGAGGACCGCTGTGGCGGACCAGTCGCGAATTAAGTCAAAAATAAACCCCAAAATCATTTTATTCTGCAAGTTTCGACTTTGAGAGCTAGGAGACGACCCCAGGTGCTTTCTTGACAGTTTTCCACCATTCTTGAGGCTAAAGGTAAGGTTTTCACTTCCTTGAATCTATTTTTCGATCCATGGAACTTAGTTTCTTGGGTGATTATTGTTGGGGAAGGGTTTTGGAACTATTTGGATGGTGGGAAAAGCCCTAATTTGGATAATGGGATCATGGGGTTGATAAAGGGTTGATAGTGTTGACTTTAATCCGGGTAATTAGACATCGTTTATTGATTCTCGTGTTATTATGATTGTTTGTAGACCAAGAACAAGCGGAAAGAATCGGGAAAGGGAAGGATCAAGTTCTTAGGGGATTCAAACTTTGTTCGAGGTAGGTGATGGTTATGATTTCATGTTATGTGATGTATGTTTGTCCTTGCTTCATTATAATACGTGTATGTATGTGAATGTTGCATTATTGATCACACTATTCATAAATGAGGATGATTGAATAATTGTTTCCCATGAAATCATGACTTAATTGTATGATTATGAGAAAATACTCGTGATTGTGGCTTGTTGAACAAATCGGGTGTTGCATTCCGACACACTAACTTGGATCGGTTGCCACGTTCTGGCATAAATATGAAATCGGTTGCCACGTTTCGGCATAAACATTGGATCGGGTACCACGAATCGGTACACTAACAGTTTGGGTGTGGGTTCCATGAAAGGACCATTGACTTGACATAATTGTGTAATTAAGAATTGTTAACTTGATCATTGTTCAAAAATGATATTGATATTGTATATGTTCGGTGTATGCATGTTGTTATTATGTTGTAATGGCTTATGTATGTTGCACTTAGTTGGATAGCCGCGTGATCCTACAAGTAACTGTGGTCGTGTACTGATACTGCACTTGCTCTTTCTTTGTTGAGTTCATGGCATCTTCCGGTGACTATTGACAGACCTCGCTTAAAAGATCAAATTCAAGGGTGAGCCAGTTCTTCCGGGCTGCCATGAGTTCTCTTTCTGTTTATGTCCACATTTCGGGCTTAGACTTTCTAGTTAGTTATTCATACGTAAGTATGAGGTTGTACCCCTTCTTGTTTAGACTTATGGTTGAACCTTAGATGTTTTGGTACATTGACTTACGGGTTCTAGACGTTATTTTCCGCATTGTTTTGTTAGACTTTTGGAGTTTATGGGAACTCTATTTCGTTTCCTTAGCATTTAAACCTACTTCTGTATCTTTAAATGCCTTAGTATTTTGGTTGAGTTGTTAGCTTGGGTTGTAGTAATGGTTCTCCCACCGGAGGGTTAGTGTGGGTGCCACTCACGATGGTCTGGGTCATGACAAAGTTGGTATCAGAGCCTTGGTTTGTTGATCTCGATGTACCAAAATGAGTCTAGTAGAGTCTTGCGGAACGGTACAGAGACGTCTGTACTTTTCTTCAAGAGGCTATAGGACTTTAGGAAATCTCTCTATTTCTATTGTCTCCTTTCGTTTTATAACTTGATTCCAATTGGTATCTGGTGATTCAAATTGGTATCTAACTCCTTCATTCTTTTGTCCGCAGATGGTTAACACTAGGTTCAATGACGTCAGGCCCGTAGCTCCCGTCAACGCTCCAGCTGAGGAATCTATAGTAAGAGGTCGCGGTCGAGACAGGGGTAGAGGAAGAGCTAGGGGTAGAGGCCGAGGAAGGGTGGCACTTAATATGGATGGAGCACTGGTTGGAGATGCTCCCAGAAATGAGGCCCCTCCTGCACACCATGAAGAGGTAGAGGAGAATGTAGAGGTTGAAGAAGAGGAGAATGTTGGACAAGAGGAAGAGGTACAGGCTGAGACTACATGTATTCCTCCCTTAGACCAAGTGTTAGCTCAACAAATTATGTCGTTCTTGAAAGGATTGGTTGGTCCTGGAGTGCTTCCCTCTATTCAAGCAACTCAAGCTCCCGCCAATCCCCCTATTGCTATCACTGCTCCCAAGGTAGGTGGAATTGTAGGTACTGATGCCTTCTTCCGTCCTTTGTTGGGTCCTGTTATGACTGGTAATGAGCATGATATGTTGACTAAGTTCTTGAAATTGAAACCGCTTGTGGTTCATGGTTCTGAGAGTGAGGACGCCTATGAGTTCATCCTAGATTACTATGAGAGGCTTCATAAGTTGGGAATTGTCCATCAGCATAGAGTAGAGTTTGTGACTTTTCAGCTTCAGGGTGAGGCTAAATAGTGGTGGAGAGCATATGTGGAATGCAAATCTTCAAATTTACCTCTACTCACTTAGACCCAGTTTCATGCTCTGTTCTTGGAGAAATATGTGCCTTGGATTTTGAGAGATCGCAAGAAGGATGAGTTCATGGCTTTAGAGCAAGGTGGTATGTTTGTGGCTGCTTATGAGGCCAAGTTCCATGCCTTGTCTAGATATGCTACGCAATTGGTGACTATTGAGAAAGAGAGGATCCGTCTATTTGTTAAGGGGTTTAATTCTGAGTTGCAGGTATTGTCTGTTCATATGACCTCTGCAGGAAGAAGCTTCAATGAGGTAACAGACTTTGTGAAGAAAGTGGAGGGGATGAGGCGAGACGGTCAGACGAAGACATTGGCTAAGAAAGCCAAAAATTTAGGCAACATTCAGGGATCTTACTCCAGAGGTTCGGGAAGAACGACTCTTGCAGCCTGACCAATTCAGTCCGCTATGCCCGCTTCTACAGGTAATTACTACGGAACTCCACCTCAAAATTTGATTCAGGATAGCCAGGGAGCCGCACCTTCGGCGGGCAGCAGGCCATCTTTTGATCGTACATGTTACAACTGTGGAGAACCTGGGCATATGAGGAGAGATTATCCCCACCCGTGCATGTTGGATTCTGCGCATGTTGGATTTCGTGCAGCAGCAATCTAGAGCAGTGGTACCCACGGGAAATGGTAATAATGGTCGAAGGCGTCCACAAGGTGGGCGAGGAGAAAATCAGCGAGGCCGTGGAGGTAGGGGAAATGGTAACGCATGCAGAGGTACAGTGCATCCAGGCAGGGAAGTCGCCCATCATGATGATAGGGCTCAGTGTTATGCCTTTCCGGGCAAGACCGAGGTAGAGGCGTTTGACGCGGTGATCGCAGGTACTATTCTTGTCTATAACCGGATGGCTAATATGTTATTTGATCCGGGTTCTACTTATTCTTATGTGTCCGTGCTATATGCCTCAGAATTTAATATGAATTGTGATATACTTGATACCCCCATCCATGTTTCTACCCCAGTTGGAGAGTCTGTCATAGTCACCCATGTCTATCGTGCTTGTCCTATTTTGTTTATGGTTTTCAGACTTAGGTTGATTTGGTGATTTTGGATATGACTGACTTTGATATAATCATAGGCATGACTTGGTTGTCCCCTTATTATGTTGTGCTTAATTGTAATACTTAGTCTGTGACTCTAGAAATTCCAGGAAGGGAAAAGTTAGAGTGGAAAGGGGTGTACAAGCCTAAGCAAGCTAAGAGTATATCCTCGATTCGGTCTAGAAAATTGGTAGGGCAGGGTTGTTTGGCTTATTTGGTTCATATTCGGGATGTATAGGTTGAGGCACCATCAATTGAGTCCATCCTGTGGTGTCAGAATTTAGAGAAGTGTTTCCTGCTGATTTACCTGGTATGCCTCTAATGTTTGCGTAATCAAGACACAACTTCCGATGCAAGTATCTACAATCGTACAATATTTTAGTAACCCAACCAAGGGTTGGGATCATCCCAAGAGAGTGGTTTTGAAAATTTATAGAAAAATAAAATTTAGTTCTAACTGGTCGTAGCTAAAGAAATTAACGAGTAAAAACATTGTAAATTAAAGGGGGGACACAAAAGTGTCAATTAACAATGGGTTTTTTTTTGTCACTAGTAAGTAAAAAACAACAAAATAAACAAGGGTTTCTAAATAATGAGAGGGGTTCCTTGGGATGTGACGGGAATACTGGTTAAGTTATATTATTGGGTACATGCTTTCGATAGAAGATTCATAGAATAATAGTGACTAGGCTAGACTTTAAGGGGGATAAGCTCTCTCTCGAGCAACTTACCCCATTTCAAATGCGTTCCTCTCGGACACCCATTTGCCATATAAAGACCAGCCTACGCCTTAACCCACTCACTCTCTCAAGCTGAGTGTGTGGATATGGGACTAGGGTTCACTCTCTCGAGCTGAACCTCATGTCGACCCACTCACATTGGCCATCAATTTAGTAGTTTTAGTTATACAACCTCTCTCTCGAGCAAGCCAAAAACACATAAATAAACTTGTATTCGCAACTACAAATTCATTAAATTCATCCATAACTACTAAACGAAATTGCAATTAAACAATCAGCGAGCAAGACCCAACAATTATCTTAACCCATATTCATTAAATCAAACCCTAAGAATTGGGGTTTTTAGCCACACATCAAGATATATAAATTTATACCTAAATGAGCTTGCATTCAATGGGTATGAAGATTTAAGTCTTGTTACAGGCCAAGAATGAAGAATCCAAGAGACCCAAGTCCAAATCCTTGGAGATGAAACCCTCTTCTTCTTCAAGTCTTCAAAACCCCCTCTAACTTAGAGCAAAAATATCAAAAAGTACTATTCTATATGAAAATTATCACAATTGTTCGAGTCTAAGTGAAAATTATAATAATTATTCCCTTTCTAAAACTAAAACCCTAACTAGTATTTATAGTTTTCACAGATTTGTGTTGCGGTGATCATTCGGTGTCGTTAGTCAAAATCGGCGATTTCCCCTTTGGTGTAGTTCATCGCCGTCTTGCACCAACCTTCAACATCGTCGTACTCTGGGTGGCATGGTACTGCTTCACGGAACTGCTCGGCGATGCGCCGACTGCTTCTTTTTTCCGCCGACTTGATCCTTTTCGTCAGGGTTTAGCACAGTGGAACAAAAGGCGAAGCAAGACCCTTCGGCAACTCACCAAGTGGACTTGGCGATCCTCTGGCCTTCATTTCTTCGTTCTTTTCTGCCTTTCCATTCCTTTTTGCGACGTAATGTCCATGCTTTCCTTAAAACTTCAAATACCTGAAACTTAAGGGTTTTTATCAGATATTGGGATAAAATAAGCATTTGAGGACACAATTTCTATTAAAATTTTGCCCTGAATGAGTCCAATTTGTGGACTCATTAACCTCCGGATAGAGATATAGATTTCTGCATTGATTTAGAACTAAGGCTTAAATCCAAGAACTTCTTGTTAAAGGTTTTATCCGTCCTAGTGGTTCACCGTGGGGTGCTCCAATTTTGTTTGTCAAGAAAAAAGATGGTCGTATGAGGATGTGTATAGATTATCGGCAATTGAATAGGGTCACCATTCGAAACAAGTACCCATTGCCTCGAATAGATGATCTTTTTGACCAATTGCAGGGCACATCAATTTTCTCTAAGACTAATCTAGGGTCTGGTTACCGTCATTTAAATATTAGGCCTGAGAATGTGCCCAAGACGGCGTTTAGAACCCGCTATGGGCACTATGAGTGTCTAGTTATGTCATTTGGGTTGACAAATGCGCTTGCAACTTTTATGAGTTTGACGAATGGTGTGTTCAAGGCATTTCTTGATTCGTTTGTTATAGTCTTTATTGACAATATTTTGGTTTATTCGAAAAGTGAGGAAGAGCATGCCGACCATCTTCGTATTGTTTTGGGTATTCTTGGGAAACAAAGGTTGTATGCGAAATTTTTTAAGTGTGAATTTTGGTTGACTTCGGTTGCCTTTTTGGGGGCATGTGGTTTCAAAAGAAGGGGTAATGGCAGATCCCCAAAAGATTGAAGCGGTTAAGAATTTGGTTCGGCCTAGCTTTCTGACTGAAGTTAGGAGTTTTGTGGGGCTCGCTAGCTACTATCATCGATTTGTAAAGAACTTCGCTTCTATTGCCACGCACTTGACAAATTTGACCAAAAAAGGAGATACCATTTGAATGGACTGAAAAATGTGAGGAGAGCTTTCAAAAGTTGAAGACTCTCTTGACCACAACACCTATTCTAGCACTACCGGTGGAAGGTAAGGATTTTATTGTTTATTGTGATGCTTCACATTTGGGTTTGGGTGCGATGTTGATGCAGGATAAGAATGTCATAGCTTATGCATCGCGGCAGTTGAAGGTGCATGAGAGGAATTATCCAACACATGATTTGGAGTTGGCAGCGGTAGTGTGTGCTTTTAAGATCTGTCGGCATTATCTTTATGGTGTTAAGTACGAGGTGTTTACTGATCATCGTAGTCTACAACATATATTCACTCAAAATGATTTGATTTTGAGACAAAGAAGGTGGATGGAGTTACTTAAAGATTATGATGTCACCATTCAATACCATCTGGGCAAGGCTAATGTAGTGGCAGGCGCTTTGAGTAAAAAAACAGTGAGTATGGATAGTTTAGCTTGCTTGAGTGTATCCAAGCAACTTTTGGCGAAGGAAATCCAAACCTTGGAGTCCAAATTCATGCAGTTGGGCATCTCAGAATGAGGTGGGGTGTTAGCTAGCATTGAAGTAAGGGCCACGTTCATTGAGGAGATCAAAGCCAAGCAGTTGAGGATGGAAATTGGAATGAACTTAAGAAAAAGACTACGATTAGTAAGGCACAAGAGACCACTCTTGATGCGGAAGGTGTGCTCAATTTTAAAGGAAGAATTTATGTTCCTCGAGTTGATGATTTGATTTAGAAATTATTGACAGAATCTCATGGTTAGCGATATTCCATTCATTCGGGTGTGACCAAGATGTACCGAGATTTGAAGCGAATTTATTGGTGGCTGGGTATGAAGAAGGATATAGTGGAGTTTGGGGCTAAGTGTCAAAATTGCCAACAAGTAAAGTATGAACATCAAAAGCCTGCAGGTTTGCTTCAGAGAATGCCATTTTCGGAATGGAAGTGGGAAATGATAGGCATGGATTTTGTGGTTGGTCTTCCCAAGACTTTGGGGAAATTTAATTCTATTTGGGTAGTGGTTGACAGATTGACTAAATCAGCCCATTTTATTCCGGTAAGAGTATAATATAATGCTGAAAAATTAGCTAAGGTTTATGTGAAAGAGATAGTGAGGTTGCATGGGATGCCCCTTTCTATCATCTCAGACCGTGGTACGCAGTTTACCTCCAAGTTTTGGAGGAAGTTACCTGATGCATTGGGCACACAACTCACTTTTAGTACAACTTTCCATCCACAGACGAACGGACAATCAGAGAGGACTATCCAAGTGTTAGAAGACATGTTGAGGGCATGTGTGATTGATTTTGGAGGTTATTGGGATAAGTTCCTACCGTTGTGTGAGTTCTCATATAATAATAGTTATCACTCCAGCATTGATATGACACCATTTGAGGCACTTTATAGGAGGGAATGTAGATCACCCATAAGATAGTTCGAGGCTGGAGATGTGAAACCTTTAGGGGTTGATTTAGTGAAGGATGCTCAAGATAAGGTGAGAAGCATTCAAGCTAAGGTTTTAGTGGCCCAGAGTAGGCAGAAGAAGTATGCAGACCATAAGGTAAGATACATGGGATTTTGGACTGGTGAGAATGTTTTTCTTAAGGTGTCACCCATGAAAGAGGTGATGAGATTTGGCAAGAAGGGCAAGCTAAGTCCGCGATACATTGGTCCCTTTGAGGTTCTTGAATGTACAGGTCCAGTGGCTTATAAATTGGCTTTACCTCCTAACCTATCGGGAGTTCATCCGGTATTTCATGTGTCCATGTTGAAGAGGTATCATGGTGACGGGGATTACATCATAAAATGGGACTTAGTTGTGTTAGATAAAGACCTTTAGTATAAGGAGGAACCGGTTGCAATTCTTGATTGTGATGTTTGGAAGCTAAGGACCAAGGAGATTAAGTCTGTGAAAGTTCAATGGAAGCATCGTCCAGTTGAGGAAGCTACTTGGGAAACCGAGAAGGATATGCGAGACAAGTATCCTCAATTGTTTGTCGATTCAGCTACTACTCCATTCTTACTTTAGCCCGTTTTATACTAGTTTGTCACTCGAGGACGAGTGATGGGTAAATTGGTATCTATTGTAATGACCGGTTCCCGTCGTTATAGAAAATCCAACGGGAAAATTTTTGGGCCAGAAAACTTTTTGGTAGTAACTTGGAATTTCCCAACCTAGTACAGATTTGGCCGAAATCGAAGTCAGTGAGGTCTAGAGAAATCTGGTAACAATTGGGAGATCTAATTATGAATAGATAGCTAAGACGTTAAGGAACCCGTACGACTTTACGAAATTGAATTCGGGTGAGTAGAACTCCCGAAATTGATCTTAGCGTGAACAAGTATTTTTGAGTTTCGTGGGATGAAGGTGTGTTGTGAAATGAGGGTTTGAGACTCTAATTATGACGTTCTCTCTCTGCGCAAGCCGCTAGGGCGGGGCAGCTGTAGTGGGGTGAGGACCGCTGTGGCGGGCCAATCGCGAATTAAGTCGAAAATGAACCCCAAAATCGTTTTATTTTTTTAAGTTTCAACTTTGAGAGCTAGGAGACGACCCCGGGTGTTTTCTTGACAGTTTTCCACTATTATCGAGGCTAAAGGTAAGGTTTTCACTCCTCGAATCTGTTTTTTGATATGTAGAACTTAGTTTCTTGGGTGATTATTGTTGGGGAAGGGTTTTGGAACTATTTGGATGGTGGGAAAAGCCCTAAGTTGGATAATGGGATCATGGGGTTGATCTAGGGTTGACTTTAATCCAGGTAATTAGACATCGTTTATTGATTCTCTTGTCATTATGATTGTTTGTGGACCAAGAACAAGCGAAAAGAATTCGGAAAGGGAAGGATCAAGTTTCTCAGGGGATTCAAGGTTTGTTCGAGGTAGATGATGGTTGTGATTTTATGTTGTGTGATGTATGTTTGTTCTTTCTTCATTATAATACCTGCATGTATGTGAATGCTGCATTATTGATCACACTATTCATAAATGAGGATGATTAAATAATTGTTTGCCATGAAATCATGACTTAATTGTATGATTTTGAGAGAATACTCATGATTGTGATTATGGCTTGTTGAATGGATCGGGTGGTGAGTTCCGACTCACTAACTTGGATCGGTTGCCACGTTCCGGCATAAATATAGGATCGGTTTCAATGTTTCGGCATAAATATTGGATCGGGTACCACGAACCGGTACACTAACAATTTGGATGTGGGTTCCATGAGAGGACCATTGACTTGACATAACTTTGTAATTGAGAATAGTGAACTTGATCGTTGTTCGAAAATGATATTGATATTGTATATGTTCGGTGTATACATGTTATTATTATGTTGTAATGACTTATATATGTTGCACTTAGTGAGATAGCTGCGTGATCCTACCAGTACACTGTGGTTGTGTACTGATACTGCACTTGCTCTTTCTTTGTTGAGTACAGGGCATCTTCCGATGGCTACTGACGGACCTCGCTTAGAAGATCAATGATCGTTTCGAATTCAAGGGTGAGCCAGTTCTTCCGTGTAGCCATGAGTTCTCTTTCTGTTTATGTCCACATTTAGGGCATTTTGACACATATTTTAATACCTAATTCATACATAAAGAACCAATGTGATACCTATATTTTAGTATATATAATTTTATATAAAAAATATTTTAAATCATTTTATACATTTTTTTATATATTAGTGAAAATTTAATACTAAGGACTAACATTTAGTATATAAAAAGAGTAAATACATCAAATACCTCCTAAACTTGACAACAAAACTTACTTTAGTACTATACGGGCATTTAAATACCTCCCTTAACAATTCTGAACTGATTTAATACCACCCTAAGAGCTCACGTGGTAAAGTGAGTGTACTCACTCTCCTCAAAGCACGTGAAATAATAAAAATAAAAAAACTGAAAGTAAAATCATACACATGGCATTTTTTTATTGGCCAATATATAACTAATAATTTTAAAATATTTTTTATAAGTTAAAGTTAAAAAAAATGTGAACTTTCTTGTTTAGAAGTAAATGAAATTTGTGGGTTCAATTTTAAAAAAAAAAAATATTTAATCTTTTTGTTTTATCTTTATTTTGTTGTCTTCCCCAAATGTCTTCTTCCCATTCAAGCGCTCCTTATACCTTTCTTCTTCCATATTAAAATTTTTTCTTCATCTTCATTCCTCACCTCACCCACCCTTCATTAATCACAAAACCCAATACCTAATTCATATTATTGAATGTAAACTTTTTTGAATTTTAAGTAACCCATTTTGAATTCTATTAGTTGTGATGCAAAAAATGTGGGTCTATCAACTTTCTTACACAACCTTCATTTTTCATTTGAGTTGTTAAGAAAAAAATAACTTTCAAAAAATATTATTCTCCAAGGGGCAGATTTGTGGGAGAGAGAGAGGGTTCGAAGAAGAAAAAGTAAGTATGCTATTTTTAATTTTTTTTTTTTTGATGAATGTTGAAGAAGAAAACAACTATTGAAGGCTAGAAATTCGTGAAAAAGAAGAAGCTAGTGAAAGGTGAAAATCAAGAAAGAAGAAAGGAGGAGGGGGGGGGGGGGGGGGGAGGGGGACGTAGAAGAGAAGGGGTGGAAGAAGATGGGGGCAATTTTGATTTTAAAATGTATTTTTAATTAATTGATTAGTGTAATGAATTTTAAGAAAATGTTTAAGAAAAAAGGTGAATAAGAAAAAAAAGATTGAAAATTAATGACGTGGTGCTTACATGGCTGTAATGTGGTGCTTACATGGCAATGATGTGGCAGGTGAGAGTGATATTCTACTCTCAGGGTTGTATTTAATTTACTTCAAAGATGTCAATGTGGTATTTAAACGTGCGTGTAGTTTAAGTGCTAAAGTAAGATGTGCTGCCAAGTTTACGAGGAATATTTTTTTATGTGTTTTCTCATATAAAAATGATTATATGATTTCAACAATTCAAAATCACATGGAAAAAAGAAGAACAAGGTATTACATTTATTTTAATACCTAGCCCATACCTCAAAAATAAAAAAAACATATTCAATTTAACTTTAATGTATGTAGTGTACGTATAAATTAGTTTCAATGAATATGCGCTAATGAAATCATATTTTAAAAAGTTTGTATACATGATTATAACTTTAAATATTAGTATTACTTCAAAATCACATGTAAAGAACAAATGATACCTAATTTAATATTTATTTCTTAAAGTAAAATGCTTATACATACTAAACTAAACTTACTAATTAATACCAACTTTTATATACTTTCTAACACTAGTGAAAAGTTATAATCCACAAATTTGTTGAGGCATCAAATTTCATTTCATACAGTAAAGTACTTATACATACTAAACTAAACTTACTAATACATACCAATTTTTATACAGTATCTACACACCAACAAAAAAAATATAATAGCCCAAAAATTTATTGGGGCATCAAATTTCATACCTATTTTCATACAATAAAATGCTTATACGTACTAAATTAAACTTACTAATTAATGTTGACTTTTATACACTTTCTAAACACCAACAAATAATATAATAGTCCACCAATTTATTGGAGCATCAAATTTTATACCTTTTTCATACAATAAAATATTGTACATACCAAATCAAACTTACTAATTAATATCAATTTTTATACCATTTCTAAACACCAACAAAAAAATATAATAGTCCACAAATTTATTGGACATAAAATTTCTTACCTATTTCATACGATAAAATGCTTATACATACTAAATTAAACCTACTAATTAATATCAACATTTATACACTTTCTAAAATCAGTATTATTGCAAATTGATACCAATAGTTATCTACATAAAGATTTGTACATAAAAAAAATTAACCAAGATCACAACAAACACACCGAATCAAAATTGATGTAAGCATACTTTTTAACATTTATGAATAGGAAAAAAATGACTTACTAATTTTTTTAAACTTGGAATCCTTGGCAATATTCTTCACTATTGTCGGGCTTTGATTTTTTCACTTGTGAAGTTTTTTCCTTTACAATATTCTTTGATCTTTAATGTTGTATTTTTGTACTAAGTCGGAATTTGAATCGTCCACTATAGAAAATGTGAAAATTATTTTGGTTTGTAGATTTGATTTCAAGGCTCAAGGCAACATCGGCACAATCATCAATTTTCTTGATCTATTTGTCTCTTTTCGTATTACTTATATTCTTCACCAGTGTTTATGTGAATGCATGCAATTCAAAGCTTGTTGGACTCCTCAACTCAGGGATATTCTATTCAACAAATATGAGACTCTTACAAAGAGAGTATGAATTTTTTTTATTTTTCAGACGTAATTTTTAAATTGAAAACATAGAACAAAGAAACCTAAAAGAATGAAATTGAAGAAAAAAAAACACAAATAGGGATGAATATGGTTGAAAAAACAAGATTAAAATTTTTCGATTGGAAATAAAAGTGGGGAATAAGATATTAAAAAAATGAGAATAATGGAGAGATACGTATGATTAGAGAAGAAAGTGGAGAGAGATTTGGGGGATTCTTTTCGTTTTTTGAAAACATTGGAATATCATCAATTCCCTAAAATTTAGTTACGTAGTTTTATTAATTATTGGTTTGTTTTTTTTTATATAAAAAAAACCCTATTTTTGCTACTTAATGCGGTAATTACAATAAAAACAAACAACTAATTTAATACAAAATAATCTTAATATGTTAGGACTTGTAACTAAACTGTTATTTTTAGTTAATAAGTATTAAAGAGTATATTTATAACTTGTGATATAGAGTCTTAAAACCATATTGATTTTCTCATTGTTGAACCTCGAAGCTTCAAAATTTGAATATTAAATTTCTACAAACAAGCTTAGTTTCAAGTGAGCATTATTGCAAAAAATCAGTTATGTGTTGAGAAATAAAATGAAATTTTGAATGATTTGTTGTAGCTTTTAAGGTATTTTTGGATGACTCTGATGCTTGAATTCAAGGAAAAAGACGAAGTTTATATTTAAATAATAATGTAGTATATTATATATTGTATATGAGTGCATAATATCTTTTATAATTTTATATAATATTGTATATTGAGTGTATACTATTATACACTAAGTATCAAAACATTTTTGTAAAAAATAACTTTTTGTATATTGTTGTATATCATATGTATAATGCTGTATATTGGATTGTGTTTGTGCTAAATATTTGTAATGCAAATTTTTAACCTATATTTTTATATAAGTTAGATAATTGTATATTTTTATGTCACGATCCAGACCGTCGTGATTGGCACCCACACTAACCCTCCGGTGGGAGAACCATTACTACAACCCAGACTAAACAACTTAACCAAAAACTATGCATTTAAAGATACGGGAACAGGTTTAAATGACCAAAAGAAATACGGAGTTCCATAAACTCTAAAGGTTTAAACAAACTAGCCAAACTAATGCGGAAGAACAACCCCTAGAACCTGAAAGTCAATGTGCCAAAACTCTACTAACGACAAGTCTAAGAACAAGGGGTACAATCTCGAAACTAAACAAACACCTTAAAAAAATAGTCTGAGTCCGAAAAGAGTGGACTTAAACAAGAAAGATTCATGGTAGCATGAAAGAACTGGCTCACCCTTGAATTTGATCACGCTCAACAGTCACCTAGCTGAGGTCTATCAATAGCCGCCTGAAGATGCCCTGTACTCAACAAAGAACAAGCAAGTGCAGCATCAGTACACAACCACAATATATTGGTAGGATCACGCGGCTATCCCAATAAGTGAAACACATGCAAGTAACCACAACATTATAAAACAGGCATATACCAAACATATACAATATTAGTCATCTTTTCAGGATCATTGTAGCATTCCACATTCTCAGTAATACCCATTGGTTATCATTTTAGAGCAACAAATAGTCTTTCAACCTCAACCACCATTAGATATGAACATAATCAACACAAGTAGATACACAACCCAATTCAATGGTCCTCTCACGGAACCCAATTCAATGGTCCTCTCATGTAACCCAAACTCAAACTGTTAGTGTACCGATTCGTGGTACCCGATCCAATGTTTATGTCGGAACGTGGCAATCGATCCCATATTTATGCCGGAACTGGCAACCGATCCAAGTTAGTGTGTAGGAACGTAACACCCGATCCATTCAACAAACCACAATCACAATCACAATCACAATGTATATTCTCACAATCAGACAACAAGAGGTGATTCATGGCATACAATTATTCAATTATCTTCATTTACGATTAGGGTGATCAATAATGCAACATTCGCATACATACATGCATTCTAATGAGCAATTACAAACATATATCACACCAACATGAAATCACAACCATCACCTAACTCGAATCCAAGCTTGAATCCCCTAAGGAACTTGAATCTTTCCTTTCCAGATTATTTCCCCTTGTTCTAGGTCTACAAATAATTAATATACGCAAGGATCAACAATCAAATGTCTAATTGTCCGGATTATAACAAATCCAATAACACTAGACCAAACTCAAGATCCTAATACCCAGATTAGGGATTTTTCCACCATAATTTCCAGATCAAACCCCCCCTCCCCCATCGATGTAACACTCCGAAAAATCTAGTAAACTAAGCTAGAGCCTAATGTGTAAACTAGTAGCCTAATAGGGGTTTAATGTAAAGGTTAGAGTCGTAAAATAACATCCGGTACTTAATATAATTGTGTTTAGGTGTAGACGTCAAGGTATGACCCCCAAGGACCAACCAAGGTCCTTGAGGAGTCCCTTGAGACAACCAAAAATGCTGTCAAAAAGCAGCCTACCCACGAAGGGAATCCACAATCTGTGGATGGACCCATGCCCCGTAGGTGGGGGTCGTGGGTCAAGGCTAGACCTTCCCTTGTTTTCATAGCCCCAGACCATCACCGACGTTTAACCAGTACGGTTCGTGGACCCATTCACGGTCCGTGGGTGAGGGCAGTTTTTTGGTCTTTAGTTATTAAGTTGGGGGTTAAGAGAGGATCTTAGGGTTAATTAATTACTTAGTAGGGTCATTTTAAATATTAATTAAACTACCTATATAAACCTAATAGACCTCTAAACTAAGTCATTTAATTTTTTCTTTCAAGACCCCAAAATAAACTCATTCCCTCCCAAATATTTCTCTCACTAAAACCTCCCTTGAAGAAGAAGAAGTCAAGGTATAGGGTTCAAGGACTGATCTTTTCTACTCAAATTCTTTGAGGAATTACCCTAAGGTATGGTAGCTTTTCATCTATGGGAAGCCTTGACCCACAGAGCCCCTTCAAAGTTCAATTTCAAAACTAGTGTTTTCCCCAAAAGTGAGAGTTTGATTTCAATCTTATGGGTTCTTTTCAAAAATGTTTTTAATGGTTGATTTATGATGGATTATGATTGAATATTGTGGTATATTGGTCCAATTGAGTGAATAATGATTTTCTATGGTGTAGTTTCATGATTTTAGTAGGATTATACATGTATCCTGAATTAACCTAAAATTCTACAGTGAAATTGATATAATTAGTGTTATGCCTTGAAAGAGGGGGTTGAAGGCTTAGATGTGACCTTCTAAGATTGAAGAACTTCTTTATGAATTACTTGAGATTAGAGCACCTATATATGAATTGCTTAAAAGTAAAGCTTCAAGACATGAATTGATTAGATTAGGGCTTATATGATGGATCATGGTTGAGTAGTATTGAGATTGAGTTTATATGATGTTATATAACTATAATTGGATAAGAATGAAACATGTGGTTAGATTACCTTTAGAATTAGGTATACATGATGATCATGTGAGGCATTGCTTGAGAGTAAGGTTTGGAGTGTGAAGATAAATTCTAGGGATTTAAGGGTAAAGGCTAATATGAATAAGCTAAGGATGTTAAGACTTTAAGAGGGAAGCTATTAAGTGTGTTGAATTGTATATGTCATTATTGTGGAAGGAATTGATCCACACGACCTATAACATGAGTACATGAGATTGTGTATATAGTAATTGAACTACTTGAATTGTGATTATATCCATGTCTAATGTAGTGAATGCAAGATATGGTGGTTTGATGTGATCTATGATCCTTGAATCCAAGATATGAGGATTATGCATGATTGTGATATTATGTGCATGCTTTATGAACACTTTGAAAGTGAAGTGTTTATGATGATGATATTGTTGTAGTGTCATTGAAAGGACAATCTCACACACACTCTCTATGCATGAAGGTGATTATGATGTAACTATGGTGTTGTTGAAAGGCTATGCTCACATACACCTTTACACATGTCTATGAATGAAATGTACATGACCATGATAATCTTGTTGTGTTGATTGAAAGGTTATTCTCATAAACGCACTATGAACATGATGTGTAAGGTTTACTCACATATTAATGATTTTAAGGTTGAAAGGTCATTCTCTCCTATTGAATCTATTAGCTATATCATGATATTGTGTTGGATTGAGTGCTAAGTCATTCTTCCATAAAAATGAACTTCGGTAAAGACTTAACATAAGCTTAAAGGGAATTATACCTAGCACCGAGTGGATATGAATATGAGATGGAAGCTTTTCCGCCAGTTAGTCTGGCTTCCCAATGGGTTCCTTTTATGCCAGTCAGTCTGGGTTCCCAAAACAGTTATCTCATGAGATGGAACCTTTTATCTCAGTTAGTCCGGGTTTCTAGAAGCAATCTCCTTATTCCATAACTATGTACCCACATAGGTCTTTAGCTAGTGGATCCACCTAAGCTAATAAACTTTAGTTCTACCATAGGCAAGTAGGGCATCTCTTTTTGGTGTGGGAAAGTACACCGGATTCCATGTAGCTCACATGGTCTATGTCGGTTAAGGCTATTTCCCTCCATGAACAGGAATATGAACTATGAACAAGAATATGAACTATGAACAAGAACATGAGTTATGTACTATGGTTTCTCAAGAGGTTCTACTTAGTGTGAGTGGGGGTATGGGACTTCATTCATGCATTGCACAAGTAGGCTTTGAGAGTGGTTGTGGTATGTTTCTCTTATGATATGATGATTTATGAGTTGATGCATGCTTTATATGAATTATGAACATGAACATGAACTATACGTATGACTTCTCAAGGAGCTCTACTTAGTGTGAGTTGGGGTATGGGACTTCATTCAAGCAATGCACAAATAGGCTTTGAAGGGGGTTATGGTGTGGTTTTCTTATGCTATGAAGATATAAGAATTTATGCATGTATGATATGGATTGTTGCTAAGAGTGGATTTCCTTGCTATAAGCTATGAACATGAATGTATCCTTGTCTATGTGTATTAACTATGGATGAGATCAAAGCATATTAAGTATGAGCATGGTGGCCTAAGAGTGGTACTTAGTGTAGATGGGATTATGGGATCTTATATATGCATTGCACAAGTATAACTTAGGGTTACTTATGTGATGGTTCTACTATGATGATGATAACCTTGGTATTTAACTATATATGTGAATTAGGTCTTGTGATGATTGGGGTATGTATTATGTTTATGTTGGGGGCTATGCTTGTGATTATATTGATATCCTTTATGTTATGATGAATTGTACATGAGTTGTCTTATTAGTTACATTTCCCAACTATTTCAAAGATAATGTTCAAAATTGGCATATAACTGAAACCTTTCTTAGGTACTTAACAATCAATAGTAGTAAACTTACGACTCAACCCAATTGTGAGTCCTTTAAAATGCTCAATACCGGATACAATTGATTATTTTTCACCTTGCCAATTCATACCTTGATATAATACATCACCACGAATGTAGACTTACAATGAAAAATCTGAATTGTAATTTCCACCGTATAACACAATCCCTTTCTCTATCAACATTAGCTTGTACCTTGAAGATTTTTATGAATTCATGGATCTCCGTTTATTACTGATCGCATCTCCATCGATCTTACAATATATTTCGCTAAAATTTCAATCATACTCATTACTAAACTCAAAAACAAGAACCAAGCACTTATCATCACACTCGAGCTAATGTATGTACACTCCTTTCTCAAGTCTTTTTCAATAGTTGCCAACCAGTCTTATTATATAGTTGCATTCCATCATAAACTCTTATTTACCCTTATGCTCAGTCAGCCCTGACTATCACTACAAAGTCAAACTTTTCATCAACACGACACCTCAAACTCATGTATACCCATCAAATTCAAAGGACTAACCCAATTTTTATGCGCACATTCTTACTAAAATACTTCAATTGCCTTCACCCAAGTATACTCAATGGGACTTTCTTTATCCATAAGCTTGTCATCCCGGTATTAATCCACCCCTTTATGGCTTAAGATAAAATCAACAGTCCTCATACTACCATCTTTCTTCTTAACAAACAAGACAGGAACACCCCACAGGGAAGCACTAGGAGGGATGAAACCTTAATCAAGAAGCTCCTGGATTTGAGCTTTAAGCTCTCTCAATTCTGACACCACAAGAATAGACTCAATAGAGGGGGATTCCACATCAACATCTCGAATATGAGCCAATCACACCAAACAATCCCGCCCCACCAGTTTCCTACCCTACACGAATGACATGACCTTAGCTGACTTAGGCTTGTACCCCCTTCCCACTCTAACCTTTTCCTACCCGGGATCTCTAGAGTTACTGACTTAACATTACTATTAAGCACAACATAATAGGGGGACAACCAAGTCATGCCTAAGATTATACCAAGTTAGTCATATCCAGCATAACCAAATCAACCCAAATTTGAAAATCCATAAACACAATAGGACAACATGATATACATGGGTGACTATGACTGACTCTTCAACTGGGGTAGAAACATGGATAGGGACATCAAGTATATCACAAATCATATCAAATTCAGAGGCAAATCGCACGGACACATAAGAATAAGTAGAACCCAGATCAAACAACACATTAGCTATCTAGTCACAAACAATAATAGTTCTTGTGACCACTGCATCAAACCCTAAGCCTCGGTCTTGCCCAGAAAGGCATAAAACTAAGCCCTGTCATCTTGACGGGCAAGCCTGGATGCATTACTCCTCTACCCGCATTACCATTTCCTAGGCCTCCACAGCCTCGCTGATTTCCTCCTCATATGCCCAGGTTCTCCACAATTGTAACACACTTAATAACTTAACCAAGTAAACCTTGTTGTTATTGGAGCAGTCGTATCCTGACTTCTTCTTGTTATACAAATAATCCATGAAATCGTAATATAACTTCGAACCTCAAATGACATAACTTAATTTCATCATTCGCTAAACAACCCATACATGTTATAGCAACATTACTAAATGCATTTTACAAAGTAATGGTGTTCATTATCTAACAGTCCCTTACCAAAACTTCTTGAGTGTTGTCACCTATAAACTTGAATCTACAAATCTGACCTTAATATCTTCACAAGCGACGATAGTAGCTAGCGAGCCCCACAAAACTCTTAATTTCAGTCACAGAACTAAGTCGGACCCAATTCCTGACAACTTCAAACTTTTGGGGATCTACTATTACCCCTTCCCTTGAAACTACATGCCTTAAAAAGGCAACCGAAGTCAACTAAAATTCACACTTAGAAAGTTTCGCACACCTCTTTTGTTTTTGTAATCACAGGGATGCCAGTTTTTTTGTTGTTTTTGACGGCATTCGATTTATTACAAGGTTTTATAGTTTATCCTTGATTGTTGAACACTAATTGGATTGCAGGGGTTAGTTCGGATTCAATTCGGGTTCTATTAGGAGACCTGGGAAAAAACAGAAAAGACATGGATGAGGTTCTGTCTCGCCCTATCCTGCTTTGGCAGGGAATTTCCGCTCTGGCGACCTCACGCTGGTAGAAAAAAATTCCGCCCCAGCAGCTTAGACGGAAACAATACCTAGGCAATAAGTTTTTTTTGGAGTTTTTCTCTTTTCTAAATCTCCCAACGGGTTTCAGCTTTACTGAGCAGTTTAGGATAATCCTCTGAACTGGGATAATTATCATCTACCCTGAGTCAATCCAACGATACACAATCCAACTCATTCTCATTAATTCAACCCCATAACCCACACATATCCAAGATACACCTAGACACTCACGCGATTATTACTCAAGGCAAGACACGTCCATATCTTTCTTACGAATCACCTCGTACATTATCTAGACCCTTGCATCAAACTTAGTCGTGACCTTCTTTTCACAACAAGTTTCACGATACTCAACAAAAACAACTTGCATAGTTTCAATCAATTCAGCCAGCATATTGCACATATCAAAAATCAGACCCACACATATTGTGCACATGATCATATCATCACGTCCAAGCAAATACAACTTCCACATTCACAGTTAATTAAGGCAACAAGGAACACATATTCACAGTTTTCAAGTTACAACTCACAGACAATCCCAATTTCTAAATTAGCTTGTTCCATAGACGACCATTACTGGTCTCCCAGTACACGAGCAAAATGTAAACTGATGCACCCTGCAACTGGTCAAAAGATCATTTATCTGAGGCAGTGGATACTTGTTCCAAATGGTGTCCCTATTCAACTGTCGGTAGTTTATACACATCCTCTCTTGCCAGTGATGGTGTTACCACTGTTGTTGCCCTAGTTTGGACCATAGAGTGAAGGAGGAAATATACCAATTTGTATCACTCAGATGCCAATTGGATTCAAGTCATAGCACGAAGAAGTAAAAAGAAGTGAGTTTTTCCTAAATTCCTATAGCCTCTCGAAGAAAAGTACGGATGTCTTCGTACAATTCTACAAGACTCTACAAGACTCGTTTTGGTATAATGAGATCAACGAACCAAGGGCTCTGATACCAACTTTGTCACGACCCAGACCGTCGTGATTGGCATCGAAACTCTAACCCTCCACTGGGAGAACCATTACTACAACCCAGACTAAACAACTTAACCAAAAATTATGCATTTAAAAATACAGAAATAGGTTTAAATGATCAAAAGAAATACGGAGTTCCCATAAACTCCAAAGGTTTAAACAAACTAACCAAACTAATGCAGAAGAACAACCCCTAGAAAGTCAATGTACCGAAACTCTACAAACAACAAGTCTAAGAACAAGGGGTACAACCCCGAAACTAAACAAACACCTTAAACAAATAGTCTGAGTCCAAAAAGAGTGGACTTAAACAAGAAAGATCCATGGCAGCCTAAAAGAACTAGCTCACCCTTGACTCCGATCACGCTGAATAGTCACCTAGCTGAGGTATATCAATATCCGCCTGAAGATGCCCTGTACTCAACAAAGAACAAGCAAGTGCAGTATCAGTACACAACCACAATGTACTAGTAGGATCACGCAGCTATCCCAATAAGTGAAACACATGAAAATAACCACAACATTATAAAACAAGCATATACCAAACATATACAATATTAGTCATCTTTTCAGGATCAATGTAGCATTCCACGTTCTCAGTAATACCAATTGGTTATCATTTTAGAGCAACAAACAGTCTTTCAACCTCAATCACCATTAGATATGAATGTAATCAACACAAGTAGATACACATAAGGCTGGGCACCGGACTGGGTCGTACCGGTACCGGTCTGGTACCATTCCGGTCTATTTCGATCTATTCTGGTCCGGTCATCTTTGGGACGGGATGGGATACTGTGAACCGGTACCCGGAACGAAACGGTATCACGATTTGATACTGGTATTTCGGTATTGGTTCATTCCGGTTCTGATCCGATTTCGATATATTTTTTAATTTATTAAATATATAATATATAGGGCAGTGTGTAATGTGTCCCTTTGGCCTTTTTCAATGTGCTTGCCGCCTGCCATTGGCAGTGGCTGTCTTGTCAGTTGTCACTTTGTGGCCTTTTCAATGTGCCAATTGCCAAAGTCCAAAGTCTGCCAATTTCCAGCCTTCCCAGTGCCAAATGCCCCAGCCCCCAAGTCCCAACAGTCATTTTTTTTTCCAAACGTTAATATTTCAAATGGTAAAAAAAGAATTTCCTCAAATCCCTTGCTCCCCTTTTATTTCTAAAATGTAAATCCTATAAATACTCCATCTTCTTTATATTTTTAACTACAGATTTACAATAACAACTATTAATTTTTTCTCAATTTTCAATCTTTCTCAAAGTTTCAAGTTTTAAGTTCTAAATTTCAATCATATTATTTTGTAATTGTGAAGATTTGAATAATCATTTGCTAAATTTTAGAGGAGGAATCTTCTGCAAACTTCAAGTTTCGACATCAATTTTTCAATTTTCAGTTATAATCGTTTGTTCTTTACACAAACGTTTGGCAACTTCGTTCCACTCTATAATCTTATATTTATTATTTGTATTTATTATTCGTAAGTTGTTCTTATTATATATTATTTGTTCTTGTTAAATTTTGGATTTTATAATTTTATATCATGGAGTCTTCTAAAAAAAGTGGAGGTAAAAAAGGTATTGTACACGGAGTAAAAAATATGTTTACAAAAAATAAGAACGGTTCTAGTTCTTCTAAATCTAATTTTCCTCTTGTTAGAATGAATACTAATGAATTTACTCATGTGAATGAAACTAGTTTTTCTCGTCCCAGTCCTATAGAAATTAATTCAGATACTCCTATAATTCCCGAAGAGGTTTATAAAAGACATTATGGTAATTATCAAGAAAATGAAGAAGTAGATTTAGATGATACACCGACTAGTCCCAACCTCAATAATACTGAAGTTCCACCTCAGGAGGACAATCCTCCGGTTGGAATTAGTCGTCCTCCTATTGTTCCAACTAGAGGTAAGACCAAGGTACAACGTACTTTAAAATCAAATGTGTGAAAATTTTGTTATTTGAATGAAGAAAAAAACTTTTAATATATGTAGTATTTGTAAACAACATTTTAAATATAAATCTGGTGGGATTGGAGGTTCAACGGGGGAATTAAAAAAACATTTGATGCAAAAACATAGTCAAGAGTGGTTTGCATATTTATCTTCTCTTAATGTTTGTGAATATTCTAGCATTGGAGCATCAACTAGAGGGTCAAATATGGTTCAAGGTTAATTAAATACTTCAAACCCAAGTGGTCCTCTTACACATCGAACCTCTAATAAAGATCATGATCGTGAAAATTTTGCAAAAAAGGTTGTTGTTTGTTGTTTACCTTTTAGTTTTGGAGAACATTCGGGTTTTATTGCATATATTCGTGATACATATAATCCTAGTTAAAGGTTTATCAAGAAGCATGGTAAACAGAGATATTTTTGAATTTCAAGAAAAACATTGTCAATTTTTGCGTGCCTATTTTAAAATAATGGATTGTAGAGTTGCTATTACCATTGGTATGGATCGTAGTCCTAATGGTTTTGATTATTTAACTGTTACTGCGCATTAGATTGATTATAATTGGAATTTACAAAAAAGAATTATCGGTTATAAAATTTGTCAACAAAATAAACTGGAATGTATATTGCTACTACTGTGTTGGAAATTTTAGATTTTTTTAGTCTTCGTGATAAAGTCATTAGTATTACTTTAGATAATGCTTCTGCTAATTTAAATGCTATTAATATGCTAGAACCTAGAATTTGTCCTATTAGTAAATATGTTTTTCATGTTAGATGTGCTGCGCATGTATTAAATTTGGTTGTTAGTGATGGTGTGAAATTATTTGAAAATAGTTGTGATAAAGTTGATAATGCTTGTTTTTATATTTTTCATATGCATAGTAGTAGTAGAATTAATCAATTAAAAGAGCTTTGTAATGCATGTAAACTTCCGTGTAGAAAAGTTCCGAAACATGTAAAAACTAGATGGAATTCCTTTTATGATATGCTTGAAGTTGCTTATACATATAAAGAACCTATTACTATGCAATTTAATAGTCATAATGCTTATCCTGAATTAAAACTTAATGATAGTGATTGAGATGAAGTAAATGAACTTAGAATATTTTTTAAATCATTTTATGATGCTACTAAAAAATTTTCTGAAATGTATTATCCTACTATTTCCGAAATTTTAATACATATATGTGAGATTTCATCTCTCTTTTCTGAATATAAAACAAATGAATTATTTACTAGTGCTATTGAAGTTATGACTACAAAATTTAAGAAATATTTTTTCCTATCCCTCAAATTTATTTAACTGCAATTCTTTTCAACCCTGAATATAACGAATATGGTGCAAAAGCTTTAGTTGAATGCATTTATCAAAATTTAGATATTAAACCAAAAGAACAACCTGATTTGGTAACATGTCAAAATAGTATAAAATTACTTGCTAAAGAAATGTATGATAAATATTGTTCCTTAGATAATGTTGAAAATCCTCAAATGTCTATGCCTCAAGTAGGTGCCCATGGTAGAGTGAAACATAAACTTGGTCTTGACTCTTCTAATAAATGTGAATTTGTTAAATATCTTGAACAAGGTTCAGATAATATTAAAAACGAGGAAGGTATACCACAACTACTGAACTAGTGGAGGGCTCGTGGAACTCAATTCCGGTCCGGTTCATCCCGATACCGGTCTACAAACCGGTCAAATTCCGGTCCAGTACCGATTCATTCCGATCAGGTGTTTCCGTTCCGGTCCGTTGTGCAGCCTTAGATACACAACACAATTCAATAGTCCTCTCACGGAACCCAATTCAGTGGTCTTCTCATGGAACCCAAACCCAAACTGTTAGTGTACCGGTTCATGGTATCCGATCCAATGTTTATGCCGGAACGTGACAACCTATCCCATATTTATGCCGAAAGGTGGCAACCAATCCCATATTTATGCCGGAACGTGGCAACCGATCCAAGTTAGTATGTCGAAACGTAACACCCGATCCATACAACAAACCACAATCATAATTACAATGTATATTCTCACAATCATACAACAAGAGGTGATTCATGGCATACAATTATTCAATTATCCTTATTTACGATTAGGGTGATCAATAACATTCGCATACATACATACATTATAATGAGCAATTACAAACATATATCACACCAACATGAAATCACAACCATCACCTACCTCGAATCCAAGCTTGAATCCCCTAAGGCACTTGAATATTGCATTTCTGGATTCTTTCCTCTTGTTCTAGGTCTACAAACAATTAATATACGCAAGGATCAACAATCAAAAGCCTAATTATCTGGATTATAACAAACCCAATAACCATAGACCAAAACCAAGATCCAAATACCCAGATTAGGGCTTTTTCCACCATAATTTCCAGATCAAAACCCTCTCCATCAATAATCACCCATGAATTTACATTATACGGATCGAAAAACAGATTCGGAGAGTTAAAACCTTACCTTTAGCCTCAAGAATGGTGGAAAACTGTCAAGAAAGCACCTGGAGTCGTCTCCTAGCTCTCAACATCGAAACTTGCAGAATAAAACAATTTTGGGATTTATTTCCAACTTAAATCGCGACTGTCCCGCTATGGCAGCCCCCAACCTGCCACAGTGGCCCCGCCCTGGCAGGAATAATCCCGACACAACGACTTGCATGGAAACAGAATGTCGAATCAAGAGCTCCAAACCCCCATTTCACAACACACCTTTATTTCACGACACTCAGAAAACACCCGTTCACGCTAAGATCAATTTCGAGAGTTCTACTCGCCCGAATTCAATTCCGTAAAGCCGTATTAACGTCTTAGCTATCCACTCATGCAATCAATTTCATTATTACACTTCTCTTCATTACCAGATTTCCCTAGACTCGTCTAACTCCGATTTCGTCCAAATCTGGACTAGGCTAGAAAATTTCAAGTTACTACTCAAAAGTTCTAGTCCAATTATTTCCCCATTGGCTTTTCCCTAACAACTGAATCAGGCCGTTACATTTTTAAAAAAAATATATTATTACACATGTACACATCACATGCTATTGTAAGTAGTACGAAAGATGCATCAATTGTTAAAGGTCAGTATTGTTATTGATCAATTTTGTATCCTAGTTTTTGAATTGCATGCCTAAATCGGTCTTTGATTTATTTTCTAAAATTTATTTTCTAAAATTTATTTTACACTTTTCGGAAAAGGGTAAAAATATTCTTAAATTATGTGAAAGTAAATAAAATGTCTTCACTGAATAAACTGGTCTAAAAACATGAATCACGTCACTAGTTTCATCCAAAAATATCTCTACCTCTAATAATTTGATCCTAAAATGTCTCTATCGTTACAAAATAGGTCAAAATTGTCCTTTTTCAAATAATTTTACATAAGTTAGATAATTATATATATGTTTAAAAGAATTCTAAAAATAATATTATTGAATGCGTACAACACATGCTATTGTAACTAGTACGAAAGATTCATCAATTGTCAATGGTCAATTTTGATATTGCTTTAATTTTTATATCTTATTTTGCTAATTGTGTGCCCAAATCGATCTTTCTTTTATTTTATAATTTTTAGAAAAGAGTAAAACTATTATTAAATTATGTGAAATTGAATAATTTAGTCATCGAATCTAGTTTTCAATCATTCACATGATGTACGTAGGATAATCAAATATTTTTAAATCAGATTAATAAGCAAGAGTACTTGACCACATTTTCTTCGGAGTCTTAAATTCAAAGGTGCAAAAGAAGCACGATTGACAATATAACAATACATAGAGATATCATCTGCCTAAAATGCGTTAGTCAACCAAAATTTTTAATCATGCAATGAGCTCTTTCCAAAAGAGTTCTATTCATCTTTTTTGCAACACCATTTTGCTAAGGGGTCATCCTCACAGTATGATGTCAAGTGATTTCTTCATTTTTTATAAAATTTATTGAACTTATCGTTACAAAATATCAAACCATTATTTAATCTAAGCCACTTGACAAGTTTTCCTATTTGCTTTTCAATCAAAACTTTCCATTATTTGAAAGTTAAGAAAATATCACTTTTATTTTTTAGAAAATAAATCAAAACCTTCCTTGAATAATCCTCAATGAAAGTTAACATATACCTAGTACCAGATTTTGACGAGGGACTAGAAGGATCCCAATTGTCTGAATGAATTTAGTCTAAAGTAGCTTTTGTTCGATGAGTTATTATAGATTTGAAATTGACTCTTTTCTGCTTCATGAATATACTGTATTCGTCAAAGACCATATTTATGATATTATGTCCACAAAAGAGACCTCTTTTGCTGAGAATGGAAAGACCTCACTCATATGCCCCGATTGTATGTGCCACAATTTGGTGATGTAATAATCAAATTAAGTAGAAAATGCAGCAATATCTTTGACAATGGATCCTAGTAAAGTGTAGAACTTATCAAATTTACGTGTTTTCATGATCACAAGAGCATCTAGAGAAATTTTCATAACTCCACCTTCACTTGTGTATTTTCACCAAAGAAATTCTAGAATGACTAATGAGATGAGATTATTTAAGTTGGGAAAATATATAACATCAGTGAGAGTTCTTACCAAATCATCGTGCATTCTGATACAAATTGTACCTTTTGTCAAAATTTTGTAGGGAGCATTGTTATCCATTAA
Source organism: Solanum okadae (assembly GCA_036553675.1). Lineage (NCBI taxonomy): Eukaryota > Viridiplantae > Streptophyta > Magnoliopsida > Solanales > Solanaceae > Solanum > Solanum okadae. The sequence continues at coordinate 37,053,276 of CM071681.1, forward strand.
GACAATTCCACCTCCACCAAATTTGTATATGGTAAGCAAATCTCTATTGGAACACATATGATAAGAACAATATGAATCTGATGTCCACTCATTATTAGATTTAAAACTACTACTAGTAGCTAAATACCCTTAAACTTATTAGCAGCTACACTTGTTTTAACATGGACAATATTTTGGTGCTTGTTTTTATTTTTCTTATGCTTTTCTTTGTTTTTCAACTTATAGCATTCAGAAATAATATGACCTTTTTTATGACATATTTGCACACCACATTTTTGTATTTGAACTTTGACCTTGATTTAGAACCTCTCACTACTTGATTCTTTCTTATTAGATCTATCTCTTACAAATAAATCTTTCGTATGTATTTCACTACTTTTCCGGTAATATTTTTTTATCTATTTGTTCTTTTGATTTTAAGATATATGTAATTTTCCTGTAAGAGATATTATCCCTTTCATAAAACATAGTATATCTAACATGCTTAAATGATTGGGGTAAGAAAATAAGTAATAAGACGATCTGATCTTAATCATTAACTTCAACCTCGATATTATTCAAAAATCCATAAGAGTAGAATCAAATGCCTCAAGAAGTAAGAGTATAGAAGTACCTTCAACCATGTTGCAAAAAATCAACTACGTGTTGAGGAACCTAAATATAAAATTTTGAATGATCTCATGTATCTTTTGAGGTATTTTTGGATGACTCTGATGCTTGGATTCAAGGAAGAAGACGAGGTTCATTTTTTTAATAATAAAGTATTACATTATATATTATTGTATAAGAGTGAATATTATCTTTTACAATTTTATATAATATTGCATATTTAGTGTATTAAGTTTTAAAATATTTTTGTAAGAATTAACATTTTTGTATATTATTGTATATCATATGTATAATTTTGTATACTAGATTTTTTTGGCTAAAAATTTGTAATGTAATTTTTTACCTATATTTTTATATAAGTTAAATGATTGTATATTTAAAAAAAACTTTCAAAAATTTAATATTATTAAACTCGTACACATCAAATGCTATTGTAACTAGTATGAAAGATGCATCAATTGTCAATGATCAATTTTGATAGTGGTCAATTCATGCATACTATTTTTGCTAACTGCATGCCCAAATCGGTCTTTGTTTTATTTACTAAAATTTCATTTTACAATTTTTGTGTAATGAAACCGGTCGGTCGTTTTTGAAAAGTTTCATGAATTTACTATTTCATCCTCTTGATATTGTCCCCGAATCTTCTATGATTGAGTTTTGAAATGTTGGTTTTGAACATTGAGTTAAAAATTGAGAATTTTGATAAGTTTGAATTTGAAAGGCTAAGTTGTTAAAAAATGATTTTTGAAGTGTTTGGAGTTGTGAGTGTCGAAATAGAATTCCACTAATTCCATCAGTCCCGCAATGTGAGATATGATTTGTGAGAGTTGTTGGTTTCTGAATCGAGTCTTTTTGAGGATTCGAGGTCCTAAGTTGTGAAATTATGAAATTTAAGCTTTTGGACTAACTTTGGTCAACATTCAGAGTTTGAATGCTTGGATCAGAATTCTTAGAGTTTCGTTGGAATTGGGGGATTATTTTAAGTTTAGGTGAGGTCTTGGTTAATTTTTGAGAGGTCATGAGCTTGTTTTAGTCTTTTTAGGCATGAGTTCATTTCTTGGAATTTTCACGGATGTTGGGTCAAAGAGATCTCAAATTCGTGTTCTGACAGTTCCATTGAGTCCAGAACGTCGAGTGGAATTGATTTTCATTTGTGACCAGGGTGTACGTCGTTCCGAACGAATTCCGAGGGTCCTTTCGATGCTTTGAATTTTGGCTGTGTTTTGTAGGGTAGCAGGCCTTACTTTTGCAAAGGTCCCGTTGCTTAAGCAACCTTTACTTTTGCAACGCCCGCGTTTTTGGCAGTGTTCACTTGTCGCTTTTGTGACATCAGAGAGGGTTTTTGTCCTGCCATTTCAGGGTTTAAGCCCCCATTTCACCATTTTTGAGTTTTGGGAGCATTGGGGTGACGATTTGGATCAAAGTTTTGAGAAATATTTTTGGGTAGGGATTCTTATCTCTAAATATTCAATTACCCATTATTATTTATGGATTTATGTGTTTGGATTAAGATTTTGAAATGAGAAATTTGGGGTTATCTTCAAGAACCAAGAAATTAGTAGAATGGTAATTTTGAAGTGATTTTGATCACTTTTTCGAAATAGTTTTCTCTAATGAGTTCCTAAAGCCTTAAAACACAATTTTCAAGTATTATTTTTTGGATTCAAACCTCTATTTTGAAATTGGATATTGAGTTGATTGGTCCATTTCTCTATATAATTGATGTGTGAATTGTTGATTCCGATGAGTGATTGTAAATACTTGATTATTATAAATTTTGTGGTTTAGGAAGTGATTCGGAAGGGGAAGACTCAACTAGTGGAGTGATTGTTAATTTATTTAAGGCAAGTGACTTCTTAAACCTAGTTTTCTAGTAGAATTCGTGTACTTCCTTAGTTGCTTGTGTGTTGGGAGAAATGGGGATGAGGTGAAGGGTTAAATTTTCCACTTCATACATCTAAATGAGTAAAAAAGGGTTGAAATGAAAAGGGCTATGTGTTGAACATGATGATGTGAAACTCCTTATTGTGACCCTTATTGATTGACTGAAGAAATGCTTGAAGCATGAATGTGGACTTGAATTGTGTGAATTGGTGTCTCTTTCGTGTGGTGTGATATTGCTTATATGCATTGACCTTAAACACCGTGATGAGACATATGATAACTTATGAGGTTGAGATCTTTTTCGGTGAGTGTTATGATACCGAGGTCTTTACCAGAAAGTGTTCTAATGTCGTGGCCTTTGCCGGTGAGTGCTTGATGCTGAGGTCTTTACCGACGAGTGTTGTGATGCCGAGGTCATTTTCGGCAAGTGGTATAAAGCCAATGAAACATAGTTCTAGCTAATAAATTGATATAAAGTCGATGGGAAATGATTCCTGCTGGTGATATTGTGCCGATGAGAAATGGTTCCGACAAAAGATTGATTACTGTGACTTGATGAATTTGATGCTTATGCGTGACTTGATTGCTAATTTTTATTTATGTACTTGTTGCAAGTGACTAATCTACTTGACTTTGAGATTGACTTACTTGATTCGTTTGATTATTTATTGTGACTATTAAGCTGTGAATATTGGGACTTTTGAGACGTGTATTGTTGAATTGCTAGGTTGGGCTGATTTCTGTACAGGTTGTAGTTTGAGGAGTTTCGATTGAAGTGTATGAGGTATTTGGTTTCTAGCTAGATACCTTGTTTATTAGGTTGCTTGTTGGGTATCTTGTTGTTGATACTCACCCTTTCTTCTACACTTGTGTAGGTTTCGAGCCCGGACCCCCATGACCTCTTTCTTCTTATTCTGATTTCAAGGCTTATCGAGGAATTGAAGAAGTAGATGTTTTTCCCTTTGGCGGGCCCTTTTTTTCCTTTTCTTTATACTTTATTTTATTTGAGAAACAAAGACTAAGACTTGTACTTATTTCTAAATTCCGCACTTTATATATCTAGTGGCTTGTACATATGAAAACCAGGTTTTGGGGTATTGTTTAGAATGAATAAGTTTTCTGCCTTTGTCTTGTTCTTGCTTTATATTTCTGCATTTCTTTCATTTTTGTTGGTTGAGGCTGACTTGTCTTGGTGGGAAAAGACAAGTGTCATCATGTCCTTTTTTAGGTCATGACAAATTGTATTAAAGCCAGGTTCATAGGTCTCACGTGTGTACAAGCCAAGTCTAAGTAGAGTCTTGAGAATCGGTACAAAGACGTCTGTACTTATCTTCAAAAGGGTATAAAGATTGTTAGGAAAATCCTTTTTTATCGTGTGTGGTTACCTTCGCTAGTGCTGAGTTACTGCGTGTTATTTTGGCAGATGTCTAGGACCAGAGCATTTGTTTCTAGTGGTAGAGAGGAGGCAGTCCCCGAGCCTGTTGTTGAGATCCCAGCTAGGGGTAGAGGTAGGGTCAGAGTTAGAAGTCGTTCTCATGGATTAGCACCGGCTAGAGGTTGTGCTCGTAGAGTGGCACCAGCCAGAGGCAGAGGTAGATAGGCTTCACCTAAGCTACATGTTGACGTTGCCGAGGACCAGGTCTCTCCCGGGTTTGGAGCTTCCTTGTTTCAGGAGAACTTGTTGAGGATGCTTAGTGTGATGAGGAGTTTCTCTTAGGGTGGTACGATAGGTACACCACATGGTTCTCGGACTGGCTTAGAGCATCAACTCAGGGTATTCAGGATCAGGTGGGTCAGCCACGAGTGGTTCCGACACCAGTTGTGGGTATTCAGATTGCCCTTGATGTTATTCTGATGACAATCGAGTAGCAATGTTATGGAAGGTTTTAGAAGATGAAACCACCCAGTTTTAGGGTGGTAAGAGCGAGGACGCTCATGAGTTCTTGACTTTTTCCCATGAGATGCTTGAGGCAGTTGGTATGGTGGATGCTCGTGGTGTTCATTTTGTTGCTCTTCAGTTGCATGGAGATGCCAGAGAGTAGTGGAGGACTTTTAGGAGGTCTAGACCAATTGGGTCTCCTCCGGTTAAGTGGGATGTGTTCTCTAGTGCTTTCCAAGATCGCTTCATACCATGGAGCGTGAGAGAGGAGAGTCAATTAAGGTTTGAGAGGTTAAACCAAGGCAGTATATTTGTGACTGAGTATAAGACCCATTTCTATGAGCTTTCTAAGCATGCTATGACTATTGTTCCCAATGAGGCAGCGAGAGAGTTTGCAGATTTGTGAGAGGATTGACTTTCTCTACCAGGTCGTATATGATCCGAGCAGCCAAAGAGGGGGCTTTCTTTCAGTCAATTGTGAGCACCACCAAGGAGGCAGAGTTGATGCTTTTAGAGGAGTTTGGAGAGCCCCAGAGGACCCATTCTTTTTGTCAGTTTTTTGGTGCCTCATCTGAAGACAAGGGTTCATATTGAGTTAGTGAATCCTTTCAGCGTCGTGGATCGGTTCAGGCTTCTATGCCAAAAGTTGAGAGTAGGCAATCAACTTGAGGATCTTATAGTTATGGCCAAGGTAGCCATGGTAGTTCATCTGATACGAAGCAACAATTATCTATGCCGATATCTTACTTTCTTGTGGGGATCTAGGTCATATGATCTGACAGTGTCCTCTTCAAACTCATTCAGGATTCCAACGTTCTTATTCAGCTGCTCCAGCTAAGGATTCAGCGCCTCCATCCAGGGGTTGAGGCACAGTTCAGTCCGATAGAGGTGGCATGACTTCTGGTAGGGGTACTCCAGCTCCGCAGGGTGGAGGTAGAGGTTCTACTCAGACAACAGGCGGCTGTAAGGGATAGTGTTATGCTTTTCCAGTGATGCATGAGGCTGATATTTCTAATGTTGTTATCACAGGTATCATCTTAGTTTGCCATCAACCTATGTCTCTATTGTTTGATTCGGGATCTACTTTCTCATATGTGTCCACTTATTTTTCTGTTGAGTTTGATATGTTGTTTGATTGCATGCATGTGGCTATTCATGTTTCTACACCAGTGGTGAATCCTTAGTGGTGGATCGAGTGTATCAATTATGTCTAGTTTCTTTGGTCGGGTATGCTACTTGGGTAGATTTGATCATTTTGGGAATGATAGAATTTGATATCATCTTGGGTATGGCTTGAATCTCTCTGCATCATGCTATTCTTGATTGTTATGCTAAGACTATGACCTTACCAATGTCGGGTGTATCGAGAGTTAAGTGGATGAGTGCTAGTGGTTCCTACCCTAACAAAGTTATCTCCTTCATTAAAGCTCATAGATTGTTTGAGAGAGGGTATTTATCCTACTTGGCTTTCATTCGGGATACTAGCGTTGAGTCATCTCCCAAGGATTCTGTGCCCGTCGTTCAAGAGTTTTTAGATATATTCCCTATTGATCTTCTAAGTGTTCCTCCAAATATGAATATTGATTTTGTGATTGACTTGGAGACGAGCACCGAGCCCATCTTTGTTCCTCTTTATCGTATGGCTTGACCTGTTTTGAAAAAATTTAAGGACCAGTTATAAGATTTGTTGAGTAAGGGGTTCATTCACCCTATTGTTTCTCCATGCGGTGTTTATGTATTGTTTGTGAGGAAAAAGGATGAATTCATAAGGATGTGTATTGATTATCGGTAATTGAACAAAGTGACAGTGAAGAACAAGTATCCTCTTGCTCGCATTGATGATTTGTTTGATCAGCTTCAAGGTGCATCTTTGTTCTCTACCATTGATTTGAGGTCCGGTTATTACTAGTTGGAGATTAGGGCATCAGATATCCCTAAGACAGTGTTCACGACCCGTTATGGGCACTATGAGTTTCTTGTGATGTCTTTCGGCTTGACTAACGCCCCTACAATGTTCATGAAGTTAATGAATGTGGTGTTCCAACCTTATTTGGATTCCTTTGTAATAGTGTTCATTGGCGATATATTGGTCTACTCCAAGACCGAGGTGGATCACGATTGACATTTGAGGATTGTACTCTAGAGATTGAGGGAAGAGAAACTTTATGACAAGTTCTCAAAGTGTGAGTTTTGGCTTGATTCTGTGACATTTTTGGGACACGTATTTGTCCAAGGATAGTAATTGGGTGAATCCAGCCAAGATTGAGGTAGTGAGGGGTTGGACTAGACCTACATCGATTATTGAGATCCAGAGTTTTGTGGGACTTACAGGCTATTACTGACGATTTGTTCAGAGTTTCTTTACCATTGCATCTCCTTTGACTAGATTGACTCGGCAGAGTGTGAGTTTTCAGTGGTCTTATGAGTGCGAGGAGAGCTTTCAAAATCTCAAAACCTTGTTGACGTTGGCTCCAGTTTTGACTTTACCCAGGAAGGGTGTGTACTTCATCCTGTATTGTGATGCTTCTAGAGTCAGACTTGGTGGTGTTCTTATGCAGAAAGGCAAGGCGATTGACTATGCCTCTAGAAAGTTGAGGACCCATGAGAGAAATTACCCTACCCATGACTTAGAGTTTGCAACTGTAGTGCTTGTGCTTAAGTTATGGCTAGATCATCTATATGGGGTTCATTGTGAGGTTTTCATGGACCATCAAAGTCTTCGGCATCATTCAGAGAGATTTGAACTTGAGGCAGTACAGATGGCCTGAACTACTGAAGGACTATGTTCACCATCTTGTATCATCCAGGGAAGGCCAATGTGGTGGTCGATGCTTTGAGTAGGAAGACTTCTATCATGGAAAGTCTTTCCGCTATTAGTGTGGAGGAGAGACCATTGACTAAAGTTGTTCAGAGGTTAGCCAATAATCTCATCCGATTACAGATTTCTGAGGAGACGGGTGGTTTGATTGCTTTTATTGAGGCTCGTTCTTCCTTAGTTTAGTAGATTTGTGTGCGTTAGTTTGATGACGAGAGGCTATCTCATTCAAGACAAGCTAAGGAAAGGGGAAGCCAATGAGACTGTCCTTGATTCTGATGGTGTCTTGCTGATTAGAGGCAAGATTTATGCGCCCAAGGTGGGCGAGTTGATTAGATTTATTCTCGAGGAGGCTCATTGTTTCCGATATTCTATCCATTCGGGTGCGACAAAGATGTATCATGACTTGAGCCAGCACTATTGGTGGTGTGGTATGAATAGGGATATTGCAGACTTTGTTTCAAGGTGTTTGACTTGTCAACATATTAAGTGTGAGCACCAGCAGAGTGGAGGTATATCTCAAAGGATGCATATTCCTACTTGGAAGTAGAAGCGAATAACTATGGACTTTGTTGTGGGACTACCTACCACTGTGGGTGGTTATGACTCCATTTGGGTGATTGTTGATAGGTTGACCAAGTCCTCCCATTTGATCTTGGTTCGGGTCAAGTTTATGGCAGAAAAGTTAGTCGAGCTTTATATTAGTTAGATTGTGCGATTGCATGGATTCCCAATTTCTATTGTCTCTGATCGAGGTTCGTTATTCACTTTCCATTTTTGTAAGGCTTTGCAGCATGGTTTGGGTACTCGACTAGATATGAGTACAATTTTCCATCTTCAGATAGATGGTTTGTCTGAGAAAATGATTCAAGTGTTGGAGGACATGATCCGAGCTTGTGTGATTGATTTTAGTGCTAGATGGGATCAACATCTACCCTTAGTAGAGTTTGCCTATAACAACATTTATCATTCCAGTATTCAGATGACCCCTTTTGAGGTGTTGTATGGCAGACGGTGTAGATCTTCGATCACATGGTTTAATTCAACTAAGATGGATTCATTAGATACAGACTTTCTTAGAGATGCTATGAAACAGGTTCGTATGATCCAAGGTAGACTATTGACATCCCAGAGTTGACAAAAAAGTTATGCGGATTAGAGAGTTCGACCCCTAGTGTTCATGGAGGGTGATCATGTTTGGCTCTGAGTGTCAAAGAAGGGAAAGCTTATCCCTAGATTCATTGGACCTTTTAATATTTTGAGTCATGTGGGAGAGGTGGCCTATAAGTTGGCCTTGCCACCTAGCTTGTCAGCTGTGCATCTTGTGTTTTATGGTCCAAGCTTCGGAAGTACATGCTGGATGAGTCTTATATACTTTCCCTTGATTCAGTTGAGTTGGGTCCATACTTATATTTTGAGGAGGAGCTTGTAGCCATTTTGGATAGGCAGGTCTGGAAGCTTAGGACCAAAGACATTGCTTTAGTGAAGGTGCAGTGGAAGTATCGTTCAATTGGTGAGGTGACTTGGGAGACAAAGTCGAATATGCGTGCCAAATATCCTCATCTCTTCGAGGCTCCAAGTACTTTCTTTTGATTTATGTTCGAGGACGAACATGAATTTTTAGTAGTGGATAATGTAATGATTCGGTTGGTCATTTTTGGAAAGTTTCATGAATTTACCATTTTTCCCTCCCGGTATTAACCCCGGTTATTCTCTGATTGAGTTTAGAAAAGTTGATTATGAACTTTGAGTTTAACGTTGAGAATTTTGGTTAGTTTTGAGTTTGGAAAGCTAAGTTGTTAAGAAAGTGGTTTTTTGTTTCTTTTGGAGTTTTGAGTGTCGTCAATAGTCTTGGAATGTGAAATTTGATTCGTGATAGTTGTTCAGAGTCTTTTGAGGATTTTAGGTTTCAAGTTGTGAAATTATGAAATTTTAGCTTTTGGGTTGACTTTGGTCAACATTCGGAGTTCAGATGCTTGGATTGAAACTCTGAGAGTTTTGTTGGATTCGGGGGTTGATTTTAGGCTTAGGTGAGGTTTTGGTTGATTTTTGAGAAGTTTCAAGCTTGTTTTAGCTTTTGTAGGCGTGAGTTATTTTCTTGTGGTTTTCACGGATGTTGGGTCAAGGAGACCTCATATTGGTGTTTTGACAGTTCCATTGAGTCTAGAATGTCGAGTATAATTGATTTGCATATGTGGTTTGTATGTACGTGATTCCGAACAAATCTCGAGGTTCCTTTCGATGTTTTAAATTTTGGTTGTGCTTTCTAGTGCTGCAGGCTTCACTTTTGCGAAGGTCTTGTCGCTTAAGCAACCTCCTCTTAAGCGAAGGGTCTGTCACTTAAGCAACCTTTGCTTTTGCGACGCCTGCATTTTTAGGAATCAAGCAAACCCCTGGTCGCTTTTCCGACATCAGAGAGGGTTTTTGGCCCCATTTTACCATTTTTGAGTTTTGGGAGCTTTGGGTGTTTATTTGGACCAGATTTTCGAGGAAAATCTTTTGGATAACGATTCTTAACTCTAAATCTTCAATTACCCGTTATTATTATTTATGGATTTATGTGTTCAAATCAAGCTTTCGAAATGAGAAATTTGGGGTTATCTTCAAGAACTGGGAAATTAATAAAATGGTGATTATGAAGTGATTTTGATTCCTTTTTCGAAATGGTTTTCTCTAATGAGTTCCTAAAGCCTTAAACACTATTTTTAAGTATTGTTTTCTGGATTCAAACCACCATTTTGAAATTGGATTTTGAGTTGATTGACATATTTCTCTATATAATTGATGTGGGAATTGTTGTTTTCGATGAGTGATTGTAAATACTTGATAATTATATATTCTATGGCTATGGAAGTAATTCAGAAGGGGAAGACTCAACTCGTGGAGTGATGGTTGATTGATTTAAGGCAAGTGACTTCCTAAACCTCATTTTCTAGTAGAATTCTTGTACTTCTTGTGTTGTTTGTGTGTCGGGAGAAATGGAATGAGGTGAAGGGTTAAATTGTCCACTTAATACATCTAAATGAATAAAAAGGGGTTGAAATGAAAAGGGCTATGTGTTGAACATGATGATGTGAATTGTTTTATTGTGACACTTGTTGATTGATTGATGAAATGGTTGAAGCATGAATATGGACTTGAATTGTGTGAATTGTTGTCTCTTCTGTGTGGTGTGATATTGCTTATATGCTTTGACTTTGAACACTGTTATGAGACATGTGATGAATTATGAAGCCGAGGTCTTTGTCGGCGAGTGTTATGTTGCCGAGGTCTTTGTCGGCGAGTGTTATGTTGCCGAGGTCTTTGCCGACAAGTGTTGTGATGCGGTCTTTACTGGCGAGTGCTATGAATTCGAGGTCTTTACCGGTGAGTGTTGTGATGTCGAGGTCATTTCCGGCAAGTGGTATAAAGCCGATGAGAAATGGTTTCGGCTGATGAATTGATATAAAGCCGATGGAAAATGATTTAGGCTAGTGATATTGTGCCGATGAGAAATGGTTCCGACAAGAGATTGATTAGTGTGACTTGATGTATTTGATGTTTATGCGTGACTTGATTGCTAATTGTGATTTATATACTTGTTGCGAGTGACTGAGCTACTTGACTTTGAGATTGACTTACTTGATTCGTTTGATCATTGATCGTGAATATTGGGCCTTGTAAGTCGTGTATTGTAGAATTGCTAGGTTGAGCTGATTTATGTGCATGTTGTAGTTTGAGGAGGTTTGATTGGAGTGTAATGGGTATTCGATTTCTATTTAGATACCTTGTTTATTAGGTTTCTTGTTGGATACCGTGTTGTTGGTACTTACCCCTTGCTTCTACACTTGTGTAGATTTCGAGTCCGGACCCGCGTGACCTATTTTTCCTTATTCTTATTTCAAGGCTTGTTGAGGAATTGAAGAGGTAGTTGTTTGTCACTTTGGCAAGCCCTCTTTTACCTTTTCTTTATACTTTGTTCTTGACAAATAAAGATTGTGACTTGTACTTATTTCTAAATTCCGCACTTTATGTATCTAATAACTTGTACACGTGACAATCAGATTTTGGGGTATTGTTTAGAATGAATAAGTTTTCCGCCTTTGTCTTGTTCTTGCTTTATTTCTTTCATTTTCGTTGGGTTGAGATTGACTAGTCTTTCTTTTTTAAACTACGTGTCAATTAAGGTGGTGCTTGAAACTCCATTGATTTGGATTGATGTGTTAAAATTAGAAGGCACATTAGGTGGAGAAGTTGAAAATAAAGTTGTTGGATTTTTGTCTTTCGAATTTGTGGCCGATGAACTTTTAAAGTTTGTGATTGAAAGTTGTTGTAAGTCAATCGAGTATTGAAAATTATTGTTATTGAAGTGATCAAAACTGATTTGAAGAAAAAACTTTTACATTACTCCATTGTTGAGATTTGAAGTTGGGGTTGGGCTATGGGTTATTTTTGTTGTTGGCAGAGAAAAAAATTATTTGGGTCCTAATTAATCTCAATCCTTCACGTAATTACAATTTTGGGTATTAACCAGATAAAAATGATTTGGATTTTTAAAATTAATCCAAACCTTTCACATGTTTCTTCTAAGGTTGGGACCCACATATTTAATGGATTAAGGGTATATTTGGCCCAAAGTATAACGGGAGGGATATATTTGGTCCAAAAGTATAACGAAGGTTATATATAAACTATTTCTTATAGTAAAGGGATATATTTGACCATTTTCCGTTGATTTTTACACACAGCATTTAGACCTTTGCCATTACCATTTTTTTCCAAACAAACATTTATTCTCTTACTATTTTTCTTCTTGCGAACCATTCCGCCCACAATTTAGTGCAGTCTTCTTCAAAAAGTTGAGGAAAAAAAAAAAAAAAGAGAAAGTCCGCTTTTAAAAGAATATGAAAACGTCAGATCAAGGGAATTGTGTATAAACTTGAGGCGTGTATAGTTGTATATTCAAAAATATACATCCAATCATTGGTGCTATCACTGCTATGCATACTCTTTCTCTTTATTCATCTGTATCCATATCAAACCAAAATAATTTTTGCTACATATTGTGACCAATTGATTTATTCCAAACATATTAAATAACCCAAAAATTTGATTGATTCCAATCTTAATCTAGTCTACAATAATAAAAAAAATGAAAAAGGGTCAAAACTATCCTTAAACTATATTTCAGCTCAAAAATACCCTTTTCGTCAAACTCTTGGGTCACACCTACCCTTCTAGTTAACGGAAGTATCCATGTGTGTGTTAAATGCCACATGGATGCCACATATGCACGTCAAACAGACCCCACCTCCACATAGACGACTACAAAAAAGGATCAAAATTATCCTTAAACTATTTGAAATAGCTTAAATATACCCTTAAACTATATTTCGGCTCAAAAATGCCCTTCCCGTCTAACTATTAGACCACACTTGCCCTTCTGTTTAACGGAAGCATCCACGTGTGTGCTAAAATGCCACATGGACTCCACATGTGCACGCCAAACACACCCCGACCACCTCCACATAGATGACTTAAAGCCTTAATTTCACTCTCTTTTTTCCCTCATTTCATCCTAAAAAGTATATATTGAACCAAAAAAAGAAAAAAAACATTTGCGGAAACTTGTATACGTAACCGAATGAAGTAGAAAAATTGCAATTTGATGACCATTTCAAACACAATAAAAAAAACGATCTAAGGTATAATATAAACACACTCATTTTAATTAATCAATTAACACTAAATTATTATTTTAATTTCTCTTAATAAATTAATTTTGTTTAAACAAATCTTAGCGAATCTTTCTTGTTGATTCAACTCACGGCCATGGCGCAAAATAGCAGTTGTCGTAAGCGACATAATATACTTATCACCGGAGCTCCAGGCAAAAGGAAGACGCCTACAATGGCTTCCCTGGCGGTGGTGACCGAGCTCCGCCACATCAACGTCTGCGATTTCGCTAATGAGGAAAACTTGATGAACAGCTGGGATGACACCTTCGATTGTCACTACATCAACGCAGACCAAGTAAGTCTTTATAGATTTCTTAATTTAATTTTTTTTTGTACAAATTACCCTATTTTTGTTCAAGTTTTGAGCTTTTCTGGTCCCTAATCTAGAAGATGCTCTAAATGATTGTTAAGGAAGTTTTAGATTTTGTGGAAAGTTAAAGAAACATTCAATATATAGATGATTTAAGGATTAGATAGCAGAATTAATTTAAATTTTGTTTAAGTTGTGATCTTCAAAGTACAACATATTAGTATTGGGATAAAATGGAACTGAATTGAGTCAATGTATATTGTATATTCATATAGATATACCCAAATAAGGAAAGGATGAAATGAGGGGGAAAAGAGTGAAATTAGGGCTTTAAATCATCTATGTGGAGGTGGGGTGTGTTTGGCGTGCACATGTGGAGTCCATGTGACATTTTAGCACACACATGGATGTTTTTTATTAAACAGAAGGGCAAGTGTGGTCTAATATTTAAACAATTTGAAATAGCTTAAATATATCCTTAAATTATATTTTGGCTCAAATTGTTATGTGAATAAGGAGCAGACCCCTCCTATGCAATAGGTCATAAATCATACAAAACAAGTAATGCATACTAGGTAAGTACGATGGGATGAATTCCACCCAGAAGACAAATTCTTTAGCTTTGTTTGGTAATAAGTTTCGAACATGGGGTCTCCATTATGAAAGTCTCAAGCGGGGCACAAGATTTTTTTCCCCTCTATAATCTCAAAAAATGGGATGCAAAGAATTATATTGGAGGTGGACGTATAGGAAAAATGGCCGAATTGTCAAACGAGATACCCTACAAATATTTAATGCAAATACTTTTCTACTTAACCTTTTTATATACGACTCTTTCTGCATTATTATTGCGACTAGACTATGCAGCAAATATTACGCTGTCCTTGACTTAATGTTTGAAACTTGAAACTTTGGACTAGTCTTCCTTATGATCATTTGACATTTCCCCTTCTTCTTTCTTCTTACTCCTGTTTTATTTAAATGCTCCAATTTCTTTTAAAGGAAGAAAATATATCCTTGTAACAGTACTATATATAGACTTAATTGATTTGTGTATCGAATTGATGGCTAAAGAACGGTCGATGGAGGCAACCCCTACTTGGGCGATTGCTGTGGTTTGCTTCATCTTGCTCGCTATTTCCATTTTTATTGAACAAATTATTCATCACATTGGAGAGGTACGTACGTAAGTTCTTATTACTATATAACTTGTTTGTTTTCTTTTACTAGATCGATATGAATGATTTTCATTTGCAGTGGTTACTGGAAAAGCGGAAAAAGCCTCTATATGAAGCACTTGAAAAGATCAAAGCTGGTAAATTCAAAATACATATTATATATATATATGCATCAAATAATTAATAAATATAGTGACATATTTGGTGTGTGTGTGTGTGTGTAACAGAACTTATGCTGTTGGGATTCTTATCACTGTTGTTGACAGTGTTGCAAGAACCAGTTTCTAACTTATGCGTCCCCAAGAGTATTGGTTATTCATGGCATCCTTGTAAGCCAAAGGAAGACGCCCAGTCTGAGTATGAGATTACTTCATGTGACAAAAAGGTACCTAAGTAGGGGTTCAAACGGTTTCGATGAACCGCTTTTCTCTACATCATATTATTCATTTTAATTTATGGGGTTACGTTGTTAAAAATTAATGCAGGGAAAAGTCCAATTTGCATCTTCATATGCAATACACCAGCTCCATATCTTCATCTTTGTGTTGGCAGTTGCTCATGTATTGTACTGTATAGCAACTTTTGCTTTGGGCAGACTAAAGGTATGTATATTATATACCTTTCGTCATTCATATCATTTTCTTTTTCTCTTCTTTGCTTTACAATTTTCTATCTTAATTATTTTGTAGATGAGAAAATGGAGGGCATGGGAGGATGAAACAAAAACAATTGAGTACCAATTCTACAACGGTAGTATACAACAATTTCAATAATATTTGTCATCACATCATTCATTAAAGTATAAAAGTATACATCATCATAATATTCCTTCCCTCCATTTAAAAAATAATAATTAAATAAATAAAAAAGACTTTGTAATTTTATAATTCTAAAATAAAGTTATGTCAAATGTATCAAAATATCTTTTAATTTTAAATATATCACTTGGAATGCTGAAATTAGAATATTATAAAAAATAAAAAAAGATTATTTTTTCTAAAGAGACTAAAAATAAAATCAAGTCATCATTTTTGAAACTATAGAAGTAGGAAAAGACACCTCTACCCCTTAATCATTAGATATTTAGAACCTTAGACCTAAGGTATACTTGATCCATAACATGTGAAATTCCATTGATGGTGAGAATTCATTTATGTATTTGAGTAGAAATATATTAAATACTATTCAAAAATAGGTCCACAAACATTTCAATTTAGCTACAAATTGATGTGACATATATCTAAAAAGTTTGGACACGTCTGTTGTTATTTATTTGTTTATAGTTTATACCCCAAGTGGAGCTATTGGATAAGTAATGTGAGTAAGGGAATCATTTGCAAGTTGCACCTTCGCCGTCTTTAATACTACTAAATTAATTGACCGACACTTCATTTATACTCCCTCCGTTTATTTTTAATTATTATAATTTCTACTTTTAGAATCAAACTATAAGTATTTTAATAAATATTTTACGATATATTTTTTTTATCATATTAATAAAAAAAAAGTTGTAATATAGTACTTTTCTTATAATATGTAATCTAATTTAAATTTGAAAATTAATCAAATTAACTTTCAAAAAAACATAATATGACAATTAAAAATGACCTAATGGAGTACTTATTATTGCTCTCTTTCGTCCCCTTTGTGGTTGACTTGCTTATTTTCAATTACTTTAAAAGAATGTTTGGTTTTTTTTGACAATTTTTTATTCTAACTTCTCACTTTACACGTTAAGATTATAAAGTAAAATATATTTTGAAATTTAAAATTATATAAAGAAATTCATTATCAGAAGTCAAAATGAGAGAAAATTAAAATTATTATTGTTGACTTTAATTATTGGTATTTGATGGTTGCAGACCCTGAGAGATTCAGATTTGCAAGGGAGACCTCGTTTGGACGTAGGCATATGCATTTCTGGAGCAAGTCGCCCGTGTTGCTCTGGATAGTGAGTCAATCATTTCCATCCATTTAATTCATTATATATATATTATTTATATTGTGTAAATAATCAAATTCATTTTATTTGGTTATAATTATTAGGACCTTAATAATTAGGTGTTATGTGGCAATTAGTAAAATAAATCTCGAAAAATTATGAGTAAGAAGACAAACGAAAAAGACAAACTGAAAGACACAAATATTTAACGTGATTTAGTTAACCTACCACAAAAGAAATGAGCAATAAACTATATAAGTATGAGAATATAGAATATCAAGAGAAATAACCTCATACAATTTACTCGGAATAATAAAAGGTTTACACTTGTGTCTAACCGTTTCTCTCCCTACAAAAAAACTCTCAAAGAATGAACTTCTATAATTCTATTTGTAGAGTCCTAAACTTTTTCCTAAAAAAAGGACTATCCAAATATGAAACTTTATGTTTTCCTTTAAAGAAAAAAAGAAGAAGGAAAACCCATAAGAAACTAGGACAAACAATATCCAATATTAATCAATACATATCTATCATAAAATTTATTTACTAGTAGCATAAATAATTATGTAAGGATTCATTAAACTGATATCTTTTGTGATTATATTTACAGGTTTGTTTCTTCAGGCAATTCTTCTCATCAGTAGCAAAAGTTGACTATTTAACCCTTAGACATGGGTTCATGATGGTAAGTCAATCTCCAATATAACATTAATTATACCATATCCAAAATATTATTGAAAATTAACCGCATTCTAACCTCTCTTTTTCTATCCATGTAATTAACTGCAGGCACATTTAACTCCACAAAATCAAAATAATTTTGATTTTCAAATATACATTAACAGAGCAGTTGACAAAGACTTCAAAGTTGTTGTTGGAATAAGGTTTACATCTTTTTTTTCCCTTCCTGTCACACAATTCCTCTTTTACTAATTCTATATGATAATAATAATAACATTATTTATGTTGCAGTCCTGCATTATGGCTCTTCACGGTGCTATATTTTCTGACTACTACCGATGGTACGTATTAAATTGGCCTCATTTCACATTTATATATTCTAATTTTGAGTGTGTACAAGTAGATATACGTGTCATAATATATGTATGGTGCAAATTGTCACGTATTGATATGTGTGTCTATTTGTTCAATTTTATACAAATTTGAGTGTCTACTTGTTTACACTCAAAGTTGGAGGACATAAATGTGAGTTAAGACCAAGTTAAAACGCATATTTATGTATTATGCCAGTGAAAGGATTATTAATTAGTACTTGAATAAACCATATCTAATATTAATTGAAACTTGTTCCTTTTATTGGACAGGATTGTACTCGTATCTTTGGGTGCCATTTGTCCCACTTGTAGTAAGTTCATTCATTAATAAGAGTAATATATATATATATATATATTCATTCATGATTGAATAAAGTATAAAATTAATTATGAAAAAATTAATTAAAATGCAGATTATATTGCTGGTTGGCACAAAACTTCAAATGATCATAACAGAAATGGGAGTAAGGATTTCAGAAAGGGGAGACATAGTAAAAGGTGTACCAGTGGTGGAGACTGGAGACCATCTTTTCTGGTTTAATCGCCCTGGCCTTGTGTTATTCTTGATTAACTTTGTGCTCTTTCAGGTACCTTTTAAAACTCACTAATTTTCATATATAATATTCTCTCATTTACTTTTATTTTTAGTCTGTTTAAAAAAAGAATCATCTATTTCTTTTTTTGGTAATACAAGATTAAAGTACGTTTTGACATAACTTTAATTTATAATGATCACAAAATTGAAAAGACAAACTCTATATCAAATCAAACTATGCCATTCTTTTTTAAAAATATAACATTGGTACAAACTCCTAGCTTGGAATTTCATAATGATTTTTTTTTTCTTGCAGAATGCGTTTCAAGTTGCTTTCTTTGTTTGGAGTTGGGTAAGGAGTTGGATTTCCATTTTTCTTTTTTCTTTTTTCTTTTGAAATGAAATTTGAATATATTGTCCTGAATATTATTTTTTCCTTTAAATTTTCAGTGGAAATTTGGTTTTCCATCTTGCTTTCATCAGAATACTGCAGACCTAGCCATAAGGCTAACCATGGGGTGAGTTTCACTTGCAAAAACACACTTTAGATTGCCACAATTATGCTCAAAAACTCTGATATACATTCTTCCTTCCTAGAGGGTTCAGGAAGGGTAATCAATGAATGACCATTTTCCCTACATAATAACATGATTTTTTTCGAGAAATATGTTACTTCTTCTGTCTTAGTTTATATGATTTACTTTCCTATTTAGTCAATTTCAAATAAAATGACGTATTTCTATATTAAGTAACAATTTAACTTTAAACTATCACTTATTTTAGATCACTAGTTTCAAAAGTTAGTCTTTCTTTCTTTCTTAAACTACGTGTCAAAATGATCAATCAAATACGACAAACATCATGGAAGTTGAAGCATATTATATTTTCAGGGTGATCATACAGGTCCATTGCAGCTATGTGACTCTCCCTCTTTATGCCTTAGTTACCCAGGTAGGTACTCTGATCTACATTATAAAATCTTATACATTAAGCATGAATATATACTGATATAGAGAACTTTGTAGATGGGTTCATCAATGAAGCCTATCATCTTTGGTGATAATGTGGCAACAGCTCTTAGAAGCTGGCACCATACAGCGAAAAAGCGGGTGAAACATGGGCTATCAGGACACACCACCCCTGCCAACAGCAGACCAACCACACCATTGCATGGTACCTCCCCTGTTCACTTATTACGCGGTTATCCACAATATAATGAGGATAGTGTTCAAGCATCTCCACGGACATCCAACGTCGAAAATGAAGGGTGGGCTAATGAAATATCCAATGACAATCAGGAGGGAGAGATCCTGCAGCATGTCTCCACTGATCATAACAAGCAAATTGAGATTACAATGTCAGATTTCACTTTTGGAAACAAATAAATGATCAATGTATATGTAAAAACTAATTTCCTCTTCATTGTTTAAGTTCATTACTGTAGAGAGCATATATGGATTCTATATAGTTCAAGTGCCTGCTTGCTAACACACAAAGATTTTCATTCCATAATTCTGTTATACTTATATGTACAGAATATATAGCTACCTAATCACATAGGATTAGCCTATAATGATGTGACATAAGAATGATATATAGTATGTAAGATAGTACATGCATGACTGTAACACCCCGCACTTTCAGAATGTTTAAATTGACTCATACCTTCGGAGCAAGACTAAGGGTGATTAATAAGTTGAGCAGTATGTTGTTTGAATTGTTCAATGGTTGTATTTTAGTTTTGAGGTCAATCAAGTTGTAAAATAAAAATCGGCAAAAGTTATCGCAAGTTACTTTCATAAGCATTCAAAAATTTGGGTCAAATATCTTAGAGCTTTTCTCCCAATAAATAATGAGTTAGATGTGCCGGTATTTATCAAATCGAAGGTCTATGAGTCTACTTTCTAACGCATCAAATCATTCCTCCATACAATTTTTGAATAGAGAGATATTCACATTTTCATAAGACTATGCTTTGAATAGAGTAATTAGTTGCATAGAATTTCATGTTGATATTGGCAGCATAGCAATTAGTTTGGCGTAGAAATAATGTGATTGCGACGCCTATAAACTATATAGCTCACCTACGGGCCTTGGGCGTATCTTGATGCCTATAGAGCTAAAGAATTAGAGTTGTAGTTTTACCTTCGGGTAATAGCGTCATATATGTCTATTGAGTTATGGTGGTGAGATGCTAGGTGTTTCACCTATTTGTTAGCGACCTTATACTTTGGCATGACATACAAGTTGTTGTGCAGATCACTTAAAAAGCCACCTTACTTGATGATAAAATTAGAAGATTGTTTGATGCCTATAGTGTCTATCTCATCAGCTCTTAGTATTAGGGATTGACACTTTAGAGCCATGTATATATAGATATCCCTGTATTTGTTGCCTTTGGCAAGTGTACCTTGCCTATGGGGCTATACTTTGCTTATATATAAGAGCTATAGAATGTCTAGAAAGACCATATTGATGCTTGTAGAGCTATATTAAAGTCTACTCCCCTATGGACTTCCTTCATGCCTAAGTTGAAATTAATGACCCTCTTCTATATAGAGTCGTGTGTGCTCGAGATACAGTTATAAGAGCCTAGAAGGCTTGGATACAACTATAGGAGCCCAAAAGGCTCAATATACAGATGCAAGAGCCAAATTTGCTCAAGTTACTGTAAAACTTAGGAAAGATATGGCTAGTTGTCGTAGCAAAGTTAATCGTTGTAGCCTTATTCAATTATGTAATCAGCTGTTGTGGTTGATATAGACATTTCTCATTTGGATCTATATTCCATTATTAGGGACCCCATATTTAGTTAAGGCGTAATAATTGTTCATATACTTGTTTGTTTTCTTGATTTCATGATTTTTATTATGCTAGTAGCGTAGTTGTCCAGCAAGAGTGAGTGTGGCATCAGGTGCCAGTTGCATTCTAAGTTAGGGTGTGAAAAACTTGGTATCAGAGCAACACCGTATCCTAGGAAGTCTGCAAGCCATGTCTAGTAGTCTTGTTTATAAATATGTTTTGCACCACATTATATAAACAAGGAGCTACAGGGCATGTTGGAATGGTTACCCCTCTTTTGCTCAGTTCATGCTATAGGAGATGGATCGTAAGTGCTGAGTTTTCGAGCCAATAGTTGCTATTTGTATATATAGAGAGATGCCTAGTACTAGATAGACCGCAGCTAACTAGAGGTACATATTGTTACAGGTGAGGGTACTAGCAGGGTACCATCGACAAAGATGGCCTAGCCTGAGGTCGAGAGTGAGACAACTACAGAGAGGGTACTAGCAAGGTACCATCCTATTTCTGAAGACTCATCTACCGTCTGTAGTTTCATTTACTGTCCATAGATGGTGCCTGTAAATCCTAGAAATCTGTAAAATTAAAATTTTTCCAAGCTTCTCCTGATCTATGTTGAGCTAGGTTTTTCTGAGGTGTTACCACAAATTACACATAAGACGTAATTTTTAATTTTTTAAACATGTCTTGTTGTTGATTCTGTTGTCTCCATGGGTGATAAATACTGGAAAATTATTACTACTCATAAAAGATGTCCACATTTGGAGTTCTATTAGTATAAAATAGTACTCCATATGTTTTGTTATATCAGTGTTCTGATCAGTGCCAAGTTTTATTTTCTTAAAAAGTATCAAATCTTCAATGAATATGAAGTACATATGCTAATTGGTAAATTATTGGATTTTGTTCAATCAAATATTTGAATTACAAAAGAAATCGATATTTTTATTTATATAATTATGAGGAGAAATCAGATGTATATCTCCCATTCTTTTACTAGGCCACAAAAAAAAAAGATTTGAAACTTGAATTGGAATAAGTTTGAAAGAGATTTTCGGTTGATCCATTTTGATTACGTTAAATTTGTCTAGTATTTTTTTTGTTTTTGTTTGCTCTATGCTCCAAGCTGATTTTTATCTTCTATGTATGAGAGCTTAACATATCGTTCATGGCTGCTTTTATTGTACAAGATAAAATTGAATAAATACTAAGTTAGAGACCAGAAAGTCTTTACAAAATTTAACCTAATAATGCACTTGGTCTAGTACTTGATTCTGAATACCTGATCGTGTCCAAAGATTAGACATAGGTGCAATTTCAACTATCCAACTCAAAGAGACATTTGGGAGATCTATGCCTCATTTGTTTACACTTAATAGAGGTTTGAATCTGAATGGATCAAATATTAAACCATTAAGTGCATTTGTTTTCATTAAAATCTCAACCACTTAATGGTTCTGAATAGGTCTAAATCATTAAGATCTAGAACAAAGTTGTAATATTATTAAGAGGTATTCTTCCACAATCACCAGTACCACCATCCCTATCCACTTTGTCATCACCACCACCATCACTACCATCGTCTACCACATCTGTCATCACAACCACCACCGTTGCGAACTACTATTATCACATGCTACCACACTTACTTCCTCCATCATTATGATTATATCCATTGTCGCCACCATCACCGTCTATGTAGCCATTGCCACTGCCACCGCCACCACCATTTCTATAGTCATCGCCATCTCCACCACCACTATCATCCACTATTACCACTATAGTCAGTTTCTACTACTAATAAATTCAGTCATCACAACTTACACCACCACCACTATCACGTGCCGTTAAGAATTTATCCTGTCCACCCCGCCTTGTCCTTTCCTCATTGTCATCCCTATGCCTTAGAAAAAAATCGATGGAAGACCCGAGGCTCCTGAAATTGCCATAACTTCGATAAACTAGTCAAAATTCAATTTACCTTATCAAAGATAATACATATATTTTCTTTATCTTTTTTTTAATTAGATAATTAATATATTTTCTTTATCCTTATAACATGAGAACTCGGTTTTTTAAAAGATCTTTTCCATGCCTCTTTCGACTCCTTGTCAGCAGTAGCAAATGCTAGAGGAAGAATGTAATTATTTTCATAAACTCCAACAATAATTAACAATTTTATCTCTTATTTATCATACATATGGGTTTCATCTACTGAAATAACAAACGACAAGTTCGGAATCCATCAATGCATGGAAAAGCCCAAAATATAAACTTGAAAGTTTTTACCTTTGGCAAACTCATTGACTCTTCGTGTTTCTATTCCACAACTGTTCCAAGATTAGAGTACTGGAAAAGTACAAAAAACTTAGGATGCTCATTGAATGATTTCTGAAAAGTACCTTATACTAATGTAAATGCACGTTGACATCTAAGCCTCACTTTTCTATATGTTACTTGATGACATCTACTACAAATAATTTGGATTTTTTACGTATTTGATTTAGAAACAAAATGTAATTAAATTGGTATCCAATTTAGCGTGGCCTGTCGTAAGCCCTTTAGTCTCACATCTATAATTATCAAAATACTTTCGTATCATTCAAAGGCTACCTCCAACCTTCTGACCTCGAAGAAATCATAGACAACCCAATGAATCATAAAATCTGCATCTCACAGTCCATAAACTCTTGGTTGATATTACAACATTGAATTTTTTATTTTGGCTTAAACTTCAAATAGTCCGTTTCAACTTATCTTTGTTGCTAAACCACATATCTGTTTCTTAATCTTTTGTTGACATCCTTGTACCAAACAAAATAAGATTTCATCTCAGATTCACGTGTAGAGATAAAAATATCCTCCTCATTCTCCAATGTTGTGTATTTGATAAGTTTTGAGTTTGAATGGCTAAAGTTGTTAAAAAGTGATTTTTGGAGTTCTTTGGAGTTTCGAGTGTCAGAATGGAACTCTGTTGATTCCATCAGTCTCAGAATGAGGATATCGTTGAATGAGTGTTTTCAGTTTTAGATTCGGAGTCCTTTTGAGCATTTGAGGTCCTAAGTTAGAAATTTGTAGAATTTTTGCCCTTAGGTTGACTTTGATCAACATTTAAAATTTAGATGCTCCAATCGGAATTCTAAGAGTTTCATTGGATTTCGAGGAGTGATTTTAGGTCTAGGTGAGGTCTTGGTTGAATTTGTAGAGGTCCCGAGCTTGTTTTGGTCTTTTTAGGTGTTATGTTCATTCCTTGTGGCTTTCATGACTTTCAAGTTAAATGGACCTTGAACTTGCAATTTGATGGTTCTATTGTGTTTGGAACATTGAGTATAATCAATTTGTATATTTGATTTGTGTGTACGGGATTCTGAACAAATCTCGAGGGTCCTACAATGTAATAAAGTTGGTTGTGTTAGCTGGTGTCTGCAGGCCTTACTTTTGCAAAGATCAGTCGCTTAAGCGACCTTCGCAGAAGCGAGGAGTGCTTCACTTTAGCAAATTTCGCAAAAGCGAAGAGGGCTTTGCTTTTACGAGAGTCGCCTTTTTCGCGGGGTTTGCTTTTGTGAACCTGAGTTGCTTTTGCGACATCAGAGAGGGGTTCTTGGTTCGAAATTTTGGGGGTTTAGTCCCATTTTCCATTTTTGAGCTTGGCAAAACCGTTGGAGGCGATTTTGAAGAAATATTTTGTGCTAAATATTTTGGGTAAGCTTTTGTGACCCTAAAACTTCATTTCCTTTTGATTATTTATGGATTAACATCACAACTTGAGATTTTAATTGAAAAATGACAAGATTTTTCAAGAACTTGAGTTCTTAACTAAAATGGTGATTGTGAAGTAATTTTAAGTCCTTTTTCTAAATGGTTTTTACCGATGAGTTCCGAATGTCTTGGATGATGTTTTAAGCAAAGATTTTTGTATTCAAACTTCATTTTCGGAATTTGGTTTTTGAGTTGAATGACCTATTTTCAAAGAGTGTGAATTGGGTATTGTTATTTCCAAAATCTTATTGTGATTACTTGATTGAATTAGATTGTGTGGCTTTGGACATTGTTCCAAAAGGGAAGACTCAAGTCGTGGGTTGATTGTTTGATTGAATTAAGGCAAGTGATCTCTTAAACTTTGTAATATAGTAGAATCGTATATTTTCCTTCATTCTGTGTATTGGGAAGCATTGAGAATGAGGTGATGGAATTATTGTTCCACTTGACTAATCTTAATGAATAAAGAGGGGATTTAAGAAACAGCTATGTGTTGATTATTATGCTTTGTGAATTGCCGATGAGAAATGGTTCTGGTTAGTGATATGATATAAAACCGATGGGAAATGGTTTCGACTAGTGAAATAAAGCCTAGGGATATGATTTCGACTAGTTATATAAAGCCAATAGAAAAAGGTTCCGGCTAGTGATGTGACATAGAGTCGATCGAAAATGGTTTTGACTAGTGATTGATATAAAGCCAATGGGAATTGATTCCGGTAAGTGATGTGATGTAAAGCTGATGGAAAATGGTTCCAACCAGTGATGTGATAAAAATCCGATGGGAAATGGTTCCGGCTAGTGATATAAAACCGATGGATAATGATTCCGGCTAGTGATATTGTGCCAAAGGGAAATGGTTCCGGCAAGAGTTGACTATTATGATTTGATAAATTTGATATTTGTGGTTGACCTACTTGTTACTTGTGGTTGATCTACTTGTTACTTGCGATTGACATACTTGATACGTGTTGGTTGTTGAACTTTGACTGTTGAACTGTAATTATTGAGCCTTGTGAACTGTTATGTTGAGCTGATTTCTATACAAGTTGTAGTTTGAGGAGGTTCAGTTGGGATAAAAGGAATACTCGTTTTCTAGCTAGTTTGTCTTGTTTATTAGGTTGCTCGTTGGGTACCATGTTGTTTGGTACTCTCTCCTTTCTTCTACACTTATATAGGATATGAGTCCCGTATCGTGTGACTTCTCTCCTCCTCCTATTTCTGAGGTCTATCAAAGGATTGTTGAGAGATAGTTACTTGTCATCCCAGCGGGTCCTGTAGTTCTTTATTTTATGATTTGTTCTATATGAGAAACAAATACTTGAAACTTGCAATCATCTTTAGATTTTGCACTTTATGTATAAATGACTTGTACATGTGACAACCAGATTTTGGGGTTATAATAGAATGAATAATTTTTTCGCTCATATCTTGTTCTTGTTTATTTTTTTATTTTTCTTTCATTTTATTGGGTTGAGGCACACTTGTCTTGGTGGAAATAGACAAGTGCCATCACGTCTATTTTTGAATCATGACAGAAGAATTCAATCAAAGCCGTGTGAAGATCATTAAGAGAAGCTATCACAAGGAAGAAAATCGATTTGCTCATGCACATATCTAATATGGACATAAATCATCAAATCAACCTCAATCAAGGAATCCGTCAAATTCCTTGATTGAAAGAAATACCCTTGGGTTTTCCTTACAAGATAAATCAATCGATCTATATAAACCTCCCTTAGCTTTAGTTGTGAGTACACACTTCACCTGAACGTGTATTGTTTTCTTCTTTT
Organism: Solanum okadae; assembly: GCA_036553675.1. Taxonomy (NCBI): domain Eukaryota; kingdom Viridiplantae; phylum Streptophyta; class Magnoliopsida; order Solanales; family Solanaceae; genus Solanum; species Solanum okadae. The sequence continues at coordinate 37,079,557 of CM071681.1, forward strand.
GTCTTTAATAAAGTTTTGTATTCTCTTGAGTGTACAATTGAAAACAAAAGAAAAAGAAAAGTTTGAGTGTAGGTTATACATGTAGAGACTGTGTCAAAGTAGAAGATTTGATTTGCATATCTTTGTGTTATGAGTGATTTTGAAGATTTTAAAGGTCAAATAATGTTGGGAGGATCCATAAGTTATCGATTGCAATAACAAAGCGACGTCAAAATATTGGGATGAAGATTCTTTTAAGAAGTTTTAAAGAATTTTATGTTTGTTTACTCCTCTTTTGTTGCTTCACATTTTTTTCTTGTTCTATTCTGTTGATTTTTTTAGTTTATTTTCTCCTTGAAGTTATATGAGTACATACGTTCATATATATAATCAATTAGTCTTGATTTTGGTGCTAAAATACCTTATCATTATTGACAGGCATTTTAGTGTAATTAAAGCATATGAGTGACATTCTAATGTGGAGATGTTGATCAAGTTAAGGTTGTTGAAGATCGTGGAAGAAGAGATAGGGGAAGACTATGTTGCTTTGGACTCGAACAAGATGGTGTCGTAAAAGAATTATACATTAAGATTATTTTTAGAATTGTAAAATGCAATTATATATAATTGGAGAAGTGTTTTGGAATCTCAAAAATGCATTTGTAGCTACATTATATAATTCTTCTTGTAACTTATAAAGCTTGTGTAAATTCTTCAATAGAGATGAAATTATTGAATGCAGCCACATATACATGTATATAATTCTCATTTGTAATTTTCACCGAACAAGAACATGTATATAATTGTTTATTTTTCGTAGCAAATGAATATATTTAGCTATAATTCTATGTATTTCACGGCTAAAAGGTATTATTTTTAGCTACAATACAATAATTTCGTGGCAAAGAATTTATGAATACTATAGCCACAAAATTAAGCTATAGAAATAGCTATAAAATCTAAATTTGCATGGCAAACAAATTAAACATTTTGCTACAATACAATACTTTTGTGTCTGATCTATGAAAATAGCTACAACTCTTTTTTTATTGTGGCAAAAGAATAAAATAACTTGCTATAAATATATTTTTTGTGGCAAGACTTTGGTATCAAAATAGATACAACTCCAAAATTATGTAGCAATAGATATTAGTTCTTTGCCATGGGTCATGTAAAGTTTGTAGCTAACTTTTAGCCACGCTACATCTTGCTACGAATGCTACAGAAATAAATATTGTAGCTAAAGTGTTTAGCCACGGAAATTTTTATATTTAGCTACAATCGGTTTTGTGGCAATATATGTCTTTTCTTGTAGTGTATCAAACAGGAGTTTAGAATCTTTGTATCACCTAAGTTCCTTTCAAGCTCTAAAGGAAACCTTGAAATCCAAGGGGACTGGACTAGGCACCACATTTTGTCTCAACTCTCTCTTTCACTATACTTACCTCACTATACACTATAATATTTTTCACACTTCTCTTTTTTTTGACATACACTTCACAAAGGAAGAAACACCACTATTTATATGGGAGGAATTCTTCTTTGTATTGAATAAGAATAATGTGGATAATAATGTAGATAAATAAGTGGTCTAAAGGTTACATAAGTTATAATTTATACTGAGGTAGAATAATGGGTGGATCGTAATGGTAGATCATAGCAATAGTGGTTACAAGAGTTACACCAAAATAATGACCACATTCTTGTCAACTTATACCACTAACATATGTACTTAGTATTTTAATTTTAATATTAAAATGCATAAACACCAACATTAACTCAATTCAATTTTAATCTGTCCAATTCCAATTCATCCTTTGCCCATTTGCCATCATTAATTGTGACCATTGCATTAAACTCTACTACGATTCGAACCATGTGACCTTAGCGCTTGTTTGGTACGCGGATTAATTAAATTATTTTGAGATATAGTATTAGATTATAATTCCTAAATTAATTTATCACACCTAGCTAGAAGATTGAGATAAAATATTCATAAGTTGAATGGGATAAGATGGAATATCCCATGATAAAATCTGAAATTATCCATCTTTATCTCACCTAGCAAACGATCCGTTAAAGAAATTTGAATTTGAAGATTGAGGCATACATTTCCCAAAACTATTTTAAATTTGCATGTATGTACCAATATACTTTAATTTTTATTTGCAAAAATGAAAAAGCTAGAGTAAACATAAAAAGGTAGAAAAGGAAGGCGTAGAGTGTGAAATAAAGTAGTAAAATCTTCTTCTTTGTACAGAAAAGGAGATCAAAGCAAGCTGTGGAAAAAACCCTGCTAGGAATATTTGTTGGGATTGAAGGAAAACAAAGAGAATACTAATTAGCATCACTTTAATTAGCATCACTTTTGATGATATGTTGCTTTTGGAAAACGATATGTGCACCAAACGAAGTGCCATATTTTGGTCTAATAAAGCTGATGTCTCCTGTCGTGCCACCATCTCCACCTATCAACCAAAAACAAAAATACCAATAAAGTTAAACCAATATAATGTCACCATTGAATATAAATATCCCCTTAGAGGGGTCTTCATATTGTTGTTATATTTAAAAACAGTTTTAGAAATTTTTATGTTTCTACAAGATCATCACAATTCCAGTGGTTTTACCAGAAATCGTATTTTTTAGAAAAGGGAAAAGACTCAAATACATTATCAAACTTTGAAAAAAAGACTTATTTATGTCATTCGTTAAAAGTTTGGCTTATTTATATCATTTCCGTTTGAGAAAAGGTTAATCCATGTCATTATTTGTTAACTGAAATGACATAAGATGAGCCAAATTTTTAATTGGATGACATAGATGAGCTTAGTCTCAAAGTTATATACTACATATTTGAGTCTTTTCCTTGTAAAAACTAATTTAATTAATGATTTGACCGAATCATAATTGACCATGTGTGAAAAATGATTTTGCAAAATCGATTTTTTTTTTCAGTTAACAAATAATGACATGAATGAATATTTTCTCAAACAGAAATGACATTTTGCAAGTTCTTAAAAGATGACAGAGATGAGTATTTTCAAGTTAGAAAACATAATACTATTTTGCAATAAATTGCAATGTTGGTAAATGAAGTTGGTAAATGAAGGTAGGTGACAAGACATACCAGTAGAAATCCCATCTGGGTCGGACTTTATACATACGGTTTTCACCATGTGGGTAATCAGATACAGCCCTCTTGGTATTTTGAAAAGCACAACAACCAATGGAATAAATTCCAATGAGTAAGACAAGCATGACAATATTAAGAACTGATATCTTTTGCCAATCCCTTCTCACATCTTCAAGAACTCCAGCTTTGCATGAATCACACTCATAGCACAACAAATTTGGATCATTGTTCCATTGGTAACAATCTGCCTCTTGTGTCATTGTTGTCAATCCATAGTTGCATGCTGTTGGTGGTTTGCAACATCCTGACTGTCGATTCAGAAAGACTTTTGAAATATATGGTCTAAAATAATTTATGTAGTTAGAAATCATTGCATCAAGTGTAAATAAACATTTTGAAGATAAATTTTTACTGAAGTGTCATTTTTTTGGACTAATAAAAAAAGAAAATAAGTCCTATAAAGTGGGACAGCCGGACAGATGGAGTAAATATTATCAAATTCCAATTATGCCCACTGAACTTGTAAAATTGCAAATATATATAATTATTCTAATCAGATAATGCGCTTACACTTTATACATACCAGTTACTAGGGGCGGGTTTAAAGGGGGTCGAGGATGTTCACCAGAATCCCCTAGGTCAAAAATTATATTGTATATATAAGTTTTTTTTTAAAAAAAATTTTATGTGTAGATTTTGAATTTTCTAAACACAAATATAAAGGTTGACTTAATGATTTAATAGTCTTGATCTATTTTTTAAATCCGTTAGTGAAAATTCTGGATTAGCTATGGCGTATGATGGATGATAATATTCTTGATCTACTTTAAATCGTATAATATTGGAATATAATCGCCTCCGCCCCACCACCCAGTAGAGAATATTGAGAAAAGCATACTAGCAACAAGGAAAGAGGCAAAAGATTTTTCTTCTCAAGTCTCAACAAATTAAAAGAGAAGACAACAACCAAAAAAATAAAAATAAAAACAAAATATAGAAAAAATTTCACTGGATGTATATCCTCTACTAGTTATTTTATATACTTCAGTCATTTTTTATATGGTAAAATAAACAAAACCACCCTATAATTTCCAAAAAATGGAGAAAAAAGAAAGAACACTTGTCCAAGTTCTTGGTAATAAAATTAGCTGGATTTAGCTAATATTCACCAATACTAGTGTAAATACTTATCATGTAATCATCAATATACATATACATAGTTCAAAGAAGGTATGAAATGGGAAACAAATAGCAACTAATAGGAAAACAGTAACAACAACAAAATAGTAAAATAATCGAAACACCATAAACAACAGATGACGATAAAAATCAGACGCAAGATAACTCTCTACTACCTACTAATTATCTACCCTTATCTATGACTCTCACACGCTCCAATCTATGGTCATATATCCTCAGTAAGGTGAAACGATGTTTTATGACCAAAGACATAACAAAAAGTTTTTTATCTTTAGATATGATGTTTATAATAGTCAGAGGTTAACATTCAAGGCACGTTCCTAGAGACTAGTACATACCTGGATAGGAGTCAAATCTTTGGTAAGATAATCATATGGAGTCCAAGTAATAACATTAGCACAAGTCTTGGAACCCAAAATACAAGCTCTAATAGTGACCCAATATTGAGGATCCTTAATCCTTTTCCTTAGCCATGGTGAGTAATTTTGAAGATGATACTCTTTATACACTTTACCAGGCACATCCATTCCACCACCTTGGCTTGTTACCACAAAACCAAAAACAGTTAGCCCCATCAATGCCCCTATGAGGAACAACATGACAAATAAGTAGAGCCAAAGTGCCCATGCAACATGGAAACAAGCTCCAATGAAACCAGCCAATGAAACTATGAGGATTATGAAACCTATGAACAAGAGTGGTGTTTGGAGGAATTTCTCACATGTTGTACTACTCCTTGCCATCCATAATCCAGCACCTATGATTGGAATTGATGCTAATAGTGTGAATAAATTCAAGAAACCTATTACTGTGTTGCTAAATCTATACATAGTTTCTTCACTTAATTTTCTAGTTTACTAGGTGCTTGGGTTTGGAGGGTTTCTTTAGTATACATATTTTGCTTTTCTTCTTGATCACCTTTTTTTATAACTACTAGTACTAGCTTTTAAAAGGGTGGCAAATTATTTTAAATAAAAAGAACCTTAGAGTGGAGTATGGCCATTGGATTGATTACTTTATGGGTAATAAGGAATATTTTTATTTGGATAATAGTGAGTACCAAAATTGAATTCTTAGCTATTAAGTAAATATATTTCTCACATAGAATATAGTCATTCAACTCGACTCGCTTGTTTGTCATGCCTATGGGTGAAGAATCTTATCCTCATAGGCGCGGACAAGGTCCAAACCATAGGAAAAAACTCAATGATAAAAAGTAGAATAAAACCAGCTTCTCTAAAACACCACAACCCCCTCCCCCAATCGAAAAAAAAAAAAAAAGTAATGGGTATACGGTAAAGAAATTACCAAGTAAGCTTTGTACCTTTTAGACACTCGTAGTAGACTTTCACTGTCATTTCGGTATTTTGACATTCTTTTATAATCAGCAAAAATATAATGTAATGTATATTATACTCGGGAATAGTGTGTAAAGTGTCTAATTAATTGAGGATATTAGACATTTTTGACAAAAATAATTCTTAAACAATGATTTTTGAGTTTTAAAAAAGTACAAACTATTATATCAGGAAGCTTCAAATAGGCTTTAATAGAGTCCAAATTTTCATCTTAATTTCTTCCATCCAAAAGTGATGAAACAATGCTTAAAATCAATAATTTAAGCTCAAATACAAGATTAACGTTTATTTCAATCAAAATTTAGCAAATAAATTTGATTTCAGATCTGATTTTTCACATAGTAAACTAAAACATCAAACTCTACTAATTTGAAAAACTAGTTAGGGTGATTGAATAAAAGGCAAATTAAAACTTTACTGAAAAGCTAGTAGCTACCTATTACCAATGGACTCAATTTAGTCAAGCTAACATAGAAATTATCAAAAATCATTTCGTTTGAACTGCCTGAATGTGTATGAGATATACAACATGCTCTTCAAATATATATATATATATATATATTATTTTTATTTTTATTTTAAAAATTCATATATTTTTTTTTCATGATTTTATAAAGTTATTCAAAACTGGTGTGGTGGAATTTTTTTAAATTTTGTTCATTCATGTTTTGTAAAGTTTTCATCAAGATTTTTCATGAGGTGGTATGGGTAGTAGGGATAAAGCATGAAAAAGAAAGAAAACATAATTAAGTGAGAAGGGGTTAGTCTTAATATATAAATGAAGTCAAGCTTGATTGAGAAATTTCTTTAAATTGATAAATGTGATTTGGTTACTTTAAGATCGGAAAAGAAACTCTGATAACTAAAGATTTATTTGGAGTTAGACTTTGCATAGTCTCTTATATGTGATATGAGTTGTATAATATATCGATTGGTTTTCGGACATAGTCTATATTTTTTATTGATTGAGTAATGATGCTTGTGTGAATAAATATGTGAAATTATTGAACTGTCTATTATAATTGTCTCACGCCCCAAAAATGGATGTGATGACACTTGTATATTCCCATCAAGATAAGTCAGCCTCAACTCACCTCAACCCAACGAAAACGAAAGAAAAAGCGAAAATGCAATGAAACAGAACAAGACAAAGGTGGAAAACTTATTCATTCTAAACAATACCCCAAAACCTGGTTGTCACGTTTACAAACCTCACAGAATTCGAAAGATAAATACAAGTCTAAGTCTTTGTTTCTCAAGTAGAACAAAGCTTAAAAAGAAAAGGAAAAGAGGGTCCGCTAGGATGACAAGCAACTACCTCTCAAATCTTTCACGAGTCTCGACTGTCAGGAGAAGATCACACGGGTGCGGGCTCGGAACCTACACAAGTGTAGAAGCAAGGGGTGAGTACCAACAACATGGTACCCAACAAGCAACCTACTAAACAAATCAACTAGCTAGAAAATGAATACCCCAGACTCACCAACCGAACCTCTTCAAACTACAACCTGCATAGAAATCAGCCAAACCTAGCAATTCTACAATACACGGCACACAAGGCCCAATACTCACAGTTCAATCTTCACAATTCAACAATCAAACTAATCAAATAAGTCAATCTCAATGTCAAGTATTTTAGTCACATAAGACAAGTACATCAATCTCAAGTATCAAGAAAGTCACGCATAAGCATCAAGGTATAAAGTCACATAATCAAATCTCTAGTCGAAACCATTTCTCATTGGCACAATATCGCTTGCCGTCAATGACCTCGACATAATAACACTCGTCGGAAATGACCTGGTCTAGTCACACTTGCTGAAAATGACCTTGGCCTAATAGCATTTGCCGACAAAGACCTCGGCATAATAGCACTCGTCGGCAAAGATCTCGACATCATAACATTCGCCGGCAAAGACCTCGGCATCATAGTACTCGTTGGCAAAGACCTCAACATTATAACTCATCACAGTGTTCACAATCAATGCACGCAAGAAATATCACACCATACAAAGAGACAACAATTTGCATAATTTAAGTCCACATTCATGCTTGCAAGCATTTCATCAATCAATCAACAAAGGTTACATTAAGGCAACTCACATCATCATGTTCAACACATAGCCTTTTTCATTTCAGCCCTTTTTTATTCATTTAGATGTAACAAGTGGACAATTTAATCCTTCACCTCATCCACATTACTCCCAGCACACAAGCAACGAAGGAAGTATACGAATTCAACTAGAATACAAAGTTTAGGAAGCCACTTGCCTCAAATCAATAAATAGTCACTCCAAGAGTTGAGCCTTCCCTTTTTGATTCGCTTCTAAGGTCAAACAATCTAAAATAATCAAGTATTCACAATCACCCATCGGTAACAACAATTATCACCTCAATTATATAGAGAAATGAGTCAAACAACTCCAAACCAATATAAAACTGGAGGTTTGAATCCAGAAAACAATATTTGAAGACATTATTCAAGACTTTAAGAACTCATTAGGGAAAATAATTTCGAAAAAGGGATCAAAACCACTTCAAAATCACCATTTTACTAAATTCTTGGGTTCTTGAAGATAAACCCAAATTTCTCATCTCAAAAGCTTTATTTGAAAACATAAATCCATAAACAATTAATGGGTAATTGAAGATTTAGAGTTAAGAATCGTTACCCAAAAGATTTTACTCGAAAATCTAGTCCAAATCGCCTCCCAAAGCTCTAAAAACTCAAAAATGGTGAAATGAGGCTTAAACCCTGAAATGGCAGCAAAACCCTCTCAGGTTCCGCTTAGTGAACCCTGCAAAAGTTGGGGGTCTCGCTTTTGTGAATCAGGTTCCGCTTAAGCAAACATTGCTAAAGCGAACCCCGCCTAAACGACCAGTCTCGCATTTGTAAACCTAGTTACGCTTAAGCGATCATCACTAAAGCGAATCAGGTTCCTCTTAAGCGATCATCACTAAAGCGAATCAGGTTCCTCTTAAGCGATCATTACTAAAGCGAATCAGGTTCCTCTTAAGCGAACACTGCAGCACCAAAAATAATATTAGCCAAAAAACATCGAAAGGACCCTCGAGATTCGTTTGGAACCCCGTACACAAACCATATATTTAAAACAATTATACTCGACGTTCCAGAGTCAATGGAACCGTCAAAATATGAATTTGAGGTCTCCTTGAACCAACATCCGTAAAAGCCACAAGAAATAATTATGACTTATGTGTGTGTCTTTATTATTGTGATTGTCTAAAATTTTATAATTGATCAAAATATTATTGTACAAGTTTTGTTTTTGGGGCTGTGGAATATCTTGTGACAAGTGATAAGGGTTATGAGTATAACACTTCTGATAATTAAATTGTTAGTGAATTGTGAAATGAATTGTGTAAAATAAAAATGTTATTTGATTATAATATCTACAATCAGATACCGTCCTAGTCTCAACCATAAATGATGTTGACTAAGGATCGACGGATGTTGCTCTTAGGACTCTGCGAAGGGTTACCTCTGTCGCTATATGGGTCTATATAGGCAGCATGGGTGTACCGCGTCTGGGGTCAGGCGGCATCAGCCAAGGCCTGCACGCATCGAACGTGACATGTGCGCATCGGACAAGCGACGTCAACCAATGGCAGACGGCATAAGCCAAGGCCTGCACGCATCGGACAAGCGACGCCGGCCAATGGCAGGCGACATCAGCCAAGGCTTGCACGCATCGGGCAAGCAATGTCAGCAAACGGCATGTGGCATCAGCCAAGGCGGAAGTGGCATGTGCGCATCGGGAAAGCGACGGCGGCCAACGGCAGGCAACATCAACTAAGGCATGCACGCATCAAACGTGGCATGTGCGCATCGGGAAAGCAACGTCGGCCAACGTCAAGCAGAATCAACAAAGGCCTATACGCATCGACGTGGCCTATGCGCATCGGCCGACCGACGTCGGCCAACGGCAGGCAGCATCAGCCAAGGCCAGCACGCATTAGACGTGGTATGTGCGCATCAGCTGGGCGACATTGGCCGTCGCCAGCGCGCATCGGCCAAGCGTCATCGGTCATGGCCTACGCGCATTGGCCAATTGACATAGGCTGTGGCATGCGCGCATCGGTCAAGTGACATAGGTCGTGAACTGCCTGCATTGGCCGTGGCCTGTGCACATCGGTCAGCCGGCGTTGGATGTAGCCTGTCCGCATCGTCTGTGGCGTGCTCACATCGGTCAGCCAACGTCGGGCATGGCCTACCCATATCATCCGTGGCCTGCACACAACGGTCAGCCGACATCGAACGTGGCCTACCAGCATCGTTCGTGGCCTGCACTCATCGGTCAGCCGACGTCGGACGTGGCATGCCAGCATCGTCCATGGCCTGCACATACCAGTCTGCACTATATATGATCTACAATTTCGCCCATATAAAGCTTCATAAAGGGCCATTTCAATACTCATGTGGTAACTATTATAATAAGAAAAATTAATCAACTATGTATGATCATCCCAACTTCCTTTGAAGTCTAATACACAACCATGCAATATATCTTCAAGTGTGTGAATAGTGCGTTCAACCTATCCATCAGTCCGAGGATGGAATGTGGTACTTAGGCTCACTTGGATACCTATACCTTTTTAGAAGGATTTCCAAAAGTTCACTATAAATTGTTCACCTCTATCTGAAATAGCGGAAAAAGGAATGCTATGTAGGAGAACTATCTCATGTATATAAAGTTTGGAATAATCTTCTTCAACCTGAGTGGATTTTGGACGGGTAGTTCGGGAAGGCTCTCCACTGCTATCAAAACCTCTTTGGCCTTCTTCCGGGGTGGTGGACTTCCTGCCGGAACTTTGGGTCTGGCCAAAACTGTTAAAGCATAGAAACGAAACACATGCGGTTGCATAAGGTTAATGACACAAAATTCTCAAAATGTTGGAGATAAACTCTCCAACCGATTCGGCTAGTCACCGAGTCCATTTCGTGAGTCGCCCAGTCCATTCGACGAGTGATAGAGGTCTCGGCGAGTCACCGAACATTATAGAAAAATTCTGCAAAACCACTTCTAAACATGTGAAACTAATGATAGAGTACATATTGGTACAAATAAAATATATTTCAATATCGTACGAACTATAAAAGTAATGAAGATTGGTACGAATGAACCACGTGAGGCGAAAATGTTGAGAATAGATGATGGAAAATAGATGAATATATATGTTGTTATGCATGAAGGGTGTTTCACACTCTTTTGATTTTTGTACGGCATGGGCATCCACATGTTGTAGACTAGACCTCGACCAATGTCACTACGTGCGACTTCGCTCGTTTAATGAGTGCAATCCACAGACGATGCGGGCAGGCCACGTCCGACGTCGGCTGACCGATGTGTGCATGCCACGGGCGATACGGCCAGGCTACATCCGACGTCGGCAGACCGATGTGTGCAGGCCACGAACGATGCTGGCAGGCCACGTCTGACATCCGCTGACCGATGTGTGCAGGCCACAGACGATGCTGGCAGGCCACGTCCGACGTCGGCTAATCGATGTGTGTAGGCCACGGATGATGTTGGCAGGCCACGGATGATGTTGACAGGCCACGTCCGACGTCGGCTGATCGATGTGAGCACGCCACGGACGAAATGGATAGGCTACGTACGACGTCAGTTGAACAATGTGCACAGGCCACGGCCGATGCGGGAAGTCCACGGCCTATGTCGCCTAAGTGATTCGCACATGCTACGGCCTATGTCACCTTGCTTATGTGTGCAAGCCACGACCGATGCGCGCACGCCACGACTTATGTTGAATGGTCGATGCGCGCAACCCATGGCCGATGATGCCCGACCGATGCGCGCAGGCAACGACAAATGTCGCCCATCCCTTAGAGCCAATCATTTTCCCGAAGTTACGAATCCATTTTGCCGACTTCCCTTGCCTATATTGTTCCATCGACCAAAGGTTGTTCACCTTAGAGACCTTATGCGGTTATAAGTACGACCGGGCGTGGACGACATACAGTCTTCCAGATTTTCAAGGGCCACCGAGAATGCACTGGACACCACGTGACGTGCGGTGCTCTTCCAGCCGTTGGACCCTACCTCCGGCTGAGCCGATTCTAGGGTGGGCAGACTGTTAAACAGAAAAGAAACTCTCTCCCGAGGATTTCGCTGACGTCTCCGGACTTCCTAACGTTTCCATCAACCGCCACGTCCCGGTTCAGGAATTTTAACCCGCTTCCCTTTCGGAGTACGTACGAAATGGGCTATCTGTTGGGTTCCCCTGACCCTTAGGATCGACTAACCCATATGCAAGTACCGTTTACATGGAACCTTTCCCATCTTCAGCCTTCAAAGTTCTCATTTGAATATTTGCTACTACCACCAAGATCTGCATCGACGGCCGCTCTACCTAGGCTCACACCCAAGGTTTTACAGCGACCGCCGCACCCTCCTATTCATCGGGGACTGGAACTTGCTCCAACGATCGGGTGTAGATCGCGCGCTTAAGCGCCATCTAACCCCGAAAATGGATGGCGCTTAAGCGCGCGACCTATACCCGACCATCGAGGCAAGTGCCAGTCCCCGATGAGTAGGAAGGTGCAGCGGTCGTTGCAAAACCTTAGGCGTGAGCTTGAGCGGAGCGGACGTCAGTGCAGTTCTTGGTGGTAGCAGCAAATATTCAAATGAGAACTGTGAAGGCCGAAAAGGGGAAAGGTTCCATGTCAACGGCACTTGCACATGGGTTAGTCGATCCTAAGGGTCGGGGGAACCCCGATAGATAGCGCATTCCACGAGCGTATCGAGAGCTTGGGCTTTGCCCCTCCACTTCCCCCAATCCACTCAGGTCCACGCCCCGAGTTGATCGGTGGACCGGCTCGTCACCGTTCCACATCCGATCGGGGCGCATCGCCGGCCCCCATCCACTTTCCTCCCGACAACTTCAAGTACTCTTTAACTCTCTTTTCAAAGTCCTTTCCATCTTTCCCTCGCGATACTTGTTCGCTATCAGTCTCTCGCCCGTATTTAGCCTTGGATGGAATACACCGCCCGATTTAGGCTGCATTCCCAAACAACCCGACTCGTAGACATCGCGTCGTGGTGCGATAGGGTCCGGGCATAACGGGGCTCGCACCCTTTCTGGTGCCTCCTTCCAGGGGATTTGGTCCCGGTCCGCCGCTGAGGACGCTTCTCCATACTACAATTAAGACGACGGCGCCGCCCGATTCTAAGGTTGGGTTGTTCCTGATTCGCTCGCCGTTACTAAGTAAATTTTTGTAAGTTTATTTTCCTCCGCTTATTGATATGCTTAAACTCAGCGGGTAGTCCCGCCTGACCTGGGGTCGCGGTCGGAGCGCCTTAGTCGGCGCCTTAGACCGATAGCCCTATTGCGAGGTTTTTCGTGACGTTGGGTTCATTTCCCATGCCTAATGACATGTTAAGGGACTAATAACGATGTCGCTATATATGTGTGTGTGTGTGTGTGTGTGTGTGTTAATGACAAGGTTAGTAGTTGAGCTAAGAAAGTATTAATGAAATTCTATTATTTTGCGAAGGATTAAGGTAAGTGGGTAATATGTGAATTTAGGAGGAACTACAAGTGATATATGTATGCTTGTTGTTCATATTGATTTTGTAATTTTTTTATGTGGATCTAATTTATGTCTACCTATAATGCCTATTCTGTACGTGTGGTGTATTGATACTATCCTTACTATATCTTTTGTTGGTGTAGGTTTGTTTAAGGTTGTTTGAAGCATAAGATGACAATAGCATCAACTTCTACGTACTTCGTTCTCAAGTGAAAGTTGTGTCTGTCTCTTGTGTATTTATATTCTATATTGTTTGTACTATGTTAGAAGCTCTTATACTTGTCTAGACTAGGTCCTTGCTCTTGTAAAGTTTTTGAAAGGAAATTTCTTATTTGCTTATTCTTGTCTATGTAGATAACTTTATTTAAATATTTTTCATTAAATGAGAAAAGATGGTAAGGATCAACCTATCTAGTTAGATTAAAGTAGGTGTCTGGATGGTCCCATAATTTGGATCGTGACATCCTTTTAGCTTCAACCCAATTCTTTTGCGTAGGACAACATTTAAACTCGTCATCAAGTACCTTGAAATCAGAAAATGCTCCACGATAAGGAATAACACTATTAAGCATCAAGGATATGGTATTCCATCTCATCAATACGTACGCACCTTCCCATTCAACTTTTAGCCGAGGTTCTTGATACACTCTACAAAATTTTATTTTTTTGCCTCAGAACCTTTAACATATTTTATGATTTTTCTAATGTTACATATCAAAGTGTCATGATCCGTCACGTCATCATGTCTATAGGTGACACATGGCACAAAGGTTTCCGTGTGGAGAGCTTACGTAGGAATAAAGCTTGCCTTAATGGAATATTCTAGAGATATGTGGAGTATTTCCTTGGAAGATCTTAGAATTTCATGGAAAGTCCTTAGAACATTCTAATTATGTAGAGTATTCTAGAATGGAGGCTTATTTGTAAATATGTAGGGACTTGCATAATAGTTATTATTTGCATATTAGCTCCTAAGTTAGTAGTATAAATAGAAGACATTCATTTGTAAAATCTTCAAGAAAAAATCAAGAAATTTTCCAAGCAATATAAAAACCTTAATAGAAATTCTCTTGTGTCTTTCTTCATTTTCTTAGTGTTCTAGTATTAAAATGCTTACTTGTGCTTGCAAGATCGTGAAAAATTTGAATCGAGTTGTCAAGTGCTACATGATGTTCTTAAAAGAAGTATAAGTATGTGACAAAAGTCTAAATTATCTTCAAACATGGCTTAACAATCAAATTCAAAATGTGATTTGCACATCGAATATGCATAAAATTTTCATCGAAAAGTATAAAGGATTCATCAACTTAAAATGTTCTATCAATCAATATGAGATGTCTTCATTATAGCGTGCTTTATCTAAAGTTATCAAAATATCTTCTTTTGAATTCTCCATTCTGTAAGCATATTAATTAGATATTTACCTAGAATAAGATCACTATGGGGGAGGACGAACATGATGAAATATCAAGACTCTATTTTAAAAAATCTAACTAGTCTATAATCAGATGTCAAACATATTTTATTAGGAATATCAGGATGATCACTCAAAGGCTATTTCTTTATGATTCTCATACCACTTATTAACATCAGCTCTTGTAGTATTTTGAAATGATTTTGACACTAGAATAAAAAAACATGAATATTTCTAATCCCTTGATATTTCACGAAGTTAAACAGATACTTATTTCTAACCATAGCCATGATTATCTTTTCATGATATTGTTCGTGATCTACTGATGTACCTTGACTGATTGCCTCATTTTAGTGTTTTCAGTAACGTCGATTTAAATTTAATGTTCCTAAAGTTGAGTTATGCAGCAAGACAAGTTCACATGTTTACATTTTACTCGTAGTCTATAATCTTCATTCATATCTGATGGAAACTTCTCAAAAACAATTCATGCTTCAAATTTTTTTTCCTTCATTTTGATGAACTTGTAGAACTTTCTCGAGCCTCTGCAATAGAGGCTTCATTATTACGATTCATAACAAGTGCTAAAATCTACAAAACAAAGACATAAAATTAGTACATCAGTTGCTCTATTTTCAGAAATTGATGAGCTTGAAGCAGTAGTTTATTGCCCATTCTCAATACAATAGTCCTCTATTTTCAAATCATCCATTTTAAAACCAAGCGCAGTTGAAATTAACCAAAACCCAATAGTAAACAGATCTCTAATCTATATGACTATATCTATACTACCTTAAAAATATGAACTTCATAACTTGAATGTCAAATTAGTATAATAACCCCAACTAAAAACACTCTCTAACTTGATGTTAAATTACTATAATACCCAACTAAAAAAACAACAATTTAATATATCTCTATACTATGTTAAAAGCAGACACATTTTCGTATTGAAGGATTGTAACTTTTCTAAAGCGTTGTGACTTTTCCTATAATTGTGACTTCCGAAAGATTGTGACTTTTCTTATAAGACACGATAAGCATATGTGATATGTCCATATTTCATACTATCCTTTTTTTTTTTACTATAAATAGAAAAATTTCCTTTCACTTTTAAACATATTTCCT
This sequence comes from Solanum okadae, assembly GCA_036553675.1. Lineage (NCBI taxonomy): Eukaryota > Viridiplantae > Streptophyta > Magnoliopsida > Solanales > Solanaceae > Solanum > Solanum okadae. The sequence continues at coordinate 37,095,345 of CM071681.1, forward strand.
TCAAAGTATCAACTCCTCAACTTGAATGTTAAATTATTATAACACCCCCTAAGTTGAATGTTAAATTAATATAGTACCCCAACTAAAAACACCCAATTTAGTATATCTTATATTTTTTTTATATTTATACTTATTTATATTATATTATATTATATTTAAAATAAACACCTTTTCACTTTGACGGGTTGTAACTTTTTCGAGTAGCTGCGACTTTTTCGAAGGGTTATGACTTTTCTAAAGGGCTGCGACTTTTCTGATAAGGCACAATCAGAACATGTTCATAGTACCCTTTGTTGGCTATAAATAGAGGAGTTAAGTGGGCTCAATTTTTTATTCTTTTATCTTAATTTATTTTTTATTGAATTTTTTTCTTCTTATTTTTTGTGTGTGTTTTCTCTCTCTATAATACTTCTTATTTTCTATAAAAAAAAATTGCATTATTATTTGTGCTAAAAAAATTAGTCCAAATTCTTAATCTTTTAAAGTATTTATATGATGTAGCATGAAATACACGGACATTACACGCGCTTGAGAACTAGTTAGTATAAAAATAACAAAAAATCAGCTAAAACTTATTGAAGTGTGAACCCTTTGAAACCTAAAAGAAAAAAAGAAAAGAAATCTTAGGATTCGTTTGACCCCAAGAATACTTGGGAAATTTTTTGGGAAAACTTGGGGAAAACATGGGAAGTGGTGTTTGGCTATATAACTTGGCAAATCAAATTCCCAAATACTAGAGAAAAAAAAACTAGTATTTGAGTCAAGTTCTAATATTTGGGAATTTTAAAAAATTTAAAAATTATCCCAAGATTTTATATTTTATAAAAAATACCCATTATTTATTAATTCCAACTAATATTTGTTACTACCTCCTCCGAAAAAGTTTGAGTTCTAATTTGAGTGATAAAATTGAATAAAAAGAACAATTTGTGTTTAATGAGTTTAATTATAACTGAATCAATGAAAAATTTGAGTATGCAATTAATGTACTGTCTTGCCTATATTGTTATTTTGTTATTGTTATTTTTTGGCGAAATTGTAAAAAATAATAATTCATTCAACCAAATAGCATACGTACACTGCTAGTTTGTTTGGACTCTAGAACTAGTCCTCGAAAGATCAACTAACTATCTATATATTATATTTACAGAATTTTTTTATCTAGACAGGGTAAGCATTCAAATGATCAAGAATTGGCTTCCACTTCAGATTCAAATGTCCTTTAGTGTGCAGTTGGAGACAAATTTTCTTTAATCGATTGGCAGCAAGTGTATGCTGTTGTGAGAATCGTCTTGAATTCCTTTCATTCCATATATGGTAGACACTTGTTGCGTACAACCAACCCAATATTTCTGCGAGCGGTCTACTTTTATGGCCTCTAGTTCGTCACCCATTGTAGTTCATCCTCCCAATTTCCTATCTGTGTAGGCCCTTTTATCCATGTTAAGAGTATTGAACCCCATATGTTGGTGGAGTATTCACACTCGAAAAAAAGATGACAGAGTAGTTCCGTCATCTTTTTTAATGGAATATATTCATTATAAAATAATAATATAAATATATGAGTTTTAAAAATAATTTTTAAAACATTATGAGTATAAATCATATTTTTTGAAATAGTCAAATATTTTTTAGAAAACTTGAAGCCAAACACATGGTGTAATTTCACTAAAAACTTGACTCAAATATTATTTGTCAAGAATATTTGAGAAAACGCTAGCTTAAAGAGTTGATAGTGAGAGAAAAATGATCAGAACTTGATTGACTCAATTTTATTATTTTATATCAAACCCATAAAATAATAGATGAATTAAGCAAATTATCTATATTTAAGCTCAACAGAGCTAGTTTATAATAATTGTAGCAGTCCAACATTGTATACTCAAAAAAGTAATCACAAAAAAAAAAGAAAAAAAAAAGAGAATATATGTCGGATCAATTTTTGTTCCTTTATTGCTAAGTAACTGACCAAGAAGATACGGGGCCAAAAGAAACAATATTACCTTCGTCTAGGGGTGTCAAAAATGAACCCAAACATAGGTAATTTGTTTAAAATTTTAAGGATTGGACTCAACATAATTTGAATTGGGTTCAATCTTAACTCATTCAAGCCTAATCCATTTTAAGAGAATCCTCAATTGAGCTCAATTCGATCTCCAATTTCAATCCGTTTCAAAAAAATTTATTTAGATATGTTCCTATATTAAAGGTATGAATCATTATCTATTTAACATCTTTTAGGATTTATCTATCCATTTGTTACTTTTTTTTAAAAAAAAAAATCTCGAGCTGAAATTCGAATTATGATTATAAAAGTTAAATATCACTATGTTAAAATTATTGAGATTAATCGGGTCAAATTGGACGGGTCAAGACCCAACCCGTTTTTTAACCCATTTGAACCCAACCCATTTGAGCCCAAAGTAAACTTGGGCAAGTCAAGACCCAACCCGATTTCTATTTCAACTCATTTTAATATCTCCAATTTCAACTCAACCCACCCATTTGACACCCCTACCTTCGTTCCATATTACATGGACATCTTAACCGGATAGAATTAATTAATTATTTTTCATTTTATCCCTACAATTAATATGATTTTGGAACTTTAAACAAATTTTGATCATCCAAAAATTCTCTTTTTAAGAGACTAATTAATACTCCCTCCATTTCATATTAATTGAATTGTTAAGACATTTTTCATTTTTCAAATTAACTTAATTGTTCAATTTTCAAGACTATTTTTAGAATATTTTTCCAATTTTACCCTTCATTAGTTAGTATTGGAATTAGTTATTAATTAATGTTTAGCTATTTTAATCATAATTTTGATAATAATTAATAAGGATAAAAATGGAAAGTTAAGCCTAATTTATGTCTTAATTTTCTTTTCTTAAAGGGTGTGAAACACCTCAACAATTCAATTAATATGAAATGGAGGGAGTATAAATAAAGAACAAAATAGTAAAATTGATTAGTCTATCAATACCCCACCCCCATTTCAAATTAATTGAATTGTTGAGGTGTTTCATACGATTTAAGAAAAGAAGATTAAAACATAAATTAGGCATAACTTGTTATTGCTATCCTTATTAATTATTGTCAAATTTATGATTAAAATAACTGAAGATTAATTAATAACTAATTCCAATGCTAACTAATGAGGAGTAAAATTGGAAGAACATTTTAAAAGTAGTCTTAAAAATTGAACAATTAAGTTAATTTGAAAAAAAAATAATATCTGAACAATTAAATTAATTTAAAATAGAGGGAGTAATTTCTTAACCACTATATAAAATACAAAAATGTTTATTTAATATGAAACGGGGAGAGTAATTAAGAATGGGAAGAAGTCAAGAAGGCATCAATTTTTACTCAAATTGCTCAAGGCAAAGAAAGCATAAGGGACCATTTGGTCACTTCAAATCAAACACTAGAAGCTCCAAATAAGGGCCCCCATTATTGCCCCCTTTTTAAAAGCAAAATAAAGAAAAATGAGGATCAGAAAAAAAAAAAATACTCCATATGTATATAGTGGGAATGGAATAATTGAAAAAAAAATTGTCATCATTTTTTTGCCTTTCTTTATGTATGTAGAAGATTTTTATTCTCCTTTTTTACGGTCCACCTATTCCTAGGGCCCATTTTGTAGTAGAAATTTGTTTTTAGGAAGTAATGCATTTAAGCTTTTCTTTACTTAGTCAAGTTAAGTGTACTCAAGGCTGCAAATGGTGGATAACCTTTTACATATTTAAGAATATTATTCCAAGCTTTTCCTACTAAAGACGTTTCCGTCTATTTCTTAACGCCACTAGTGCGGTGTGTTTGGTATGAAGAAAAATATTTTCTCACGAAAATATTTTTTTAGAAAATAAGTTAAAAAATAAGAGATAATATTTCAAAAACATTTATATGTATGCTAATAAAACATTATGAAGATGAAATGGGGTGGGGAGTGGGGTGGGGTGGGGTGGAGGGGTGGTAATATGATTAAGAGATGAGGGTTGAAGACGTTACGTGGGTGAGAATAAGACAATGAACATGAAAGTTGCTTATGAAATTTATTCCTATTTTTATTAGATAAATCATTTTTCTTATTTTGAAAAAAATTATTTTTTTGAGAGAAAATATTTTTACTAATAGAGATAATTATCTCCTTCCATACCAAGCACACGTGTATCATTATGGTCTCCAAGGAGTACGGTTAAATAGTTCTAATTTCTTAACTTTAATCAAATACTAAGTTTAGCACCAACCACCGTAATTTTAGAATACATCATACTTTGTTTATGCCATATTGAAGTTATGAGGTAATGCATATGTATTAAAAAAATATTTATGGACATAATTTAAATCATGATTTTCATTATTGTTTTTTGTGAAGTCATAAATATAGCTTTGTAAGTAATGTAATTTATTTCCTAGAAAATTTAAAACTTCAATAAGTGATCGGGCAAATATGAAAAAAAATTCAAACATCCATTTTAAACTTTAAGAATTTAATTATTTTGAACGATAATTTTTTTAAAAAATTCAATTAATATAGAATAGTGGGAGTACTTATAAAGAAAAAAGTGGTTTATTATAAATTATATGCGGGTTATTGTAATAATGTCATGCCCCAAAGTAGGGATGGACATCTGAAAAACCACTACAAGAAAAGAATTTATTAGTAACCAATATTTTGCGGCCGGTATAAAATATGGTCCCTAAAAGTGCAATACATTTATTTCCCCGATTCATATATAATTATTTACTTGTTACTTTTTTCCTTGACACATCTATTGATTTTTTTTATTTATATAGGTATTTTATCAAACTATCCCTATTAAAAATGTTTAGTACTCCATATGTTCCTAATTACTTGTCTACTTTTGAATTGACACACCTATTAAGAAAAACAATGATTGATATAGTGAGTTTATCATTTCCCCCCTATTAATTATAAAGTGGATAAAAATAAAAATTTAAGATTTTCAAGAAGTTCTACATTTTTCAAAGTAATTAATTGAGGATATAATAGGTAAAAAAAATTGTCCTTTCTTGATTTGTCAAAATGGACAAGTAAAAAAGGAAAATTGGACAAGTAAGGGACAGAGAGAGTATTAGGTCTTGGAAAATGATTTGGAGAAAAAATATTTAATGTTGAGGGTAAAATGGAAAAATAATTGTCTTTTCTTGATATGTCATAAGTGACAAGTAAAATAAAAAATAAATTTTTTATTTTGGCATAAGTGACAAGTAAAAATTAACGGAGAGAGTAAGAACAAATTTCTTTTGGTCCGTAAATCTTGAATCTATATTTAATTGACTAAGGGACAAAATATAGTCCCTAAATTTATTAATAATTGGTCACTAACACTCTAAATGGATAAGGCTTAGCATTAAAATAATTGGTCACTAACACTCTAAATGGACAAGGCTTAGCATTAAAACATGTCTCCTAAAAAAAAATTCTTCCTCCTATAAATGAAAAAAGGATAAAAGCTACTTCCTCTATTCATGTTTCTTGTCACTGTTGACTTGACATACCTATTAAAAAATAATTATGTATTTTACCAAACTATCCCTATAACACTCCGAAAATTCATGTCTTAGTGGGACTGAGGAGACCTTTTAGGACGTTGCCAAAGTAATGGTTCTTTTAAGTCTAAACTCTTCTAAGTCTGGACCCCGACGTTTTAACACCTATTTTAGGTTCTTTTTAGTATAGTTCACCCCTAACACTCTCATTAACACGCTCACAAGACTTAGAGCAAGGATCCAAGAGGAGAAAGCTAGGGTTTTCGAACAAGAATGAGATATGTAGGCGGCCAAAGCCAGCCTTGGTCACCCTTTTATCAAATTTTTAATATTTTCATGTCAATGAACTACAACTTACTTGAATTCTCAAGATACATAGGCGGCCTATATCAACCTCACTCACTCTTTTATTAAATTTTTAATACTCCTTGTATTTAAACTACGTTTGACCTGAATTCTAAATAATGAGATACGTAGTCGACCTTGGTCATTTTTCCTTATTAAAATATCCTATTTTCTTTATTTCCAAAAAGGAGAACTACGTTTGACCTGATTTTTGCCTCAACGGGATATGTAGGTGCAACAATGACTCGGTCATACTCCTCGTAAGATTCCTGTACTCCTTATAATGAAAACTAGGGCATGTTTTTTTAGAGGAACTCAAAAAATGTCAACAGAAAGATCTTTCTCCAGCAAGTCAAGACTGAGGATGCATAAAAATGCAATTGAGGTAGAAATGTTTAGAAGATCTAAAAAAATCTCGCAACTCTCCTTATAAACAGTTTGATGAATTTCAAGACGTCTAGCTAGGGGCAGAAACTTTAAGAAAATTTCAAAAATTCCATCAAGTACTGTCTGAAGTTCCAAGTTAACTTCAAATGTGACATGACACATGGCAATGACCCTTCTCAAATGGTTTTTCAAAGATCAATTTTCCTTAAAACTTTATATATATATATATATATATATATATATATATATATATCAAATGTTTTGTATAAAATATACATTTGTCTTATGTCTACCGAGAAGTGGGAAACTGGAAGCAATCAACCAAAGATGGCGAGACAAGGAGAAAGCAATCAAAGAAGTCAACACATATTAGTTCGCTTAAAACTAATAATTTTTTTGTGGGTGAAGGTTAAGGATATCACGAGATAATCATATCCCCTATTCAAAAAATATGAAAAAGTCAAGAGAAAAAGCATCCAAGTGTCATGCCCGAAACTCGAGGGGCGCAACTGGATCCTAATGCTAGAACTCAGGCCCGAGCCAACCCTACTGAACCATTTGCTACTAGCGATGGCAGCCACACGCAATCAAGAAAACAAACAAGTATATCTCGGCTTAAAACTAAGCCCTCGGCCGGTAAGGCCCCTGTCAACATATCTATCAAAGAAACAACTACTCCCAAGAGCTTATATAAAGAAATAGCCAACTAGCACAGAAGTCCTGATTGGGCCGTCGAGGCCACCATTATCTCTATACCAAAACTGAAAGCATGTATATATCAAGAAAATGCATCAAACAACTCACAAGATTGAGCAAACCAATAAACTAGGCCAGCATGGCCATAACGTAGCTATACAACCCACACACTAGTCTGCAAGCCTCTAAGAGTGGTAAAGATTGGCGGGGCAAACCCCAGCCTACCTATAAAAATATATACCACAAAAGCTAACAAACCTCCCAACTCTAGCAGCTTCGGAGGAAAGGGGCTAGCCAACCAGATAGAAGTCAATCCTGCTGCTGAGGAGGTCTACTGGGTCGTCTGTTGGGACCTGCATACATGCATGCAGTGCGCCCAGGCAATGGGGCGTCAGTACAATATAATGTACATAGTATGAAAGGCTATAGACTAAATGAGCAAGTATCATAATATACCAAAAGCAATCAGGTAAGGAAATCAAAATTTAGATAAGCATGCTAACCCACTACTGAATCTAAAAATACAAAAATGATCAAACAACAACCAAACCAAGCCCTCATAAGCTTGGTAGCTACAAACAATATACCACCTACCTAGGCCCCCATAAGCCCAGAAGGTGCCAAATCAATCTACATACCCCTATCGGTAGCCCCTTGTCTTTGTAAGAAGTCACATAGCCCTTTTTGGCAACGATATAACCCCGTAGGCAACGCATATCCCTCTTAGGCAACATCATAGCTCTGTGGGCTGCACATAGCCCTCTTTTGAATGAACATAGCCCTGTAGGCAACACACAACCCTCTTTGGCGTCAAAATAGCCCGTATGCAACACATAACACTCTCTGGCATTAATATAGCCATGTGGTCAACACATAGTCCTCTTAGGAAATAACATAGTCCTATTACACAACATCATAGCCCCCATAGGCAGTTCATAGCTCAACAACTAACCACAATAGCCCCAAGGGCGACAACAAACAATTGAATAGGCTAAATGCGAGCAATTTTGCTATAAATAATATATATGTAGTTTCCAAGTCGTTCCTAACTTAGGGTCGTTCTTAATAGATTATGAGTCCCTATAATGAGGGTTTATAACCACTCAATTAGCCAACCACTCACAATTACATCTACAAGATCACCAACATTAACTACCCTATTATATCACTCCCAAGCTCTAAGGAAACATACCGAACGAAGGGAATAGCCTTAACATACCTTTTCCTTTATAATTTATGCTTAAAATACTTCTATCCGCACCACTACAACACTAAAAAAAGGTAAAATCAATTAGTAATTAAGGACACGAATTACTACGACAATTCGACAATCGATATGGATTCCTATCGTAAATTACTATCCATAAACTGATAAAAAAAATGGTTCCTGCCTTTCTTTACACGCCTAGAACACTTGAATAAATCAAAACACTGAAAAAAACCCTGCTTCCACAACCTCCACGGAGCTACACCACTCAATTCACCATGAAAACTATACCAAAATGACGAGCTCGCGACGTAGGGCAATTTTCGATAAGGAATCAAGAAGAGATCATGAACACACAAGAATGATTTAAGGAGTAATTATCTTATTTTTGTGGGTTTCTTACGAGATGGAATGAAGAAAAAAATGAAGTAAGTGGTCATCCCAACTTCCATTAAAGTTCGACATCCATGCCCATAGCATGTCCTTAAGTGTTAAAATGGTCCATTCAGCTTGGCCATCTGTCTGAGGGTGAACGACGGTACTGAGATTAACTTGCGTCCCTAATCCTTTCTGGAAAGACTTCCAGAAGTTAGCTGTTAATTGTGCTCCTCTATTCGAGATAATAGATATTGGGACGTCGTGCAACCTAACAATCTCTCGGATGTAAAGCCCTTCATAATCTTCAGCTGTGAAAGTAGTTTTGACCGGTAATAAGTGGGCTAATTTTGTTAGTCTATCAACAATTACCCAAATAAAGTCAAACTTACGACGTGATCGAGGTAACCCTGTAATAAAGTCCATAGTAATTGCTTCCCACTTCCACAGAGGAAGGGTTATCTCCTGGACTAGCCCAGTGGGCTTTTGGTGCTTAACCTTCACTTGTTGGCAGCTAGGACACTGTGCCACAAACTCAACAACGTCCTTCTTCATCCCGTTCCACCAATAGATCTCCTTAATATCATGGTACATCTTCGTCAAACCAGGGTGAATAGAATAACGAGAATGATGTGCCTCTTCCATAATCTGATGTCGAAGCCCTGCAACATTCGAAACACACAATCGGTTGTTATATATGAGGACTCCATCTCTAACTATATCAAATGCTAAAGACTGTTGATCCTGAACCTTGACTCTGAGCTGCTCTAAGCTAGGATCCTCTTGTTGCCGTGCTTTTACCTGCACAACTAGAGATGATACAATTGTGTCCTGAATTGTGACCCCACTATCGTCTACCTCTAACAATCTGCCTCTCAAGCTAGCTAACTGATGAAGCTCTCACGCTAGCTCACGTTTCTCAACACATAAATAGGATAAACTACCCATAGATCTTCGACTGATGGCATCGGCTACCACATTCGCCTTTCCTGGATGATATAAAATATCCACGTCGTAGTCTTTCAGTAACTCAAGCCACCGATGCTGTCGCAGATTTAAATCCTTCTGTCTAAAGATATATTGAAGGCTCTTATGATCTGTGAAGATGTCAACATGAACGCCATACAAATTGTGTCTCCACATCTTTAACGTATGCACAACTGCAGCCAACTCTAAAGCGTAGGTCGGATAGTTCTTCTCATGCTTCCTCAACTGCCTTGAAACATATGTGATAACCTTACCATGTTGCATTAGAACACATCCCAACCAAACACCAAAAGCATCGTAGTACACCGTATAGCCCTCTGAACCCTATGGCAATGCTAGAACTGGTGTTGATGTCAACTTGTCCTTCAGATCCTTGAATCTATGCTCAATCCACTGGAACTTAGCAGTTTTTTGAGTCAGCTTCATTAATGGTGCTGAAAGTTAAGAAAACCCCTCTACAAACCTTCTGTAGTACCCAACTAATCCTAGGAAACTATGAACCTCAGTCGGAGTCATGGGTTTGGGCCAAGTCTTTACGACCTCAATCTTTTTTGTATCAACCGTAATGCTTGCATCTAATACAATATGGCCTAGGAAAGCCATAGATCTCAACCAGAACTCACACTTAGAGAACTTTGCGTAAAGTTCCTGCTCTCGAAGAACCTGAAGGACAGCTCGCAAATGATCTGCATGCTCAGCTTTTGAATGCGAATAGACCAAAATATCATCAATAAATACAATCACAAACGTATCTAGATACGGCCTAAATATACTATTCATCAGGTCCATAAATACTGCTGGGGCATTGGTCAATCCACAAGACATAACCAAAAACTCAAAATGCCCATATCTAGTTCTTAAAGCTATCTTCGGAATATCTTTCTCCCAAACTCGTACCTAATGGTACCCTGATCTCAAATCAATCTTCAAGAAGTACTTAGCACCTTGTAGGTGATCAAACAAGTCATCGATCCTCGGAAGGGGATACTTATTCTTTATAGTAGCCTTGTTCAGCTGTCGATAATCGATACACATCCTCAGTGAGCCATCCTTTTTTCTCACAAATAATACTGGTGCACTCCATGGTGAAGCACTGGGCGCGATAAAGCCTTTATCAAGCAAATCTTTCAGCTAATCCTTCAACTCATTCAGCTTAATAGGATCCATTCTATAAGGAGGGATAGATATGGGTTGTGTACCTGGTAGCATATCAATAGGAAAATCAATTTCCCGTTCTGGAGGGATACTAGAAAGCTCGTCTGGAAATACATCTAGAAACTCATTAACTACCGGAAGAGACTGAAGAGTCGGTGGTTCTGCATCTATATCATGAACGCGAACAAGATGATAAATACAACCCTTAGTAATCATCCTCCTCACCTTAAGATAGGAAATAAACCTACCTTTCGGTATTGTTGTATCGCCTTTCCATTCCAGAACTGCCTTTCCTGGAAAGTGGAATCTAACAATCTTTGTCCGGCACTCAACATTAGCATAACAAGATGCTAGCTAGTCCATACCCATAATGACGTCAAAATTGACCATCTCTAACTCTACCAGGTCTACAGAGGTCTGACGCTTGATAATTTCTACCGTGCAACCTCGATAGACTCTTTTGGCAACAATAGACTCACCAACTGGTGTAGATACAATAAAGGGTTGATCTAATGACTCTGATACTATACATAACATCCCCGCAATAAATGGGGTAACATAAGATAGAATAGATCCAGGATCTATCAAAGCATAAACACAATGGGAGCAAACAATTAATGCACTTGTCACAACATCTGGTGATGACTCTGATTCCTGTCGGCCGGCTAGTGAATATGTACGATTCTGGCCACTACCAGAACTAGATGCTCCCTCTCTGCCTCCGCTTCTGCCTTTACCTGTTGAAGTCTAGGGTCCTTGCCCTATAGACTGTGCTGATGAGGAGGAACCTACTACTGACCTATACCACCCTGACCTATGGTCGGGCAGTTCCTCCACCCATGCCCTTGTTGTCCACAAGAATAACAACATGTGGAACCCTTTCTGCACCTCCCGAAATGCATCTTACTGCAAGTAGCGCAAGGCGATGGTGCTGTCCTAGCCTGTCCTGAACCCCTCTGCTGCTGAGAGTCTAATGCTCGTAAACCCTCACATGGGCCTAACTGTCCCTGACGATCAAATCTACTACCCTGGAACTGTTGTGGTGGAGGTCTAGGGCCTACTAGAATATCGTGGTCTCGGACCACCTTGAAAATCTCCCGGTGAACCAGCGGGCCTAGCCCTATTCTTTCTCTCTCTCTCGACCCTCTCACTCATATACTGTAGATGTCGGTGATCCTCTATACCTTGTGCAAAGACCTAAATTCGCGAGATATCCATATTATCATTTAGTGCAGCAGTAGAACAAGAGTCGATATAGTCTGAGTTAAGCCCTCCCACAAATCTACGCACCCTGTCATGCATCGTATTAACAAATGTTGGTGCATATCTAGCCAATGAATCAAATCTCAGCCCGTACTCTCGAACACTCATGTTGCCGTGTCGAAGGTTTAGAAACTGGTCCATCCAGCCATCCCTAATCTCTTAAGGCAAATAGTGATCTGTGAAAGCTTCTGTAAAGCTATCCCAAGTGGGTAGAGATGTATCTTTTCCCCTAGATCTCTCCCAACTTTCGTACCATAATACTGCAACATCACGCAATCGAAATGTTGCTAACTCAATTGAATCAGTCCCTGAGGCATGCATGACTCTGAAAATCCTATGAAGCTAATCAAAGTGTTGAGGGTCCTCTGTGCGATCTGTCCCTATAAACTATTGAGGATTCAAGGCAAGAAATTCACGAACTCTTGAATGTCCGGGCCCTTCAGAAGGTCCGGCAACATCTGACGCAACTGGCTGGCGCTGTGTAGCTACTAAATGTGCTAACATACACACTGCACTCTTGAAATCCTGGACAGATGGAATAGGAGGAACTAGAGGTGGTACTGCTGGTGGAGCCGGGGGTCCTGTAGCCCTCGGAGGCTCCTGAAGCGTTGGATAAGCTATAGAGGGCTGAGAAAATGTTTCCCCCTGGGTCTCACAATGGGCTACCTCCACCTGTGTTACCTTGCCAGTACCCTCGCCTGCTGTATCTAGCCCCTGGCTAGTTATGGTCTGTCTGGTGTCAGCCATCTCTATCTGCATACAAGTATCAATTATAAGCCAGAAACCTAAACCCTTAAGACATCGCTCTATAACACGAGGTGAGCAAAAGAAGGATAGTCATTCTAACATGCCCGGTAGCTTCTTGCTTATCGAATGTGGTGCACAACACATTTATAAACAAGACTCTACTAGACACAACTTGCAGACTCTCTGGATACGAAGTTGCTCAGATACCAAGTTTGTCATGCCCCAAACTCAAGGGGCGCAACTGGCTCTTAATACCACAACTCAGGCCCGAGCCGACCCTGCTGAACCATTTACTACTATAGCGCATGGTAGCCACACGCAATCAAGAAAACAAACAAGTATATCTCAACTTAAAACTAAGCTCTCGGCCGGCAAGGCCCCTATCAACAGATCTATAAAAGAAATAGCTACTCCCAAGAGTTCATATAAAGAAATAACCAACTTGCACAAAAGTCCTGATTGGGCCATGGAGGCCACCATGATATCTATACCAAAACTGAAAGCAGGTATATATCAAGACAATACATCAAACAACTCACAAGCTTGAGCAAACCAACAAACTAGTCTAGCATGGCCATAACGTAGCTATACACCCACAAACTAGTCTGCAAGCCTCTAAGAGTAGTAAAGATTGGCGGGATAGGGCCTCAGCCTACCCATAAAAATATAAACAACAAAAGCTAACAAACCTCCCAACTCGGGAAGCTCCGAAGGAAAGGGGCTAGCCAACCAGATAGAAGTAAATCCTGCTGCTGAGGAGGTCTACTGGTCCTTTGGTTGGGCAAACTTGAATCAGTTTAGTTTTTCACTAAGCCTCATCTGAGTGTTATATACTATTAGCTCCTTGATTACTTATCAAATAAAATGAACATTTTTTAATCACCGCTACGGCCCCTCGATCTTATTAGATTAGTAGCAGCCATGAAAGTTATAGTAGTTGTAGCAGAGTAAGCTAGAAGATGACCAATCTCCCCATCATTATTCATGATTGGTGGTCATCTGTCGGGACCTACATACATAAATGTAGCGCCCCCAGGCAATGGGGCATCAGTACAAAATAATGTACAGAGTATGTAAGGCTATAGACTAAATGAGCAAGTATCATAATATACCAAAAGCAATCAAGTAAGGAAATTAAAATTCAGATAAGCATGCTAACTCACTACTGAATCTAAAACTACAAAAATGATCAAACAACAACCTAACCAAGCCCCCATAAGCTCGGTAGGTACAAACAACAAATCACCTACGTAGGCCCCTATAAGCCCAGAAGGTGGCAAATCAATCTGCATACCCCTATCGGTAGCCCCTTGTCTTTGTAAAAAGTCACATAGCCCTTTTTGGCAACGATATAACCCCGTAGGCAGCGCATAACCCTTTTAGGCAACATCATAGCTCTGTGGGCTGCACATAGCCCTCTTTTGCATCAACATAGCCCTGTAGGCAACACATAGCCCTTTTTGGCGTCAAAATAGCCCGTAGGCAACACATAACACTCTTCGGCATCAATATAGCCCCGTGGGCAACACATATTTAGGCAACATCATAGCTCTGTGGGCTGCACATAGCCCTCTTTTGCATCAACATAGCCCTGTAGGCAACACATAGCCCTTTTTGGCGTCAAAATAGCCCGTAGGCAACACATAACACTCTTCGGCATCAATATAGCCCCGTGGGCAACACATATCCCTCTTAGGCAATAACATAGACCTATTAGACAACATCATAGCCCCCATAGGCAGTTCATAGCTTAACAACTAACCACAATAGCCCCAAGGGCGACAACAAACAATTGAATAGGCTAAAGGCGAGCAATTTTTCTATAAATATATATAGTTTCCAAGTTGTTCCTAACTTAGGGTCATTATTAATATATTATGAGTCCCTATAATGAGGGTTTATAACCACTCAATCAGCCAACCACTCACAATTATATCTACAAGATCACCAACATTAACTACCCTATTATATCACTCCCAAGCTCTAAGGAAACATGTCGAACGAAGGGAATAGCCTTAATATACATTTCCTTTATAATTTATGTTGAAAATACCTTTGTGCGCACCACTACAACACTAAAAAAAAAGGTAAAATCAATCAGTAATTAAGGACAAGAATTACTACGACAATTCGACAATCGATACGGATTCCTATCGTAAATTACTATCGAAGACCTAAGGTATCCATAAACTAATAAAAAGATGGTTTCTACCTTTCTTTACACGCCCAGAACACTTGATAAATCAAAAAATTGAAAAAACCCTGCTGACACAACCTCCACAGAGCTACACCGCTCAATTCACCATGAAAACTATACCAAAATGACGAGCTCACGACGTAGGGCAATTTTTGATAAGGAGTAAAGAAGAGATCATGAATACACTAGGATGATTTGAGGAGTAATTCTCTGATTTTTGTGGGTTTCTTACGAGCTGGAATGAAGAAAAAATAAATAAGATGCTATCTTATAAGGTTCCACTGACCTAGGGGACCCACCTCACGTGCCTGCTTCTGCAGTCTCAGAAAAATGCAAATCTCTCTCTATTCTGAAGTCTGATGAACAAACGGTTTGATGCGTTGGAAACTAGACTCGTAGACCTTTGATTCGATAGATCGTGGGCCTTATAAATCTTTATAGATTGGGAGAAAACCTCCAAGATATTTGACCCAAATTTCAGAGAAATCTTTGAAAAGAACTTACAATAACTTTTGCCAACTTTTATTTTGCGACTTACCTAATTTCAAAACTTGAGATACAACCCTTGAACACTTAAAATATGACATACCACATCATTCTTAATTTATTACTCATCATCTTTGTCTTTCCACGAAGGTACGAGTTAATTTAGACGTTTTGAAAAGTCGAGGTGTTACACCAAGGCTGAAAATTTTTGGTGGATATCCGAAAAGTAATTGAAGTTCCTGAGAAAAATGGAAGCAACTTATTATTTGAGTAACAATGTCTCGCTCAAATCCCTCTGCAAAACAAGATCCATAATGGACATACAAGTGTTCAAAGAAATAGGTGAAAATATCGACATGATGAAACTTTTGAGATATGTGAATATCTGCAATGACATCATATTTTCATTTCCCTAGCGTCAAAGGCTTTTTAAGGGCATACACAATACACAATGAATATCAGAGAGAATTTGAAGTGAAATTTACCAAAATATTCGTTGTCACGTCAAAGTTAAAGGAGGTTGGCATCGAAGGATATCAGTAAGTCACATCATTATCAGATGTGATAATGTGCATCAGTGAAAAACCATTTGCATTATATCTCTAGAAATGGTGATATCATTGCCGAAAGGACCTTCCATATTATATTATTGGAGGTGTTAATATCATTGTCGACATGGTCATTTATATAATATTATCGAAGGTGGTAATATCATTACCAAGAGGTTCGTCTATATCATTTCCCAAAAGAGGTGATATGATTGTCGAGAGGGCCATCAACATATTGAATTATATCAACTCATCGTATATTACATCAAAAATGAAGGAGCTTGACGTTCGAGAAATATTTTATAAATCACATCAACTTCGAAAGTGTCTTATTTGTTCTACATCAATACCAAAGGAGGCTGACATGCAAACATAGTAAAGACACTACTTCCCTATCTAATTTACAATTTCTACTAACGAGTTTTATCTCAGTATTTGTCGAGAACATCTGAGCGGATGCATTATCAATTAAACCACATGTGTAGATGTCATAAAAAAGAATTCAACACAACATAGAACTTTTTCTTAGCAGCAAATTGAGACATAGTCCATGGAGAAATATCAGACTCTTTGACGTGAGCTGAGGAGAGACTTCCACCATAATCAAATCACACCCCTATCAAAAGTCACGTAGGTTTTTCTTTTGTGGAGTTCGCCAATTTCAGTTTCACTTCTTGAAATTTTTCAGACTCTCGTTATAACCAAATCTTTAAATTCGAGTGACAATGCGCCAACAGTTGTGGAAACTACATCCATGTAAGTTCACAATTATGGGTGTGAAAGGATCCACATTCATAATTAAGATGCTAGAAAACCTCTTTTTCATACTCAATTTATTTGTTACTCTTTCTAGATCAAAGGTTATCTTAGCATACTAGATTGTCTTTCCAACTGATTGAGTTAAACTATAAACATCATGATTCCTGATTTCAAGAGATATATAGGCAGGGTGGATGTTGAAATTTCAGTTGTATTCCAACAATCCATCTTAATCTTATTCCTGAGCCTACTAGCCTCTCTATAATTCGAAATTGGAAAAGCTTGTGAATTCTTCTTATATCGTGCGCCAAATCAAATGTCTTTTTAAACTACAGGTGGCCTGAATTCTCATGTAACTTAAGATATGTAGGCAACCCAACACCAGGGTTCCACAGGTCTTTAAATTCATATCGAGCCTTTCTTTAAAAGAGATGAAAATGAGTTCAATCAAAATTAAATTCGTCAATTTTCCTTGCACAAAATCTCTTTCATCGGCCCTATCTAAAGAAGGGCAGTTGTTAACACCCATTTTTGACTCTATGCAATTTGCATTAATTATCAAGCTTCAACAATTTCAAAAAAAATGAAATAATTTCTTTCAAAAATCTAAAAATATATTAAATCTTTTTCCAAATAATTTGGTTAGTTTTTTAGAAATAATTATACAACTATATATGTTTATATATAGATTTATATATATAATTTTCATCTTTTATATAAATATTTAGGAAATAGCCTCAAAAATAGTTTTCAGCTTAAATACATATTTATTGTCTTTAAATTAGCTAACTTTATATTCATGTATAATTAATTCTCTATTTTAAGTAATAAACTTATGTTTTGATAATTATTTTGTCTTGTTTAAATTAAGAAGATCAAATATTTATTCATCTTATTTTAATTTTGATCAAATTTAGCTAATTGATTCAATTTGGCTACATTCTAAATTCAATTGGCTAAATTTCAAATGCAATAGGTCACGCAAAACGGCTAAAATTGCAATCTGTTGGCCCCTATGTATATAAATGTGGTTTCCTCTATTCAAATGCTTTATAACTGCTTCTCCTAAAGATTGAATTTGCTTTGATGCATAAATGTTAGAAGTATTAATATTGTTAAGATTCTCGAAAATACATTTTAGATCGGAAAGTTATTTGAGTATTGGAAACTTATGATATATGTGCGAAAAGTTCTTTATCTTCTCTCATAACATGCAAACGTTATTAGTTGAGCTCTCTACGATGCTCCTATGCCTCAAATCTTCATTCTTTCTTTTAAACCGTGTGCCTTCAGGAGTTTACCATGAATATGATTATTAGTACATTGAATCTTGGTTTGTTTTTGTTGCTCAGATGAGTATGTTGTTCATTAGTATATCTAGTTTTTCTTTAGTTGCCACCGTTTACTTGTTGTCACCACACTAAGATATCTTAATCACAATCATTTTGTATGACATCAATATTGATAGTATCCATTTAAAACTGCTCTTGAATTGCCATTGACAAGCTAAATCTTGTATGGAGATTGATATTTCGCCTGTTTATCTCCTCTAAAATCGAGTGATTATCTATGTAACATCTCACGACTCTACTCTTAAAAATGTGAATAGTTGTCCTAAGTATATATTAGCTTGAACAGAGTGATGCCCTACTTGGTCATGTGTTTTAAGGTTCTTCAACAAGTGTATCAAGGGTATTGAAAGTGATCTAGGGTTATAAGGGACCTCAAACACCAAGGCAACTTCAAAGCATTCCTATCGGCCAAGTTCTCGCATGAATTAATATTAAGGTCAACTTTCACGACCATATTTCTGGACATATAAAGTGTTAGATGGCCCATGGACTATCAAATTAAAGTTCTATGAGCCTTCTTTTCAACTCCACCAAGTTTGCATGAATACGAGTTCAAAGTAAAAAGTTTTGGTCGTATTACTGGAACATGTACAGGCTACACAAATTCAGCGGGGACACCTACTCATTCAGTGACTCGCCAAATGGTTTGGTGAATCACCAAATAACCTCACCAAAATGTCCTGAAAACCCTCAATCTCTGATTATTTTGGCAATCCGAGGAATATTTTGGTGAGGGGACCTCCAGATCACCGGTTTGGCCAATGGGATTCATTAAAAAATCATTTTCTTTGATTTTCATGATCTTCTTACATTTCTAGAAGGGTATTCTTGACCTTTTACCATCAATTAACTTTCCTAATTCCATATTACAACCTAATAACATCATTATATGTATAGAACCTCTCAAAATCTTCAATTTTCCTTCTTCTAAAGATCAAGAACTCAAAGAAAGGGATTTCTCCAATTTCGCAAGATCTAAAGGCTAAGTTCAAAATTCTCTTCAAGATACCCAAGGTTTTTTAATCGAAGACTTCTCCAGATCATCTTCCAAAGATTTTTATTTAAGTTTCTCCAAGAACATTGTTCCTCCAAGTATGTAAGTCTATTCATAGCATTGGACTATGTTTGTCCCCACGCCTTACATCTAAATTCAGTTACTAAGACTAAATTCTGGGGTTGCACCCTAAGTTCTATGATTCTAAGTTGTACTTGCATTCCTTATTTTGAGTTTCGAATTCATTGTTATTGAGATTATAGTACTTTGTGCATTCTGAGTTTGAATCATCGTTCATGGCTATTTTATTACATGAATTATATTGAGTTGAAAATTGTTGAGAATCTTTCCATAACTATTTCTAGACATTGATTTTCAAAACTATAGCAAGTTCAAACATTTTAAAATATCTTTTGAGAAGATTTCAAGGGATTCATTAATGGTTACAAACATATTATTTTACATTGAGAAAAGAATTACTATTTTTAAGAAGATTATAAACAGCTTTCAGAAGCATTTTTAGTTAACCCTTAAAGAGGTTTGAGTATTAACTCAAACCTAGTGAGTATTTATATTTATATTTATATTTATATTTTGGGAGTAGTGTTGAGTAGCGATTTGGGTAAGAGTTCAGATAACTCAAACCCCATGTAAACGCTATCAACGTAGATAGGACCGTACCTAAATTTGAATGACTCTTCACCTACCTCAAGAAGGCTTTTAGTGGATCCATAAGTAGAGTTACGTCCTATACTCCGAAAAAGTACAGTACGGTTCTGGCAACATGGGTAAGACGTTATTAAATCATGAGGCTCATATAGATGGTTGTCGATTAGAGAAACTTTCCAAGAAAGAAAAGTGTGTGTGTGTGTGTGTGTATATATATATATATCGCTATCATTGCATATTATATTGTGAAGCTTAAATGATTTTACTTAATATTCATGTTTTACTTTAGTTGAGTTACTTTTAGTCCTTCAGTTTAGTTGTTTGTTTCATTCAGCTTTATTACATACCGTACATTCCATTTACTAACGTCATTTAACGTTGCATCATCCAGGTATTCAAGATCATCAATAGGCGCTTCCTTGAGATCACATCATCCACTCGTCAGTTTTTGTGAGGTCTCTTTGTTTTTCAAAGGACTCCAGTCTTTTATTGCCTTAGGAGTATTGGCTAAGGTTGTTGTGGGTCTTATCATGACACCTATCTTTAGACAGTAGAAGCTTCATAGATGGACAGAGTTTGTAAGTCTTTCAGTTTTCATTTAAGATGTTTTGATAAAACTTGATCATTTATACTAAGTATTTTTAGATAGCTTTAAGATTCAGTTAATTTCTTTAAATGTTCTTCAGTTTTAAGTTTATGTATGCTTGAGTTAGTCTTCTGCTAAGTAGTCATCCAGGCCAAGGATTCGCTTGGAGACCAGCGATGATTTCTCAGTGTCGGCCATGTTCAAAGTGTAAGCTCGAGACGTAACAGTCTCTGTGTTAGTTCTATTCAGTTTTATGAATTCCCTACAAGGTAATAAGTTGGTTGTCTCCGGATGAAATAATTTGATTAATTTGATAGAGCATATTTTTTATGGAAGTTTTTAAATGTGATAAAGTTTGCTTCTTAGACTTAGAAGTATAGAAATATCTAATTTCGTTTACTACATGAAGCATGCTACTTGTCAAATATGCATTAGGCCATTTTATGCCCTTTTATTATTCATTATCTATTATCTAAATGTTGATATATACTAATGTTAATGGATGTCCATTACTTGCCTTGAATATGATGCACCTTTCTCAAACTCATCCACTAATTTTTATTGTTTCTCTCACATGTGACATCAACCCGAGTCCACTATGGACTCCATCCCTGCATATTGTTAAGTTGATACATTTTTTGAGTTAGCCCCATCATGGTTAGAATAAAATAGAAGCAAATTTACAGGTCTTGAAGACAAAAATTCAGATTTAAGGAGCTGATATACATAAATATACAACTGATATATAGTTGTTATACAACTAATATACAAGGGAAGAAATGGGCCAAAAACGCATCAACAATAGCTTAGTTTCTCGACATCAATAAATTTGGGCCAAAAGGGCCCAAATTCAATTTCCCTTTTACTCTTAAATTATGTAATTGTAATTAGGAAAAATTACTGAAATACACGTCTTATGTTTCCCTTATTTCTAATATTCCCTTTTATTTCTAAAAACCTCTAAAATCCCTTATTTCTCTCCTAATTATAAATTATTTTATAATGTACCCGAGCTAGTTTTTAATGTATCCGAGCAACATATTATGTATCCGGTTTATTTTATAATGTATCCGAGCTAGTTTTTAATGTATCCGAGCTACATATTATGTATCCGGCTTGTTTTACTTTTTCAGGGATTAATGTAATTACAAACTAAATAGGGATAGATTTTAATTTCATATTGAAACTATGTGATTCCTAAAATTTATACTTGTAATTCTTTATTGTTTGTTTTGCTTAACTCTAACTTTAGAATTTTTAATTAACTTAGTCGAATTCCCCAAAAGATGAACTATTTTCTTTGTGTTGTTTTATTTTAATGAATTTCATTTTATCAATTTGTTGTGTTGTTTATTTACTTAATCAAATATCTTTAGTCAAAACTTTATTAATTAATTTAAGGTAGTTTCTTGCTTTAATCGACTAAGTCGGTTTAAGTTATTACCTTCAAATGATTCAAATAAATTCTTACTTAATCTATTTTTGTTAAAGTATTAATCACTTTCAATTTATTTCAAATGCTTAAGTCAAGTTTCCCTTTTTCTTAAAAAACTCAAAAAAAATGTTATTTACTTAATTATTTTCTCAAACTTAGTCAAATAGTTTAGTTCAAATAGTCGGATAACCGCGTGTTAGTGAATACTTTAAGGGCTAATACCTTCTTAAAGTAGAAATAAGAACTTTTTACCCATTTTCTCTAAATTTTTAAAGACTTAATTTGTTAGAGTCTTTTTAAATTAAGTTTTCTATTTTTTTTAAAAAAAATTAAGCGTCGACTCTTTTCTAAGTATTTTTCTTAAATTGGTTTATACTTGGAATATTTTTAAAGTGATTTTTTAAATATATAAAAATCACGACATAACAGAAATGATGACTCTGCTGGGAATTCTGGATTAGGTTCTAACCAAAAGATTTTCTCACTTGTTTGACTAACTATTCGGGATTGTAATACATTTGTTCACTTTACTTGGGCATAAAATGTGTTAAATTTTGAACATTAAACTATCATTGCATTCATGGAATATTTCCGTCAACCAACATCGATTTTGAGTATATTAAGAATGATTTAGTGATCCCGTAGTCAGTCTTTCTTATACATAACATTTTTCAGAATGAGTGACAACTTATTGGTTCGTTATGCGTCCAATGGTTGTCATAGTTTCAACCCAAGTTGACCCCTTGACCCCGATCTTTTAAATGCCCAGTGTTTGTATATTAATGTACAGCTAAACCAAATCCTTTTTTAAGAGCATTAGCCTAAGATAACTCATACCCAAGGTGTATTGGTCTCATTAGAAGTCACCTTGTGTCTATTTGGATCATTAGCAATAAAAAGACAATCATAATTTATGTGTTCAATTGAAGAAAGTGTATGCCATTTTAAATAGTGCATTATTGCTTGAGGGGAGGAGGTACTTAACCCTTTTCTTTTGTAGGATTACTCAAGTTCATGACCATCTGAGAATCCAAATGGTAACTCAACCCCATGCCTACCTCAAAGTACTGTGGAAATACATGAGTATATACGACAAATCAGAAGTCCAAAAAACATATAGGCCATCTACCATCCCTAACGGAAATGGAAGCTCAACCATATTTGATCAGGACAATAGTAAATTTTTGGGATAGCAAGCGTATGGTGTTTTGTTTCGAAGATGTGGAGATGGCTCCAAGCATGGAAGAAGTAGTTGCAAGCTACAAAATCTTGGACATGTGTAATAAAAAAGCTCTGACAATGATATTTTAATCCTCAATGTATAGGATCACGATAAAATTAAGGAATCGCACTAGACAAAGTCGAGTGGGTGAATAGATTCAAAGGACAAACATCCTGCTCCACAAGCTTTACTATCAATTTGGACGTGCTAGAGCTTTGTAATAACCAGTCGGTCATTTTTGGAAAGTTTCATGAAATTTCTATTTTTCCCCTCCCGTTAGCGACCCCGAGTCATTTTTTGATTGAGTTTGAAAGGTTGGTTTTGGACTTTGAGTTAAAAGTTGAGAATTTTGTAAGTTTGTCAATTTTAAAGGCTAAATTGTTAAGAAAGTGGTTTTTGGGGTCTTTTGGAGTTTCGAGTGTCGAAATGGAATTCTGTTGATTCCATTAGTCCTAAAATGTGAAATCTGATCAGTGAGAGTTGTTAGTTTCAGATTTTGGGTCTTTTTGAGGATTTGAGATCCTAAGTTGTGAAATTGTGGAATTTTAGCCTTTGGGTTGACTTTGGTCAACATTTGGGGATCGGATGCTCGGATCGGAATTCCGAGAGTTTCGTTGAATTTGGGGAATGATCCTAGGCCTAGGTGAGATCTTGGTTGAGTTTTGAGAGGTCCCGAGCTTGTTTTAGCCTTTTTAGGTGTTGAGTTAGTTTCTTATGATTTTCACGGATGTCGGGTCAAGGATACCTCATATTCATATTTTGATAGTTCCATTGAGTCCAAAACATCGAGTATAATTTATTTGCATATGTGGTTTGTGTGCACGGGGTTTCTAACGAATCTCGAGGGTCCTTTCGATGTTTGAGAGTTTGCTAAGTTTTGTTGGAGCCTGAGTTTTGTAACCTAATCTTTTGTGATAGGCCTTTTGCTTGAGCGAGCTTTGCATAAGCAAAGGTGTAATTGTTTAAGCGAAGGCTGGACTTTTTGGAAGGATGCGCTTAAGCGAACCAGGGCTCGCTTTATCGATAGTCACTTAAGCGAAGCTTGGTTCGCAAAAGCGAAACTCGCATTTTTAGCAGGGTTTGCTTAAGCAAACCTCTGGTTCTCTTAAGCGATATTTGAGGGGGGTTTGCTGCCATTTTTGGGGTTTAAGCCCCATTTCACCATATTTGAGCTTTGGGGACCCTTGGTGGTGTTTTTGAAAGGATTTTATGTGCTAGATCATCTAGGTAACTGTTCCTAATCCTAAACCTTCATTTTTCATTAATTAATTATGAGATTTTGATTGGTGATTGTGGAGGTTTTTCATGAACTCAAGTTCTTAACTAAAATGGTGATTTTGAAGTGATTTTTGCCCCTTTCTTGAAACAGTTTTCTCTAACGAGTTCCTAGAGCCATGAGTAATGTTTTCAAGTATTATTTTTTGGATTCAAACCTTCTTTTTCAAAATTATGGTTAGTGTTGATTGACCCACTTTTCAAGAGAATTAGTGTGGGTATTGTGATTTATGGTAGATGATTATGGAAACTTGATTATTTTAACTTGTGTGGCTTTGGAAGTGGTTCGGAAGGGGAAGACTCAACTCTTGGAGTAATTGTTGATTGATCTAAGGCAATTGAGTTTCTAAACCTTGTATTCTAGTTGAATTTGTATGTTTCCTTCGTTGATTGTGTGTTGGGAGTAATGGGGATGAGGTGAAAGGTTTAAATTGTCGACTTGATACATCTAAATGAATAAAAATGGGTTGAAATGAAAAGTGCTATGTGTTGAGCATGATTATTTAAATTGGATTAATGTAACCCTTTATTGATTGATTGATGAAATGATTAAAAGCATGAATGTGGACTTGAATTGTGCAAATTATTGTCTCTTCTATGTGTTATGATATTGCTTGTGTGATTTGATCGTTGAACACCATGATGAGACATGTAATGAGTGTTGTGAGGTTGAGGTTATTTCCGGCTAGTGGTGTGATATAAAGTCGATTGGAAATGGTTCCAAGTAGTGATGTGATATAAAGCCGACGGAAAATGGTTCCGGCTAGTGATGTATTATAAAGTCGATGGGAAATGGTTCTGAATAGTGATGTGACATAAAACTGATGGAAAATAGTTTCGGCTAGTGATGTGATATAAAACCGATGGGAAATTGTTCCAAATAGTGATATTATGCGTCAAGAGATTGATTATTATGACTTATGTATTTTATGCTCATGCGTGATTTGCTTGATACTTGAGATTGATGTACTTGTGGTGTGTGAATGAACTACTTGTCATTGTAATTGACTTACTTGATTCGTTTAATTGTTGAATTGCGATGACTTGAACTGTGAATATTGGGCATGTGAGCCGTGTTTTGTAGAATTGCTCGGTTGGGCTGATTTCCATGCAAGTTGTAGTTTAAGGAGGTTCGGTTGGAGAGTTGGGGTAGTGGTTTTCAAGCTAGTTGCTTTGTTTAGTAGGCTGCTTGATGGGTACCGTGTTGTTGGTACTCACCCATTGCTTCTACACTTATGTAGGTTCTTAGCCTGGACCCGTGTGATCTTCTTCTTCTTCCTTGTCAGTCAAGGCTTGTTGAAGGATTTGAGAGGTAGCTGCTTGTCATCTTAAAGGGCCTTTTTTTCCTTTTCTTTAAGCTTTGTTCTACTTGAGAGACAAAGGCCGCAACTTGTATTTTTTTCTTAATTCTGTACTTATGTATTTAGTGGCTCGTACATGTGACAACCAGATTTTGGGGTTTTAATAGAAGAATACATTCTCCACTTTATCTTGTTCTTAATTTTATTATTTTTTGCATTTCTTTCTTTTCGATTGGGTTGAGGCTGACTTGTCTTGGTGGAAATAGAAAAGTGTCATCACATCCATTTGTGGGTCGTGACAAATGGTATCAGAGCCCTAAGTTCATAGGTCTCACACGTGTACAATCTAAGTCTAAGTAGAGTTTTGAGGATCGGTACGGAGACATATGTATTTATCTTCAAAAGGTTACAAAGATTGTAAGGAAAATTCCTTTTATTCGTCCTTTATTATCATGTGGTTACCTTCGCTAGTGCTGAGTTGCCGCATGTTGTATTGGAAGATGTCGAGGACTAGAGCTTATAGTTCCAGTTATAGAGGGGAGACAATCCCCAAGCTTGTTGTTGAGGCCCCAGCTAGGGATAAAGGTAGGCCCAAGCTAGAGGTCATGCTCGTGGAGTAGCACCATGTAAAGGTCGTGCTAGTGGAGCAGCATCGGCCACAGGAAGGTCTAGAAAGGCTTCTCCTGAGCCACACGTTAAAGTTTTTGAGGACCAGGTTCCTCACGATTTTGGAGCTCTGTTGTTTTAGGAGACCTTGGTGAGGATGCATGGTGTGATAGAAAACCTTTCTCCAAGTGTTGCGTCGTGCACACCCCAGGTGCTTAGACGAGAGTTGGGGATCAAACTCCAGGTGATAATGTCTAAGTGGGCCAGCCACCAGTGGTTCCTACACCAGCTGTTGGTGCACAGGTTGCTCCTGAGGTTATCTTGATAGCGATTGATCAACAATGCTATGAGAGGTGTCAGAAGCTGAAACCCACCCAGTTTCAGGGTGGTAAGACTGAGGATGCTCATGAGTTTTTGACTTTGTGCCATGAGATGCTTGAGGCAGTGGGTATGGTGGATGCTCGTAGTGTCTGATTTGTTACACTTCAGCTTTGTGGTTGCGCCAGAGAGTGGTGGAGGACTTTTGTAAGGTCTGAACCAGTTGGATCTCCTCTAGCAGAGTTGAAGGTATTTTCTAGTGCTTTCCAAGACCTCTTCATTCCTTAGAGCGTGAGAGAGGAAAGTCGTCTAATATTTGAGAGCTTGACTCAGGGTGGTCTGTCTGTGACCTAGTATGAAGCCCATTTTTGTGAGCTCTCTAGGCATGTTATGACTATTGTTCAGGATGAGGCAGAGAGATTTCACCGGTTTGTGAGAGGGTTGCTTTTCTCCGTCAGGTCTTATGTGTTCAGCTAGAGAGGGGGCTTTCTTTCAGTCCATTGTGAGCACCGCCAATGAGGCGGAGTTGAGGGTATAGAGGAGTTTGGGGAGCCCAAGAGGGCCCCTTATTTTGGTTAGTTTTTTGGTTCCTCATCTGGAGGATGAGGTTCACATAGGCGTAGGGGTTCCTTCCAACGCTATGGACCAATTCATGCTTTTATGACAGCGGCTAAGAGTGGGCAATAATCTCGATGATCTTATGGTTCTAGTCGAGGTAGCTATGGTACCTCATCGGGTTTGCAGTAACAGTTATCCATGCTGAGATCTTGCTATACTTGTGGGGATCCAAGTCATATGATGCGACAGTGTCCACTATAGACGCATTAAGGACCTCAGTGTTCTCTTTCAGCTGTTCCAGCTAGGGATTCAGTACCGTTGGCCAGGGGTCGAGGCAGAGTTCAGATAGGTAGAGGTGACAGAAATACTGGTAGAGGTACTCCAGCTCTGCAGGGTGGAGGTATATGTTATATTCAGGCTGCAGGCACCCGGGATGGCCAGTGTTATGCTTTTCCAGACAGGCCTGAGGCTGAGACTTCTGATGTTGTGATCACAGGTATCGTCTTAGTTTTCCATCGACCTACGTCTGTTGGTTTAATTCGGGATCTAATTTCTCATGTGTCTACCTATTTTGTTGTTGGGTTTGATATGATATTTTTTTCATGCATGTGTCTATTCATGTTTCTACACCAGTGGGTGAATCCTTAGTGGTGGATCGAGTGTATCGATCTTGTCTTGTTTCTTTGGCCAGGTATGATACTTGGGTAGACTTCATCATTTTGGGGATGGTAGACTTTGATATTATCTTGGATATGGACTGGTTTTTCCAGCATCATGCTAGTCTTGATTGTTATGTTAAGACTGTGACATTAGCGATGCCGGGTTTCCCAAGAGTTGGACGGGTGCTAGTGGTTCCTACCCTAGAAAAGTTATATCATTCATTAGAGCTCAGAGATTGGTTGATAGAGGGTGCTTCTCCTACTTGGCTTTCATTCGAGATACTAGTGTTGAGCTACCTTCTATGGATTCAATGTCCGTGGTTTGAGAGTTTGTAGATGTGTTTCCTACTGATGTTCTAGGTGTTCCTCCGGATAGGGATATTGATTTTGTTATTGACTTTGAGCTGGGCACCAAACCCATCTCTATTCCTCCTTATCATATGGATCAACCCGTGTTAAAGGAATTGAATGATCAGTTGCGGGATCTATTGAGTAAGGGGTTTATTCGCCTTAGTATTTCTCCGTGGAGTGCTCTTGTGTTGTTTGTGAGGAAGAAAGATGTATCTATGAGGATGTGTATCCTCTTCCTCATATTGATGATTTGTTTGATCAGTTTCAGGGTGACAGTGAAGAACAAGTATCCTCTTTCTTATATTGATGATTTATTTGATCAGTTTCAGGGTGCATCTTTGTTTTCTAAGATTGACTTGAGGTCTGGTTATTACCAGCTAAAGATTAGGGCATCGGATATCCCTAAAATAGCTTTTAGGACTCGTTATGGGCACTATGAGTTTCTTGTGATGTTTTTTGGGTTGACTAATACCCCAACAACGTTCATGAAGTTGATGAATAGGGTGTTTCGATCGTATCTAGATTCCTTTGCAATAGTGTTCATTGACGACATCTTGGTGTACTCCAAGACTGAGGAAGATCACGATCGGAATTTGAGGATTGTGCTCCATAGATTGAGGGAAGAGAAGTTTTATGCCAAGTTCTCAAAGCGTGAGTTTTGGCTTGATTCTATGGCATTTTTGGGACACGTGGTATCCAAGGAAGGTATTCGAGTAGATCCAGCCAAGATTGAGGCGGTGAGGGGTTGGACCAGACCTACATCACTTACTGAGATCTGGAGTTTTGTAGGACTTGCGGGCTATTACCGATGATTTGTGCAGAACTTTTTTACCATTGCATCTTCTTTGACTAGATTGACTCGGCAAAGTGTGAGTTTTCAGTGGTCTGATGAGTGTGAGAAGATCTTTCAAAAGTTCAAGACTTTGTTGATGTCGACTCCTATTTTGATTTTACCGGAGGAGGGCGTGGACTTCACTATTTAATGCGATGCTTCTAGAGTCGGGTTAGGGGTGTTCTGATGTAGAAGGGTAAGGTAATTGTCTATGCTTCTAGGCAGTTGAAGATCCATGAGAGGAACTACCCTACCCATGATCTAGAGTTGGATGTCGTAGTGTTTGTGCATAAGTTATAGCAACATTATCTGTATGGAGTTTATTGTGAGATTTTCACAGACCATCGAAGTCTTCAGTACATTTTCAGCCTAAGTGATCTGAATCTGAGGTAGTGCAGATGGCTTGAGATACTGAAGGACTGTGACATTACTATCTTGTATCATCCAAGGAAGACCAACATGGTGGCCGATGATTTGAGTAGGAAGACTTCTAGTATGGGAAGTCTTACCGCTATTAGTGTGGGGGAGAGACCATTAGCTAGAGAAGTTCAGCGGTTAGCCAACAGTATCGTCCAGTTACAGGTTTCTGAGAAGACGGGTGGTTTGATTTCGTTCATTGAAACTTGTTCTTCCTTAGTTGAGAAGATTCGTGAGCGTCATTTTGATGATGAGAAATTATGTCTCATCCAATACAATGTGATGAAAAGGGAAGCCAAGGAGGCTGTCTTGGATTCTGATGGTGTCTTGCAGATTGGAGGATGGATTTGTGTGCCCAAGGTGCGCGAGTTGATTAGACTGATCTTGAAGAGACCCATTATTCCCGATATTCCATCCATCCGGGTGCGGCGAAGATGTATCATGACCTGAGCCAACACTATTAGTGGTGTGGTATGAAGAGAGATATTACAGATTTTGTTTTGAGGTGTTTGACTTGTTAACAGGTCAAGTGTGAGCACCTGTGACCTAGAGGTATATCTCAGAGAATTCTCATTCCTACTTGGAAGTGGGAGCGGATCACTATGGACTTTATTGTGGGACTACCTGCCACCGTGGGTGGTTATGATTCTATTTAGGTGGTTGTTGGCAGGTTGACCAGGTCCGCCCATTTCATCCCAGTTTGGATGAAGTATAGGACGGAGGAGTTAGTCGAGCTTTATATCAGTCAAATTGTGTGATTGCATGGAGTCCCAGTTTCTATTGTCTCTGATCGAGGTTCCATGTTCACTTTCCATTTCTGAAAGGCATTGCAGCATGGTTTAGGTACTCAGTTAGATATCAATACAACTTTTCATCCTCAGACCGATGGTCAGTCCGAGCGGACGATTCAAGTGTTGGAGGACATGTGCCGAGCTTGTGTGATTAATTTTGGTGCTAGAGATTACATTTTCCCTTACAGAGTTTGCCTATAACAACAGTTATCATTACAACATTCAGATGACCCATTTTGAGGTGTTTTATGGTAGATGATGTAGATCTCCGATCGGATAGTTTTATTCAACTGAGATGGACTCATTATATATAAACTTGCTTAAAGATGATATGGAGCAGGTTTTTACGATCCAAAGTAGACTGTTGACTGCCTAGAGTCGAAAAAATAGTTATGCAAGTCGGTGAGTTTGAGCCCTAACATTCATGAAGGTTGATCATGTTTGGCAGGTGTGATGAGGTTCAGAAAGAAGGGCAAGCTTAGCACTAGATTCATTGGACCCTTTGAGATTTTGAGCCATGTGGGAAAAGTGGCCTATAAGTTGGCATTGCCACCTAGCTTGTCAGTTGTGCATCCTGTATATCATGTTTCCATGCTTTGGAAGTACGTGCCAGATGAGTCCCATGTACTTTCCCTTGATTCAATTGAGTTGGGTCCAAACTTGTCTTTTTTCAGGAGGAGCCTATAGCCATTTTGGATAGGCAAGTCTGAAAGCTTAGGACCAAAGAGATTGCTTTAGTGAAGGTGTAGTGGAAGCATCATTCCGTTGGTGAGGTGACTTGGGAGATAGAGTCAGATATGCGTGCCAGATATCCTCAGCTTTTTTAAGCTTCAGGTACCTTCTTTGCTTTATGTTCGAGGACAAACATGGTTTTTAGTGGTGGAAAATGTAATGACTGGTCGGTCATTTTTGGAAAGTTTCATGAAATTTCCATTTTACCCCTCCCGTTATCGACCCCAAGTCATTTTTTATTGAGTTTGAAAGGTTGGTTTTGATCTTTGAGTTAAAAGTTGAGAATTTGGTAAGTTTGTGAGTTTTAAAGGCTAAGTTGTTAAGAAAGTAGTTTTTGGGGTCTTTTGGAGTTTCGAGTATCACAATGGAATTCCATCAGTCCCAAAATGTGAAATTTTATTCGTGAGACTTGTTGGTTTCAGATTCTGAATCTTTTTAGAATTTGAGGTCCTAAGTTGTAAAATTGTGAAATGTTAGCCTTTGTGTTGACTTTGGTCAACATTCAGGATTCAGATACTCGGATCGGAATTTTGAGAGTTATGTTGCATTCGGGGGATGATTATAGGCCTAGGTGAGGTCTTGGTTGATTTTTGAGAGGTCTCGAGCTTGTTTTAGCCTTTTAGGTGTTGAGTTAGTTTCTTGTAGTTTTCACGGATGTCGTGTCAATGAGACCTTGGATTCATGTTTTGACAGTTCCATTGAGTCTGATGCGCCGAGTATAATTAATTTGCATATGTGGTTTGTGTGTACGGGGTTCCGAACGAATCCCGAGGGACCTTTCGATGTTTGAGAGTTGGTTGAGTTTTGTTGGTTCCTGAGTTTTGTAACCTTCACTTTTGCAATAGGTATTTCGCTTAAGCGAGCTTCGCATAAGCAAAGGTGTGATCGCTTAAGCGAAGGCCGAACTTTTTGGAAAGGTTCGCTTAAGTGAAGCCTGGTTCCCAAAAATGAGACCCATGTTTAAGAGAACCCATGGTTCGCTTAAGCGACATCTGAGAGGGTTTTCCTGCCATTTTCAGGGTTTAAGCCCTATTTCACCTTTTTGAGCTTTGGGGACCCTTGATGGCGTTATTTAAGCTAGATCACCTGGGTAAGTGTTCTTGATCCTAAACCCTCACTTTCCATTAATCAATTATGAGTTTTAACATCAAAATATGAGATTTTGATAGGTGATTGTGGAAGTTTTTCATGAACTCAAGTTCTTAACTAAAATGGTTATTTTGAAGTGATTTTAATCCCTTTTTCGAAATGGTTTTCTCTAATGAGTTCTTAAAGCCTTGAGTAATGTTTTCAAGTATTATTTTTCGGATTCAAACCTTCTTTTTCAAATTGGGGTTTGTGTTGATTGACCCACTTTTCAAGAGAATTAGGGTATTGTGATTTTTGGTAAATGATTGTGAATACTTGATTATTTTAGATTGTGTAGCTTTGGAAGTGGTTCGGAAGGGGAAGACTCAACTCTTGGAGTGATTGTTGATTGATCTAAGGCAAGTGGTTTTCTAAACCTTGTATTCTAGTTGAATTCATATGCTTCCTTCATTGATTGTATGTTGGGAGTAATAGGGATGAGGTGAAGGGTTTAAATTGTCCACTTGATACATCTAAAAGAATAAAAAGGAGTTGAAATGAAAAAGTCAATGTGTTGAGAATGATGATATGGATTGCCTTAATGTAACCCTTATTGATTGATTGATGAAATGCTTGAAAGCATGAATGTGGACTTTAATTGTGCACAAATTATTATGTCTGCTATGTGGTGTGATATTGCTTGTGTGATTTGATCGTTGAACACTGTGATGATTTATGTGAAGAGTGTTGTGAGGTCGAGGTCATTTCCAGCTAGTTATATGATATAAAGCTGGTGGGAAATGGTTCTGGCTAGTGATGTGATATAAAGCCGATGGAAAATGGTTCATGCTAGTGATGTGATATAAAGCCGATAGGAAATGGTTCTTGCTAGTGATGTGATATAATGTCGGTGGGAAATGGTTCCGTCTAGTGATGTGACATAAGGCTGAGGGGAAATAGTTTCGGCTAGTGATGTGATATAAAATCGATGAAAATGGTTTTGGCTAGTGATATTGTGTCGATGGGAAATGGTTCCGTCAAGAGATTGATTATTGTGACTTGATGTATTTTATGTTCATGCGTGATTTGCTTGATACTTGAGATTGATGTACTTGTGGTGTGTGCCTGAATTACTTGTCATTGCAATTGACTTATTCGATTTATTTAATTGTTGAATTGCGAAGATTTGAATTGTGAATATTGGGCATGTGAGTCGTGTATTATAGAATTGCTAGTTTGGGTAGATTTTTGTGCAGATTGTATTTTGACGAGGTTCGGTTGGACAGTCTGGGTATTTATTTTCTAGCTAGCTGCTTTGTTTAGTAGGCTGATTGTTGGGTACCGTGTTGTTGGTACTCACCCCTTGCTTCTACACTTGTGTAGGTTCTGATCCCGGACCCGCATGATCTTCTTCTTTTTCCCTGTCAGTCAAGGCTTGTTGAAGGATTTGAGAGGTAGTTGCTTGTCATCCTGGCGGGCCCTCTTTTCCTTTTCTTTAAATTGTTCTACTTGAGAGATAAAGACTGAGATTTGTATTTATTTCTTAATTTCGTACTTATGTATTTAGTGGCTTGTACACGTGACAATCAGATTTGGGGGTTTTAATAGAAGAATAAGTTTTCCGCTTTATCTTGTTCTTAATTTTACTGTTTGCCGCATTTTTTTATTTTCAATTAGGTTGAGGATGACTTGTCTTGGTGGGAATAGACAAGTGTCATCACGTCCATTTTTGGGTCGTGATAGACTTTCAATTTTTTTGTAAAAAGAGTTCATTTCTGAGCAAACTTGGAAAGAAAAACATGTTTTTGTATTTGTAGTGTGCTTACTCGGGTTCATGGTCTTCCCCCAAGACTCAAATCATACCATTCATCCAAGTGTAGTAACATTCACTCATGACATCTTCTACGTAGTCAATAAGGGAATGACAATCAAATATCACACTTTGACACCTATGATTCTCACTAACATCTATAGGGCTTTGGATAAGTGTTAGAACAAAAATATCTTCTTTCAGGGTTGCAACCTAGTACTCCAATGGTGGATGATGAAACGGTTGCATAAAGTCCACAATCCTAAGGAACCCCATTCCAAAGCTCGATTAGACCAATTTACATTTCATAGTTGGTGGTTATATATAAACAATTTTAAGGTAGGATATGTGCAACAGTTATAGTTCCTGATACTCAATGAATAAAGGGATGAAAATGTGAAATGGGCAATCGACGATCTTGTCGTATGAGACACTATGATCCGAGGGGAAAATATCCATTTCTTTGTAATTTCCAGACTTAGAGGAGCCCGACCTTATGCTCAAGGTCTAGTTCTCAGGAAATTAAGAGGTAAGCAAGTCATCCTCGAATAGGAGAAATTAAGAATTTTCAATGGGCCACAAGGATGACCAAGTCGCTTTTGCCAGAATGTTCATTGAAGAATGGAAAACTTGAAAGATAAATGGTGATAGGGTTCCAAACAGGTTTGATGTTGAACGTCGTGGTGCGTACAAATAATGGTTGAAGAAGAGCTTCGTCGAAACCATCAAGCCCAGCCCAAACGTGACCACATGTATCAAAGACAATGAATCTGAGCATCAAGTGCTACTCCACGACTTCAACAAAGGTACCAAGAAAATTAGTTGGCACACCGTTTCCGATATTTGGAGGATGCAAGAGTCATAGATCAGCTTAGGCAACAAATTGAAAGGGTAAGGCAATGCATAACCGAGTTAGATGATCACATGGAGCTACAAATCCAGACTGTAGAGAGGACTGGGTATTTAGAAAGGTCTTAGCTCGTCGGAGATCACTAGTGGATGAACAAATACTTTATTTGGAAAGAAGTTGATGCCACTAAAAGAGTAAAGGACCATAGATTATTTAAAGCTTGTCATCATCCCTTGCGTGGGATTACTTTTCATTTGTACTTTTTCTTTATTATTTAACTTTCCAAATTGTATCCTCATATTCTATTTTGTAAAACACTTTTGTCCTTTATCAATGAAATTATTTCGGGGATATGGATTGACTTACAAGGTATACACATCCTTCAATTCTCTAAGCCTAACCTTGACACAAAGGGTCACATATTTTTTCAGGACGCGCAATAATTTTTTTTGTGTACTATGTGTTATAACTATTTTATGTGAATATGTTGCTTTATTCAGAAATGTTCTAGCCCACATCTTTTCAAAATTTAGTGAATCCTCAAGCACAAAATTAAGTCATTATCAAATTTTGTCCAAATACTCTTTGAGTGTTGAGTTTCCCAACAAAATCCGAGCTTCGCTCTCAAAATCTAAACCCTTACTCTATCTTGTTAGGAAAGGTTAAACTTTGTCGTCAAGATGGAAGGATACTTGAATGTTGAAGAAGTTTTGTGGAGGAGAATGGAAAGAGTCACCTGTGAGATTTCTGAAGTTGAGAGAAGGACTCAGGAAGTGAACCTAGCTAAGGCGATCGTGATAGCCAAAAGTGTTGAAGTGGATGGTAAGATTGAGATCACAAAGGGAAAACGGGCTAAGGTTGACAAGTTGATAGCCATATCTTTAAGTAAAAAGAATGATGAAGCCTCTAATATTGGAAAAATACTCAAAGGATATTCCTTCACTCTAGAGGAGATTGACATGATTATTGATGAAAAAATGAGTCTGATGTTGCTAAGAAGAAATTCAAAGAAAGATTTGACGGTGCGGCCTTTTTACCAAAATGATTTAGACAAGGAGATGAGAAGATTACCCTTCAAGTTTACTTTCGGGCAATGACCTACGTCCAAAAGTGATTTCGTGTGCTACTATTTATCAAATTCTTTGTGTTATGGTATCTTGCACCCTATCAAAGGATCCAACTCTAAGACTAATCCCAAAGACGCACACAAGAAGTGTGCTTATCATTAGAATCAGACTGGTCATACTACTGAAGAGTGTGTGGAGCTGAGGACTAAAAGTCAAAGCATGGTCGATAGCTGAAGAATCAGTCATAAATGGGGCCTTTACACCATTCTTGTTTGTGATCAAGCGGAACCTTGTATGCAAATCATGAAGGATGTTTTGATCCATCGTTATGACTTGGCTTTTGCAGAGTTGTATCTGAGCATCTACTGCAAGTTGGTTCAAGCCAAGATCCTAGCTCATGTTGTAAGGAAGGAAAAAATGACCTCCACTGTCTAGTGTAAAGATGATGAAATTTGTCTCATCCATGACACCAAGGGTCAAGACATCGAAATGTGCCGCATGTTTCGTTGTGATTTGGAGTACTTGATCAACGAGGGGAAAATCCAACTTGAGTACCCTCTCTGATACCCATAAAGTTTGAAACAAAGAAGGAGATTAGCGAGTTTGCCATATCCCTCTTTTCTTTCTTCTTTTCATCATTACTCTATCCGTATCTCACCTTCAATTTGTCCTCTCAAAGGATTTTGAAATTTTCAAATTCCCCCCAAAACGCACCAATTCCTCTAAAAATAACCCATTCCCTTCATTCATTTGGGACAAGGTTTTTGACTCTAAGAACATGGATTTGTCACAACCCAAAGTACACCCTAGACATGACGTGGCGTTATAAAAGGAAATAAAGACTTGTATTTAGTTACTACAAATAAGGAGTTTTTTTGTGTGTGTAGTTTATAAACGTGTGTTTGTTAAGAGGAGATTTTTTTAATGTTTTATTTTAGTGGAGAAATGTTTTTGGAATGTTAATTTTAAAATCTATTTAAAATTATAAATGGATAATTTTAAAACTGCTTCCATGTTATAAAACTGTTTTAAAAATTGTTTTATTTTTTAAAATTGTAATTTAATAATAATTATTTTATATAATTACAGATGATTAATCAATTTTAATTGTATAGAAAATTTAAAAAATTATGGTGCTACTTTTAGCCTCTCCTAACCGGTGGTATTTTTTACATCTCTTAATATATATAGATTTTAAAAACTGTCTGAAAACTTGTTTTATTTTTTAAATTGTAATTTATTAGTTATTATTAAATATACTTGCAGATAATTAATTAATTTTAATTATACAGAAAATTTTAAAAATTATGGTGCTACTCTTAGGCTCTCCTAACATGTGGTATATTTTGCCTCTCTTATTATATATAGATTGATAGATATAAAAAAAAAATTAATTTTTTTTTTTGAATTTTATAAACATGATATTTAGCATTAATATGATATTTAATTAGAATTAAAAAATATGGTAAATTTATACAAAAATATAATTACAAACGGGCTTAAAAAAATATAAATTACAAAAATTAATGTAAAAAATATGCATTTGTTTTGCTGTAAATAAGGAGTGGTGGAAAGATAGATAAAATATTTTGCATTAAAAATATGATAACTTTTTCACAAAAAAGTAATCACACACATCACACTATTTTTTAGAACTATTTTAAAATTATTTATTAATTGTAAAATTTGCTTTAAAATCATTTTAAAAATAAAATAGTTATTAATTATTTAACCCTATTCCATATAATTAATTTTAAATATTTAAAAAACGTTTTTTTTTGTGTGCTGACATATATGCGCTACCACCTCTCTTTTATATATATATATATATATATATGAGAAAATACATAAAATAACAAAATTTACTTTAGTACTTTAACTTTACGGGTAATTATTTACCCCCTTATCTCTTTTCAAGTGAATTTAAATACACCCAAATAGCTGATGTGACAAGTCAAAAATTTTACTGCGCATAAATACCAATAATTAAAGAGAAAAAGAATAAGTGGCCCCATTTTTTTTTCTTTTTAGCCAATAATGTTTTTTTCCTTCATCTTCCTCACACCCTACACCCCTCTCGCCCTCAACCACCACTTGCACCACCTCTTTCTTCTTCGTCGAACCCCCCACTTCTTTAATTTCTCCTTCTTCAAAACCCCCATCTCGACCCTATTTCTCCTCTTAGAAGTCTCACCCTCTTTCTTTCTCTTCGGATCTGCCGCCAACCACCACTGCATCACCTTTTCTTCTTGTTCTTCTTCTTTTTTGTTGAACTTTCCATCTTCTTTCTCTTTCTTTGAAATACCCTCACCCCACCTCTATTTCCTTTCTATCCGTAAAAGGGTGTGATGAATAGGGGGGAAAATAGAAAAGCCAACAATTTGTTCTTGCTTCAAAATTATTATTTATAGTAGTGTTTGAATGTGATGAACTTGAAGCTCTTTTTAATGGAAAATCTATAATTTCTTCATTTCAAATTAAATTTTCAGTCATTATTTATTGTCTTAGTAATGTGTCTCAAAAATTGAATGTGTTTTTGTGAGAATAGTTTTAACATTTTGAATCAATCTTTTCAATTGTGATCGAATTTGTTCAATTGCAACCGTGACTGAGTTGAGGAACAGGGTTCTTATTTTTTGAATTTTTTTTGGCTTTCTAAAATTATGAATAAATAAAAAGAAACAAAAAAAAGAATTGAAAAAGTAAAAATTAAATAATGTTCTACATGACACTGACGTGGCAATTATGTGGCGCTGATATATCAATGACAGGGCGCGTGTGGAATGCACTTGCCATTGTGAGACTAGTATTATAATTTTAGGGTGATATTAAATTCACTTGAAAATTGACTAGGGGGGTAAATAATTACCCATAAATTTAAAGTGTTAAAGTAAATTTTGCTATCAAGTTCGAAGGAATTTTATGTATTTTCTATATATATATATAACCTTTACACATGCTTATTTATATATTAATGACTCATATACTACTAATATCGGTGTTTGCTATGTAATAACTATACACCCGATAATACTAAATAAAATGTATAACTAACATGTATTACTCATATATAGACTCAAAATCATACCCAAAAAAAGATTAAATAATGTGGTAACTAATATATGTATTAGAGTTCTAAATATACATCCAACAAAACGATCCCTATATATTATTTCTAATAAATAAATTAATATATAAAATTATGTTGATATTAATTATGACAAATTCAAAATTGACAACCAAATATTCTATAAAAGCCTATAACATGTTATAGATGGATTATTTGCTAGGGTGTCAAAAGAATATGAAAAATCAATCAAATCGAATCGAACCGATTTATGTCAGTTTTTCAATAAAATAGTAGACTTTTATTAAGTTTATAATTGTCCCGAACAATTGAAATGGTCTTTTTAATTTATAAAAAAAATAAAAACTTCACGAACAGAAGTGAATAACCTTGAGTATGTAAATATATTTTATAGATTAACAATATGTTAAATTTATTATATAAATATATTTATAGCATTTTTCAAATATAAATATAACCTAGGTCCTAGGCTTCTGGTGGACCGGTGACCGAACGACTTTGATTTTTTGCTCTTTAATTTGCATTTAATTAATTAAGTTTAAAACTAAAAGATACTATAGTAGATAATGTATCAAACAATACAACAAAACATATGCAAGCACTCCTATTAAATATTTAAGATTAAACAGTATGGCGATAAGGTTTTACATTCTTGACTTCTTGGTGAAGAATTGAAATGCTTCTTCAAGAACATATTTGCAAAAGAAATATTTAAATAATAGTAGTTTTGAGGTAATACTTTAAAAGTAAAAAAACTAAAATTAACCAAAACATATCGATACCGAAGAGAAACTGATATGATTGGAATGATTTTTAAAAAATAGTTATTTATTATAAAATACCCGAAAATTTTGAATAATATAATTTTAAAAAATAATAATTTTGTTATATATTATAAAATACCCAAAAAATTGGAATGATATAATTTTTTTAAAATAATTGTCTGAACCGTCACCCCCAATTATATGTTTCCAAACATGTCATAGTCATAGCTGTATCACCTAAACGAAGTGAATCATCTGATGACTCAAACCCTCTTTTCTATAAAAACTAATTATGAAAACTCTGTGTTGGGCCTGAGTTTAATATTTGTTCATAAATTAATATTTAAAACAATATTAATTAAATGATATGAAATTATCTAATTGAGTATAAATTAAAATTGAGTATAAATTAAATACTTGATAAATATTATTAATATTTATAAATTTTAAGCAGTATTGATTAAATGATTTTAAATTTTCTTACTCAGAAATAAATTATAATAAATATTTATGTGGTAGTATATCATCTCAATTTTTTGGGCTTAGAAGTCCACTAAGATCTTCATAATTAAAATATTTTTCATTATTGATAATTAATTATTTACTGGCATTCAAAATAATAAAACTAAAGATAGATTAAGTGGATCCTTAATTTCAAAAAAAATGCATACTAATTAAATCAAAATAAATAAAAAACTTTAATTTTTTTTTCAAAAATATCCTTGCTGAAGCAGAAACATCAATTGATGAGGCATGTGTCTTCAACTTGAAACTATCTCTTATATAATAAAAGAAAATATATTTTAAATATATTCTTAGTCATTTATTGTTTTCCCAAATGTCCCTTTTAATTTAAGTTGGTGAACTGAATTCCAGCTGCCAAGCATTGACTTCCTTAGATCATGGTATGCTCGTTGCTTACTTGATTTCCTCTCTTCCTTTTTTTTCTTTTTTTAAAAATCACTTCATCATTCTCCATTCATTTTACCTCAACTCTCATTCTCCATTCATTTCTCCCTAAGGTAAATATATGTACCTCTTCAATATGAAATATGTTTTTAGTGTCATTTTTTTGGATTTCTTGATAAATACACCTTTTCTCAATGCACATAACTGTTTAGATTGCATAAATTATTGCTCTGTCTGAAAATTTTCAGATGACTATCCCTGCTTTTGCCATTAGAATTAGAATTTCAACAATTTGCCACTCAGCCATGGATATAACCATTTTAGTACAAATAATACCACTGTGTTGTGGTGGAGTGGTAAATAGTCATTCATTGTCGGTTTTGAGTCCCCTGTATATGCACTTACCTTTGTTAGGTATTGTTTTAACCTTAATGTGGGACTTTCTGGTGTGAATATAGATTTAGTCGAACTCTAATACAGGTACTGAACAAAGAAAAAAATAGCACATTTAACTAGTAGTGTCTGTGAAGCTAATCAACAAACACATGGATAGTGAAAATTGAAAAAGTGTTTTCTTCTAGGTAAAAAAAATTATATTTGTGATATTTCAAGGCAAGAATTGCATATATGATTTGGTTAGATTTGTGATATATGCAGGGATGAAGTGTTTCCAGTTCTCTAATTCAGATAAGAATGATGATCATAACAAGACTAGAAAGTCAACATCAGGCCAGTCATCTGCCTCTGTTTTCACAGATCCTGACCTGAAAGGATCTGAATACAACTCACAAAATGTGTCATCGGACATTAGCACTGAGTCCTCTTCGAGGCTCTCGTTTTCGTGCTTGTCTAATAAAAAGCCTTGTCACCTTAAGGTCTTCACAGTTGAAGAGTTGAAGAGCGCCACCAAGAACTTTAGTCGATCCCTCATGCTAGGAGAAGGCGGTTTTGGAGGTGTATACAAGGGCGTTTTAAAGGACACAAATATTGCTGTTAAACAACTCAGCCAAAGAGGCTTGCAGGCTAGTTTCATTTAAGATTTTTATATTTAATGTAGTGGACTGTGAAACAAAAAGATTGAGTTTGTCTTGTGATTTAGGGGCATAAGGAATGGGTGACGGAAGTGAACGTCCTTGGTGTCGTTGAGCATCCGAATCTTGTCAAATTAATAGGCTATTGTGCACAGGATGATGAAAGAGGAATACAACGTTTACTGGTATATGAGTTTTTGCCCAACAGAAGTGTACAAGATCATTTAATAAGTCGTT
Source organism: Solanum okadae (assembly GCA_036553675.1). Lineage (NCBI taxonomy): Eukaryota > Viridiplantae > Streptophyta > Magnoliopsida > Solanales > Solanaceae > Solanum > Solanum okadae. Next base: position 37,136,942 of record CM071681.1, read on the forward strand.
TTATGTCACCTTTGCCATGGGAAACAAGGTTAAATATCGCTCGTGATGCTGCTCGAGGCTTGGCCTACCTACACGAGGGAATGGAGTTTCAGGTAATTCTGTTGTTCCTCTGTAACACTTTTCCACCTCATTATATGATACTTTTGCACTATCGTGTTGATACATATTTTTTGGTGCAGATTATCTTTAGAGATTTCAAATCGTCTAACATTCTCTTGGATGAGAAATGGAATGCAAAGTTGTCTGATTTTGGCTTGGCCAGATTAGGACCTTCTGACGGATTAAGCCATGTCTCAACAGCGGTATGCTCAATATATCCATTGAATTAAGAATCTCTACTATGTATTCAGAATAGTTGATCGTGCTTTACAAAATTAATCAAGGGTAATAGGACCTTAGTTAAGTTAAGGTGTGTCACTGGAATTTCGGTCATAGTTCAGGATACTTATGCATTATCCCTTTTTGTTACTAAAACTAATTACTGTATTAAAAGCAATATGATATTCAAATGTCACTATTTGGCTGATATAGTTAATTTAGCATATGAAATATCTCAAAATATGTCAAAGATATTGGATTTTGGTTTTAAAACACCAGCACTAGCTATGTGAAATATCCTATTTTGTACAACATACTTGATCAAATACATGTCTTTTGATTTCATTAGGTGGTGGGAACTGTTGGATATGCTGCTCCAGAATATATACAAACTGGGCGCCTAACGTCCAAGAGTGATGTATGGAGCTATGGGGTGTTTCTATATGAACTCATCACAGGCAGGCGTCCGTTGGACAGAAATAAACCTAAAAATGAGCAGAAACTTCTTGAATGGGTAAGACCACATCTTTCCGACCTGAAGAAGTTTGAACAAATATTGGATCCTCGATTGGATGGAAACTATTCCATTAAATCTGCTCAGAAGTTAGCTGCCATAGCTAATAGGTGTTTAGTTAAACACCCGAGAAATCGTCCAAAAATGAGCGAGGTCTTGGAGATGGTAAATCAGGTTGTGGAGGCAACTGAAGGAGCTAAATGTCCACGAACCCCTGTAGACGAAAGTTCAATGCCAAATGTCGACGATGACATGTTTATGATAAGGTGTCTCAATGCAAGTAGAAGGTTGGTAGAACACACACCAAGAGAAAACAAGTTGTTGGTTTGAAAATTGTGGAAGCCTAAGCTTGTCAGTTCAAATTGAGCAGCAGAAATGAAACTAAAGTTACTCTAGCTACTTTTGGTTTTCTTGTGCAAAACAATCACTTGAATTGTAAAATTATTTTACTTTGGATGTTTGAGTCAAGTGGTCAAAGATGCCAACTAAACTAAAATAGCAAATTTCATATTTCTTTTAGAAATTTTGATAAATAAAGCACACAATATTTTAAAATTCAAATTATAATTGGTCATAAGGAGATGATTTCATGTTGGGCATACTAAATAGGGAAAATTATATAGCAAGGCAAACATGTGATATGTATTTACAATAAATTACTATATTTTAAAATTTTGCAAATTTATAGCTATAAGTAGGGTCTTATAGCAATTCTCTCTCTCCCTCTTTCCCTTGCCCCTCTCTGTCTCTCTCTCCAACCCAAACAATTGCAATCCAAAAAACATTCCACATAAATATGATAATTGTATTTTGTATTATGTATCAAATGTATTTGTATTCCATGTCAACTTAATATTTTGTTTTGAATTGTATTTTGTATTTATTTTGAATTGCTTTTGTTTTTATTTAATGTGTATAATTATTTTTGTATTTATATAATGAATTGTATTTTGTATTTATTTTGCATTGTATTTTGTATTTATCTAATGCATAACTATTTTGTATTATGTATCAATTGTATTCGAAATAAAACAAATACAACATGTATTCATCCTCTCTTCTCCCTTTCTCGATCTTGCTCGCCTCTCTCCTCCTAATATTTTTAGCTAAATGCAATAGTTTTTTTTAATATAATTTTATTCATTTTGATACAAATATACAATGAATACAACTGGTATTCAACCTCTCTCCACTATCTCTAAGATCTCGCCTCTCTCCTCCCTCTTCTCGATCTCGCTCGCCTCTCTCCTCCTAATATGTAGCTAAATACAATAGTTTTTTATACAATTGTATTCATTTTGATAAAGATATACAATGAATACAACTGGTATTCAACCTCTCTCCTCTCTCCTCCCTCTTCTAGTCTCACTCGCCTCTCCCTCCCCCTAACATGTAGCTATAATTTGTAATTAAGTAAAATATAACTATATATCTTTAATTAAGCCCAAACTATAGTCATTTTTGAAAGTTACCTTACTAAATACGTAAATGGTAATGATTAATTAACATAAAATTTTATCATTCTCATAAACAAGACACACATATATATAAGAGCTTGCACGAGCGCAATTACTTCAGATGGATTGAATTCATGCATTCTATGCTTCCATAAATTGTAGGAGCTGATTGATCACATTCAAGGTTCCAAACGAACCGATCATGTCATGAGAATTGGGAAATTATTTTCTTAAGGGTCCGTTTATATCTTGCCTAAAGGCTAGGAAGATGATCTCTAAGGGTTGCATATATCATCTCGTTTGGGTTAGGGATATAGATTTTGAAACCTCTACTCTTGAGTTAGTTTCGATATGAGTTTCCGGAAGTGTTTCCCGATGATCTTCCCGGTATTCTTCTCGAAAGGGAAATAGACTTTGGTGTTGACTTTTTTTCAGATACGTAGCCTATTTCTATTCCTCTTTATCGTATGGTCCCAACAAAACTTAAGGAGTTACAGGATCAATCAAAATACTTGTTGGATAAGGGTTTTATTAGGTCGAGTATCTCTCCATGGGGTGCTCCGGTGTTGTTTTCAAAAGAAGGATGATTCTCTCTGAATGTGCATTGACTATCGACAATTGAATAAGGTTACCATTAAAAATATGTATCATATTCCCAGAATTGATGATTTGTTTGATTAACTCCAAGGAGTGAGTTACTTCTCTAAGATTGACCTCTAGTCGGACTATCTTCAATTGAGGATGAAGGAAAATAAAATTCTGAAGACGACTTTTCAAACTCGGTATGGTCATTACGAGTTTTTGGTGATGTCTTTTGGTTTGACTAATACTTGACAACATTTATGGATTTGATAAATATGGTCTTCAAGCAATACCTTGACATATTTGTGATTGTGTTTATTGATGATATTTTGATTTACTCACAGAGTGAGGATGAGCATGTTGAGCATTTGAGTATTGTGTTACAAATTCTCAAGGATCGTGAATTTTATGTGAAGTTTAATAAATGTGAGTTTTGGTTAAGGTCGCATTGTCTTCGGCGAAGGTATTCAAGTCGATCCTAAGAAAACCAAGGCTGTTAAGAATTGGCCTAGACCTTTGTCCACTTCAGATATACAAAATTTCTTGGGTTTGGCCAGTTACTATAGAAGGTTGGTGGAAGGATTTTCCTTTATTGCGTCGCCTTTGACGATATTGACTCAAAAGAAAGTGAAATTTCTATGGTCGAAAACTTGTGAGAAGAGTTTACAAGTTGAAAGATAGACTCACTTCGACCCTATACTGACATTATTGGAAGGATCGGATGGTTTTGTGGTTTATTGTGATGCTTCACGAATTGGTCTTGGTTGTGTTTTGATGTAACATGGAAAGGTCATCGCTTATGCTTCAAGGCAATTGAAGGTGCGTGAAAAGAATTATTTGACTCATGATTTGGAGTTAGCGGTGGTGGTGTTTGCTTAAAAGATTTGGAGGCATTACCTATATGATGTTTATGTAGACATGTTTACTGGACGCAAGAGTTTGAAATATGTGTTCACTCAAAATGATTTGAACCTTCGCCAAAAAAGGTGGCTTGAGTTGTTGAAGAATTACGACATGAGTGTCCTATATCATTCCGATAAGGTGAATATGGTGGCGTATGCTCCTAGTCGACTATCGATGGGAAGTGTTGCTCATGTTGATGATAATACGAAGGAGTTAGTTTGTGATGTTCATAGATTGGCCTAATTGGGTGTTCACTTGGTTGATTCTAATGAAGGTGGTGTGGTTAATCATAATAGTTGGGAATCATCTTTTATATCGGATGTGAAAGATAAGCAAGATTTTGATTCGATTATGGTTGAGTTGAAGAAGTCAGTTTCCAAAAAAGCCATTGAGGCTTTCTCCCCAGGGGAGATAGAGTCATTCGATATTAAGGTCGGTTATGTGTTCCATTTGTTGCAGAGTTGAGAAATCAAATTCTGACAGAAGCTCACAATTCTCGGTATTCTATTCCCTCGGAAACCACCAAAATGTACCGTGAATTGCGGGAGGTCTATTGGAATGGGATGAGGAAGAGTATTGCGGAATTTGTGGCTAAGTGTCTGAATTGTCAACGAGTGAAAGTTGAACATCAGAAAATGGGAGGGTCGGTTCAAGATATTAGTATTTCTACATGGAAGTGGGAAGATTCGAATATAGACTTCATTATGGGTTTACCCTGCACTCATAGACAATTTTATTCGATTTGGTTTATTGTGGACCGAATGACAAAATCAACTCACTTTCTTGTCGTGAAGACTTCATTCTCGACTGAAGATTATACAAAGATATGTATTTGAGAAATGGTAAGGTTGCATGGAGTATCCTGTCCATTATCTCCAATCGTGGCACTCAGTTTACTTCTCAATTTTTGAAGTCGTTTCAAAAAGATCTTGGTATCAAAGTGAAACTTAGCACGACTTTTCATCCTCAGATCGATGGACAAGCCGAACGTACTATTCAAACTTTGGAAGATATGCTAAGATATTGTGTGATTGACTTTAAGGGTAATTGGGATGATTATTTTCCTTTGATTGAGTTCACTTATAATAATAACTATCATTCTAGCATTGGGATGGCACCATTTGAGACTCTTTATGGTAGGAGTTGTAGTCTCCTATAGGTTGATTTGAAGTTGGTGAAGTTCCCTTGATAGGGCCCGAGTTGGTGCATGAGGCTATGGAAAAGTTTTGATTTATTCGCGAAAGGTTGAAAATAGCTTAAAATCGACAAAAGTCTTATGTCGATGTTAGAAGAAGAGGGATTGAATTCGATGTTAATGATTGTTTCTATTTGAAAATTTCACTAATGAAGGGTGTAATGAGGTTTAGACAGAAAGGAAATCTTAGTCCCAGTTATGTGGGCCCATAACAATTTTGGAGGTGTATTGACAAAGTTGTTTATGAACTTGAGTTGCCTAATGATTTAGCATCAGTACATCTGGTATTCCATATCTCTTTGTTGAAGAAGTTGTTGGAGATCCGGCGTCCATTGCACCTTTGGAAGGTTTGGGAGTTAAAGAAAATCTCTCTTATGAATAAGTTTTGATTGAAATTTTAGACTGACAAGTTGGGAAGTTGAGAAATAAAGAAGTTGCTTCCATGAAGGTTCTTTGGAGGAATCGATTAGTTGAGGGTGCAACTTGGGAGGTCGAAGCCGATATGATGTCCCGGTATCCTAATCTCTTTCCCTACGCTCCTATTCTAGCTTGAGATATTAGTTCCTCACGGTTCATTCTTTCGAATTCATGTGCTTTAGCCATTCTCATGTTTTCATATGCATGCATGTTCATGAAAACTTGATTTTTTGATGTTATGATTTAGCTTGGAGTGATCCTCCATGTTTATGTGCATTTTGATGAGATTTGCATTCATGTTAGGTTGTTAGTTTCTCTCCTACTTAATTTAAGCTAGCTTGAGTCCTATTTGAGGACGAATATTCCCAAGGGAGAAATATTATAATACCTTAAAAATTGGAAAGTCGAGTTGAAAAAGGAAAAGTTCAAATTTTGGCTCTGAGACAGGTTCTAAGAGTCCTTTCTACGGGTCATAGGAAGGGAGTCATAAACTTGGAGAGGAGTTTTTGAAATTTCAAGTTTCTGAAGTTTAACCTACGAATGGATATGACAAGTTGTAGGAAGTTTGATGGGTCGTAGATGGATTCCGTAGAAAGGTTCCAAACTTAGTGAAATTTTGAACTAAAAGTTGAGAACTACAGATGAGGTCTACGGACCGTAGGAAGGTCGACGATTCTAAAAAGGTCCCGTGGGAAGTAAGGTGAATTTGGGTTTCTGAAGTTGGTTCTACGGTTGACCAGTACGGCCGTAGAAACTTCTATGGACTGTAGGACTGTCTGACAATTATTTCTTAAGGGTATTTGGGTCTTTTCTTATGAATTAAATACCTATATTATGTCGTTTTGACCCTAATTCTAAGTCCTATAACTACACTTCTATTCCTAGTTCTATCAAAAAAAAACTTTTCATTCTCTCAAATCCCCAATTCTCATAAACATTCATCTTCTCCAGTTCTCTCTCAAGTTAAAGAAGAAAGCTAGGGTTTCAACCTTCAAGTCTCCTATTTCTCCATTGTTATTGGGCTTTGATCACCAAGGTATGTGGAAATTCATCAATGGGTTCCATTCACCAATTGGGTCCTAAAAGATGTCAATTCTCCAAAATCAATTTCACCTAAATTGTTTATGCATGTGATCTTCATAGATCTTAGTTGACTTTGATTTAATTGTTCAATTTCAACCTTCTTATGCATGTTCTGATTAAACTACATGATTTCCAATTAATTTCTATAAGACTCATGCATAATTCATGATTTTGACTATGAATTTATGAAGATATGAGTTTATGAAGAAAGTTATGAACTTGTGAATATGACTTATGAAAGATATGCATGATCTACAATTTAAAAGATGTTTATGATCTAAGGTTGCTTTCAAAATACACATAAATGGAATTGTGAAATGATTTTCTCACATATAATGGAATCATGACTGGTGAAAGGTTTTCTTACACATGTTTGATTCATGATTTAATGAGCTACTCTATGATGATTTAAGCCTTGATTGGTAACTTAATTGTGCTTTTCCATGTATGATGTTATGTTATGAAAATGACTATTCCATTGGGATTTAATTTAGCACTTGAGAGAACTTGAGGTGGAGGTTCAAATAGGGTAGTCTCTGGTAGCAGCCTTCAGTTCCAAACTACGTGTCCCATAAGGATTGTCTTAAGTGACTTATCTAGTGGATCTACAAATAACATATGATATGATACAGAGTTATACCTTGGCGAGTAGACTCTCCCTTCTCGATGTGAAGTTGCTTCATATTCCATGTTATAGCTTGCATGGTCTATTTTCGGTTAAAGCTAATATCCCACAAAGTGAACTAAAGTTACTTCAAAGGTTTCATGAAGCTTTCAATGTGATTTTAAGGTGCATTGACCATGTTCATTGTCACGACCCATGGGTACACCCTAGATGTAACATGACACATAGAACCTCGAAGGACTCAATGTAAGCCACTTAGCATATCATAACATAAGATACTAGAAAAGTGCGGAAATTTTAAAACATTTTCCATACAATCAAAGACTTTATAAACGCAAAGCAGAAGTCTTACTACACCTGTCTCAAACCATCTAAAACAACTTTGAATAACTCTTGGGACACATCCCATACAATAGTCTCAAGACATAAAAGAAAGATATAAAGGAAAGGTGATCAAATCCTCGATGCTATGAGGACTCACCAAGTCTTCAACTCCTTGCACTTCTAGAAACCTATCTTCAAGAATGGAACTCAAAATCGCCGAACCCTGCATTTGATGAGAATGTAGGGAAGAGCATGCGTTAGTACAAAAGTACTAAATATGATAGCTATCATAACATCATAAGAGCATAACATAAGGGTTAGTCAACATAAGCCATATGTTATAATCATAAGAGATACTTCAAGAAACATAAACTATAAGCATAAGAGACAATAACATAGTCATAAGAATAATCTTCAACATAGGTATCATATAAGCATTAGTCAACCCTTAGTCCTTCATATCATAAGAGAACTACTTCTCAAGTAACCTCAAAGCATACTTGTGCAATGCATGGATGAGACCCCATAGTCCCACCCACACTAAGTACAACTTTTAAGTCATCATAATCATACTTACCATCTTGGATCTCATCCTTAGCTTAATTCTCATAGACAAGGGAATATCTTACCTTTAGTCAATCATAATAAAGAAGGCAACTATAGCACAATCCTATCTAAACATTTATCATATAAGAGAAACACTTTATAGGTAACCTTAAGGCATACTTGTGCAATGCATGAATAAGACCCCATAATCCTATCCATACTAAGTACCACTTTAGGTCCTCATACTCATACTTCTTGGTTAGGGACTAGTCCCTCTTTTAAAGCATTGGAACACTAGGAGGTACTTCTTTAAGTCCATCTTAGTTCCTCTTCTTTATTATCTTGAACACTATGAGATACTTCCTTAAGCATGTCTAAGTTCATTATTAACTTAAATACTATAATATACTTCATTAAGTATGTCTAAGTTCATTATGCTTTTGAACACTTGGAGATACCTTTTCAAGTATGTCTTAGTTCATTAGATAAGGAGATTGTTACTAGAACCCCAACTTCACTATGTGAAGGATTCCATCTCATGAGACCTACGGACTCTACTATGTGAGAGTTCTCCATTTACTTTGGAAGTCCGGACTCAACTAGGTGTAAGCATTATCTCTACTTGTAGACCGAACCTGACTATGTGTGAACTCCCTTCTCATTGTCAATGTCCTTTAAGGCCAAGCATACACCCCTTAGACTAATTATTAAGCCTTACTTAACTCATGACTTATGGAGGGATGTCCTTGACAACCAATCCATGTTTCAAGTGATTCTATCACTTTATGCATTCAAACAATCATAAGGTAGATGAGGTAGGTAAAGTCCTTCCACAACAATGACATCTACTAGTCTACCATTCTCATATAAAATTCACTCTCAAAGCCATTACAAACGTAATTAAACATATTAACTTTACTCTCAAAGCCCTAGCATTCTAGCTTCATGACTTCAAGCCTTACTCTCAAAGTTTTACTTCTTACAATCATCATACATACCTAGATCACAAGATATTCTAGTCACAAGCTTCATTCTTAAGCAATTCTAATCATATATCATCATAAAGGTTCAATCTCAAGCTTTACTAGTCATGATCCATCACATATATATTATTCTAATTCAATTCATGTCTATAGGATTTCATTCTTGAACAATTACTATACATGTCATCAATCCTAGAAGATCATCTATAAATCCTCAATTTCCCTTCACAAGGCATAAACCCACATTACTACAATTTCATCAATTAAACTAGGGTTTGCCATGGAAAACATATAATATCATCATAGTAACATGATTCACTACTAAATCAATAATAAACAAGTAATATCCACTCAATTGGATTCATACTCAACTTAATCCACAATATTGGAAGGAACCCTAACTTGAATTGGGGATTTCATCTTCACAAGTGGGGGATTTATAGGGGACTCCATGGATGAATAATCTATCATAACTTGATTATAAAGCCCTCACAAATCTTGGAAGATTGGAACAATTTGACCTAGCTTGATCCTCTTTTTCTTCTTTCGAGAGAGAGAATTTCTTGGAGGGAATTGGGTTCTTTGGGTGAATTGAAATAATGAATAGGATCAATGTATTTAGGGGTCTAATAGCTTTATATAGGTGGTCTAAACACTAATAAAACTACACCACTTAACCCCTAATTAATTTGGGAAAGTACCACAAAGCCCTCACTTAACCGCCTAATCCGCCTTCACTACCTCACCCATGAGACCACGCCCATGGGTCGTGAGTGGACCCACGGGCCATGCTGGTCAATCGTGGGTGGTGGTCTACAACTATCATTTTGGGACCCTGACCCACTAGGCCATCCACGAGGCGTGGACCCCCCTACGGGCCGTGATCCCCTCGTGGGTACACTGCCTTGGGGCAAATTCTAGGGTAGTTTTGGCTAAGGTCCTCTTCAAGGACCCTTGGTTGGTCCTTGGGGAGTCGTACCTTGACGTTTAACCCTGAAACCCTTCACTCTAAGTACGGGAAGCCATATTTACTAATCTAACCCTCACGTCAAGCTCTAGAACCCTCACATAAGGCTCTAGTTTAGCCTACTAGTTTTCGGGTGTTACATTCATGCTTTATGATTCTTCTTTAAATGTTTTTACTATGTTTTTGCTCGGTCATCTATATCATGTTTAGTACCCTTATGTTTGTGTTTTACATTTTATACATATTCCTCATACTTAGTACATTTCATGTACTAATGCATACTTGTGCCTACATTGTTTAATAATGTAGGGTTCGATGATCTTCCTCCTCCCGCTCGTGGCTAGTGGATTGCTTTGTAGATTGAATACTTGGCGAGTCCTCATGTTCCGAGGACCTTGTCACCTATGTTTACATTCTTTTATGTCTTTAGTTTTCCGTCATTATATGTGGTGTATGAGTTACATCTCAACCACTCTTGATTATTAGATTGGCTTGTCGAGACCATGAGTAGATTTCCACTTTTATATCAAACTCTTTTATTGATATGAGATTTCCTACTTTTGTCTATTATGTTGTGTTGTATGCATGTTAAGTGGCTTGTGTAAGGCATCTCGAGGTCTTATACGCCATGTTACGTCTAAGGTGTATTTTGAATCGTGATAGAGGGTCAAGTCTTGTAAAAGAAAACACTTTGCACAAAACATAAGTTGTAGAATTGAAACATTTATAAAGGTCACGAAGGTCCAAATTGAAACATAACCATATGTCTATCTATAATGCTTCGAAACATAACTAAGTATTGTCTACCGGGACAAGGCCCCCGGGTATACCATAAACATATAAACCATAAAGTACTGAAAAGATGTAGACTAATCCCTGAAAACATAAAGAGGCTCACCAACAACAGAAGATATAGAACCTAACGAGCGGCAACAGCCTGATCATGTTTTGTATACCTAAGCATAGATCGGTAAAAAGATGCAGTGTCCCTGGTAGAAGGGATATAAGTACATATGAAATAGTACTGTATGTAAAATGGTAGAATGAAATATAAATGTACATATCAAGATCAGTAAAATCAGTTAACATAGTCATAATCGTAACAAATGAAGGTTAAGAGATGAGGTCATTTAGATTGTTTTAAGGATATTTATTTCATCATAGTTTAGTTCATTATATGAGTCTAATTGTGCAACAAACATAAACCACCATGTGAGCGTATAGAGTTTGATCTTGGCCCGATCAGCTAAGCCAACTTATACCTTGTAAGGTATGTGATATACATGTACATATCACGTGGATCCATAACTAGCTTTTACCAGGGAAATAAAAGGTTCGCTTAAGCCAATGATACAATCCTTAACCTACATATGCAAATGTAGTTTCAAGCGTTCGTCATTTATATGCCTTCTCAATTAACTACTTAGCTCTCCTAAGCTCATGTGATGAGGGGTTAGCATGAAGGCTCATATTCATAGCATTCAAGGATCATAATTCATAAACTTCATTCATATCATCACGTCATGAGGTTATAGTTCATGTACCAAAGCTTTACATTCATGAGAGACATATATCATATCAGAAGACTGTTATCAAGAAAACAGAGGACAACATCATAATATTTACACTTGGGGAAAACCATAGTTTATAAATTAATTTTTTTTTCACGAATTCATCAAGAATTCATCAAGAAACTATTAAGGAGTTATCAAAAAGTCATTAAGAAACCATTAGTCTTAGTTTCAAGGTAGAAACCATACTTTCATAATCATTCGTAATTTTATGGAGAAATCTTAGAAAAACTAATGGGTAAAGAATTATCAAGAAATTGAAATATTTCCATGGAGGGTTCTTGAGGTTTCAAGAAGATTCAAGAACAGTTCAAGAATATGGGGTTTCGTTTTAACCCTAATCCAAGGGTCTAACTGCTCATAAAGAAGAAATAAAGACAATACCCATATAGGAAATTTCCATTCCAAGCTAATTTGATAAGCAAAACTTGAATTCCAACCTTAGATTGGCACAAATCTAAGGTTTTTTCCTCTACAAGTTAAGAAGTTCTTCACTATTACTTTATCAATATTTTCTCAATAATTGATCTCTCTTCTCTATCCCTAACTGGGAGAAAGATAATGATACATAATTGAACAAATCTCTATTTTATCCTTGGAACATTCAAAGGAAGCACTATATTTCATGTAAGTGTTTTTTCCACTTCAGTTTTGGTCCTTCAGACTTGCATTGGATCGACAAAACGTTGATCAGAGAAAGTAGAGCGTTTGTTGTCTCCTCACTTCAACCTTCTGTTCTTACAAAAGAATTTTCGCTAGGATCGACGAATCGCCAATCAAACATTGAACCACGTCGATTACAACACCGATATTGAGGCATCTTTGCTCCATTCAAGCCGCCGTTAGCCGACGAGACACCTGTTTCTTTGCCGGTGTGCTTCAGTGCTTTACAACATCAAATCCATCAAACTTGGTTTTTTTTTTCAAAGAGTGCTTGCATCCAAGAGAACTAGGTCCTAAAATCCCTTTAATTAGCATTAAAATATGACAATAATTCAAAAATTTGAGTCTAATGAGTTGGTAGAATACCAACTCATCACCACTCCTCTTCTTGGCGTACATAGCCACTTCTTATAATTCTTATGATCTGACCTCCTCTTCTTAGCATGCTAACACTCCTCTTCTAAGTTCATATATATCAAACTAAAGGAAACTCGAACTATAATGGGAGACGTATAATCGTATATAAATTACCCCTTCGATCCAACTCTTATGAATACCATAAAATGTAATTACTTTAGTCTTCTCCACATTGGTAGTTGAAGAATGATAACTAAACACACAACAAATCATAATGACTTAGCTACAATTCATTGTTATTTCTAAGGGTTACATATACGACACTTGTAACATCACATTTTTTGCAAGTTAACATCTTAATTCAAGCCTACTAAAGAAAATCTCAAAACTAACACTATCACTATCACTATCATAATGCCATCTTTTTTATGGCAATGCTGATCTAAAAGTAAAATTTAAAATTCAAATTTGCATATTCAAACAAAACTTCATTAGGTGTAATTTCGATTATAATTTCTAATTACATGGTCTAAAAAGGCATTGACTTTCCAATAAAGTGTTTGTATAGAAAGAGTGCAAAATAGACGAGAGCAAAGCAGCATTCATCTCTAGGTTGCAGTCTTGCAGAGTTCCCTCCGAATTCCGATCTTCTATGATATCTTTCCACATTGATCTCCGATTATAACCATGAGAGCTCCACTACTCCTATATCCACTCCTTCTCCTCCTTCTATTTGTTACCTCTGCCTACTCCTGGAAGAAGGAGGAGTTTCGAAACTGCGACCAAACCCCATTTTGCAAAAGAGCCCGTTCCCGAAAACCTGGATCGTGCAATCTGTGGGTTGCCGATGTGTCCATCTCCGATGGGGATCTTACAGCCAAACTTGTCCCCAAAGAAGAAAACCCAGAAAGTGAACAACCCAATAAGCCTTTGGTTCTCACTCTTTCTGTGTACCAAGATGGTGTGATGAGGGTGAAAATTGATGAAGATCAAAATCTGAATCCACCCAAGAAAAGATTTGAAGTTCCTGAGGTGATTGAGGAAGATTTCCTCAACACCAAGCTGTGGTTAACCAGAGTAAAAGAGGAGCAAATCGACGGAGATTCGAGTTTTTCCTCTGTTTTTTACTTGTCTGATGGGTATGAAGGGGTGTTGAGACATGACCCATTTGAGGTTTTTGCCAGAGAGAGTGGAAGTGGGAAGAGAGTGTTGTCCATAAACTCAAATGGGTTGTTTGATTTTGAACAGTTGAGGGAGAAGAAAGAAGGGGATGATTGGGAGGAGAAGTTTAGGAGTCATACTGATACAAGGCCTTATGGTCCACAATCAATTAGTTTTGATGTATCTTTTTATGGTGCAGATTTTGTTTATGGCATTCCTGAACATGCTACTAGTTTTGCTTTGAAACCAACTAAGGGGCCTAATGTAGAGGAATATTCTGAGCCTTATAGGTTATTTAATCTTGATGTGTTTGAGTATCTTCAAGAGTCGCCTTTTGGGCTTTATGGTTCAATTCCTTTCATGATTTCACATGGGAAAGCCAGGGGTAGTTCGGGTTTTTTCTGGTTGAATGCTGCGGAAATGCAGATTGATGTATTGGGATCTGGTTGGAATTCAAATGAGTCTTCAAAGATAATGTTTCCCTCGGACAAGCACAGGGTTGATACTTTATGGATGAGTGAGTCTGGTGTAGTGGATACGTTCTTTTTCATTGGTCCTGGGCCAAAAGATGTGGTTAGGCAGTATACTAGTGTAACGGGAAAGCCATCTATGCCACAGTTATTCGCAACTGCATACCATCAATGTAGATGGAATTATAGAGACGAGGAAGATGTTTATAATGTTGATTCAAAATTTGATGAGCATGATATCCCTTATGATGTTTTGTGGCTTGATATTGAGCACACAGATGGGAAGAAGTACTTTACTTGGGACAGGGTGTTATTTCCTAACCCGGAAGAAATGCAGAAGAAGTTAGCTGCAAAGGGTAGACACATGGTTACCATTGTGGATCCTCATATCAAGAGGGATGAGTCTTACCATATACACAAGGAGGCCTCAGAAAAGGGATACTATGTTAAGGATGCTACTGGTAAGGATTATGATGGATGGTGCTGGCCTGGTTCCTCATCATATACTGACTTGCTGAATCCCGAGATTAGGTCATGGTGGAGTGACAAATTTTCACTTGATAGCTATGTTGGCTCAACAAAGTATTTATACATCTGGAATGACATGAATGAACCTTCCGTCTTCAATGGACCAGAGGTACACTATTTACCTGTGATTATTTTGTTTCGCTGTTTTGATACTTTTCCAGTTATGCTGGACCAACATTCCAATTATTATTCTGTCCCTTGCATATCTTTTTGAGAATAGTAACTGTGTATTATATCCAAAATAGTACTGAAACCATATATACAATTGGAACTCTAGAGTGCTCCTATTTCTATCTATAATGAATCAAGATTTCTATCCATAATGAATCAAGGACATCAATGATAGAAATAGTGTCATTAGAGTATAAAAGATTACACCAAAAACAAATCAGTAAGATAAAATTTAGCTTAATCTTCTGCACATAATTCTCTATTCACTCAAGCATCTGGAATTTCTCTCCTTCCACACTGTCCACCAGACACATATAGGGATAAGTCTCCATCTATTTCTGTCCTTTGCTACTGAGCCTGCTTCTTCCCAACTTCTTAGAGCTTGAGAAACCTTTCATGACATGGTCCATGCTATGCTTTTAAGGTTCAAAATGACACTCCAAATCATGCCTGTGAGCTTGCAGTGTAAGAATAGGTGGTTTACTGGCTTTGCATTCTCCTTGCACATGAAGCATCTTGAGCACAAGGGCATTCCCCTCTTCATCAAATTGTCCAGTGTGAGGACAACTTCTCTAGCTAGTAACCACACAAAACAAGAAACTTTATATGGATTTTTGCTTTCCAATTTTGCTTTCATGGCCAATTATGAATCTGGAGGTTGGGCTGGTTCATTAGATGATATGCTGCATTGACCCTGTAGGAGCCCTTACTGTTCCCTTGTCACCACAGAGTATCTTCACCAGCTTGTAGTCCTGTGAACTGATTGAGAGCACTAAAAAAATTAGCTATTCTGTCCCTTGCATAATATCCTTATACTTATTTTGTCCATAGAAAATAGATTCCTTATACTTGTCTTTCAAATTTTACTAGGTAGAATTTCTTGCAGTTCTTCAAGAATGCAGTCAATTTGTCAGTTTTCACTTGCTAATGTCCACATCTCTTTCCTTTGTTAATAGTCGAATAGTGGAGTACTACTGTGATGATAAATATTGTCATTTGAAGCACCAATTTACAGTATACTATTTGCTGAATCTTCAAGAATTTCCAATATATTTAATGCGGTTTCCATTTGCAAGAATGTTAAGTAAATGTATCTACACAACACTTGTCTGCATAATGATTGCATATGTTATCTAGGAGTCAATTAGGAGAGACACGGCCACGGCTAGACAATTTCTATTGGAGTTGATGCCAACATATGTTGCAGTGGTTGAGAGTACAAAAGTGGAAATGATAATCAACACCTGCATGCTCTAATGTACACCAAAACTAACTAGGCAGAAATTTATTTAATGAAAGAACACGCTTCCTGAAGCAAGATGTTTCATGTTTGATCCTGAGTACTATGCTTATAATAGTTGGGCAACATTGTTTCCTCATATCTCAAATTTAACAATAGACAATCAATGAACATTTTGTTTTGACAAAGCGAATCAACCCGTTCCCTACCAAATCATCAGCTATGTATTTCTTCTTCTGTTTGGCAAAGCCAATCAAAATAATTTGAACTCATATGGTACTCCATGGTTTCTTAGTCCGGTGCGTAGATGGCTCAGATGAGTCACTTGAATTGCTGGTCCAAATCTTAATTTGAAATTATTCCTGCTACATTGGTTTTTAATATTTCTGCTGTTGCAAAAGTTGTGCGACACCATTTGTATCTTCATTATTTAAATACCTTGAGCCCTCAAGGCCCTCATTGTTTTATTTAATTATTTCCCTACAGTTGTCCTGTTTCCAGACTAATTTGAAGCAAGTTTAGCAAGAGAAATAAAGAAATATCTTAATTTTTCTGAGGATAGTGTTATGAATCTTTAGGGAAGGATCGATTCACAGGGCGATATATAAATCAACTCGTTAAAGGGAGGCTGAAACCTTAGAGTTCATTAAAAGAGAGAACTCCGATCTCTTCAGCTCTTTAAAGGGAGACACAAACCTTAGAGTTCAATGGAAGAGAGAACTCCGATCTCTTATTTTTTGCTTAATTATTGCTTACTGATTTATTCATCAAAAACCCCTTTAAATAAAAGTCTTATTACATCAATAGGAAGTCTAATTCTTATGATAGTAGGAGACCTAAATCTTATTCCAAACTAATAACTATAACTTAACCTAATCCTTATGAAACTCTAAAACTAAACCCTATTCTAGAATAATAAATAAAGCAACTAAAAATATAATTAAATACTTAAATTAACGACTTCCAACGCATCCCTAACATTACATTACTCCCCTCACATTGAAAGAGCTTGTCCTCAAGCTCAAGTTTCGGGGCAATCATCCAGAAAATCTGAATCAGTATCAACTTATCCAATTGCAGCCCTAGCTTGAAGTTGACATTGATAAATTTTGACTCTATTAGTTTGCTGAAGCATGACTAATTTGCCCATCAGGTTGCTACTTTCATGAGGTCCAAATCGCTCAAAATATTGCTCACAATGATGTGCCCAAATTAATGGGTTGTTGATGTTGTTAGAAGTAGGAAAATTCATCTTTGCATAACTTATCAAAGGTGAATTACCACTTGTTGGATGGTTTTTATCGTCTAGTTGAATATGTGGTATATTGCCTTTAGTAGCAGGAATTGTTGATCTACCAGTTGTCTGGGCGCTATATGACTCAGGTCTATGGGTTGCTGGTTTTGTGGAGCCAACTCCCAATCTAGACAATTGTTCTTGGATGACTTGGATAATTTTTTTGCTGAGGCGTTGTTCCATAGCTGCAAGTTTAGAGTCCATTAGTGTTTCTGTAATCACACGTTCTTCTTGAAACCTGGAATTGATCTTATCGCGAAATCTAGAACTGATCTCATCGCCCATTGTGTTAGGCTCTGATACCAAATTGTTATGAATCTTTAGGGAAGGATCGATTCACAGGGCGATATATAAATCAACTCGTTAAAGGGAGGCTGAAACCTTAGAGTTCATTAAAAGAGAGAACTCTGATCTCTTCAGCTCTTTAAAGGGAGACACAAACCTTAGAGTTCAATGGAAGAGAGAACTCCGATCTCTTAATTTTTGCTTAATTATGGCTTACTGATTTATTCATCAAAAACCCCTTTAAATAAGAGTCTTATTACATCAATAAGAAGTCTAATTCTTGTGATAGTAGGAGACCTAAATCTTATTCCAAACTAATAACTATAACTTAACCTAATCCTTATGAAACTCTAAAACTAAACCCTATTCTAGAATAATAAATAAAGCAACTAAAAATATAATTAAATACTTAAATTAATGACTTTCAACGCATCCCTAACAGATAGCCTGTGGAAAGCATCAGAAAATAAGATTCTATGACAAAAATGAAACAAGAAAAGAAAACTGGAGGTAGATTTAATGATGTTATTGAAATTTTCACTCTTTCTCAATGCTAGGTAACAATGCCAAGAGATGCTTTACATCATGGAGGAGTAGAGCACAGGGAGTTGCACAATTCATATGGTTACTATTTCCATATGGCAACATCCGACGGGCTTCTAAAGCGTGGAGATGGAAAAGATAGGCCTTTTGTTTTGGCAAGGGCCTTCTTTGCCGGAAGTCAAAGATATGGAGCAATTTGGACTGGAGATAATACAGCAGAATGGGAGCACTTGAGGGTTTCAGTCCCCATGGTGTTAACTCTTAGCATCTCTGGAATAGTATTTTCTGGTTAGTTAATATGATTCTCTTTTCTCGGTCAATGAGTAGGCAGCCATATCTTTCTGATTTCATGACTGTTGTGCACCATCTTTCTTTAACAGGTGCAGATGTTGGTGGATTTTTTGGTAATCCTGACACTGAGTTGTTGGTTCGCTGGTATCAAGTAGGTGCATATTATCCCTTTTTCCGGGGGCATGCACATCATGACACTAAAAGACGGGAACCTTGGTTATTTGGGTATGATTCTTCAATTTAATGTTAAAAGCTTATAATATAAGAGTACAAGACAACACCATAGGGTGTGACCTAGTGATCAATTAAATGGCTTGAGAACCATGTGGTTTCCAAATCAAATCCCAATGGAGGTAAAAATACTAGGTGATTTCTTTCCTCTGCCCAAGTCCCGGTGGACAGGGTTCTCCGATACCTTTGGCGGGAGGTAGCAGGTATCCCGTGGAATTAGTCGAGGTGTGCGCAACTTGACTAGGATGCCGTGGTTATGAAAACAGTTTATATACAATACATATATGTTTTTTTGTCAATTTTCTCCAAATTCTTATATTTGTCTTTTAATTCTCCAATGCTTCTGTGATCGTTATACACCACAAGTCAGCATTACATTTCTCATTTGGTTTTGATACATAAAATGCCCTCCAACTTGTCCCATTTTTCAACTGCACACTTCACCCCCCCTAGACTTGTTCTAAATGGAATTTATACTACCCAAAGAGACCAAAGAACGAGATTTAAGGGAGGCAGTATAACTCATGTGAAGCTCTTTTAGAAATTTGCAAAAGTTGGCTTTCTAAGTAGAAATGGGTTTCTTTCTTGTGAAGATATTGTGTGCTTGCTTCTGGTTTAATTCTGGTTCCATGTAGCACTATATGGATGAAATTCCTACCAATGGCTCTTATATGTAGCTACCAAATAAAAATATGGTCACGTGGCACTTCTCACCGCATAAGTTTTCTGTTAAGAAACCTATTTATTAAAAAAAAAGGAATTGCTTGTAAGAACGGTAAGGCGACGGCTGAGTGATTGAGATATAGAAGTAAGAATTTGGAGATTCTAGGTTCGACTCTGAGCTATATAACACTCATGTAAACACATCTATCTAGCCTTGGTGGCAGGTTTACCTGACACTTGTATTTGTGGGTTGTAGCCGTTGTGGAAAGTTTACCCGCAAGGGGATGACCGAGTCAACCAGATCATTACTGTAGTTAAAAAAAAAAAACTTTCTGCATCATCATCAGCCTGTAGCTCATTCAGTGCCGAACCACAAACTTAGAGGTCACCTAGCACCAAAGGGTGTGGCCTAGTGGTCAATGAAGTGAGTTGAGAACCATGAGGTCTTAGGTTTAGATTCCAACAGAGACAAAAACACTGTGATTTCTTCCCATTTGTCCTAGCCTAGGTGGATAGAGTTACCTTATACCTGTTGTTGGTAGGAGGTGGCGAGTATCCCGTGAAATTA